>CM075658.1:19872429-21072429 GCA_037954105.1 Canavalia gladiata | reverse complement strand
ATTAATGATGGTGGAATGGTGAAGTAGAAATGGGAAAATGTTGAAATATGGAAGGACCGTGATGAGGACACATTGGATGTATTCAATTTTAAAAAGTTTGTTGTTGTACTAGGATACCTAAATGTTAAAAATGTATATTGGTTATATCTGACATTGAATTTGGTGATGGTCTTCGCATTTTGGAACTTGATGTTGATTTTCTATATATGGTAGAGGTAGTGTCGTAACCATAATTACAAGGAAAGGATGAACTCGCTAAAAATTTAGAAAGAATTAAATTAAGTGAAGTTGCCACCAAGTTTTTATTTTAAGAAAAAAATATTTTAAAAAAATCTAACTTAAGGAAGAATTGTAGGTTCAGGAGTCAGTTATGAGTAAGGAAGGTATTAAGGCACTCTACTCACCCATTCTGAAGAACGGTACCGTTAAACTGAATGTGTGAATTTGATATATTTGAAAACTGTTTGATCCTTTAAATTGAATATAAATAAATAGGTTTGTGGAAAATAGTCTGACAGGACTTGATCTTACTCCTATGTATTCCCTGGTGCAATGAGAAATTCAAGGCTATGTAGTTTTGGTTTGAAGACTTAGTCTTTAGAAGAATTTTGTAAAAACATAAAATTTTTACTGAATAATGGCAATGTTTTGAATAATTTTTAAAGAGAATCCTTAATCCATGTCTATATCAAGTCCGAGACAAATGAAGGTTGTACTGGAACCTATAGGATTTCTAAATATTGAACAGTAGGGTATACTACTAGTTCGTATATAGAACTCCTTGCTTGGGATTCAGAATTTTGAAAACGTATTTTGAAAGTTACTTTGTAGCAGAAGAAAAATAATACGGTATTTAAATATTTTCTCGGATCCATATATGCACAGAGCTTGAGGCAAACAAGGGTTGCACTCAGACCCATATGACTTCTTAATATTGAACAGTAGGGTATACTACCAGTTCATATTTAGAGCACATTGCGTGAAATCTAGAATTATTAAAACATCAGAGCATGTTGTGAAAATTTGATTTTTAAATGTCTTCCTAGATCCACATATGCATAGAATCAGAGGTAAACGAGGGTTGCACTAAAACCCATATGATTTCTAAATATTGAACGGTAGGGTATGCTACCAGTTCACATTTAGAGCTCATTGCGTGAAATCTAGGATTATTAAAACATCGCAGCATGTTGTCAAAATATAATTTTTAAATGTTTTCCTTGATCCACATATGCACAGAATCTGAGGCAAATAAGGGTTGCACTGAGAGTCATATGACTATTCGAATATTGAAAGGCAGGGTATATTGCACATTCAAATTCAAAGCTGATTGTGTGAAATCTAGGATTAAAACATTTTTGGAAATTTAATTTTTGAAGTTGATAGGAATATGATGTGATATTTAAATGCTTTCCTTGACCCATATATGCACAGAGTCTGAGGCAAACAAAGGTTGCACTGAGACTCATATGACTCTCTGAATATTGAAAAGTAGGGTATGCTGCACATTCAAATTCAGAGCTCATTGTGTGAAATCTAGGATCATTTAAATATCAAGATGTATTTTGGAGACTTGATTTTTAATGGTAGAAAAATGGTTAAATGTTTTCTCAGATTCATATATGCACAGAGTTTAAGGCAAATGAAAGTTGCACTGAGACTTATATGACTCTCTAAACATTGAAAGGCAGGATATACTACACGTTCAAATTCAGAGCTCATTGCATGAAATCTAGGATTTATGAAATCATCAAAGCATTTTTCATTATGTAGTATAGAAAGCAAAGAAAGAAAAAAAAAAGGGAAAGAGGAAGTAAAAAAAAAAATTTTGTCTCCCACCTACATATTGAAACTTTTCCCCTGGCCATCATAGTTAAGGGGTTAATAAACTAGTAACTTGGATCCTTTTAATCATAGCTGATTTGCAACCATAATAGAATCCAGTAACTGATGCCCTCATCCTTTGGTTGTTTTAGTAGCATATGTGTAGAGTGATGACTTGTTTGCATACTAGCTCTGCCAGATTCTGGTCTTTGCAACTGCTACTAGATATTATTTCCCAACTGTGATTGATACATATTCGCTACATTGTCTTGCTGATTTAGTAACTTTGCTATTATGGCAAATTCAAATTTATGATATCTTCAATCTGTTCTTTGGTGCATGTATTATTGGTTGCAGATAGCGTTGTTCTTGAAATGAGGGATTTAATAAAAGAAGCAATGCGCATGGTTGTCAAATCTGATAAGCAATTTTCTTACCTACAACAGAACTGTAACTACTGGTGAGCTGGTAAATTGATTTACAAGTTCTCTTTTCATATGAAATAATTGGATCCCCAATGCTATGTTGGTCCTAGTCCTACTATTTTGCACTCTCCTAACCAAGTTTTTCTCAGAAATATTCTTGTCAAGTTAGCCAACTTTTCTAATCTTCTTTTGCTTTCTCTACAGGTATAATCATATGTTACTCTTCTTCACTAACATCCTTACCAGGAAGCTCAAGCTTTGATACCCTTGAAGTATCTCTAAAACTAAAACCATCAAATCTAGTGTGGCTTCTTTCAACAGCCTTAAGTCCATTATCCTCCAACTTTCTGAATCTCCTAATCCATGGTCTGATATTGCTGCCACTGTTACTGTACTGTAGAGGACCTATATTCTAGTGACCAAAGTTTTTATCTAAGGCATGCTATCAAATATGCTGAAACAACATTTAGTATTCCTGATTGGATGGGATTTGCTCCCTCTTGCATATGGCTGGAAAATAGCAGAATCTTCAATCTCCTTATTCTTAACATTTTGCCTTCCACCATGTTTTCAACTTGACTAGAAACCTTTGCTATATAGCAGCTGCATTCAAGAAGTGCAGTGTGTGGGATTTGCTGTCATAACAATCCCAAGGTATAGGACCTGACATTGAACTTAACCCCTAAAAGGTTTGCTTCAACTGCCTTTTAAATTAGGAGCAATTTTTTAGTTTTCACACTTGAGTTTGTTATAGGCTAAAGTGGCACTCATTGTATGAACAGTTATGTGATCCTGCCGCAGGTATTTATTTTCCATCTCATATATCAGAACCAAAATTTAACGAATCTGCTTCAACAGTAGGATCTTCTGGGATTGATCTAACTTCTCATTTGTCTCTTACTTAGGCTGATTTGGTTCTTATCTACCTAAGCCTTAATAAGGTCTATACTCTAACTTGTATTGGTGGCTGTGATAGTTTTTGAGAGAGGATTCTGACCATCAGGTGTCACTTATTACCCTCACCCCATCATAATTATGGATACTGGGTGTTGAATTCTCATAAAATTAACTCCTCCCTTTTAGAACCAATTTCTGTTTTCTTCTAAGAACATGTCCTAACATTGTGAGGCTATTTGACTAAAATGCATTCCAGGATGAGGTTTTCAAGGTGACAAGATCTGTAAAGAGAAAATATTATGCTCCCATTCTAGGTTCCTATTGCACACATTCAAGGGATCAGTGACTAAGATTGTAAAGGCACTTTGCAGCAATAGGTGTATTCAGGTATTTAATCTTACTGATTTTAGTCTAATGCCAATTCAATGGCTAGTTTTCCCAAATCTAAGCCTCTCTCCTTGAGTTAGCTTGTTGCCTATTTAGCCAAGAGTTAAAGGGTATATGGCTAGGTGATAGGCCCACTGTTATAGTGATCCTAAGCATGTGACATACGCTTCTTTAGTTCCTAACCTACTGGGCTTAAATCTTGGAGATTATTAGATACTGGCCTCTTATTACCAAGTCTGGTGTTGATGTTGAGATGGTATTGCTAAGTACTGTCTCACTTTCCTACTGTGTAGAAGCTATTCTTAGCCTATTCTCTTATATCCCTTTTTTCCAGGCCATTTACTTCCTACATAGGACCTACCTAAGACTGAACTGAACTTGCTGCCATGACCTTGCGTTCAAGATTTCTACAGCTTACATAGCTTATATTTTTCATTTTCATGTTAAGTTTGATAGCATATTCACAACATGAATTTGATTTTCTTTGCATCAGCTACAGGTCATTATCACTTCTCCCATTCAACTCCTTTGTTGGAATTTTTTAATACCTCTCTTACACAGGGTTTACCTACTTGGAGGTGATTGAAGTGCTGCCTGACATGTTTAATTTTAAACTGCCCATAAGCCTAGTCAACTTTTACTTTTCCTCTCCTCTCTTTGGCCAAGACAGGACCTGGGAATAAGTTATACAGGCCTCTGAGCTATTTTCAACCAGTTTATTCTCCTCACAGGCTCTGTTAATATCAAATATTACCTATTTGATCTTTCTTTATTTCTTTTTATTTAAGACTACCTATCTCTATTGAGGGGACGCATCCGTAGGGCCACACCTGCAAAATTATGCAGATTCAATTTTCATTATTTGTGTTTTACAAGAACTTCTACCTATTCTAGAGATGGTTTCCTACTGCATAATAAATACTAATGACTGCCTCCTATGTCCCTACAGTACTAAATCAGGTTCCTATCAGATTTGAAGATGTCTCCTATAAGGTACCTTGAGGGCCTGACCACTGATATGGAATGGAAAACCAGAGATTGAGACTTACTCCTTTCAACGCACTCTATTACTTCTGGATTCTCTTAGTATTATTTGGATTCAAATTTATAGTGCCTACTAGTCATCTACAATCATAGTGCTTTTTATATTGACTGAGATCCTATCTCAATTAGTATAGATATTGGAATAAGGCTAGTGAACCAGGCAGCAGACCAGTGACATTAAAATGGAATCACATGAACTATTCAGGCTAGCATCTCATTATTGATTACTGTCGCAACCGTCATTACGAAGAGACAACGAACTCGCTAAAACTTGAAAATAGATTTTTATTGATTATGTGGAGTCGCCACCAAATTTTATTTAAAGGGAAAAAGATTTGGAAAAACCATAACTCGAGGAAAAGATTCGAAGTTCGGGAGTCGGTTACGAATAGGAAAGGTATTAGGCACCCTATCGCCCGTTCCGAAGAACGGTACCCTTAAACTGAGTGTGTGATTTTGAAAGTTTGTTTGATCCCTTTAATTAGAATGAAAATAAATAAGTTGATGGAAGATAGCCTGACAGGACTTGATCCTGCTCCTACGTATTCCCTGGTGCAATGGGAAACTCAAGGCTTACATAGTTCTGGTTGGAAGGCTTGACCTTCGGAGAAGCTTGAAAAGGAATTTTGAAAACGAATAGAGTGTTTTGAAAATATTTCAAGGATAATCCTTAGTCCACATATACACAGGATCCAAGACAACTACGGCTGCACTGGGATCCATACTAATCCTTAAGCATCGAACAGCAAAAAAAGCTACCAGTTCGCACTTAGAGCTCGTTGCATGAGATTAAGAATCGCAAAATGAATTTTTATTTAAAAAGGGCATTCCTAATCCACATATGCACAGGGTCCAAGACAACTACGGCTGCACTGGGACCCATACGAATCTCTAAACATCGAACAACAGAAAAAGCTACCAGTTCGCGCTTAGAGCTCGTCGCGTGAGATTAAGAATCACAAAATGAGTTTTTTATTTTGTTTTAAAAAGGACATTATTAATCCACATATGCACAGGGCCCAAGACAGCTACGGCTGCATCAGGGCCCAATGAATCTCTAAACATCAAACAATAGAAAAAGCTACCAGTTTGTGCTTAGAGCTCGTCGCGTGAGATTAAGAATCGCGAAATGAGTTTTTATTTTGTTTAAAAAGTGCATTCATAATCCACATCTGCACAGGGTCCAAGACAACTACGGCTGCACCGGGACCCATACGAATCTCTAAACATCAAACAGCAGAAAAAAACTACCAGTTCGTGCATAGAGCTCGTCGCGTGAGATTGAGAATTAATAAATTTTTGTTTAACATAGAAGGAAGAAAATAATCAAGCTCAATAAAAAAATGAACTCGATTTTGAAGAAAAAAAAAAGGAAAAGAAGTGGAAAAACAAACCTGATTTGAAAATTTGAAATATGCTCGGTGAGATTCGAGGAAGACTTGGTTCGAACCAAAGTGATACTTTGAGGCAATTTTTTAAGAAAAGAATTAAACTCGGTTTAAATAGAATGAGCTTGATAAATAATTGGGTGAAAAGAAATGAAACAAACTTGACTTGACTTGACTTTTACCTGCAGTAAGAGAAAAATAAGATAAAAAGGCTAGACCCTTGTTAAGACTTGATTTTAATTTCAGGATTTAGAAAAAGACATAGGCTAGACCTAATTTAAAAATGGTTTGAATAATTAAAAGGTTGAGTAAAAAGATGAAGGGGATGACCAGTATGATGAACAAGTTTTACATAAGGGCCTATGTTGCACCAAGTTACTCCTGGCTACGGATTTGGGCTCATTTGCAATCTTCCCTCATGGCCCAATAAAGGGGTGAATATGTCGTAAATATAAGTGCTAGGGAGGGTATTTAAAAGGAAAATTGCCATCTCTGGGACTCGAGCCAGGGCTTTAGGGTCGACAAACGTGCTCAACCAAATGAGCCATTCCATTTTTGTGACTGAGAAACCGTGAATTAAAACCATGTATGCCAGGGGGTAGGCCATTTCTTTTATTTAATAAGGCTTGTTGGTGGGCCCCATGTCCTTTTGATTTAAATTTTGCATGGAGTCTAGTTTCACATTGTGAAAGCCTACGTATGGGGTGCCTCTTATCCTTTCCTAATTAGGTTTTAGCCACTGCAGTGACTATTGCACCAATGTCGAGTCCCGCGTGTGTACTACTAAGACATCATCACCCCTGAGCACATTCCACTAGACGTTTATAACCTCCACGTTGCAGATCTAGACCCGTAGAGTCTTTCATTATACAAGCAGTTCACAAGTGGTGCGGTGGGATTGAATGTCTCGAGTTACTTCCAAGGGGTACTTCTAAGGATATTGGTAAGCAACCGTATACGAACCGCATAGGTCCCCCTCAAATTGCATATCTTCTAGCCATGCATTCTGCTCTTAGAACACCCACATGCGACCCGTAAGGACCTTTTGTGTTTGATGGGAGGAAAACTCCAGTTGGCTTTTTAAGGGGGAAGTGGTAAGTGTGTTTCTATGGCTGAAGCGTTGCATGGCTTATAGAGAGTGAGGTGGTGCAAAGCAAATTATCTCCACATGGACGTACCTTGGGCCCATAAAGGTCGTATTGCATACTATTTTTTCATTACATTGGCAACATCAAATGCCATTATATTAAGGTCATCTCATTGACTCACAGGGCGTCTTTGCTGCCTTGCGAACAACAGGATCTTCACGTACCCGATTTTGCCTTTTTTATTTGCACGCTTCAAACAATAGGCCACCATCGTCGAGCCTCGTCATGTAGTTGGGAGTGAGTACTGCAATCTTTGATGGCTATGCTTCTTGTTTACTAGAAGAAGGAAATTATGGGTTAGCGAGGGCAACGCTTCTTGGGGAGGGGCAAAGCCTACTCCTACCCTTGTTCCTTTAAAAAGTTGTCTACTCCATGTAGCTTTTTTCGTTTGGCCGAGTATCACCATGCGAGACCCATTTGTGCATGGCTCTACTCATGCAAAAAGTAACATCCTACGTCTGGAAGGTCTCTTAATCATCCTCCCAATGATGGTGTTTGTAACCTGTGCTCATGACGTGGGGGTCTAGATATCTCCGGTTATGCAAATGCAGGGCCAGTACGGGGTATCACTGCTAGGAGGTTGTGAATCAAAACATCAAATATGTTGGAAGTAGGTACCTTGCGGACGAATGTCTCGGTCTTCATAATAGTGGAGACTTTGACTTCTCATTGCGTTTGCCATTGCCGACGCAGATTTCCCCAAGTCCCAAGGTGGCTTGACTTATTTTGAAACTAAGGCATTACCGACGTACCTTAGCACCTTAATATCGTCTATTCACTTAATACTGATAGGGTTTTTAGGACCTAGTGGCAAGGCAGGCATATTCCCTTAGGTGGGTAGCAAAATTTAAAGGCAATCTTGGCAATATGAGGGGTAGAGCAGCACCAATTTCCACATGCACACTTGCTCCTCACTCTGAACCGTACCAGCATGCCTCAAGTATATCAATGACGAACAAGAAACTGGTCTGCCGCTGGGCTGTAAACACCCTAGTAGAAAAGGCCGTTATCTTGGTTAAACACGAAGGTCACGATATTGATATTGAACAGGGTATCGAAAACACTACCTACGAGTTTGCCACTTCTTCAGGTCATACGCGTTATGATTTGGCACAATATATCCTTCAAAACCCAGGCTCTCAGGCCACTCAGTCCATTCGGTGGAATCGCTTCTTCTGATAGTATGAAATTCCTCACATCCTATCCTACCCTTAATCTTGCTAGTAGACCTCTTGGGAACCTGAGAGATTATCCTCAAAACATCTTCTTCTTCATCAGCATGTTGTGCTGTGTCAATAATATTTCCTTGCTCCAACTCCCTCGGGGTAAGGCGATCATTTCCTGATCTACCATTGTAATAATGTACTCCGTACATTACAGTTTCAGTATATCTCTCTCGACACTCAAGTGTGCTCTATAGGAGCTCCAACCCTTGGATGTATTGCCAAAAGCTCACGTAGCAGGGGTTTAAGACCATCTGGAATGAGGAAGAACGTCTCAATGAAGGTAAGGTCAGATTTGAGGGCTAGAGTGGACACTTCAAGGAGTTGCATCACCAACGACCCCTATGCTCATTTGAGCCAAAGCCGTATCCGTATCTCTCGTTCACGACCTAAGGCAACCAATATGGTTTTGGATTGACTTTTATGTAAGTTGAGTTTCAATGCCTTTGACTCGAAGTCGCATGCGTCAACTGGATTTTGTATCTTAATGGAATGAATGTGCTTGAGGCATGTGCGAATTGAATCCAGTAGGTACCCCAGGTCATCTTACTATTGGAAGTTTAAGATCAATCACCAAATAGTTGTGCTATAGAATGCGACGTACGTTGCATGGCTTGAGCGAGTGGGCCCCATTTACTTTCCTTCATTTAATCCCCTTCAAATTAGATTGCCACAACCTCTTTCTTGATGACACCTGATGCACGACTTTGTCTGACCTTGGAGTTGAGGTCGTTTTTTTATTTCGTTCTTCTCCACCTAACCCTACTGAGTTCCTGGGTGCATCTACCTCTCTATGGCTGACACTTGCACCGAACGTTGCCAGAGTAAATCTTCTCGCCTGCACTTGGCACTTTCCTCCTTCTGCCCATCAAAGGGAGAGTGTTACTATTTCGCCGAACCCGTCTTTCCTAAAGCTTGACCATTTCGCTCACTTGACCAATCTCCTCTCCTCTATCATGCTTCCCATCGTGCTTCAGTGAGGTTTGCAGGCCCCCGTGAGTCCATTTTCATTGTCTAAGTCTACCCTTGTGCTCCACCTTTGGAAACCAACAACAAATGCTTCCCGTAGTAGCCACCGTATTGCTTGTCTCGGTTGCTATCTCCGTATGAGCACAGGCTTGGTCATTTGTGGAACGTCCAAATATAAATGGTCAAGTGGAAGCATGTTCCCTACTGACCACAATCTTTGTATGCCCTGAGATGGTTTGTAGATGTTACGACCCTTCAAGGGTTTGCTATTACCAAGAAATGTCGCATCATTCTTGCTTGGTCTAGTACCCTCGTGACAGGGTTTGCGTACTGGTCTGAGTGGCTTAAGAATGGACTAGCTTGCTCGTTGGAGAAGCGCAACACCATGTCTTTGGGCTTTGGATATATAGGCCGGCCTCCTATACGAGATCACCAAGTCCCATCTGTCTTCACCACGAGCTTGATTATACTTGATCCAGGGCAGATCAAGACTGACTCCATCTTTGTCATTATCCGATCCAGAATACACTGAGGGCAGGGTGTAGAACATGTGCTCATGGGTCTTGGTAGTCATAAGTCGATCTACAATTCTAGCCTAGGGGTCTAAGGCAAACAGATCGAAACTTTTCCTATGGCGAATCATGGAGACTTATGGCAACGGAACGGATCCCGAATCAAACGAAAAAGTCCATAGGAAGTTCACTTTCTTACTTGGATCAAGAACTGACATTTACATCCTTTTCTATCCCATGAGGAAGGTGGACAAATTCTTGATCGGTTCATTTTTCAACCTAAAGTGAGTTATCTTTAAGTTTGTGTTACTCTTTCAAGTGTTTAATTAGAGATTTAAATTTTCAACATGCGTTCGAATTTTCTTTAATCATATGCAAGTGTAATAAATGACACTTCAAAGGAATATCACCAAATGCATAAGCTAGGCTTTTCGTTGCTTAGGAAGAATTAATTCATAACCTACTTCAGCTAACATCTACACGAGCGTTCATGCAAAGTCCTAGATCTAAAATCCATGGCAGAGATATGACTAACCTGCACGTGATCGATGGAAGAAGAAGCTCGTGAGATTAGATTGTTCCTCTGGTATTTAGTCAAGCGCGAGCAGAGATGGTTATAGTAGAATTTCTGATCAGGGAGGAATGCTAGAAGTAACACCTCCAGAGTCTTCTTGAAAGATTTCCTTCTCTCGATCTTCAATTCTCTCAATCCGAAAAGGCCAAAAAAACCCCCTCTTCTTCACCGGGTTCTCCTATTTATACTAATCCCTTCTTTCAACCGCCTCAGCCTCTTATTCACGTGCTTCTCCTTCATTTTAGTTATTGCCCCTTTTCATTTTTCTTTCTTTTTCATTTTATTATTTTATTATTTTTCTTTTATTCCCTACGCTATTTATTTTCTGTTTTTTTCTTATTGTTTTTCCGGTTTTTTTATATGTTTTTTTTTCTTCTTCGATTTTTGTGTTCCCTCTTATTATATGTACTTTTATTTATTCATTTCTTCATTTTTTATATTTAATTTTTTCTTCCTCTATGGTTCTCCTATATTCATTTATTTCACTTCTGCTTAAATAATAATTTATGTTGTTGTTGTTATTATATATAATTTCTACTATTATTTTTATTATTATTTTCATTATATTTTTTCTATTGTTATTTAATTTTATTTTATTATTATTATTATATTTTTTGTTTGTTTTTTTTATTTTAAATTCTCTTCTCCATTCTTATTTTGTTTTTTATTATTTATTCACTAATTAGCTTTAACATGGGGGCAGGCTCGGACGTAATTGGGCAGACCCAGGTACAGGGCCCCACTCATGATAGATGCATGTGTACAATGTATGGAGGGCACACAAATTTGGGATACCTACAATTGGGGAAATTGCAACAATTACCAAGGAATTCATAAATGAATCAAATCTAACCAACTCATGCAGCAAAAAGGAGACTTCCTAACACCTTTTAGCCACTAGATTTGTCTGATAAGAAGTCAAATCGCAGGACTATTTCCTGAAAATTTTCACAATTTCATGCTGATATTAAAACTGATCCTAGGTGTTTGAACTACCTATTACTCAACTAAGAATAAAATGTAGTGAGGAGAACGAGATTACAACGATTAATAAAATGTTTATCCGCATTCCAAATTCACTCTAGTTGCAAGAACACAAACAATATATTTAGATGAGGTGATTAGCATAAGCTGAAACGAACTTTGAAATTGTTAAGGTGAGGTTATTCTTCACTTGAGAGATTTATGTAGAGCTAAGCAAGGAATGGCAGCGTTCTTCTTCTTCTCGGTGAAAGATTGCTCCAGTGATGTCGGAGAGTCGGAGAGAAAGGCAGAGAGAAGCTTGGGAAAGGCCGAGAGAATCTGAGAGAGAACTCCACAAGGTAGAGAGAATTAGGAAGAATGGGGAGAAATTCCGAGAAAATTCCTCCCAAGGAGCTTCCAAGGAGCAGAGAGAGATTCTCCAAAGTTAGAGAGAATTCGGAGTGTTTTTCAGCTTCTTCCTCAATGTTTTTTTTTTTTTGCAGCTTTTCCTCTCGTGTAACTGTTCTCCTTTTCATTTCCTTTTATACCCTTCACCTAACCATGGTAGCACTAACCCAACCCCTGATTACTTTCTAACCCTAGTTATAACAGATTAACTAACTACTAACTACCTCTAACAAAATTAGTTTTTCAATTTTTTTTATTATTCCCTCTCTTTTGGTGCTCCTATTTTGTCTTTCATCAATTTAATTTTCTAAAACATCTTCTTCCCCCTCCTTTTATTTTAAGAAAATTTTGTGATTTTGGATTTTGAGCCCAAAAATATATTTCCTTTTTCCGTTTCCATTTAATTCACTTTCATTTATTATTGTAATTTAAATTAAAATTTTTCGGACAAGAATTGATGTTCATAACTTTCCCCTCTTTTTACTTAGTTTTTACCATATAATACAAGAATACTTTTTATATTTATCATGGTAAGAAATGAGTAAAGATGTGAACCAATTTTGTTCGAGGCTGGCAGAGTGCAACTTAACCTTGTTACGAATCTTGGAAATTCCGTATGTGAGAATCGAATCATCAAACCCCTTATGGAAAGTCAAGGTGTTTCAATAAGTAAAGTTAAAATGTAGGGACCTAAGAGGAAATTTGAACATGTTGGCCTGGCATGATAGGCCATAATGTTGAAAATTAAAAATGTTGGGCCTGATGTGATAGGCCAAAATGTAGGAAATTAATATGTAGAGCTTGATTTGATAGGCTGAAATGCAAAAATTTAGAACGTAAAGCCTGATGTGATAGGCTGATAGAATTTAAACATGTAGGGTCTGATGTGATAGGCCAAAATGCATGTGTAAACACTCAATTATGTTTGAGGTCCCCAATTGTTAAAATTAATCAAGAAACCAATACTAAATTAAGTAATAAATAATTAAACAAAAACGAAGAAGAAATGAAAAAATAATGAAGAAAAGAAAAATGAAAATTTTGAAAAATAAGAAAAATAACAAATAACAAAAGAATAATAAAAATTACAATAATAATAATAAATATTAAATAAAACGAAAATAATGAATAAAAGAAAATAAAAAGGAATTAAAAACATAAAAAGTTGGAAAATCGTTAATAATAAAAACAAAAGAAAAATAATAATGAACAAAAAATAATAATAAAAAGGAAGAAAAAATTGAAAAAATTAAATAAAACAAAATAAGATAATAAAAAACTAAAAATTAAAAACAAAAAAAGAAAAAAGATATAAAAAGAAATAGCAATAATAAAAAATAAAAATAGATATAAAAAAATATAAAATTTTTAATAATTAATAATAAAAATAATAGAAGAAAGAATTTAAAAAAAACAGAATTATAGGACAGAATAAAAACAAATTAAAAAAAACAAAAAAATGGCTTTTAATAGAATAAAAAAGGAGATAACCGAAAAAAGGAGGAGGGAGAAAACAATTGCATGCATGCATAGATGAGGAGAGATTGAGGGAGGCCAGAGGAGGTTTGCTGAAAAGGAAACTCGAGGAAGAGGGGAAGGGGTGGCGATTCGACCATTTTTCTTGGATTTTCCAGAGTTGGACCTCTCTCCCTCTCAGAATCACAGATTTTCCTTGCCTAAAATCCCTTCTCTTCATGGTCATAGCTGACGGTTCAGGAGATACAAGGACAGGTTACAGAGGTTTGTACAAGAAGCTCATCAAGAAATTGTCAAGGTCTTGATTGTTTCAATCCCCTTTTTAATCCAATTAATATTTGATGGTTTAAACAGAAAAGATGTTGGATCTAGGGTGTTAATTCTGCCAATATAGGCTCATGCATGCCTACTTTTAATTAGAGTTAGGATGTTCAAAAGCCTGAAAATATGATTTTGCTTGCTTTGGTTCATATTCCCTAATTCATCTTTCGTGAATAAAGGTCAGCATCTTTACACTCTGTAATAACACTATCAATCGATTTGATGTGAGAATTTTTAATCATTGCCAATTAGCATTCTCTTCCTCTAAGATTCTATGGTTAAGCATGTCAATAGGAGGTAACAGTAATGATGAGGACTAGGAAAGTCATTGCCTGGAGCCTGGTCAGGGTCATGCAAGCAACATGAACCGTTACTATAGCATCGGTGTAACCTTGTCTCTAGGAGTAGTGACCATGAGGTGAGAGGTCATTTAGTAATCACGCAGGCTGAGGTTAATAATGTTTGAAAATCTCAGTGGGCAAATCGTTTTCACACGCTAGTGCAAAGACGAATTCATTTGATGTCAAGTGAAGTCTAATTATTTTAGATACCACAAGAGACCCGTTTCTGTTCATACAAGTCAAGACACTAGCCCATATTTGTAATTTAAAAGGCTTAATCAAAGTTGGCTAAGTTGGTATAAAGGCCATGCATACTGGACCTCCACCTGTGGGATCGTTGGTTGTGGTTATGTTCAGCATATTTAGCCCTAGTTGAAGAAGTTTTGTAGTTTGTGAAGTCAATCTTACACAGGCCTTCGACATAGGTTCTCATTGAGACAACAGCAAGTAGTGAACTAGGCTTTAATATGATTTTGCTTGAGTTTTTCTTGGTATTGTGGCGCACATATGGAGGATTTGTATTAGCTCAATGAAACTGGGTAGATACAGAATGCTCCCAAGCTAAGGCAGCGTCATTCGTCGGTTTCATTACCACTAGTGCAGGTGATGTAGGTTTGCCTCTACTGTAGCTTCCATATCCATGCAAAACGGACGTAAATCAAACATCACCATTCTACTACTGATTATCAAAACCATAGCCGAAGCCACGGTGGCCTTTGACATGTGCATGATCCAATAGAGTTAGTCTCGATTAGGCAACCAAGGTACAATCCAAGGGTGCTTAGTAACTGCCCATAAGCATTTAGGTATGATTCAGAGCTTGACAAACCTAATTCAGTTGAGGAACTTGGCATCAATGCAGCCCTGGTTTCTCAAAACGAACACACGTTAATTCTGATCACTCACAGGTAGTGGTCATGAGTTTCTATGTTCTTCGAAGCAAATCATCTCAATTAAGAAGTTGTAGGATTATCCCTCTGGTATGTTGGCTTCATATGGGACGTGGGGTTCGGTTGTATCTCGTTTTCTCTTTTGCATGGATAATTTCAAGGCAACTCGGAGTTGGCAATATGCAAATGTACTGGAATAGTCTTAAGTTTCATTTTGGGGAAACAGAAATAAAGCCATATACTATTATAGCCTTGGAACGATCCTGGAGGTGTTAGTTGATGAGGCCAAACAAAGGTACAAAAGGTTTTTTTTTTACATGAAAGTGAATATGGTGCATGCATGCAAACCTTTTCCCGAAATCCGTACGGAGATTCTTGTAGAGCATGAGGAGCAGGAGCAAGGTTCTAACATAAAGGGGTATTTCAAATTTGCTGAACCAAAAAAGAACAACGGGCCCACTGAGGAGTTTTGTTAAAAGATATGGGAAGTGGCCTTGCCCTCGACCTAAGGTCTTAAACTCAATTTGCAAAGCATAGGTCATAGAACAAGCAGCTCAGGTGGTTGAGCGCTTCACCCGTATTCCTTTAGTCACGGGTTCGAGTCCTGCATATGACAACTTTAAAATTTCCTTAGGTTCAACTATAACAGGGCCGCTCCGCGCCTCATTGGACAAGAAGGACTTCTTCATTCCCTCCTCCTTCTATATAAGGAGAGGTCCTTCACCAAAATGAAGGGGGGAAGAGGGGCACTTTGAGCCATTGAAGGAATTCAGAATTTTCTAAGGGAGGACCTAGGAGACTCTCTACCTCTGCCTTCAATTCAGCCCTTGGCCTCCATGGAACCAATTCTTCATCACCTTCCAATGGAGGTTAGGTCTGACTTTTATTCCTCTCAAGTTTCTTGCTTCTACTCCGATT
The DNA here is from genome assembly GCA_037954105.1 of Canavalia gladiata. NCBI lineage: Eukaryota > Viridiplantae > Streptophyta > Magnoliopsida > Fabales > Fabaceae > Canavalia > Canavalia gladiata. The sequence goes on along the minus strand of CM075658.1, from coordinate 21,056,721 downwards.
TCCGAGTTCATTTTTGTCTCTGTTTTTCATTTTCATTTTTGATCAGTCAAATGATCTCCGATTTTGGTGATTTTTGTTACGTCTCTTCGTCCTTCTCTCTAGTTTTTGGAATGATATTATTTGTCTAATTTGGACCTGAAATGAAATTTATATCGCCTGATTATCGAAGCATGTTCGTCCTGGTGCGCAAATGAACCTAGCTTGTTTTATTTGTGCATAACTTGCTCATTTCTAGTTGGATTTATGTCAAACTTGTTTTGTTTGATTCCTATGATCCATATCTTTCAATTGATTAGTTTTAATTTTTCCGATCTACCAAAAAATATTTTTTCGAAATTCTGAGATTTGAATCCAAATTTTGGCACCAAAATCTAGTGTGTTCTTGAGGTTGATCTTCGTCTCTGTTTTTTGTTTTTATTTTTAATCGGTCAAGTGATCTCCGATTTCCATGATTTTTCTTGCTTTCACTTTTTGTTTCTCTCTAGTTTCTGGAATGATATTATCTGTCTAATTGAGATCTAAAATGAAATTTGTATCACCTGATTACTGAAGCATGTTCGTCCTTATGCGCAAATGGACCTAGCTTGTTTGATTTGTGCATAACTTGCTCATTTCTGGTTGGATTTGTGTCAAACTTGTTTTTTTTATTCCTATGATCCATATCTTTCAATTGGTTAGTTTTAATTTTTCATATCTACCAAAAAATATTTTCTAAAAATTTGGAGATTTGAATTCAAATTTTGGCGCCAAAAACTCTTGTGTTCTTGAGGTTCATCTTCGTTTCTATTTTTCATTTTCGCTTTTAATTGGTCAAACGATCTTTGATTTCGGTGATTTTTATTGTGTTCTCTTTGTCTTTCTCTCTAGTTTCTGGAATGATATTATTTGTCTAATTGTGTTCTCTTTGTCTTTCGCTTTTTATTGAGCAAGCTTGATTACTGAAGCATGTTCACAATTCTTTTCCTTAATTTCAAATCAAGTCAAGTTTATTTTAAATCAAGTCCAATTCAAGCCTAAATTTCAAATCAAGTTCATTTTATTTTAAATCAAGTCCCATTCAAGCCTAAAATTCAAATCGAGTTTATTTTATTTTAAATCAAGTCCAATTCTTCTCATAAAATTTAAATGAAGTTTGTTTTATTTGAAATCAAGTCCATTTCTAATTCTAAGTCTCACGCAATGAACTTTAAATACGAACTGGTAGCTTTTTCTGCTTTTCGGTATTTAGAGATTCATATGGGTCCTAGTGCAGCCTTAGTTGTCTTGGACCCTGTGCATATGTGGACTAAGAATCCCTTGTAAATAATAAAATATTTCAGAGCAACATCGTTTTGAGAATCTACAAAATACTATTTTAAAAATTCCAAGTCTCACGCGATGGACTCTAAATACGAACTGGTAGCTTTTTGTGTTCGGTATTTAGAGATTCATATGGGTCCCAGTGAAGCCGTAGTTGTCTAGACCCTATGCATATGTGGACTGAGAATCCCCTTTTTAGAAAACTCGTTTTGCAACCCGTAGTCTCACGCGACGAGCTCTAAACACGAACTAGTAGCTTTTTCTGTTGTTCGATGCTTAGAGATTCGTATGGGTCCTAGTGCAACCGTAGTTGTCTTGGACCCTGTACATATGTGGATTGGGAATGCATTTTTTAAAAACAAAAATAAAAACTCGTTTTGCAACCCCTACTCTCATGCGACGAGCTCTAAACACGAACTGGTAGCTTTTTCTGCTATTCGATTCTTAAAGATTCGTCTGGGTCCCAGTGCAACCATAATTGTCTTGGGCCCTGTGCATATGTGGATTGGGAATGCGCTTTTTAAAACAACAATAAACTCGTTTTGCAATCCCTAGTCTCATGCGATGAGCTCTAAACACGAATTGGTAGCTTTTTCTGTTGTTCGATGTTTAGAGGTTCTATGGGTCCCAGTGCAGCCATACTTGTCTTGGACCCTGTGCATATGTGGACTAAGAATTATACAAAAATATCAAAAATTCTCTCAAAATCATCTTCCTTTCACTCCGAAGGTCAAGCCTTCAAACTAGAACTACGTAAGCCTTGAGTTTCCCATTGCACCGGGGAATACGTAGGAGCAGGATCAAGTCCAGTCAGGCTAACCTTCATAAATCTATTTATTTTCACTGTAATTAAGGGATCAAACTATTTTCAAATAATCTTACACTCAGTTTAAGGGTACGGTTCTCCGAAACGGGCAAGTGGGGTGCCTAACACCTTCCCCACTCGTAACCGACTCACGAACCTAAATCTGTTCCTCGAGTTAGGGTTTTTCTAAGCATTTTTCCTTAAATAAAAATTTGGTGGCGACTCTACTTAATCCAAATAAATTATTTTTTAAAATTTTAGCGAGTTCGTCATCTCGTCGGAATTACGGTTGCGATAAGAAGAAATACTCAAATAGGAAAGGAAACAACTAAAAGTAACCAACATGAAAACATAGGAAAGTTTAGTGAAGAACATCTTACTTGGTGGGAACCTAACAGGAGAGATTTGGATATTTTGATGGAGAGGAAACCTCCCTTAAACTTATGGTTGTGAACTTGGTGGAGGAGGAAGTCTTTTTACTTAAAATTTTAAATATTGAAAACTTAAGCTTAAGTATGGTTAAAGGTGATACGTATGAGAACATGATGACTTGAAGAAGTGTTTGAAGAAAAATTTTAGAGATAAAATATTAAGTAAAGACATGGACAATGTGAAGAGTGTGCATTTAGCCACTTTTAGAGAATTAAGGGAAAGTTTTACTTAATTTTCTACAAATTTAATTTGCATATTTTTATCCAATAGTTAAAACTATGTAGTTTTTCACGAATATCCCTTGGGTAAAGACTTAAGATGCACATTATTATCCAAAGCGTTAACCATGATTTAGACATCTTAATCAAGATTAATATTTTTGTTGTTTAACCTTTATTATGTTTATAGTATCATAATTACAAGCCTCATCATTATCTTATTTTTAGAGATATGTACACATTAATGATAAGTCATATCACTTGTCACATCATCTAATAGGTAAACATGAAGTGTGGGTTTTTGCTAACAGTTTTAATTCTGCCCAATTTGTTTCTAAAGTGCTAGTGACAATTTCATAATTATTGAGAAGTTCTAGTTTTCTTAGAGATCCCTAAACTCTTATCCTTAACTTTGAATCCTTTATCTGTTATTAGTTTTATCCTAATGGTACTTTTGTAATTTATCAAAAAAAATTTAATTTTTCTTAGATCTCAAAATTGGTTATTTGTATCTTAGGTTTCTACTTATAAATATTAATTTTTCATTCACAAAATGAAGCAAAGAAATTTGAAATATTACATTTAGCATAACTTGAATCTAATTTAATATATCATCAATAATTGTATATAATAAAAAAATTATTTTTTTCAAACTTTCACAAGCTAATTTAAAATTTTTAATAAAGATTTTTATTTCAATAAAATAGAAAATTCATAGAAAATTTACTATAACTTTAATTGTTTAAGAGATTTACTAATATTCTCAATATAAATCCTAATAATAAATTAATATTAAGTAGTTTTGTAAAAAGAATTTTATGTCATCAAACAAAGAGATATTTATATAAGAATTTTGATTTTTTTTCATGTTTAATCAATTGGATAATTAATTAAATCATATTTCTTACTTTATTAGAATCCTTAACAAGGATTCCAAAATAAAAATATTTAAATTATTCTCATTTTATAGAGAAAAAAAATTTTAAAAATTGTTTAAAAGATATTTTATTATTATCCAATGCTAATGTTATACAACATCATACTGATAGGATATATTTGTCATTTATACAATCTAATTACATATTGTTTCAACAAATAATTTTATTTAATAATATAGATCCCACAAATAATGTTACATCAATAGAATATATTCATTAGTCACACAACATAATATGAATTCAATTGATTCTAATGAAATAATTTTATTTAATATCAACAAAATATTAGGTTACAAAAATAATATAAATTAATTTGTTAAATTTTACAAAACAATGCATGTGAACAAATTATAGAATATTTTTCAATATAAATATTCAAATATTAATATTATGCTTCAAACCATAATTAATATGAATTTATAACAAATACTACATTATATCAATTAAAAAATTACCTTAAAATAATCACATACTAATATGATATAAATATTATTAATGCAAATTATATATAAATTCATATAAATTTTATATACTAATATGATATAAGTATCATTAATGAAAATTATATATAAATTCATATGAATTTTAAATATGTTTTTTTTCTATTATATCCTCAAACTACGTTAATAAAATGATAATATTTTTTATTTCTTAAATTTAATTAATCTTTCTTTCTTCTTCCTTCATTTACATTCTCTCCCTTATCCCTTCTCCTCTCCTTCCATTCTCCTATTATTCCAATTCTCTCTTCCTTCTATTTTTCTTCTCCTCTTTCCTCTCCCACCCTTTTCCTGGCCTGCTATGTCATTATCCATAACCATTTTTGATATTGAGGAATGATGGCTAGGGATGGTAAAGCAAAATCTTGTTCAAGAGATAACATTACTATGGTGAGGTCCGTTAATCCTTACGACTGCCTTAGAACAACACTAATGGTGTACATATCGATTTGCTTTTGAAGGTGGCAAATATGTGGGGTTTTAATGCTAACAACAATGGAGAAGGGAAATTTTGGGTACCCCAAGAATGTTGATAGCTCCATGGTGGTGGTTCCATTTCGATGGTAGTTGTAGAAATCTTTTTTTCTTCTTCCCATTTTCATTTTTTATTTCAATTTTTATATTTATTTGTTGGTTTTCTAAATATTCTATGTCACGATTACTTTGAGATACTTATATGAGTTGACTACTATTTAACTAATATTTAATGATTTAATAATAACTTGGTTTATGTTTATTTTTATTAATGTTGTCGTACTGTAATTACAACAAAATGGTAAACTCGCTAAAAATTTTAGAAAGAATTTATTTGATTGTGGAGCCACCACCAAATTTTATTTTGAAGGGAAAATATTTGGAAAAACCCTAACTTGAGGAAAATTTCTAGGTTCAGGAGTTGGTTACTAGTAGGGAAGGTATTAGGCACCCTACTCACCCATTCCGAAGAATAGTACCCTTAAACTGAGTGTGTGATTTTGATATTTTTGAAATCTGTTTGTTCCCTTTAAATAGAATAGAAATAAATAGGTTTGTGGAAAATAACTTGACAGGACTTGATCCTGCTTCTACGTATTCCTTGGTGTAATGGGAAATTCAAGGCTACGTAGTTCTGATTGAAGACTTGATCTTCACGGGTAATTGAAAAGTAAGTCTTTGAAAATATTTTGAATATTTTTGAAAAAAATATTAATCCACATATGCACAGAGCCTGAGACAAACTAGGGTTGCACTGGGACCCATATGATTTCTAAATACTAAACAATAGGGTGTGCTACGAGTTCGTATCTAGAACTCATTGCATGAGACTAAGTGTTTGAAAATATATTTTGAAATTCATTTTTGAGATTGATAGGGAGGATGGTATTTAGGTGATTTCCCAGATTTACATATGCACAAAGTCCGAGGCAAACGAGGGGTGCATTGGGACCTATATGATTTCTAAATACTGAACAGTAGGGTATGCTACCAGTTCACATTTAGAACTCATTGCATGAAATCTAAGATTAAGAAATCAGAATATATTTTGAAAATTTGATTTTTGAAGACGGTATGACTAATTATTTTTTTTGGATTCACATATGCACAGAGTTTGAGGCAAACGAGAGTTGCACTGAGACTCATGTGATTTCTAAATGTTGAACAGTAGGGTATTCTACCAATTCACATTTAGAACTTATGGCACAAGATCTAGGATTATTGAAAAATATTGGAATGTTTTGAGGATTTGATTTTTAAGTGTTTTCCTGGATCCACATATGCACAGAGTCTGAGGCAAACGAGAGTTGTACTGAGACTCATATGATTTCTAAATGTTGAACAGTAAGGTATGCTACCAGTTCAAATTTAGAGCTCATTGCGTGAGATTTAGGATTATTAAAATATATCTTTGGAATTTTAATTCTTCATTATCATATTTTGCTTTTTTTTTTGTAAAAAAAACTAGTGTAAAGAAAGATTAAGTAGGTTTGAAATGAATAGGTTGGGCTTGGCCCAAGTTTAAAGAAGAAATGGGCTTGATACATATTAGATGTGAAAAATAAAAAATTTGGTTATGCTTTAAATTCAAGAAGTGTACAAATAAACATCGAAATTGGACCCTTTTTTGTTTAAAAGACTGTCTTATTTGGCAGCGTTTAGGCCCACTAAGTATTTGGCCCAATAAAAATATGAGTGTAAAAAATGACTATGTAGGATTAATAACCATATATTAAGAAAAGGGGTCAAGCAAGACTCGAACTAAAGCCCTCAAAGTGCATGGAACATTCTAACCACTAGGCCAAATCCTTCAATTAGGATCAACATAGCCAACTATAAATTTAAGTATGCTTGATGATTAATAATATATTTGGAGGAAAAACATTCTTAGCAGGGTTCAAACCCAAGTCCTTAAGCTTCTTGGGGCATGCTATCCATTCGGTCGAATCAACTAATTATGATTAACATTGCCAACTATAACTTTAAAGTATAATTAATGTCTAAAACATCTTCTTTAGAGGAAAAAATGGACTTAACAGGGTTCAAACCCAAGTCCTTGAGCTCCTGGGGGCATGCCAACCACTAGGCCATCCCTTGATTTGTTGTTATTGTTCATAAATTATTAATATGACGTTAGAGCCTTTCTAGTTTTTCTGTTCCTATGCTGCCTACTCATCTTTCCTTGCTGATACAATCCATAAGTATGATGATCAAATCATCTCAAGGTACTAATTTTGTGTATTTTCCCCCACTTCCACATCATTTTAGACTTTCTCCAAACCATTGGCAAGACCATGCTTATTGACCAAGTCGTGCGCATAAGCCTATAAAGCGCTAAGCAGAGGACCTGCGACAGATGCCAAGCTTCCCTCTTAAGCCAAAAGACAGACCAGCAGGAGCTTCCTAGCTTATGAGCAGCCAATAGATAAGGCCTTCAAATCGCTATCAAATAACGATGACTTTGGATCTTGTAGAGAAAAATTTAGAAATTCCATTGGCATTCACAATCATTGGGATCTTGCTCACAGTGCTACTCACAGTGAATTCTTAACGAAAAATAGGAGCTCGAAATAAATCCTTGGATAAGGCAGTGAACTGGTTTAGGACTCATTTCCTCTTTTCTGAGCTCTTGAGGGACAAGGTTGCTGCTATCATTTTAAGTCGCTAGCGATCCATATTTTCTGTATGATCAAATGGGGCTGCAATATTCACTATTAGCATTCAAAGCCATGGCCTGCATAACAGGATTTCCGTAATTCCTCAAGTGAAGTTGATAACACCCTACATACAAGTCGGAGGCATACTGACTAGGGTCCCCTAATTTGATCTTCTGGCCCCTGCTACAGGAGTAAGAGGCCCCACTTCCGTGCATGAACACTCAGGTGATAGGATTCTGGTTAAGCCTGAGAGTAGTAGCACTCCTATTGCTAAAATAACTATTACTTTCATTCCCTTTTCCTTGATTGAGGTAGTGTATTCATAGCAAAGGAATTAATCTGCATAATTATGCATATCGGATGGTGTTATTGGCTTAAATTATGATGGTGAACCAGGAGATCATGAGGAGCTTTCAACAAATGCAGTACCCCCTGCTAAACCTTAGGTCATTCAGTTTAGCCTTATGCATTCAAATCACATATTCTACAACCAATCTTACTGATCCTATCTTGCTAATTATCACTTTTCTAAGTAAACTTGTTGTTGTGTTCGTATCTATTATTCCAATGGTCTCAGGTTGGTGTGCATTGGATCTTGGATTAGTAGCCTGATTTCGTGGTGAAGCAGTACAGCTAGACGCTTTGAGTAGAAGGCTTCAACATTCGGCTTAGGTGATAGCCAATGGTTCAAACAAGAATAATGAAAGCTATACAATGGTTATGAAATACTATAAACTTGCACATAAGACGGGAAGATGCAAAGCTTGGATCTATCTTACTGCACAGATTCTAAGCTCTGATTGGGAGAAGGATCATACGACATAATGCTGATAAATGCAAGAAGAAATCTGGATCATGATTCAAAAACATTTCCATTATGCATGAAAGTAGTTAAAGCATTCAAGATCCTACCTGGTAATTTCGCTGAGATATCTATCTCTTGAGAGTTTTCATGAATTATTTCTGAAGATCTGGAGTTGGAAAGGAACCAAAGCGTTCTTTTTCTTTGAAGCTCAAGAAACCGTTAGTGTGAGGGAGAGAGAATTTTTTTGAATTTTTGTTTCTGCTAGCGAGAATGAGAATTGCTGCCTCCTTCTGATTTTCTAGCAAAAACTTGGAGAAACCATCCCCTAGACCTCTCCTTCTATTTATAAGCTTAAACAAAAGAATCTTCTTAACTAACTAATTTTTAACAAACTAAACTAATTCTAAACGAAAAGAAATTCCAAAGAACTTTTTTTCTTTCTTTGGGTTAATTTATTATTCTTATATATATTTTGTTTATCTTATTTTGGCAATTTATTGGGCTTCTTCTCCCCTTTTGTATAATTTTTTTCATTTTGTTTTGTTTTTATTTTTTTACTTATTTTTGTTTTCTTATTATTTTTTGAATGATTTTGGACTAAATTATTTTTTGATTAGAATTTTTAATCTTTAACACTTTTTTACGAATTTAGCCTCGGACATAATTAAGTGTTCACAGTTTTCCCCTCTTTACTCACTTTCTTACCAGATAATATGAGAAATAATTTTCTTGATTATCACGGTTAGAAATGGGTAAAGATGTGAACCAATTATGTTCGAAATGAGGATAAAACTGGCATGACAATTGAGGATAAATGTGAAGGCTTAAAATGGGTTTGAGGAATGCTCTAGGAGTGCTTGTGGTGATAAACGAGAGGATGACAGTTCAAATGTTGGAGTTTTGAATAAACTTTGCAGGCCTTGTGTGATAAGCTGAGGATGAGAAATTAAAATGTTCAGCCTTGTATGATAGGGTAAAAAATGCCAGAGTTTGAAATGCAAAGCCTTGGGTGATAGGCTGACATAAATTAAATATGCGAGGCCTGATGTGATAGGCCAAAATGAAAGAAACTTGAGATGTTGAGATTGATAATAGGCTAGATGGAAATTTAAAATATTGGTCCTGAATGCAAGAAAAGTGCAGGGCTTCATGATGAGCTTGATGGAAATTTAAAATGTTCGGCCTGACATTATAGGTCAGAATACAAGAAAATTAAAGGTACAGGGCTGACATGATAGGCCGAAATGCAAAAAGTTAAACGTGTAGGGCTTTGATAGTATAGTCTGGAATGCAGAAAATTAAACGTGTAGGGCCTGACAATATAGGTCAGAATACATAAAATTAAACATGCTGGGCATGACAGTATAGTCCGAAATGCAGAAAATTAAATGTGCTGGGCCTGACAGTATAGGCCGGAATACAGAAAACTGAACGTGTTGGGCCTGGCAATATAGACTGGAATACAAAAAATTAAACGTGCTAGGCCTGACAATATAGGCCGGAATGCAAAATATTAAGCATGCTGGGCCTGACAGAATAGGTCGGAATGCAGAAAATTAAATGTTTTAGGCCTAACAGTATAGGCCGAAATGTAGAAAACTAAACGTGTTGGGCCTGACAGTATAGGCCGGAATGAAGAAAATTAAACGTATTGAGCCTGCCAGTATAGGCCGAAATGTAGAAAACGAAACGTGCTAGGCCTGATAGTATAGGCACGAATACAGAAAACTAAATGTGTTGGGCCTGATAGTATAGGCCGGAATGTAGAAAATTAAATGTGATGGGCCTAATAGTATAGGCCAAAATGCAAAAAACTAAACATACTGGGCCTGACAGTATAGGCCGAAATGCAAAAAAGTAAATATGTTGGGCCTGGCAATATAGGCCAAAATGTAAAAAACTAAACGTACTCGGCCTGACAGTATAGGCTGGAATGTTGAAAGGTAAATGTGTTAGGCCTGACAGTATAGGCCGGAATGCAGAAAACTAAACGTGTTGGGCCTGACAATATAGGTCGAACTGTAGAAAACTGAACGTGCTGGACCTGACAATATAGGCCGAAATGCAGAAAACTAAACGTGCTGGGCCTAACAGTATAGGTTGAAATATAGAAAATTAAACGTGTTGGGCCTGACAGTATCGGCTGGAACGCAGAAAATTAAACGTGTTGGGCCTGATAGTATAGGCCGAAATGTAGAAAATTAAACGTGCTAGGCTTGACGGTATAGGCCGAAATACAGAAAACTAAACGTGCTAGGCCTGACAGTATAGGCCCGATGATGCCCTGTTGATGATAGGAAAAATGCAAACTTGTTAAGTCAGGAAATATGCAAACCTGTTGAGATAGGCAACATGGAATGGAGAATTCTTGTTAAGATAATAAAAAATGAAGACCTGTTAAGATAGGCAATATGCAGATGATGTTCTATTATTGACGGGAAAAATGCAAACTTGTTAAGATAGGAAATATGCAGTCCTGTTAAGACAGGAAAAAATGCAGACCTGTTAAGATAGGTAATATGCAAACCTGTTAAGACAGGTTATTTGCAGATGATATCTTGTTGTTGATAGGAAAAATGCAAACCTGTTAAGACAGACAATATGCAGACCTGTTAAGACAAGCGATATGCAAATGATGTCTTATTGTTGACAGGAAAAATGCAAACCTGTTAAGTCAGGCAATATTCAGACCTGTTAAGACAAGCAAAATGCAAACCTGTTAAGACAGGAAATATGCAAATGATGTTCTGTTGTTGACAGGAAAAATGCAAACTTGTTAAGACAGGTAAAATGCAGACCTGTTAAGACATGCAGAATGCAAACCTGTTAAGACAGGCAGAATGTAAACCTGTTAAGACAAAAAATATACAGATGATGTCCTGTTGTTGACAGCAAAAAATGAAAACCTGTTAAGGCAAGCAATATGTAAACTTATTAAGATAGGCAAAGTGACAACCTGGAAAAGACTTATTAAGGCAAGAACAAGAGAAATGATTCGTTAAGATAAACAAGGTGAAATGGAAAAGACCTGTTAAAATAGGAATAGTAGAAATGACCCATTAAGATGATAAGGTAAAATGGAAAAGACCTGTTAAGACAGAAATAGCAGAAATGACTTGTTAAGACAGGGAATGGAAGGGATACCTGTAAAGATAGGTAAAGTGATGGAAAGACTTGTTAATGAGAGTGATAGATGAGGTGACCTGTTAAGATAGACAAGATGAAAGAGATGACATGTTAAGACATTGATGGAAAGACTTGTTAATGAGAGTGATAGATGAGGTGACTTGTTAAGACAGGCAAGATGAAAGAGATGACCTGTTAAGACAGGTAAAGTGATGGCCTGTTAAAAGATGACCTATTGAGGCAGAAAAATAGCATGAGGGATGACTTTTTTAGCCAGGTAGCAAGTATACAAGGATGACCTGTTAAGACAAGAAAACAACATAAGGGATGACTTGTTAAGACAGGTAAAATGAAATGGCCAAGACCTGTTAAGACAGGGATAGAAAAGGCGGTCTATTAAGACGGGTAAGATGAAAAAAGTGACCTGTTAAGACATGGATAGGAGAGATGACCTATTAAGACAAGTAAAGTGAAATGGCCAAGACCTATTAAGTCAAGGATAGAAGAGGCGACCTATTAAGATAGGTAAGATGAAAGGAATGACATGTTAAGATACCTAAGGTGATAGGGGAAATATTTGTTAGGATAATGATATGTCCTGGAATTGTAGGCATACTACTTGATGCCTGAACAGATGAGGAAGGAAGTACAGATTCATTTGCTTTAATGTTTTGAGTTATTTCAAATCATTATTTTGAAGCAATTTTGTTGGTTTCCTTGGTTCAAAACTTTACCCCAATTTTGAATATTTTTCCGCAATTGACAATTACCTCCGTTTGAAATGATTTGGGCAAAACATTTTGCCCTAGTTTTGAAGCTTCAGTAATTAATGTTTTGGACTTGGTTTGAGCAAAAATCTACCCTAGCTTTCTGAAATTTTTCAGTAATTTGAGATTGCCTTGTTTTGAATTTTTCTTGGGCAAATGTTTTCCCCAGTTTTAAAATGTTATTGCTTATTTCAATTTTGAATTGGCTTGGGAAAAAATTTGTCCCAATGTTTTGAGATTTTTTATTTTATTTTATTTTATTTTTTTAGCAATGATGTCAATTTGAACTTACTTGAACAAGAATTTACCCTAATTTGAATTTTGGTTTTTTCAGCAATTGGAGATTATCTCAATTCAAATTTTTCTAGCAAAATTTGCCCCAGTTTTGAGGTTTTTTAGTGGTTGGCAACTACGTCAATTTGAAGTGACCTGGGCAAGAATTTGTCCCAGTTTGAATTTTGGTTTTTGGCAATGGGGTATTGTCTTAGATCAAATTTTTTTGGCAAAAATTTTGCCCCAGTTTTGAGATTTTTTAGTAATTTTGATTGATTTGGGCAAAAATTTTCCCCAGCTTTAACAATTTTGAGTAGAAATTTGAAATGGGTTATGCAATGCATTAATGAATGCGAGATGACAAGATGCTTTAACTTATTTATTGCTTTTTATAAAAATTGACGATGCTTGAAATGATTATTTGATCAAATATCATGGAATGAATGCTATGGGATGAACTAGAATGAATGCATGCCATGAGATGCTTTAGATGATTTTATTTTGTTCCACTTCTATTTTTATTTTTGTTTTGACATTTTCGTTCCTCGACAACCTTATAGTATGTGTAAGTGAAATTAAGATTCAGGGTAAGTTAGAATGACTTTCCTTCTTGGCTTCTTGGTCAGCATTGAAATTTTCCTTTTTCAATATCTTTAAGACCCAACAGTGATCCGAATCATTGAATAGGATACACTCCTTTAGTTTCGTTGGCACTATGGCTAGCAGGAAGATGACTCTCTGGAAACAATCATGCCATGTTGTAATGGTTAAGAATTCATCCACTTTATCATGACTTTTCAAAATTAATCTTTTCATTTTTACATTTTTTATATCTCTTTTTGGCATGTGGGTCTGTGGGATATACGAAGTGATTTTGGATAGTCAATAGGAGGTGATAGAGAGTTCTGTAGGTGGGATTTATGGTAATATTTTTAGAAGAAAGATGAAGAATGTAGGTTTGATTTCCCAAATGGCACCTTTTGATGAGAAATGCCAATGCTGCTTTTCATAACCTTGATTGTCAAATTAATCAAAATTGAGAAATAGAAAAATTTTGCCCTAGTTTTAAGAAATATGAGGTGCAGAAATGCCGAATTGAATTTGGGACCTTCAACTTGTCACTCTTTTGATTGACCTTAACTTTTGTCTAAATTGCTCTTTCAAGTTTTCAACCCAGTAGGTTGCTCTAACTTTTTCCTAGGCCACCCTTTTTGGGTTTCAACCTAGCGGGCTTTTTGTCTTTGGCGCTAACTTTTGCCTAGGTCTCCTTTACAAGTTTTCAACCTATCAAGCTTTTTTGTCTTTGGCCCTAACTTTTTCCTAGGTCGCCTTTGCGAGCTTTTGTTTGTCTGCCCTAATTTTTTCCAGGTCGCCTTTCTGGGTTTTCTACCTAGCAGACTTTTTGTCTTATTCCTAATTTTTGCCTAAATTATCTTTTAGAGTTTAATCCAGCAGGACACTTGTTGATTATGACTTTATTTGGTTTGTTCTTTTGAATCTTAACCCTAATCTTGCTTCGATTATCTTTTAGATTTTTATCCAGCAGCTTTTCTTTTTTCTTTTATTTTTTCCTAGTCATATCTTTTATTTAGTTCTGCTTGGATTATTATTGATTCTCAATTCAGCAGATCTATTTTCCATCCCTAATTTTTTCTTAGATTGAACTTCGATCTAGAGGGATATTTGTTATTTCTTCTGTTGGTCAAGACATTTCTTGAGAGGAATTACAATTGATGGTCCCTTGTGATTTGGAATCCCTGGTTGGATTTCAATCCTACTTATTCTGCTTCCTTATTTAATTTTTATTTTTTAATTTGATTAATAAGACATTTAAAATTATTTATTACAATACTAGCATTGTCATCAACTGGTATTTATTGTAAACACTCAATTATGTCCGAGACCCCATTTTAAAATTAATCAAGAAACCAATGATAATTTAAGTAATAAATAAATACTAAGATTAATAAACAGAAGACAAAAATACAGAAAACAGAAAACAACAAAACAAAAATAAAATAAAGGAAATAGGGAAAATTGAAGAAAATCAAAATAACAAAATAACAAATTAAAATAAAGGAAGAGTAAATAATAAATGGAAATAGAACAAATAAAAATTAACAAAAAATAATAAAAATAAGAAAATAAAAAATAAACATAAAAAGCTGAACAAATTTTAAGCAAAAAAATAAAAAAAAAATGAATATAACGAGAAAAACAAAAAAAACTAGAAAATCATAAAAAAGGGAAAAGAAAAATAAAATCAAAAATAAAGAATAATAATAATAATAATAGCAATAAAAAAAAAGAGAGAAAGGAATTAAAAACACAAAATCTGAAAAAGCAAAAATATATATGAAGTAAGAAAAACAATAATAAAAAATAAAGAAATAAAAATAAAATAATAATGATAAAAAAATAAAAAAGAAAAATATATAACTAAAGCAGAAATAGAAAAATAAATAAATAAATAAAAGAAAAATATAAAATAAAGAAATAGATAAAATAAAAAAACTAAAACTAAAAACAGAAACTAACTAACAAAAAAATGGAAAACGAAAACAGAATACAAAAGAAAGACTACATGCACACAGGAAGGGGGATTTCTTTTGGGGGGGCTCGGCTTTTTTTTTCTCCAAGGGAATTCTTCTTGAAAAGAAAATGAGAGGGATTTCTTGGGGGAAGGACGAGTCTGCAAAGGAGAGGGACTTCCTTGGAGGTTCATAAAAAATTCTAAGCAAAAAAGGAGGAGATGAGGTAATTGAGAAGAGATCAATTTGGTTCAATGCCATGAGATTTTCTTGAAGGTTCTTGGAAGAAGCTTTGATATCTTCCTTCAAAGGCACTACACCAGTAGCAGCGGGTTGGAAGAGATTAAGGGTGAAAAGTTAGTGGTTCTTGAACGAAGAAAAGGGACTTCTCCAAACGACCAGGTAAGTCTCTTAACACTTTGAGTATTTCTCATGCGCGAGTATTTGGATGAAGATGTCACTTGAATATAACTTGAATTCTGTTGGTAACATCAGTTCATACATTCATGCCTCAATAAAGGGGTAGAATTTTGTTTTAGAACGAAATTAAACCGAGAACACCGTGCTTATAACTATTTGAGTCCATGCTATGCCTTATAAGATAGGACAATTTCACTATTTTGGCATTTTAGTTGTAGAGAATTCTGTAAATCTGATACCGCCTTCACCATTAACATGATCACTGCATATTTAACATGAGCATGTGAGGCGAAACCTATAAAATGTTTAAGGTCTGATCCGCCAGTTATTTAGCAAGAGGTATAGATAGTATGATTCAATCCTATCAATGATGTATAGTGACTTAACTTTCGCCTATGAAATGTGGTTGCTGGGAAGCTGAGGTTTCTCAAATTTTGGATGACTCTATTCTTGGCTGAGACCATTTAATAAGAACATTATCCTTTTGATCCTGTTAGTCATGACGCTAATCCGGTACTCACAGAGCTCTAGTGCAAATCTGGGCCATGCCAATCTTCTACTAAGTTGCTCCATATTTGGTTGAGAAAGTCACTATCGTGCATTAGGCCATACTCCACATCGTTCCTTCGTATAAATTTTGTATACTCGGGGTCAGATTCAAAGAATTCAGGCATGTATTCCTTGATGAGAGCATCGGGGAGCCTAGGACACCATTGTTCAAGTCTTTTTGCTTAAGCCATCGCATCCATCACGACCTCAAAATCAAAGGTTAACGAACCTGTGCTTTCCACTAAGCTGTTTTAAATCCTATGATGACAAGAGAGTCCTCTTGTGCTATCAGTCTAGCCCCTTACATTGCCTTTAACCTTCATATCATAGCACTCTGATTTTACAACAAGGAAATGGATACTAGAGCAGAATGGTCTAACCTTTGCCTAAGACAGCAAGTGACGAACGGTTACAACGACAACCAGAGTTGTTGAAGTCTCGGCTGGCACCCTCCCTGCACTACTCTCCCCTCCTCTGGATCTCTCCTTCACTTTCAGGAAACATATATAATCTAGAATGTAGAACAAAGATTCAGTATGATCACCATAACCTCTGGAAGAGCTGCCTGAGATGGTTGGCAAAATTATGCTGGTGTTAGCTTGGGGTATAGTAAGAGTGAGGGAACTGATTCTAAGCCTTCACGTGAAAGAGGGTGACACTCCATGCAGCATGCAGGTCACAGCATCATCACAGCCCTTCAAGTCATGTCTCTGTCAAACCCAAAGTGTTATGATTGTGCACTGCGAAGCCGAGCAAATTTTGGCTCACGTGGGTGACAAAAGGAAGACCATACATGAGTCATGGGACCCATCCTTGAAGACTTTGTGCATGTTCCCATTTCCCGCATCAAGCATGATCAATGAAGAAGTTTCCAAGGTTGTTTTAGTCCCTCAAGGAAATCTGCTCAATCCTATTCATTTTTATCATAGAGAGCTCATGAGCCTGATGGTATCAAGTCACCAAATAGATATGCACGTGGATTAGAAGAGGGAATGCATACTGCTCCTCAACAGCTTCTGATTTCTCTAAGAAATATTGAAAAATTGGTTATTAGTTCGAAGGTACAGAATGGATTTTGACATCACCAACAGATTTCTCTTAATCTTTTCTAAAGTTTTCGGAAATAAGACTTGAGGAATGCTGGAATGACATAGGGAACTACAAGTTACTATAGGCCAATTTACAGGGTGATAGCTTAGGGAAGTCAAACTTGTAGTTGTATTTTACGTGCTGAATACACCACCAGTTCCATTCCTATATCAACAAGTGAGCCCAAATATTGATCGAGAGGGTTGGGAGAAGATTAGAAGGAGCAAGTATTGTCTTCAACAATGAGAATAGAGGGCAGCACTGGTTGGTAATGGCAGCCTCTCTACAACCATAGGCAGCCAACTACAAGACTTGGAGAACGCCATTGCATCTATTTTCTAAACGCACATCCACGATTGTCCAACAGAAAGGTTGATGAGGAAAAGGCTTCTAGAATATATCCTCAACGCCTTGAACACCTTCCATATAGATTGAAGTGTAAAAGGAGTGTTGTGAGTGTCTCATAGAAGAGAGAAATCAGGCCACGTTAAAGTGTTTTCTTCTAGTCGCATGGCATCATATCCTTCTGGAACGTCCCTATATCTTTATACTTGGTCCCTTTCTACTGCACGACCTGGAAACAAGGCATATTCCGGCCTCAATTCTGCAATGGCAAGTTATGAATCCGAACTCTTGGATGAGGGGTACAATACATGGGAGATAGGATAACTTTGGTTTGGAGTCCCTTTTAACATAAGAAGAAGCGTATGCATGCCCATGCACCAATAAATATTACTCAAAGCCAGAAACCCCTACTTCCCAATGCAACCCACGCGCGGTAATTCCACATTCACTTTGCTTGCTTCAAGAGTAAAATAAGGGAGTTAGAAACTCAATTGGTGGCATGGATTAGTGGTCAGACGATGGTACAGGAAATGTCGAGCCTTGTGTTCGAATCTCGTCGAGGGCCTTTTCCTTTTATCAAGTGGGTCGTGCCAAATCCATTGCAATTGGAAGTCTGCTCTTTTTCTGGCTCCCTATGCGTATGTGGGTCAAGCCCATATATATTTTTATCACCAAAGAAGGCAAACTTTAAATTAAGTTTTTTATTTTTTTTTTCTTTTCCAAGCTCATTTCAAGCTCATGGTATATCGAATTTTACTTTAATTCACATCAAATTAATTTCTTTTTCTTCAAATCAAATTCACATTCTTCAAATTTAAATTAAATTCTTTTCCTTCAAAATTCAAATCAATTTCTTCTAATCCAAATCAAATTCCTCTTCTTCAAATTCAAATTTAATTCTTTCCTTCAAACAAAATCTAGTTCAATTTTTTCTTCAAATAAAAATCAATTTTAATTTCTTTCTTCAAATTTGAAATCAAGTTGACCCTTTTTTCTATTTCAAAGCAAGTTTAATTCTGTTTCAAAATTTTAAATCAACTTTAGTTCTTGGCTTCAAAATTTTAAATCAATTTCGATTCTTTCCCTCAAACTTTCAAATCAAGTTCATTTCAAGTTCAAGTTCATCTCAAATCAAGTGCGCTTTAAATCAAGTTTATTACAAGTTTAAGTTCATCTCTAATCAAGTGCACTTTAAATCAAGTTCATTTCAAGTTCGAGGCTTTTTTAGTTCATTTCAAATTGAATTCTTTTTAATCAAGTTCAGTTTTAAATCAAGCCTAATTCATTTTCTCAATTCTAGATATTCTTTTTGAGTCGGGTCAAGCCCAATTATTTTCTTCTTTAAAATTCAAATGAAGTTCAAATTCAATTCAATGATTCTAGGTCTCACGCGATGAATGCTGAGCAGGAACTGATAGTTTTTTCTACTGTTCGATGTTTAGGAACTCATATGGATCCCAGTGCAGCCGTAGTTGTCTTGGACCTTGTGCATATGTGGACTAAGAATCCTTTTGTATATAATTTCACGAAAAACATCATTTTGGAATCCCTAAGTCTCACGCAATGAACCCTAAGCACGAACTGGTAGCTTTTTCTGCTGTTCGATGTTTAGGGATTCGTATGGATCCCAGTGCAGTCGTAGTTGTCTTGAATCCTGTGCATATGTGGACTAAGGATTCGCTTCAAAACATTTTCAAAATACTCCGTTTAAACACCTCCGAAGGACAAGCCTTCTAACCAGAACTACGTAAGCCTTGAGTTGCTCATTGCACCAGGGAATACATAGGAGCAGGATCAAGTCCTCTCAAGATATCCTCCATCAATCTATTTATTTTCACTCTAATTAAAGGGATCAAACAATTTTAAAATAAATCACACACTCAGTCTAAGGGTATCGTTCTTCGGAACAGGCGAGTAGGGTGCCTAACACCATCCCTACACGTAACTGACTCCCGAACATAAATCTCTTCCTTAATTTAGCGTTTTTCCAAATATTTTCCCTAAAAAATTAAAATTTGGTGGCGGCTCCACTTTATCAAATAAAATAAAATTCATTTTGAAAATTTTAGCGAGTTCGTTGTCTCGTCATAATTACGGTTGTGGCATTTATTATTTAGATATAAGATGAGTGGTGGGTTAAATGATGAAAAGAATGACAAATTCATGAGGTAAAGTCAATATTGTAAAGTACATGCCCAAGAAACATGACAAAATGTAATTTTTGCATTTCTCATTGAGATTCATTACAAAAGATTGATTTTGAAAAGTATGAAAATCTTGAACGATTTTTCCTCATTATTTAGACCTGGCTCTCACAAGGCACATCATTGTACTGCCCTAATTTCTTTCAGCTAGTTGATGGACTCTCGTGATTTGGCAATGGATTATTGCTTATATTATGAGAAAACCTCTCAAAATCCAACCATTTTGCATCAATTAGGATTTGCACCTTATGCTTTAGAGCCTGGAAATTTTCTGTTGAATGACTGGTGTATCCTGCATGGTAGTCGCATTTGGGATTTTCATCATACCATTTAGGATATCGTGGTTCTTAAGGTTTCAAAAGATGAGGAGCAGCTAGAGAGTTCTGGATTAGGCGAAGTAGCAACTCGATGTAGGTCATTGGGATAGGATCGAATTTGACAAGTTTTTTCCCTTGTGTGCTTTTCTGGCTTTGATTGGAATTTCGGCTTATGGCTTGTGTTTGGGTCGGGAATGGTATTGGTGGTCGAATTTGTATAGGATAGTTAGGAGATGGAGGGTAAGGTGTTTGGTAGGTTGAGGCAACATAGGGATATGGTGTATAAGGCGCATAAGGTGGTGGTTGAAAATCAATTGGTCCATAAGGTGCCCTCAGAGAAGTGTGTTGGCCTTGGCCAAAAGCCACACTATAAGCTTCTCCTGTCTTCTTCTTTCCAAACCCAGCAGAGGCATTAATCGTCCCGACAGACTTGTGCATAATCCTTCCACTGCGCACGCCACCTTTGATTTTTTTCTCCTAAAATGACGACATCAGAGAAACTGGTGGTCATGTTGCCGATCATTTTTTCATAAAAGGGGTCTTGGAGTGTATCAATAAATGTGCTTACCCATTCTTTTTCAAATAATGGGGGTTGCACCTGAGCTGCTAACTCTCACCATTGTTGTGCATATTTTTTTAAGGTCTCATCTTCTTTCTTAGCCATATTTTGAAGCTGTGTTCTATCAAGAGTCATCTCCAGGTTATACTTGTACTATTTAAGAAATGCCTCAGCCAAGTCTTGCCCGTTCTAGCTGGGTGTACAAGTTTGCGACTGCTTCAGTTAAATTGTCTTGGAAGAAATGGATGAGCAGCTTATCATCATGAGCACATGCAGTCATCCTCTTGCAGTACATGGTTAGGTGATTCCTTGGGCAGCTAGTTCCTTGATATTTCTCAAATTCAGGAACCTTGAATTTGGGAGGAATGACCACACTTGGAACCAACATAAGTCTGACAGGTCTCTGATATCATATGCACTTCCCTTGATTGCCTGAATCCTTCCTTTCAAGATTTTCCATTTCTCAGCACTTCCATCAAAAGGATGGTTTTGGTGTTCTCCTGTCATGTTATGAGGATGAGAAGCTGATATATGTATATGATGAGATCCTTGGGTGAACATAGGATTCGTTCTTCCAACGGTTGTTTGGTAGGTTTGGATAGGTTCATGTGAGGTGGTGTTTGGAATTATATGAGGAATTTCTATGGGGTTTAAAGGTAGGTTTTATTTTTGGGTTTATGTATGTCTCATGAATGAAGGTGCACGCCCATGAGGGAACCCACAATGAACCCATTCGGCTTATGGAGGCATGGGCAATGGCAAAGAGCTTTGCGGATTGGGGCCAGGAACCCATTCGGCTTATGGAGGCATAGGCAATGGCAAAGAGCTTTGCGGATTGGGGCCAGGAGGATATGATGGGCCACTTGGTTCTTCTAGAAGGGATCCCCCATGTCTCTCTTTTCTAACAGCTGTATGGCCTCCATCAATTTGGCCATTTGATCTTTCAAAGTTTTCACCTCATTTCTCAACTTCTCATTTTATCGTTCCAACCCATCCATGATTCTTAATTATGACCAAGTACTATAAGGGGTGCTGAGAAAGTTGTCTTTCATCAATTTTTCTATTAAATTTGAAATAAATTTTGAGAAAAATATGAATGCCAAAATCATGAGTGATAAAAGTATCAATGCTCCATTGAGTATCAAAATAAGAAATGTATGGGATGATTTTCAAAATCTTCTTTTTCAATGATAAATTTATTTAATGAATGAATGAATGTAATGTTGAAATGCACAAATAATTAAAGATTTGAAAGTTGATCGTCTTTTTAAAATTTGCATGATCAAATGATCTGTTGCTTCATTATTTTGGTTTTCTAATAATTTCTTTAAAACTTATGTTGCTAAAGCTTTCCTAGGGTTTTTTTGGTGATTGTTTTATATTTTGTTTTTCTCTCTCTTTGAAATTTTTTCAAATTCTTCATATTTTCTCTCTTTTTGGATCTCTTTATTATGTTTTTTTTCTATTAAATTTTTTCTTTCTTTTTTTATTTTATTTTTCCTTTTACTCTCTCGTTTTTCTTTATCTTTCCAACTTTCAAATTTCGTCTCCTATCTGCCATTTTGGATGATTCTGTTCAAATAAGTGCCCATGAACAACATATAAACTAAGTATCATGAAAGGGATGTGTGCCCTTTGTGTGTCCTATGTAGGTAACCTGTCCTATGGATCTAGGGCTTTTAATGAATGAACCTCTCAGCGGGTCGTCTGTAATCCTAGAGTATAAAGGTTACAAGAGCGAAGTTCTAGTTTATAATGCTTACTACAATAGTAGGGAACGCTACCAGTTGCTGGGCATGTGAATAGACACACTCTAGCTAAAATTTTTGTGATAGTCAAATAGGACGTACGTCCAAAGTGACACCACTAGACCCCTCTATCCTAGGTTTCACTCAAACCCAGGTACAGAGCCCCACTCATGAGATGAATGCATGCGTGTTATGTGTGTGAAGGGCATACAAACCTTTGGGCTACTTGCAATTGAGGAAATCGCAACAAGTATATATAGAGCAAATTTTAAATTCATCTATCCTAGGATTGTATAATAAATAAACAAAAAAGGGACCAATACAATACATACTCAATTATAAATGGGCTTGACTCTTTAAAGCCCCCAGTGAAGTTGTCATCTGTTATAACCGTAATTACAACGAAATGATGAACTTGCTAAAAATTTTAGAAGGAATTTATTTGATCGTAGAGCTGCCATCAAATTTTATTTTAAAAGAAAAATATTTGGAAAAATCCTAACTTGAGGAAAAGTTCTAGGTTCAAGAGTTAGTTACGAGTAGGGAAGGTATTAGGCACCCTACTCGCCCGTTCCGAAGAACGATACCCTTAAACGAGTGTCTGATTTTGATATTTTTGTAAACTGTTTGATCCTATTAAATAGAATATAAATAAATAGGTTTGTGGAAAATAGCCTGAAAGGACTTGATCCTGCTCCTGCGTATTTCTTGGTGCAATGGGAAATTTAAGGCTACATAGTTCTGGTTGGAGACTTGATCTTCAGGGGTAATTGAAAAAGTAAGTCTTTGAAAATGTTTTGAATATTTTGGAAAAATTCTTCATCCACATATGCACAGGGTCGAAGAAAAACAAGGGTTGCATTGGAATCCATATGATTTCTAAGTACCAAACAGTAGGGCATGTTATTGTCGCAACCGTAATTCCGACAAGACGACGAACTCGCTAAAATTTTTGAAATAGAATTTATTTTGACTATGTGGAGTCGCCACCAAATTTTTATTTCAGGGAAAAAATATTTGGAAAAAACCTTGACTCGAGGATGAGATTCAGGTTCGGGAGTCGGTTATGAATGGGGAAGGTGTTAGGCACCCTATTCGCCCGTTCCAAAGAACGGTACCCTTAAACTGAGTGTGTGATTTTTGAAATTGTTTGATCCCTTAATTAATATGAAAATAAATAGATTAATGGAGGTTAGCCTGACAGGACTTGATCCTGCTCCTACGTATTCCCTGGTGCAATGGGAAACTCATGGCTTACGTAGTTCTGGTTTGTGAAGGCTGGACCTTCCGATGTGTTTAAAGGGAAAACGACATTTTGAAAAGATTTTCATTTTTGAAAAGGACCTTCAGTCCACTCATGCACAAGGCCCGAGGCGGCTACGGCAGCATGTGGGCCTATACAGACTGTTAAGCGCTGAGCAGCAGGTGAACCGCTAGTTCCTCGTTTAGAGCCCGTTACGTGAGACCAAAAGATCCCAAAAATACTTGAAAAAGAGTTTTTTATTCTTGAAAGGACCTTTAGCCCACTCATGCACAAGGCCCGAGCCGGCTACAGCAGCACGGGAGCCTATACAGACTGTTAAACACTGAACAGCAGGTGAACCGCCAATTCCTCGTTTAGAGCCCATTGCGTGAGACCAAAAGATCCCAAAATATTTAAACGGGAATTTTATTTTTTGGAAGGAAAATAAAAAGAATTGGGTTTGGTAAGAAATGAATCGAACTTGATTTGAAACTTTGAGAAAGAGATTAAACTTGATGTGGATTTAAAATTGATTCAATTCGAAATTCGGGAAAGAGAGTTATTGATCTAAAAAAAAAAAGAAGTCGATTTTATTTAAAGTAAAACCAACTTATTGTGAATTTTGTTGAAAAGAATTTGGGTAGAATTGAGATTTGGAAAAGAGATTTATTGATCTTGCAAAAAATAAAATTTATTTTAAGTAAAGCAAATTTATTGTGAATTTGTTGAAAAGAATTTGGGTAGAATATCTCAAAAGAAAAGAAGGGAATAGTAATTAATTTTAGTCCATTGTTTTTTTAGCTTAAGTTATCCATCTAGGAGGCTGTGTGGCCAAGGGGCCTGAGACACGCTGCTAGAACGCGGGCCGAGAGCTGTAGAGCCAATTCCACAACCAGCCCATTTGGTCACAGATGATCCAAGCAAACTGTGGAGCCTATTCCACAAAGAGCCCAATTGGATATTGTGGGGATTTCAAAAGAAAATGTCACCTGTGAGGCTCGAATCCCCCATGCCATAGTAAAACCAACTTATTGTGAATTTTGTTGAAAAGAATTTGGGTAGAATTGAGATTTGGAAAAGAGATTTATTGATCTTGTAAAAAATAAAATTTATTTTAAGTAAAGCAAATTTATTGTGAATTTGTTGAAAAGAATTTGGGTAGAATATCTCAAAAGAAAAGAAGGGAATAGTAATTAATTTTAGTCCATTGTTTTTTTAGCTTAAGTTATCCATCTAGGAGGCTGTGTGGCCAAGGGGCCTGAGACACGCTGCTAGAACGCGGGCCGAGAGCTGTAGAGCCAATTCCACAACCAGCCCATTTGGTCACAGATGATCCAAGCAAACTGTGGAGCCTATTCCACAAAGAGCCCAATTGGATATTGTGGGGATTTCAAAAGAAAATGTCACCTGTGAGGCTCGAATCCCCCATGCCATAGTAAAACCAACTTATTGTGAATTTTGTTGAAAAGAATTTGGGTAGAATTGAGATTTGGAAAAGAGATTTATTGATCTTGTAAAAAATAAAATTTATTTTAAGTAAAGCAAATTTATTGTGAATTTGTTGAAAAGAATTTGGGTAGAATATCTCAAAAGAAAAGAAGGGAATAGTAATTAATTTTAGTCCATTGGTTTTTTAGCTTAAGTTATCCATCTAGGAGGCTGTGTGGCCAAGGGACCTGAGACACGCTGCTAGAACGCGGGCCGAGAGCTGTAGAGCCAATTCCACAACCAGCCCATTTGGTCATAGATGAGCCAAGCAAACTGTGGAGCCTATTCCACAAAGAGCCCAATTGGATATTGTGGGGATTTCAAAAGAAAATGTCACCTGTGAGGCTCGAATCCCCCATGCCTTAGTAAAACCAACTTATTGTGAATTTTGTTGAAAAGAATTTGGGTAGAATTGAGATTTGGAAAAGAGATTTATTGATCTTGTAAAAAATAAAATTTATTTAAGTAAAGCAAATTTATTGTGAATTTGTTGAAAAGAATTTGGGTAGAATATCTCAAAAGAAAAGAAGGGAATAGTAATTAATTTTAGTCCATTGTTTTTTTAGCTTAAGTTATCCATCTAGGAGGCTGTGTGGCCAAGGGGCCTGAGACACGCTGCTAGAACGCGGGCCGAGAGCTGTAGAGCCAATTCCACAACCAGCCCATTTGGTTACAGATGATCCAAGCAAACTGTGGAGCCTATTCCACAAAGAGCCCAATTGGATATTGTGGGGATTTCAAAAGAAAATGTCACATGTGAGGCTCGAATCCCCCATGCCTTAGGTGCACCCCGACGTGCCAACCAGCTGAGCCAATCTTAGGCATTATAATCTATGGCCGACATTTAATTAATATCTTGACACCCAGACGTATGCGCTTGCTAATGTGCCATATTGCATTGTCCTACGTGGGTCCCGCCCTTTTTACATGCATTCCCAGCAAACCGTTTGGCGCCTTTCCTTTTAATTAGAATCAACATGATTTAACCCCTGAATATTCACAACATTTTGCCTTTGGTCACTTCCAATTGATATAGGGTGTTATCAACTCTAGGCACCACATCCTCTCAAGAACTCGGCCGCAACCAAAAATAGCATTTGTCGTAATATGGTGAGGCTTGGACTGCAAGCAGAGCAACATCTTTGACCCATGCTCTTATCCTACGAAAATTGTGAGAAGGATTTGTGTATTCTGATGCCATGGGGAGAGCTCTTAATAATATATGCAGTAACATCTTCCAAGTCTGGTAGGTGCATGCTTTTCTTCAGTTCGTCGTGCTTCGAACAACCATGGCATTTGAATATGGTTGCTCTTCAACTTTGGAAGGGAAACTCGAGAGTAAGGAGCAGTATAGTATGGGCGTGTCATGGGGGAGAGTCTCTCCCTACTACTGCTCCAGCTCGTAGGGGTCGCAACCCTTAGTCATGTCTGAACCAAAAGACTAAGCGGCCACCTTCACTATTCAGTTAAGCAGTGATGCTCAACCACATTGGTCTATCCCAGTTCCTATCTACACTTTCTATTGGTATTGACTATGTGAATTCCTCGATGCCTCGTCAACAACCATGATTGCCTCATGCAAACTTCGCCTTGGTTTTTTTTTTTGCATGATTAAGGGGTCCTTGTGCATGGATTCTTGTTGAAAGGAGGGAAGGTTGTGCAGTTACATGTCGGGTTTGTATGAAGAGAAACCAATCTGCCGCATGGAAAGAATACTTCTCCGGTCAGCTCCTTCACGTACGAATTTATGGACTTTCCACCTCTTTTATCCACTATTGAACTAGGCTTTAACAGTGACACTTGCGTAGCTGAATGGGCCATAGGACTTTCGTCCATAAAGTGAACAAATAGGTGACAATGGTCATCTTTGAAGGTCTCTTCGACACTGAGGTGAGCTCGGGCTAGAGTTTGATGCACCTGATCGAGAGGGTGTCATTCACGTGGGGGTGTATGCCTACTGGATGCTTCAGCTCGTTCCAACGTTGAACTTCTAGACCCCCGATGACCAACCAGGAGATTTACATCTCGTATTGCCAGGCCATACTATCATCTTCATGCCCCGGTTTCCATGCTAATAGTTGTTCATTCTCCTCGTCGCTGGTGCATCGAATTCCACTACAAAAGGCCCAACCTGAAACTTGTGGGTGAATGAAGAAAGAAGATCAACCTCATAACAGAGTAGCCGAATTTCGTGTCTCAAGATCAAGATCCTCGTGCGTTGAGGCTTCAAGCTCTTAAATGTACTTCATAAATTGAAACTTGAGTCTAAAAGAGCGACTCTAGAGTAATTGTCCTAGGCCAAAGTTTCTTCAAAATTATGAGACCAGATTTGAGCCTCTTTCTGACCATTATCAGGACCTCATGGTATCATGCAAGCTATTTCTTACGTGAACATGTGGATTTTGCAAGAATTAACTATCAATCATTACAGAAACACTGTTCCATCCATGGTTCTATTAGAATCAAAGGCAATAATGTTTCAAAGTAGAATCCCTCTACGCGCAGACTCTGGCCGAGGCATTTCCAAAGATTGAATCCACGTCATTTTAGTTGAGCCACTGGAGCACAGCAAGTGGACTTAAGACTCGACAGAACAGATACCAATTCAGACGCATCTACATGCACTATGGTTTTCACTCCACTTTTTAATTGCACGATCCCGGATCTAGGAGATCATGTGCACGAGTTCAATGGATCTATTGCCAAGAATATGTCTACAGATACCAGATCTTATATTGACAGTATGTGAGGCAAATTGGATCAAGTATCATCATGTACATTGCGTTCACGCTATGAAAAATCAGAAATTATTTGAGACAGAATTATTCAGTATAACAAGCATTGACTAACCTTCAAGGCGTCACAGAGGGGAGAACACTCAATGCGATTCAATGGATACTTTGGATCGAGCACGGGAAGCCTTGGTGAACAAAGAACCTGCTTCAACTCCCCAAGAATTTGCCACGAATAAGCTTCAAGAACATTCGAATATTTTGCCCTCGATTCTCCAAGGAACAGAGGGAGAAAAGCTTTCTCTTCTTCTTTTTCTTGTTAATTTTTCCTTTTTCTCGCTACCCTCCTCCCCCTCTCTTGCACATCTCTTTACCTTTTTATACTCTTCTTTTTTTGAATTTCCCGCCCTTTTCTTTTATTTATTTTTCTTCTCGATCCATTTTTATTCAATCTGGTTTTTTTTTCTTTTTATTTATATCTTTTTCTTCTTTTTTTTCTTCTTTTTTTTATTTTTTATTCTTTTTTCAGATTTTTCATCTTTTTAATTTTAGAATTTTGAATTTTTAAATTCTATATTTATTTCTACATATTATTGTTATTATTATTTATTTTTTATTATATATATATTTTTTATTTATTTATTTATTTATTGTTTTTTTGTTTTTTTTGTTTTTTTTCCTTTTATTTTTGTTCATTTTTCTTTGTTTTTATTTTTCTTTTGCTTTTGTTTTAATTCTTATTATTTTTTCTGTTTCCTTTTTGTTTGTTTTTGTATATAATTTATTAATTTAATTTTAATTTCATGATCGGAAGCCTCAGACATAATTGAGTGTTTACAGCTACCAGTTCATATCTAGAACTAATTGCGTAAGACTAAGTGTTTGAAAATATTTTTGAAAGTCATTTTTGAGATTGATAGGGAGGATGGTATTTAGATGATTTCTGGAATTCACATATGCATAGTTCGAGGAAAATAAGGGCTGCACTAGGACCCATATGATTTCTAAATACTGAACAATAGGATATGCTACCCGCTCACATTTAGAACTCATTGTATGAAATTAAGGATTAAGAAAACAGAATGTGTTTTGAAAATTTAATATTTGAAGGTGGAATGATTAAGTGTTTTTCGAGATTCACATATGCACAGAGCTTGAGGCAAACGATGGTTGCACTGAGACTCATGTGATTTCTAAATGTTGAACAGTAAGTATGCTACCAGTTCACATTTAGAGCTCATTGCACAAGATCTAGGATTATTGAAAAATATTGGAATGTTTTGGGGATTTGATTTTTAAGTGTTTTCCTGGATCCACATATGCACAGAGTCTGAGGCAAACGAGGGTTGTACTGAGACTCATATGATTTCTAAATGTTGAACAGTAAGGTATGCTACCAGTTCAAATTTAGAGCTCATTGCGTGAGATTTAGGATTATTAAAATATATCTTTTGAATTTTAATTCTTCATTATCATATTTTGCTTTTCTTTTCTGTAAAAAAAAAAGAGAAGTAGTGTTAAGAAAGATTGAGTAGGTTTGAAATGAATAGGTTGGGCTTGGCCCAAGTTTAAAGAAGAAATGGGCTTAAATAGAAGAGGTGTACAAATAAGCATCGGAATTGGATGACTATGTAGGATTAATAACCATTAATTAAGAAAAGGGGCCAAGCAAGAATTGAACTCAAGCCCTCAAAGTGCATGGAACATTCTAACCACTAGGCCAAATCCTTCAATTAGGATCAACATAGCCAACTATAAATTTAAAGTATGCTTGATGATTAATAATATATTTGGAGGAAAAATGGGCTTAGCAGGGTTCAAACCCTAGTTCTTAAGCTTCTTGGGGCATGCTATCCACTGGGCCGAATCAACTAATTATGATTAACATTTCCAATTATATCTTTAAAGTATACTTAATGTCAAAAATATCTTTAGAGGAAAAAATGGACTTAACAGGGTTCAAACCCAAGTCCTTAAGCTCCCGAGGGCATGCCAACCACTAGGTCATCCCTTGATTTGTTGTTATTGTTTATTATTTATTATTGATATGACGTTAGACCTGTAAACACCTATTTATGTCTGAGGCCTCCAATTGTTAAAATTAATCAAGAAACCAATTTCAAATAAAAAATAAATAAACACAAAGCAGGAAAACAGATAAATGGAAAAACAGATGATGGGATAAATAAAAATACAAATGGAAAAAAGAAATAAAGCAGAAAATAAATAACAATAAAGAGAAAGAAGTAAAGCAATCAAAAGTCAAAATAAACAAAAAGAAAGAGAAAAAGAAGAAAGAAGGAAAAAGAAAAAGAAAAAATATATAAGGTAAATCTGAAAATTAAAACATAAATAAATAAAAAGAGGTAAAATCTAGAAAATATATATAAAACAAAAAACAAAATAAAAATAAAAAATATAATAATAATAAAAACAAAAAATAATAAATATTTTTTTAAATATATATATATATATATGAAATAGAAAAAAGAATTAATAAAAACAAAAAAGAATTAATCAATTTTTTTATATAAACAGAAAAAATAAATAAACTAATAACGAAAATTAAGAAAACAGAAAAAACTAAAAAAACGAAAAACTACAAAAACCCGATTAACAGAATAAACAAAAAATAAAAAAGGAAAAAAGGGATAAAAAAGAAAAGAGAGAAAAATGGGAAAGGTTGGCTTTTGCTTCAGTTTTTTAGGGGGAGGCATGCAATCAAGGAGAGAGGTGGCCAGTGCTGGGAGAGTTTCCATTTCTTCTAGATCAGAGGCATAGAAGAAAGAAGACAGGAAGTGTCACAACCGTAATTCCGACGAGACGACGAACTTGCTAAAACTTGAGAATAGATTTATTAATGTTATGTGGAGTTGCCACCAAATTTTTATTTAAGGAAAAGATTTGGGAAAAACCCTAACTTGAGGAAGAGATTTAGGTTCGGGAGTCGGTTACGAGTGGGGAAGGTGTTAGGCACCCCACTCGCCTGTTCCGAAGAACAGTACCCTTAAACTGAGTGTGTGATTATTTGAAATTTTGCTTGATCCCTTTAATTAGTGTGAAAATAAATACTTGATGGGGGTTAGCCTGACAGGACTTGATCCTGCTCCTACGTATTCCCCGGTGCAATGGGAAACTCAATGCTTATGTAGTTGTGGTTAGTTTTGAAGGCTTGACCTTCGAAAGTGCTTAAAAAGGGTGTTTGAAGATTTTGTTTTTGAAGGGCTTTTCATTTTTGAAAGGACCTTTAGTCCACTCACGCATAAGACCCGAGATGGCTACGGCAGCATGGGAGCCTATACAGACTGTTAAACGTTGAACAGTAGGTGAACTGCCAGTTCCTCGTCTAGAGCCTGTTGCGTAAGACTGCAAATCCAGAACATTTGAAGAAGAACTTTATTTTTGAAATAAGAAATGAATTTGATTCAACATTGAAGAAAGGAATAAAACTTGATTGGAATGGAACTAGATTTTGAATGCTAAAAGTTGGACTTTGAAAAACAGACTTGATTTGGTTTTTGAATTTTGAAGTTTTGCACTAAACTCGAATAAAATGAACTTGATTTGAAAACTGAAGAGAGTAACTGTAATTGAAGGAAGAACTGAACTCGATCTAATTTTGAGGAAGAAGAATCACACTTAATTTTTATTCGAAAGAAAGAACAACTTTCAATTTTGTTGACTTTGATTTTATTTGAAGGTGAATTAAATTTGTTTTGAGAATTTGAGGAAAGAATTGATTTGAATGTTAATGAAAGGAATTTGAATTTTGAAGAAAAAGACTTTATTTAAATTTTAGAAAGAAAGGATTTAATTTAAATTTTTGGGATGTTTGGGGGTTTAGTTGCAAATTTGAGAAGTCTAGGGGTCAAATTGCAATTTTGGAAATTGGAGGGGCAAATCTGGAATTTTGACAATTGGAGGGGTAAATCTGAAATTTTGGCAATTGGAGGGGCAAATTTGGAATTTTGGCAATTGACAGGGGCAGTTTGGTAATTGGCAATTGGAGGGGCAAATCTGGAATTTAGCAATTGGCAGGGGCAGTTTGGTAATTGGCAATTGGAGGGGTAGAATTGTAATTTTTGGGATTCAAGAGGCAATCTGTAATTTTTACAAGTGTGGGGGCCCGACTGGGAATTTGGAAACTTAGTGGGCTTCAATGGCTTTGCTGGTGGCTTGGAAGTGGCTTGAGGAGGCTCGGTGGCTTGGAGGCTTGAGAAGGGCTTGGGAGTGGCTCAAATGGCTTAGGCGGCTTGAGGATATTGACATGTGCGAGGCACGTGACAGAGAAGGGGACCTTTGTGGCAAAACAATGGGAAGTGAGATTCGAACCAGGGGCAGTGAGGTCACAGGCCAAGAATTCCGCCACTTGAGCCAAGTTATCAAATTTTCATTAACATGCAGGAACATCCACTTGACCTATTGGTAGTTAATGCTGGCAACCAAACTACCACAAGTGAACTTGGTGGGTCTTGAACCAAGTCTCAAGGGGGTTTCCAAGCGACGCCCTTACCACTGAGCTAATCTGTTAATGGTGTTTTTACAGCCCCAAATTCTACTTAAAGGCCCCCCGAAGGTATATATATGCATGTCTTTCCATGCACGTTGCATGGGGTCTTCCTTACCTCCCCCTTGGACCTCGCTGTCGAGGGTGTCTCCAGAATGGTCTGATTACTGGATGTCCATGAGCGTCCCTACTTTATGCATGTAACAAGCGTCTCTACCTTAAGGATTTATGTCAGAATGTAGGGATAGGTGTCCATAATAATGCCAAGATCAGACCTTCTTTGCCTTGCGGATCTGCCTAAGGAATGGCTCGGGATCATCTTGTCCAGAAGTTTAATCAGGGATAGGACCTGATTTTAGCACCCACTTTGCTTCCTCTTCCTGGAACACCTTATTTGATTTCATTACAATCTCTAAACATACGTGCTTCGTGCTTCGTGTGAGGCCCAAGAGGCTGTACTTGGGTACACTTGGGTTCTGAATTGATCACGGGTTTCATGCAAGATGTGGTGCCATTTTGAGACCAACCAGAACAAAGAAAGACTTGGCTTCAAGCATATGCTTAGCCTGAGGCTATGAGACATGCGTATGACTTCAGACGCGTCGTTGTGTATTTGAGCCATGAATCCAACGACCTTTTGAATTTCGATCTTACTGCTAAAAGATCTCAAAGCTCCAAGTGTCACAACTGTAATTCTGACGAGACGACGAACTCGCTAAAATTTTAAAAATGTGTTTTATTGATTATGTGGAGTCGCCACCAAATTTTTATTTAAAGGAAAAAGATTTGGAAAAACCCTAACTTGAGGATGAGATTCAAAGTTCGGGAGTCGGTTACGAGTGGGGAAGGTGTTAGGCACCCCACTCGCCCGTTCCGAAGAACGGTACCCTTAAGGCTTACGTAGTTCTGGTTTGTGAAGGCTTGACCTTCAGAGATATTTAAAGCACAGATGATACTTTGAGAATATTTTCAATTTTTTGAAAGGACCTTTAGTCCACTCATGCACAAGGTCCAAGGCGGCTACGGCAGCACGGGGGCCTATACAAACTGTTAAACATTGAATAGCAGGTGAACCACTTTCTCGTTTAGAGCCCGTTGTGTGAGACCAAGGATCCCAAAATATTTGAAAAAGAGCTTTTTATTTTTGAAAGGACCTTTAGTCCACTCATGCACAAGACCCGAGGCGGCTACGGCAGCACGGGGGCCTGTACAGACTGTTAAACGTTGAACAGCAGGTGAACCGCCAGTTCCTCGTTTAAAGCCCGTTGCGTGAGACCAAGGATCCCAAAATATTTGAAAAATAGCTTTTTTATTTTTGAAAGGGCCTTTAGTCCACTCATGCACAAGACCTGAGGCGGCTACGGCAGCACAGGGGCCTATACAGACTGTTAAACGTTGAACAGCAGGTGAATCGTCAGTTCCTCGTTTAGAGCCCGTTGCATGAGACCAAGAATCCCAAAACATTTGAAAAAGAACTTTATTTTTTAATATAATAAAGATAAGAAAAGGAATTTGTTTTGAAGTGAATTTAATTTTGAGTTTTTGAACCTTGACTTTATCAAGGATGAGCTTGACTCGGACTTGATAATTTTGAGGAAAAACATTTGAAGTTGATTTGGAAATTTGAGAGGGGGAGGATTAAACTCAAAGTTTGATTTAATTTTATTTGAAGAAAAGAGTAAAAAAGGAGAATTTACTTTGAATATTGGGCTTGAATTGGACTTGATTTAACATAAACTTGACTTGATTTGAAGTTAAGGAAAAGAATTGCGAACATGCTTCAGTAATCAAGCGATAAAAATTTCATTTCAAATCCAAATTAGACAAATAATATCATTCCAAAAACTAGAGAGAAAGAAAAAGAGAACAAAACAAAAATCACCAAAATCAGAGATCATTTGACCAACTGAAAACGAAAATGAAAAACAGATACGAAGATCAACCTCAAGAACACAAGAGTTTTTGGCGCCAAAATTTGAATTCAAATCTCAGAATTTTTAAAAAAATTTTTGATACATCTGAAAAATTAAAACCCATCAATTAAAATATATGGATCATATGAATAATACAAAACAAGTTTGACATAAATCCAACCAGAAATGAACAAGTTATGCACAAATCAAACAAGCTAGGTTAATTTGTGCACCAAGATGAACATGCTTCGGTAATCAGGCGATTAAAATTTCATTTCAGATCTAAATTTGACAAATAATATCATTCCAAAACCTAGAGAGAAATAAAAAGAAAACGAAATAAAAATCAGGGAAATCTGAGATCATCTGACCGATTAAAAACAAAAACAAAAAATAGAGACGAAGATCTACCTCAAGAACACACAAGATTTTGGCGCCAAAATTTTAATTCAAATCTCAGAATTTTTCGAAAATATTTTTTGGTAGATCTGGAAAATAAAAACTGATAAATTGAAATATATGGATTATAGGAATCAAATAAAACAAGTTTGACATAAATCCAATCAGAAATGAGCAAGTTATGCACAAATCAAACAAGCTAGGTTCATTTTCGCACCAGGACGAACATGCTTCGGTAATCAAGAAATATAGATTTTATTTCATATCCAAATTCGACAAATAATATCATTACAGAAAATAGAGAGAAATACGAAGAGAACGCAATAAAAATCATCAAAATCGGAGATTATTTGACCGATCAAAAATGAAAACGAAAACCAGAGATAAAAATGAGCTCGGAAATCCGAGAAGAAGCAAGAAACTTAAGCAGAATAAAAGTAGGATCTAACCTCAATTGGAAGGTGATGAAGAACTGGTTTGAAGGCAGAGGTATAGAATATCCTAGGACCTCCCTTCAAAAATTCTGAAAAATCCTCTTCCCCTAAGACTTCAAGTGCTCCTCCTCTCTGCGTTGGTCCCCGATTTCTTCCCAAAAAATGTCAAAAAAAAAAACCCTTCTTTTCCTATTTGTAGGTATATATAGACACCTCTCCTTCTTGGCAAGGGTCAAGCTCTTTCAAAAAGCCAAAAGCCAGCCTCCTCTCTCTTGGCAAGGGCCAAGTTCTTTCAAAGGGCCAAAAGTCAGCCCCCTCTCTCTTGGCAAGGGCCAAGTTCTTTCAAAGGGCCAAAAACCACCCCTTTCCAGGAGCCAAAAGCCAACCCCTTGATTTCAAAATTTTTGTTCCCTATTTTTGGTTTTTCAGCTTTTATGTACCCTTTGTTATTTGATTTTTCATTTCTTTTCATTTTCATTTTTTATTTACCCTTTTTATTTTTATTTTTTATTATTTTTATTTTTCATTTTTTATTCTATTTTCTAACTTTCTTTCTTCTTCTTTTTTATTTATCATTTAATTTAGTATTGATTTCCTGATTAATTTTAACAATTGAGGGCCTCAGACATAATTGAGTGTTTACACCAAGTACGTGGGAAAGAAAATAGTTCCCCTAGTTCATGCGCTCCAGCAGAGGACTGGGTCTTTTATTATCACGCTATGACGACTATATCGTCTCTAAATGCAGTTATTACAGCGCAAGGTGTTTTACCAATCCGTATGTTCGAATGTTCAAGAAGGTGACCAACACAGACTAAGAGTAGATTGAGCTTCCATCTCCTCATGAGTTCATTACATGGTGGTTTGAGAGTGCAATCTTGCAAGGTTTGACGAACAACACTTAATGAATCCATGCACAGTACTTGACTCTATTGAAAACAGAGAAGTGAAGCTTTTCGAAAGCAAAGTTCCCTTATATTTCTCACCTCTTAATATCTGTATGCCCTGACTCCAGAGTTATTTGTAATTTTTAGTTGAATAATTGAAGCGTAGCGAACGAATCAAGGCTCACAGGATGGTCACAAATTCAAACATGGCTACATATACTGCGTTTCTTGTTTTAATTACACGATTATGGATCCAGAAAATCCCATGCATAAGCTCAATCAATCGATTTTCCAGAATAGATGCAAGATTCTATATACGTGATGGAAATCAAATGGACCGAATGTCTTCATGCATGTTCGTGATCTACGAATATCATTAGAATCAATCGGATTCTTGACAAGAAAAACAAATTCGTCATCAATCAATTAGGAATTTTGTCTAAGAATTTCAATCGAATATTAAGCATGTAGTTAGCCTCATCCTCATATTCCGATTTTCCTCCTCAAAGACTACGCTAGCATTCATCCTAGTCACAAAACAAGCAAAGTTATCTTGTTAGAAGGGATTTCCAAAGAATTCTAACCTAGATGAAGTGCAGAATTGGTTGCTTAGATGCAGAGTTCTCCTCTTCACGAATAGCTTGATCTAACCTTTCTTGAGGGGAGGAGAGGCATCAGAGAGAGCTCCTTGTTCTGAAAGAAAAATTCCCCCCCCCCCCCCCCCCCCCGCGAAGAGAAAATTGACCAGCCCCCAGTGAATGCCTCCATTCTCCTCTTTATACTTTCTTTTTTTCAAATTTCTTCCGCCTTTTCTTTCTTTTTTTTTCTCCTTTTTTCAATTTGAATATTTATTATATATCTTTCAGATTTATTTTATTTTCCTTTTCCAAAAGAGTTCAATATTTTCGTTTTATTCTTTAATTTATTTTTATTTATTTTTGTTTTAAATTTTTTCTCTTTTCTCCAGATTTTTTTTCATTCTGATTTTTTATTATTAATCTTTTAATTAATTTTGTACCTTTTTATGCTTTTGGGTTTTTGCTTTATCATATTTTCCAAGTTTTATCTTTATTATTTTTTATTTATTATTTATCACCCCTTTTTTTTATTTCTTTTACCTCTCTTCTTTTTTTTTAATTACTTTTAACTTTCTAATCTCTATTATTTTTTATTTTAGTTTTCTTTTCAGATTTTTTATTATTTTTAGTTTTATTTTTCATATTTTTTATTATTTTTAATTTTCTTTTCAGATTTTTTATTTTTTTTATTTTTCTTTTCAGATTTTTATCATTATTATTATTATTTATATATATATTATTTTTTATTTTACTTCAGATTTGTTTTGTTGTTTTTTTTCTCTTACGGATTTATTGATTCTTTTTCAATTTTCTATTTTATTAATTCTATTTTTGTCTTATTATTATTATTTCTTGAATTTCTTTAATTTTTATTAAAAAAAATTTATTTAATTCTTTTTGTTATTCCTTTGCTTTTTTATGGTTTTCTTATTTTTCTTCTTCTTCTGTTTTCTTTTTGTTTGTTTCTTTGTTTTCTGTTTTCTGTTTTTTATTTTTCTCATCATTTTCAGATTTTATTTATGTTGTTTTTTTTTATTTTTTTTTATGCTTATCTATTTTCTGCTTATTTAACTATTATTTAAATTATTATTGGCCACTTGATTAATTTTAACAATTGGGGGCCTCAGACATAAATAGGTGTTTACAGGAAGTATTGGGCTAAGTCTGAGGATGGCGATTGGGGACTCCCTCCGTTTCTTCCTCCAAAAGAATTAGTTATGTTCTTGTTTGATATCTCTGCTTCAACTTTCAAGAAGCTTCCATATTTTTCAGGTTTGGTATCTTTCATCCTGGTTTTGGCAGGAAGTTGTTATCTGTGCGATGCTAATTGGCTGAATCCTTGGTCATTATTCTTTCTTCTTTAATCGTGTGCTATTTTCTTTATCAAGATTCAGATTGTCATGTGTAGCCCATTTCCTCCATAGATATATGTTGTGCATAGATAGTATAATGGAAATCATGACAAATATTGATCATTGGTCCGATTCCGTGAAATGTTTACGACCTTTCTATTAAATTGACGTCTGGTTTGCCAAGATTAGCAACTCCCTACTAAGATTTATCTGCAAATAGTTTGTTGAGGCTGCTATCCCAATCGTTACGATCGCCCCAAGGCATGAGAACCTCGCACAGGTCATTAAAGGAAAGATATAAAGAAAATACGCGTGATAACAGTGGACTATGTCTCTATTCTATGTCTTCCTTGATTGAACTTCTCCCAAATATAATGTGTGTTATCGGCTCCAGGGATCAATAGTAGTAGCAGCGTTTCTCAGAATAGGGGTTGGATACCAAAGGAGTAGCAAATGGTAGAGTTCCAATACCCTTACATGTAGCCAACGAAGGCACACAGAAATTGAATCAAAGTGTAATTTATCCAGGCATCAGGCCATACCCGTTCGCGCAAACCCAGCCATATTTCATCTTTTTCTCCTTTCTTTGAAGATAACTAAAACCTGACGTCAGGTCACGAGGAAGCATTAATGACCTATGCTAATTAAATTTCCCAGTGGGTCCGAGTTCATCATCTACCTGACTCGTTGCATTAAAATAAGAGAGCATGGGTCTATAGCAATATAAGCCTGATCGTTCTTTGTCAAGGTACGGGAGAGTCGAAAGGGCCTCTGGGAAGGGTTGATTTCATTCAATGGCAGCTAAGCATATGTAGGAATGGCCCATGCGCATAGTGAAATTATAATAGCTTAACGACGTTAAGATGTTGTGGTGACAGGGGCGGCTGACAGTAGCAAAAGGGACGAAATTGAATAAATTGCAAATCACAAAACAGAGCATTTAGTTCTTTGCACAATGCATCTCTATGAACAAAGGTTGTAGATGGCCCTTATAATACCTATCGAAAGAATAAGGCAGTTCTAGGCCTCTCACGAAAATTGGAATGCATGCATTGTTAATCGGAGTTTGCATTTACTTGAATAGTGGGCTAGGCCAGCCGCCTCTCACTTTGAGTCACGACCCAATTCATCCAAGGCTTGTTTTAAATTTACCCAAGGGCATTAGAGTTCCAACCAGGCGCTCGGCCTAGTGCTTGGCGCGTCGCCTAGTTACCCCTGAGGCCAGTCTTCGAATCTCGCTGGAGCATTTTTATCCTAGCACGGATTTTCTCTTGGGTGTACAGGCTGGGTCGGCTGCATTGGGCCCTCGATGGATCTGCTCATACCAACCATTGATTGAGCCCAAACTGTGTCGTCTCTTACATTGGGCTGAAGCGAGGAGAATGCATATGCCTTTAACATAGTGATATTAATTTCGTTTGATTATGACCCATAAGCTTCAGCGTGGCCCAAGCAGTTGGTGCATTTAAAACTCATACAAGAGACCCCAGGTTCGAGTTCCACAGCATGCAGTTTTGTCAATTTTGGTTTTAATTGGGTTAAGCCTCCAAGCCGCGACGTGAGCCGACAATCTCCACCCAGCCGTCGTACCGTCCAAGCAAGCCATCTAGTCATCGAGCCCTCTAGACCAGCCACATAAGCCATGCTAGCCACCCCCCAAAATTGCCAAAATTTACAACTACGCCCCTAAACTCTTCAAATTTGCAATTGAACCCCAAAATTTCCAATTAAGCCCCTCAACTTCTCAAATTTATAATTAAGCCTCCTACACTTTCCAAAATCATAATTTGACCCCTAAACTTTCCAAAATGCCACTTAAACCCCAAACTTCCCAAAATTTAAATTAAAGTCTTTTCTTCCAAAATTTAAATAAAGTCTTTTTCCTTCAAAATTCAAATTAATTTCTTTCCTCAAGATTCAAATTAAAATTCTTTTATTCAAAATTCAAATTAAATTTTCTTTTTAGTTATTTTCTTCAAATAAAGTCAAATCAAATTCAAGTTTAATTCTTCTTCTCTCAAGTTTCCGAATCAAACTCCAATGCCTTTCCTCAGAATTATCAAGTTCGAGTCAAGCTCATTCTTGATCAAGTCAAGTTTCATTTCCCAAAATTAAAAATCAAATTCACTTCAAAACAAATTCATTTTTCAAATCAAGTCATTTCTTTTCTTATCTTTATTATATTCAAATTAAAATTATTTTCAAATGTTTTGGGATCTTTGGTCTCATGCGACGGGCTCTAAACGGGGAACTAACAGTTCACCTGCTGTTCAACGTTTAGTAGTTTGTATAGGCCCCCGTGCTGCCGTAGCCGCCTCAGACCTTGTGCACGAGTGGACTAAAGGTCCTTTCAAAAAATAAAATTCTTTTTAAATATCACATTCCTCCTAAATACCTCTGAAGGTCGAGCCTTCACAAACCAGAACTACGTAAGCCTTGAGTTTCCCATTGCACCGGGGAATACGTAGGAGCAGGATCAAGTCCTGTCAGGCAAACCTCCATCAAATTATTTATTTCCATGCTAATTAAAGGGATCAAACAATTTCAAACATCACACACTTAGTTTAAGGGTACCGTTCTTTGGAACGGGTGAGTGGGGTGCCTAACACCTTCCCCATTTGTAACCGACTCCCGAACTTCGAATCTAATCCTCGAGTCAGGGATTTTCCAAATCTTTTTCCCTTAAATAAAAATTTGGTGGCGACTTCACTTAATCAAATAAAAATCTATTTTCATAATTTTAGCGAGTTCGTCATCTCGTCGGAATTACGGTTGCGATAGAGCCCTTCCAGTTTTAGGACCCATTTCCTCTTTTTTGAGCTCTTGAGGGACAAGGTTACTGCTATCATTTTAAGTCGCTAGCGATCCACCTTTTCTGCATGATCACGTGGGGTTGCAATATTCACTATTAGCATTCAAAGCCATGGCCTGCATAACAGGCTTTTCATAATTCTTCAAGTGAAGTTGATAAGACCCTATATACGAGTAGGAGGCATACTGATTAGGGTCCCCTGATTTGATCTTCTAGCCCTTGCTATAGGAGTGAGAGGCCCTACTTCCGTGCCTGAGATCGGTAGCACTCCTATTGCTACAATTGCTATTACTTTCATTCCCTCTTCCTTGATCTTGGTAGTATATTCATAGCAAAGGAATTAATCTGCATAATTATGCAGATCAGATGGGGTTATTAGCTTAAATTATGATGGTGAACCAGGGGATCATCAAGAGCTTTCAACAAATGCAGTACCTCCTGCCTAAACCTTAGGTCATTCAGTTTAGCCTTATGCATTCAAATCACCTATTCTATGACCAATCTTACTGTGCATTGGATCTTGGATCAGTAGCCTGATTTCCTGGTGAAGTGGTACAACTAGACGCTCTGAGTAGAAGGCTTCAGCATTCAGCTTAGGTGATAGCTAATGGTTCAAACAAGAATAATGAAAGTTATACAATGGTTATGAAATACTATAAAATTGCACATAAGACGGGAAGATGCAAAGCTTGGATCTATCTTACTGCACAGATTATAAGCTCTGATTGGGAGAAGGATCATGCGACATAATGCTGATAAATGCAAGTAGAAATCTGGATCATGATTCAAAAACATTTCCATTATGCATGAAAGTAGTTGAAGCATTCAAGATCCTACCTGGTAATTTCGTTGAGATACTATCTCTTAAGAACTTTCGTGAATTATTTCTGAAGATCTAGAGTCAGAGAAGAACCAGAACGTGCTTTTTCTATGAAGCTCAAGAAGCCATGAGTGTGAGGGAGAGAGAATTTTTTTGAATTTCTGTTTTTGCTAGCGAGAATGAGAATTGCTGCCTCCTTCTGATTTTCTAGCAAAAACTTGGAGAGATCGTCCCCTAGACCTCTCTCTTCTATTTATAAGCTTAAACAAAAGAATCTTCTTAACTAACTAATTTTTCACAAACTAAACTAATTCTAACCGAATAGAAATTCCGGAGAAATTTTTTTTTTCTTTGGATTAATGTATTATTATTATTATATTTTTTTTGTTTATATTTTTTAGAATTTATTGGACTTCTTCTCCCCTCTTGTATAATTTTTTGTCATTTTTTTATGTATTGTTTGTTTTCTTATGATTTTTTGAATAATTTTGGACTAAATTATTTTTTCATTAGAATTTTTAATTTTTAGCTTTTTTTCACGAATTTAACCTCGGACATAATTAAATGTTCACAAATGTCAATGTGTGTTAAGCTGAGAGGAGTGTGTTTGTTATAGAATGTTGAATGATGGAAAATGGTGTGAGAAAGAAAAAAAAGGAAAAACTAAGAGTGAAAAGATAGGATAGTAGAAGAATAGTGAAAAGGAGAAAGAGAAGAAGGGAGAAGATAAAAGAGAAGTAAAAAAGTAGAAGAATGGTGGAGAGGAGGAAGAGAAGAAAGAAAAAGATGAAAGAGAGGGATAAAGAAGAAAAAAAAATTATAGAAAAATTATGCATTGAATAACATTATTTAGGTTAACAATGATAGTTATTTATATGTAATTTTTTAATAAATTTATAAAAAAGAAAGAATTTAAAATTTATTTGAAAGATAGATAAACTAAGAAATTTTTAGAAAATAAAAAATTAATAAAAAAATAAAATAAAAGATCAACAAACTAATTTTACATTTAAAATATTATATATATTATTAACAAATTCAAAATGAGATAACCATCTAAATGTAAAATATAACGGACCAATTATTACCATCTTCATATTAATAATTTTATTACACAATTTGTATTATCACCATGTATTTCAAAACTACAACTACGATATACCCAAAGTACAACATTATACTTTTTATTTTTATTTTTCTCAACATAATATTGTATATTTTTTTTTAGTACTAATGATATTTCCTAACCGATAATTAAAAAGTAGCCGATTCTTTCAACTGTAAAAATCACACTAAAATAAATATTATTTTTTAATAAATCATTTTTCCTACACCAATGATTTGAATTTCCATCAACATATTATAAGATGAAAATTTCTTAATTGCTTATGCTTTCCTAGTCAATAATACGGTAACATTGATGAACTTGGTTTTCTCCTTGGACATACGATCAGTCAATATTTGCTGGTAGTGACTAAAAACCTCCTCAATGATAGCTTCACCAAAATGACTAACAAGCAAAGGTTCAGCCACAGCCCTCATGCACTGTGTAATACTGTATCCATCATCATTAAGTGATTCAGACCTTTCATGTTCAAAATCATGAGTTTTCCAATTTACTTCAGATACCTCTAAACGATTCATGGCAAATG
This sequence comes from Canavalia gladiata, assembly GCA_037954105.1. Classification (NCBI taxonomy): domain Eukaryota; kingdom Viridiplantae; phylum Streptophyta; class Magnoliopsida; order Fabales; family Fabaceae; genus Canavalia; species Canavalia gladiata. The sequence continues at coordinate 21,013,848 of CM075658.1, read as the reverse complement.
ATCCTTCTTTATCAACTTCTAATTTCACTTCAGATGGGGATGGAGTATAATTAGGAATGTTAAAAGTATTTACTTGCTCTTCCTTTATAATTCCCTGTATCAAATAATAAAAATATTTATATTCATATCTTACAAAATTATTTATGGTCTAAAAACATTAACATGCAACTATTTATTTGAAAAAGTATTTTTTAATTTTTCTGTACTTGCAAAAAGTTAACTTCATGCCATGTAATTTAAAAAAAAATTAAAATACATTGCATATGAAAAATATGTATTTATAGTAAATATTTTATATCTACTTTTGTAGATTAATAATTTATTTGGATGATATGAAAAATAAGAAATAAAATAAAAATAAGATAAAATAAAAAATTGTTTGGATAAATAAAAATAGAAAAGATAGAAAAGAAAATATTTTTTTATTTACAGTACGAAAAGAATATATTAATAATATAAAGTTTATTTTATATAAATTAAAAAATTAATTTTAATTTAAAAATTTTTAATTTTTATTAATTATTATTTTATTAATATTATAATTTATTATTATTATTATTATTATTATTATTATTATTATTATTTCTCTATAAAATTAATAATCAAAACATTAAAATAAAAAATACTTTTCCACTCAATTCTTCCTTCATGAAGAGATTATAAAAATATAAAATTTGTGAAAATTAATTTTTTTTTTCATATAAAAGAATTTCTTTCTACACTTTTTCTTTATTAATTACTTTCCTTATTATTCTCCATTCAAATGTACCAAAAACAATTGGCCATGATCATATATTTATAAAATAAAAATATACAATAATTTAAATCAAAGAGAAAAAAAATAATAAAATCAAATGTAGAATAAAATAAACGATGAGATGAGGGCGATAATAATAATAATAATAATAATAATAATAATAATAATAATAATAATAATAATAATAATAATAATAATAATTAAAAAAATAAGTAACTGTTTACCTGTTTGACCATATCATTAAGAGCTGTAGCCATAAGCTCCCAAATATAGGAAGCCTCCTTGCTGGATGGATTTTTGCTTTTTCTTCCCAAAATGGTTAGAAGCATATAACCCCCTTCAATTACTTCCTCTGCTCGACACTTTAGAAAAAGATTGAAATCTCTTTGAAATTGATCATAGTAAGCTTTTACCACGTTTGAGGGACTTGTACTGCCCATATAAATGTTTCCCTTATTGTTATTTACACCTTCAGGAACCTAATTAACCATAATAAACATCAATTATTCCCATTCTACTCCTCTATATATAAAATTAACGGGAACCAGCAAGATATTTTTCTAAACATATTTTATATTATTAGTCTATTTTAAAAAGTTAAAAAAATTGTTATTTTTATTTTTTAAAAATTAAATCAATCATAAAAATATATTGTATGATAAAGAATGTTGAGAAAATGTTAATAATATTTTAAAAGTAATTATACACACGTGCAAATCTTTTTTCAGGAGCGCCGTACAATACTAAAAAATTTTCTCATGATATTCAAAGCTTGGATCATACATTACATTCAAAAAGCAGTTACTTAATTCACAGAAAGAGCATGTACAAAGCAAGGGGTTTACAAATGAAATTTAGCTTGTACTGGGATAGGATAATTTAAATTTACTAAATTTTATATATTGAGATGATAAAAAATTTTAAAAATATTACAGATTTTTTGTTTGAATAAATTATATTAAATAGAAAAAATTTCAAATGATATTTATTTAAAGAAAATTTTTAAAATTTTTTATTATAAATTTTTTTATTACCATTCATAATTTTTTTTATATTTTACTTTTTTTAAATAATAATAATTTCTTATTTACAAATTACTTGAATTCTAAAATTTTCCGCCTAACTGATGAATGTTAGATTTAATAAATAAAAATAGTTATTTAACATATATACCTTAGATAGCCACTGAAGACTGTAAGAAGAATGCACAAAATGCAGACTTCGATTTGGAAACAGCCTGGAATAGAAAGAACCAGGGACTCCAGAAAAGTAGCATGGACCAATGGAAGTTTCCATTTCATCTAGAAGCTTCTCTTTGAAACTGTCAAGGGATCTGAAGATGCTGTTGAAGTCATTTCCTGGAAGATCATTGAGAAATATTTTGTATTCTGGAGATGTTTGGTGAAGCTCTCGGCAAAGGTTCTCCACAGTTTTGATGATTTCTGAGACCACAAACAGAGTGTTTGGACCAGAAGAGCAACCCATTTCTGCAATTGCCAAACTTGTAGGGAGTTTATTGCAATACAGACTCTTTATAGCTTCCTCTCTAATGGGCCTTGTCAAATGAATCACCTTTTGCTGCATTACCAATGACATAAAATATGGAAGAATATATTAGTACCCATGATTTTGGCGTGGCACTGCCAATGCAGTTAATTATATAACCTTAACATGTTAGTGTTACTGAATTGGGATCTAATATTTAATGAGAAAATAAGAATATATGCAAATAAAATAAAATAAACAAGGATGCAGCTCGGTGCGAAGGTGCTGCCTAAAGTTTCAAAACGAACGGGAAGCATAAAGCAATGATTCAATGAATTAGTAGTTAGATGGGTATCTTATTAAAAATTCTGATTATCATATATTCTAATATTATTTTTTTTATTTTAGACTTCTTTTCACTTCATTCACTTATTTTTTTAATGTACAACAACACTTTTTTCTTTTCTGATAAAATATAGTTCTGTTTTGCCTTATTTAGAAAAATAATGTTGAATTTACGCTACACATTAAAGAGAACACAGAAGGTATTATTATATATATAACTGAATAAAGCAGTTGTTTGCATAACTTGTTTCTCCAACGCCTCCATTCATGGACAGTACCCGAGCTAATTCCATTCTTATTAATAACTTTTATCTCTCTCGCTCTTTCTCACTCTTTTGCTGGTGTTTCTATGCGTTTCATCGAAGCCTATACGCTCCCATATATATATAGACGTGTGAAAGGTCTTTTTTGTCCATTCACAATCACCCACTTTCCAATTTTTTTTTTCATGGTTTTACCTAAAATAGCATTTTTTGTGGCTATCATCTTTGAAAATGAAATTTCGGGTCGATTCAAAAGTGGGTCCTTGACAACCTGGGTCTGTGTAAGTTACCGTATTGGATAAATAACTTCATGTCATGCAATGGATTTTAACTTGGAATGTTAAATAAAACCCTGGGTATTGTTTTTATCATGTAAAATGTGTTTTTCGTTCCTTTAAATTAATTAAATTTTAATTTTTTTAATTTTTAATTTTTAATTTTTTATTCTTTTAAAATACTTAATTCAAGTTTAATTAAATTTTATTAAAAAAATTAATTATTTTTTAAAATATTTTAATTATGATGCTTTAATTATAGTTAATCTTTACTTAGGTGAGTTCGGTTGTTAGTATTATAGGCTAACTAATGGTCAGAAATCCTAATAACGAGAGCCACGGGAACAAGTGGTCGACGAATTAAATTTGGATATTCTATATTGATATTTAAAGTAATTTTTAAAAGTTAACTAATTTTAAAAAATTATTATATTTAAGGTGATTTGTTTATTTATTTGTGTTTTAATATTTATTGATTATGTTTTACATAAAGGATTAGGTTTGTATAATTTTTATTTATGAAAATTTAAAACATTGAAAGTATAAGCATTAATATTAAAAAATATAACAATCAAAATTAAAAAAGATAAAATTATAAATATTAAGTTTAATTGCATTGCTAGATCTCTAAAATAAAACAAGCACTTTGAACTGTGTGTTAAATAATTTTATAATTTTTTTAAAATTTTAAGTTAAGCATTTTTTAAAGTAGGTGTGAGAAGAGTTTAAATATATTTAAAAATTTATTTTGTAAATGATTTAATAAAATACACATCATAATAATTAGCTAACAAAGATGAAATGTAAACTCTCAATTTTGTTTATTATATTTTTATTTTTTTTTGTAAAATACTACATAAATTGACTTATTTTTATTTTTTAATCTAATTTTACTTCCTATTATATTTATTGTTTTATTTTATTTGAATTTCATTTTTTAAATATTATATAGATAATAAATATCAGGATCTTAAAAAAAATTTAAAATGGAAGAGTTTTGAACATTGTATTTTTATGCATTATATTTGATTTTTTATTATGTAAATATTTTTTCGATCTTTTTCAATTTCATCAGATCTTATTTTATTTTATTTATACATTTTAAATTCTTAATTTAATTTTAAATCTTAATTTATATTTATTGGATTTTATTTACTTTAATTTAATTTTGAATTGTTATTTATCTTTTATTTATTTTAATTCTTGTTTTATTATAATTTTTAAATAAACTATAACAAATAAAAAAACTCAAAAAAAAATTCATACAAATTTCTCTTTACGTATTTTATTTTATTTTCTCACTATAAAAATATTTTCAACAACTTTACCTCTAATTTGATTTATTCTATTTTATCATTATCTTTATTGTTGTTAGTATTATCATTAATATTTATATATTATTAATGATATTATTATTAATTTTTTAAATAAATATTAAATATTTACTTTATTTTTATTTTAAAAAATTAAAATCAAAGATAAAAAACAAAGAAAAAATAAATAAAAATAATTAAATATTAAATTTAGCTTTTAATGATCTTTTTTATATATTACAATATTAATTTTTTACTTGATTTTATTTATTTTAATATTATTTATTTATTCTACTTTATTTTGTTAAATATGAAAAGTTATAAATGAGATAATTTGATCCTTCATATTATATATATATATATATATATATATATATATATAATCAAATTACTTTATGAGTAATTTGATTTTGAATTATTCTACTTAATAACTTTTAAAAAAAATTTAAATTTCATCAATCCAATTATTAAATTAATAAATTACATTATGTACATTATCTTTATAAAATTTCATAAAATTTTAAAAAGGTTTGATATTTGAAAAAATAAATTTAAATTAACGGATAATATACCTCTTATAATATTTATTAATTTAAATTTATTTAATAATATATCAAATTTTTTAAAATTTTTTAAGAATAATCTATATAATATAATTTATTAATTTAACGGTTGGATTGATAAAATTTAATTTTTTATAAAAATTATTAAATAGAATAATTTTAAATAAAATTATTCTTAAAATAATTTGATATATATATATATATATATATATATATATATATATAATAGAAAAATGAAAAACGATGAGATAGGTAAGAGTAATTATGGACGCAAACGCCACTTATAATATTTTAGTAGAAGAAAAAATTTTAAAAATAAATATGTATAACAACAAAAATTTCAGATAATTAGAAAGACGAATAAATTAATCAATTCAATGAATAATCAAATAGAATAAAATTTAAAGTTAAACTTTCTTATATAACTACTTGCCAAAAAAAAATTAAAAAAAACGAAAGGAATACTTAAGAAAAGATAAATGAAAAAAAAAATAAAGCAAGTAAAAGAAAACAAATAAAAAAAATTCAAACAAATCAAAGAACCGTTATCTAGGTAGGTAAGCATATTATTTTTTAAATAAACATATATTCTGTTAATTTTATTTTTAAAATTTTTTAATCAATAATGTAATAAAATATTTTAATATATTTCTAAAATATATAAATATAATTCAATTTTTAAATCAAGATAAATAAGAGGTGAAAGTATATATATATATATAATTAATTTTTTAATATAACATAATTATGAAAATAAATTAATATATAATTTAATTTAAATATAATAAATAATTAAGATAATAAGTTAATTTTAAAATTAATTTAATTATTATATAAAATTAATATAATAAGTTAATTAAAATAATAATTAAATTTAAAATACATTTAAGTATTTTAGTTAATAATTAAAATTAATTAATTGAAAAAAAAATTAAATAATATTGTATTAATTTATTTTAAATTATTTTTTATTTACTTATATAAAAATAAAGTATTTTAAAGTCATATAAGTAAATATCTTAATAAATTAGGATTTAATATAACCTTAACATGTTAGTGTTAATGAATTGGGATTTGATATTCAATGAGAAAATAAAAATATATGCAAATAAACAAGGATGCAGCTCGGTGCAAAGGTGCTGCCGAAAGTTTTAAAGCGAACGGGAAGAATAAAGGAGCGATTCAATGAATCAGTAGTTAGATGAGTATTAAGTTTGTAGTTAATTATGCTTTCTCTTATTAAAAAATTCTGATTATCATATATTTTAATATTTTCCTTTTTATTTTTAATTTTTTTTCACTTTATTTTACTTATTTTTTAATGTTCAACAACAATTATTTTTAATAAAATATAATTCTATTTTTTTAAAAAAAATGTTAAATTTACGCCGCACATTAAAGATAACATAGAAGGTTATATATATATATATATATATATATATATATATATATAAAAGAGTTGAAAATAGATTTATTTAGTAAAGTATTATTTTAATTTTTAAGTTAAAAAAATTAAATCATTAATTTTTTATTTTATTATCCATCTTTTACATTAAATTTTGGGGTGATTCTTTTTAATGATGTACTGATATGTGGCGTTAAATGTTATGTTGGAAGGTCAAGTGTGAGAAAATTATGTCGTATGATTAAATATGATATTTGGAGATATCTTTTTAGGATTAGTTGAAAGGAAAATAGCTTTTGTTTTTTGGTGGTTGTCATTATCTCTATTTTACAATGGAAAGAAGTAACAATTATTTCGAACATGGTTTGGTGTTTTTCTGCAACAATGTACCAGGTATTTGCTTTATTATTCCACCATTAAATATGTTTTATTGTAATTATTAATGTTAGGTAATTTAAGGTTAGGGTTTTTAGTAAAAATGTGGTTTGTTTTGGGTTTTTTTTTAAGAATATTGAGAATGGTGGGACACCTTTGACCTTCTGACATTGTCAGCTCAAATATGGTTTTGGGATGTGACAAATTTGGGACCTGTACATGTAGTTGTATATTGGGTAAGACGAATTTTAAATTTGATACATGTGGTCCCTGAATGTTACTGTTTTAAAATAATGCATTCATTATATGTGGTCCCTCATTATGAAGTGATTTTGTCTTACTTGGTGTAGTACTTAACTTTGTTATTTCATCATGGTAAAAATTTTATTAATGATGGTGGAATTGCGAAGTATAAATGGGGAAATGTTGAAATATGAGAGGACTGTAATGAGGACACATTGGATAGTTCAGTTTTAAAAAAATTGTTGTTGTACTAGGATACCTAAATGTTAAAAATGTATATTGGTTGTATCCGACATTGAAATTTGGTGATGATCTCTGTATTTTGGAACTTGATGTTGATTTTCTATATATGGTAGAGGTAGCCAGGAAAAATGGTAGAAAAATGGATATATATTTTGAACATTCGGTTAATGAAGCTATAAATATGGAAGTTTTGTTAAAAAATTCAGAGGAAAGTGAAGAATGTGCTCATTGTGAAGTTGGAGAGGGGGGTGGTGTGCAACATGAGTGCATAGTTGGTGGTCAATGTGATAATTTTGAAGGTGCTATTGAAGGTAGTGTTAAAAGTGGTGTTCAAGTTTATGTAGGTCCACATGATGGTGATGATGAGGGTGGACATGGTATTGACTTTATACAAGTAGATGATACTACTGATTTTGAGTTTGATGTTGACATGGACTATGGTGAAGGTAAAGAGAAAGAGGATGGATAGGGTGATGGTATTAAAGGTGGGTAGTCTAAAAGTGAGTGTGAAAAAGTTCATGAATTTGGTGGTAATGAGGCAAGTATGCAGGATGATGGTGAGACAGCAAATAAGGTTGGTCCTGATGATGTTGTTGCTACAAATAAGGTTGGTCCTAAAAGTGATCATGGAGGTGTTGGTGTTTTGAAAGAAAAAAAGATCTATATGACTAGGGGGCAAACAAAAAAAGTTGTAGAATGTGTGGGTATAGATCCTACGAAGAAGGCAACATCGAAGCCAAAACCAAGACAAACGTCAAAACCAACACCAAAATTAAAATCAACACCAAATTCAAAACCAAAACCAAAAAGAAAAAAGAAAAAAAGTTAAAAGGACACCTAAAAAGAAACAGGTAGGTGAAAGTAGTAGCAAAGTTCTTGATAAGGAAAAAGGTAAAACTATACTTGAAGAAGACGAATCAAGTGATGAAGATCTGGATTTTGTGTCAGACAATACATGTTATGAGAGTGACAGTGGATTTTCATGGCAATCAGAGAAAATCAAGACTCCTAACAATACTGATGATGATGATGATGATGATGAATATGGAGAAAAGGACACATCCACATTGGAATGAAGATTCAACTTTTGGCCATATTCAGTTAGAACTTGGTTGGAATTTCCAACAATTGAATCATTTAAGAAGGTTGTAAAGGACTACACCATTCAATTTGGTAAAGTAGTCTCTTGGGTAAAAAATGACAAAATAAGAGCAAGGGGAAAATGTATTAAGAAAACTTACAAGTGGGAAATTTTCTACAACTATAGTAATGTCTTCCATTGTTTTTAGATAAAAACATTTTAATCTAAATATACTTGTACGAGAGTATTTAAAAATAAACAATCATTACAAAGTTGGATGATTGGAAAATTGGTGAAAATACTAAAAAGAGACAAGGATATGAGACTGTGTGACATCGTTGACTATTTTAAGCAAAAATTTGGAGTTCATGTTGATAAGATAAAAATATAGAGGTCTATAAAGAAAGCCAGAAGTATCTTGCAAGGAAGTGAGGAGGAGGAGTATGCAAGATTGTGAGATTATTATGTAGAATTATTAAAATGGAACCCAGGTTCCACTATGAAGATGGAAACAATTCCTTAGCCATAGGGTCCCCCTACAATTTCGTAGACTGTATATATGTCTTGTTGGACACAAGAAAGGATTTAAATATGGGTGCAGGCCATTGATTAGGCTTGATAAAGCCTTCTTGAAAGGATATTATGGTGGACAATTGCTATCTGTTGTTGCTCAGGATGTAAACAATCACATATGAGTCATTGTCTATGTTGTGGTTGATGTTGAGAATAGGAGAATTGGAGATTGTTCTTGGATTTATTATATGAAGACCTAGGGGACCATGTTCAATATGGATGGAACTTCATTTCTGACATGCAGAAGGTACATATGTTGCATGCAAATGTTGCACGTAAACATGGATTCATATGTGGTAGATATAACTAAAATATTAATAAGGACAATTAAGTAACATTTTAAATTAAAGGGGGACTGATCTTCATTTGAAAAAATTTAATATCTTAGACACTCATTTGACTTTATCTTACAGGGTTTGAAATAGGCTATACAAGAAGTAATGTTTAGAGCTCCACATAGATTTTGTGTATGGCATGTGTGATAAAATTTCTCTAAACAATGGAAGGATAAGGAGTTGAGGATGTTACTGTGGGAATGTGCTAAATCAACTGAGCCTCACTAGTTCCACAGGAATATGAATTCAATGAAGATAACAAACCCAAAAACTCAGGATTATTTGACTAAAAAGCCAAAAGAGTCTTGGACTAAGGCTTATTTCTCACCATGGACAACATATGCAATAACAATTGTGAAGTGTTCAATGCCAAGAGTATTTTAGTTAGGGAGAATCATAAGCATTTTAGAGAAAATAAGAGTGCTAATCTTCAACATTATAATCACAAATAAATTGAAATTGGCTTGCCACTTTGGCCACTTATCACTAATTTAATAGAGTAGTCTTGAAAAACTTAAAAAAGAATCAAAGAAATGGATTACTACATGGTCAAATAAGGTTTAGGATTCAGGGTGCCTTTCATATATTTGTTCTACATCTTTTATGTTTGATGTGTCTGCCGTTACATGACTTATTTACAATCTAGGAGATGATGATGGACTTAAGTTTGAAGTCCAATCCTTGTTAACAAAAGTTGTTGTCTATCTTGGCATCCAAAGTTGCAATTATCGTTTTCGGGAGCTAACATGTTAGTGTATAAACTTGTCACTCATTTTTTAAGTGCATTATGTTTTAATTCTAATCCATACTATGCTACAAGTATGTCTTGCATGCATGTCATAGCAGCATAGCCTACAAGAATGAGAGACCTAAAGACCATTGTTATGCTTGGCTGACAATGACCTTCTACCAAGCCACTTATGCCAACCACATCGAGGTCTTTCCTGGACAAGAGTTTTAGGATCACACAGATCAAATTTCACTTATTCCATGCAAAAGCGAGAAGAAGGTTGGAAGGCCAAAAAAACAAAGAAAAAAAGATATTAATGAAAAAGTTATTAACCCCAATAAACTTAAGAGAAAGTTAAAAGAATTCGCATGTAAGGTTTGTGGTGAGGCCAACCATAAGAAACAAACCTTCCTGGTGGCCAAGAGGCAAAGATTGGTCAATTTACAAGCCTAAGCATAATCTGATGGATCACAGGGTGGTGCAGAGGGACTATAATCTGCTGCTGGATAAAAGGATGATGGAAGTGGGTCTGTTGTTGGGCAAAGGGGTGATGTCAGTGGGTCTGTTACTAGGTTAGGGGGTTATGGAAGTGGGTTTATTACTGGGAAATGGGGTGATGGAAGTGGATCAGGGGTTGCTGTTGGTGGGCCACAACCTATTCCTGGATCAAGGAGTCCTTCTGGTGGTCCACAACCTACTCCTGCTGCATCACAATGTTCTAGTGGACCACAAATGTTTACCGTTGCAGTGCAAGACGAAATATTCTTGTTTGACTCAACTCCCACCTGAAGATGAACAATCACCTAACAAACTATCAAGACCTAAATTAGCTATTAAGAAGATTTACAACACACCAAATCTCACAACCAAACAACAGTCATCATCTGCAGTAGACTTGGGACCATTTCCTATTAAACAAACCTACCCAACGAAGCCCACCACAAGTTCTCCACATGCACAAATTTCTGATTCCACAAAATCATCAAATTTTATGTCAACTCCTACTTTAAGAAAGCCAACTACTTAATATTAATGTACCTATTTTTTATGAGACGATATTGGAACCTATTTGGTCAATTTGAACCTCCTATATAATTTATTTTGTTTACAATTATGATGGTTGTTTTTTGGATTATTGCACCAAACAAATGTATATTCGGATGATCAACTTTTATCTATGCAATTATATGGCTATATATTAGATCTTAGTTTACAATTATTCATAGTTTCTTTTGGTTATTGTTCAATCCTGTACAGATTATATGCGGTTTCAAAATTGAACCTCAATAAAACTATTTCAAAACTTAAATTATTCAGGTATAGAAACCTAACACAAAATATGCAGAATAATTTTACTCACATAAAAACAATTGTACTCAAAAGGTTCTTAAATTCATAAATCTCTAGTTCAATACATAATACATTAACTTTCTAACATAAAAAGGTCATACTAAAATTATATAAGGTAAGCTCCAACTTTAGTTATTTAAACTAAATCCCATAAAAAGAAAAGGCAAGCACAACCACCATAAACCCCAACCCCAAATATAATATTACATTTAATTTTCTAACTTCCATATCTAAATCATCCAGCTTCATTGACATACTTTTCATCCATTCTTCATCATTACGTTCAACACCATTCTTCACTGATGTAATTTCATACTTCCCTCCAATAGTGTGATTGTACCACATTAAAAAACTACATCTATCTTTCACCTACATACACCATCATCATTGTTAAAACAACGTTGTATAATTATGCAACACGCATAACTTTAACCATATCAAACCATATTAGCTTCAGTTTTGGACATGCATAGAAAATCCTTCCAGGGTTCCTTTCAGAACCAGAAATCCTTATAACAACTCTGTATTTGCATAAGCATCCTACATGCTTATTTCCCTTTTGAATTGTTTATGACATTCTTGAGTCTCTACTTTATATATACATTCTTGATTTCCCTCCAACAATGTAAGTTCCCACTTATGTTTTTCCAATTTCCTCAATTTCTCTATTGTAAAATTAGGGTTACATGTAAAGGATATTGCCTGAAATCCAAATTTTTTCACTATTGAAGATGACGATGTATACATAAAGACACTAAAATTCGTTCTACCCTATCATATGACGTCGTTTTGTTACACTTGACCTTCCAACATGGCATTTAATGTCACACATTAGCATTTTGTTAATGAGAATTACCCCCAAAGACTAACGTGAAAGATAGATAACAAAGTGGGGGACTAACAACTTAATTTTTTTAACTCAAGGACTATAATGAAATTTCATAACCATGTTAGGGACTAAATTAACAATTTACTCAATTTTTCTTTCATGGTTTTACCTGAAATAACATTTTCCATGGCTATTGTCCTTGAAAATGAAATTTCACGTCAAGTGAGTCGATTCAAAAATGGGTCCTTAACAAGCTTGGACTATATAAGTTACCGTATTAGATAAATAACTCCAGTCTTGTTTGGGATGGTTGTAAATTTTTAGTTTTTCTTTTCAAACCAATTTTGAAAATAAAATCTGTTTGGTAAAAATAACACACTTCCAAAATAGTTTTGACTCAAATCTTAAAATATAAAAAAGGTTTATTGAATGTTTTTTAAGTTTTGAAATATGTTCATTTTTAAATTTAACAAATCCTACCACCATCATAGTCATCATCACCACCATTAAACCATCACACTCACTGACATAACCACTACCAAATCATTCCTCACATCATCATCTTATTACAACCATCATTATCATTACTATTTTTATTATCATTTTCACTATAATAATAATAATAGTAATAATAATAATAATTTTTATTTTTTATTATTTCAAAATAATTTAATTTTTTATTTATCTAATTTTATATAATAAAAATAAAATAAATAATATTATTTAATATATAATATTATAATATAATTTTATATTATATAATTATTTAAAATATTATATTATAATAAATATTATTTTTAAGAAAAATAAATACTCAATAATATAAAAATATTATAATCATATTTAAAATTATTTATCTTAAATATTAATGATCAAATAATATATAAAATAAAAATTTATATAATTATATCATATTTTTTTATATAATAACAACTATACCACTACTATTATCTCAAAAATATTACTTTTAATTTTATTATTATCACTATCATCATCATAATAATAAATTTTAATTTTAAAATTTATTTTATTTTCTGAAAAAATTTAATTTTTTATATATCTTTTATAGATTCACAAATAAATAATACTGTTTAATATATAAAATTACATCTAATTTATAATATTATAATATAATTTAATGTTATATAAATTTTTATAATATAATATATATTATTTTATATTAAATAAATTTTAAATAATATAAAAAGTATTATAATAATATATAAATTCATTTATTTTATATAATAATTATCAAACAATATATAAATAAAAAATATAAAACTGAATGATTATATAATATTTTTATATTATAATCACCATCACCATTACAATCAACATTATCAATACAATTATTATCATTAATATAATAATAATAATAATAATAATAATTTTTTAATTTTTAATTTTTATTATTTTAAAATAATTTATTATTTAAAATTTTTTATTTATATAATTTTTATATATTAAAAAATAGATATTATTTTATATATAAATAATATTATAATATAATTTTATTTATAATATAATATTAAAATATAAATACTGAATAATATTAAAATATTATAATAATAGTATATATAAAATTATTTATCTCAAATATTGATAATCAAATAATATGTAAAATATAAATTTGTATAATTATATAAAATTTTTAGATTATAACTATCACATCACTATTATTATTTAATAAATATTATTTTTATTCTCATCATTATCATTATCATAATAATAATAGTAATAATAATAATAATTTTATTATTTTAAAATTTTAAATATTTTATTTTAACATATTTTAATTATTAAATTAATATTTTTATAAATTTATAATAGAATGACTTGATTTATTTTTGTAACAATTTTTTAAAATTAAAAATAATAACTAATTATAATTTTAAAAATTTTTAAAGTTAAGAATTAAAAACCATCCCAAACATATAATGAATTTTAACTTGAAATGTTAAATAAGATTGTATGTATTATTTTTAATATGGTGAAATGTGTTTTTAGTTCCTTTAAATTAATTAAATTTTTTAATTTAAAATTTTTTAGTTTATATTTTGTTTAAAATATTTAATTTAAGTTTGATTTATTTTTATTAAAAAAATTATTTTTTTAAAATATCTTCTTGATTATAAACCTTTAATTATAACTAATTTAATTTAATTTAGTTAATGTTAATAATCATAGTTGAAGTATTTTAAAAAATAAAAAATTTTAAAATTGAATAACATAAATTAAAATTTAATTATTTTAAAATAATTAAAAATATATTTAAAATTTTTAAATATAATAATTTAATTTTATAATTAAATATAATTTTTAATTCTTCTAAAATTTTAAATTTCTAATTTTAATCCTTACTCTTAAAATAATTTTCTTGTATCTATTTTTTTAAAAAAATAAACTATTTTTAATCCTAAATTTTTAACATGTCAAATATTTATATACATCGTGGGTTAAATATTAGTTATTTTAAAAATTAAATTTTAATTAAAAAATTTAAATTTATTTTTAAAAAAAATGAAGAATTAAAATAAAATTTAAAATTTTTAAGAAGTTAAAAATACATATTACGCACACTTTTATTAGTCGATCTTGAATGAGATTATTTATGTTACCAAGTAACTTATACATCCTTTACAAAGAGGATCCGGTCATCTCTTTCATTCTTTTTCAGTCTTCTGCTTTTGGGTTTCAAGAAATAATTTTGATCGAAAGTCATATCACACCCATAATATATTGATGTGAAAGCTTCCCCCCAAAAATACGTTTTCGTTCTTCAGATTCACCTAAATTGACTGAAAGTCATATCACACCCATAATATATTGATGTGAAAGCTTCCCCCAAAAATGCGTTTTCGTTCTTCAGATTCACCTAAATTGACTTTGATCATGAACCTAGAAAAATACGGAAAGAAAAACATTGTTCTTAACGTTTTCGTATCATGTTTAATTTGTTTGGTCGGTTAGTTCTTATGTTTCCTTGTAAAAAAATAAAAAAAAAAAAAAAAAACACTTCTCTTGGTTTTTATTTTATAACAAAAGTTCCCTTATCAGTATTATAGGCCGAATATCAGCAATCCTAATAACGAGAGCCACGAATACAGGTGGTGGACGAATTAATTTTGGATATGATATTTTGATATTTAAAGTAATTTTTAAAAGTTAACTAATTTAAAAAAATTATTATATTTAAGGTGATTTGTTTATTTATTTGTGCTTTAATATTTATTGATTATGTTTTACATAAAGGATTAGGTTTGTATAATTTTTATTTATGAAAATTTAAATAACTAAAAGTATAAGGACTAATATTAAAAAATATAACAATCAGAATTAAAAAAGACAAAATTATAAATATTAAGTTTAATTGCATTTCTAGATCTCTAAAATAAAACAAGAAATACAATTAATTTAAACTGTGTGTTAAAGATTTTTATAGATTTTTTCAAAAAATCTAAGTTAAACATCTTTTAAAGTAGGTTTGAGAAGAGTTTAAATGTATTTAAAAATTGATTTCGTAAATGATTTAATAAAGTAGACATCATAATTAATCAGATTAGTTAAAAAAGAAAAGATGAAATGTAAACATTAAATTTTGTCTATTATATTTTATTTTATTTTATAAAATACTTTATAAATTTATTTATTTTTTATTTTTAAATATCATATAAATAATAAATATCAACATCTTAAAAAATTAAAAACAAAAGATTTTGAACATTGTATTTTTGTGCATCATATTTCATCTTATATTAATATCTAAATATTTTCTTGATTTGCTTAGATTCTATTATATTTATTTATGTATTTTAAAATATTAATTTAATTTTAAATTTTATTTTATCTATATTATATTTTATTTATTTTAATTTAATTATTATTTTGTTATTATTAAATTTTATAAATTATTGTCTTTAACATTAATTTAATTTTAAATTGTTATTTATCTTTTTCATATTTTATTTATTTTAAATCTTATTTTATGATTATTGTTAAATGAACTATATCAAATAAAATTTTCACAAAAATAAAGATAAAAATATAAAAATTTAATAAAAAATTCAGTTTTCATATTTTATTTTATTTTTTATTATAAAAATATTTTAAACAATTCTACATCTAATTTAATTTATTCTATTTTGTCATTATTTTTATTGTTGTTGGTATTATCATTATTATCTATATTATTATTAGTATTAATTTTTTTTAATTAAATGTTAAATATTTACTTTATTTATTTTTATTTTCCTTTTTAAAAAAAACAAATTTAAATATTAAATTTACATTTTAAATTATCCCTATCTTATTTTATTTATTCTATAAATATTTTTACAATACTTTTATCTCTTTTTTTATATATTACATTATTATTATTTTATTTAATTTTATTAAACACGGAAAAAACATATTATTTTTCTTTTGAAAAACATTGAAAATTATTATATATATATATAAATAAAAGTAAAAATTTGTTGACACTAGATAATAAATATTAAAACTTACACCAATTTAATATTATTATTATTTATATTATTATTATTATTATTATTATTATTTTTTAATTAAATCTTAAATATTTAATTTATCTATTTTTATTTTTATTTTATATAAAATTAAAATAAAAGTTAAAAAAAATAAATGAAAAGATTTAAATATTAAATTTATTTTTTTAGTTATTCTTATCTTATTTCATTTAATCTGTAAATATTTTTACAATATTTTTGTCTCTTTTATTATATAATTATTTTATTTAGTTTTATTAAATACGGAAGAAAACATGTTATTTTTCTTTTGAAAAATATTGAAAAGTATTTTATATATATATATATATATATATATATATCTGAGAATCTGTTGATACTAAGTGTTAAATATTAAAAATTATATCAATTTATTAATTTTTTATAAAATATAAAATTTACTAATCCAATCATTAATTCATGTTATAATATATAGTAGATTATGTATATAAAATTTCACACAAAATAAAAATTATAGATAATATACTTACAAATTTTTAAATTTTTTAAATTGATAGATAACATACTTACAGATTATTTTAATGGTTTATATATTATTTAAATATATAAATATCAATAGTTGAATAATCTACAAATTTTTAAATTTTTTAAAATTCAATATATATAATCTATTATATATTATAACATTATTCAATGAATGAATTAATAAATTTTAAATTATATACAAGGTTATTAAATTGGTATAAGTATTAAAATAAAACCAATCTTGACTCTCTCTCTATATATATATATATATATATATATAACTTTAACAATTACATTTTTTATAATAAATTTAAATTAATTATTGTATATCATTTCAAATAATTTTAGTTAAGTTTCATTATATTTAATTTTAAATAATAATTATTTTTTGTTAAATTTAATTATTTTTAATTGTAATATTATTTTTATTAATTATTAAAATTTTAAGTTAATAAATATTAATTAAATAATTTACAATCTTACGTAATAAATTTAGTCCATTCAAAAAAATTTATAATTCTATATCTTGATTACAAAAACAATACAACTTGTGACTAAACAAGTTCACGACTAATCACAAAAAGTTTACATAAGCAAAATAATTAAAATCACTAACAGACAGAGTCTTCGAATTCGTTATTCATACTATTTTGAATAAAGGACATTGATTACTTTTCAAGTTTCTAATATGACTACGACATTAGAGGGTAGCATATCACTCAACAGTAATAGATACATATATCATAGCTTTGGTTTTTAAGCCATCAAAATATCTCATTTCTCTTTGTAGTTTAAAACAACGTTGGTATTGGGATTGGCATGGCCTTGGCCTAACTAGGATCGATAGCTAGTATAGTTCGTATCTTCACTTAATCAATTGTTATTTAGGATAAAAAAATTTAGTTAAATTAGATTTTAAATGTTTAATTTTAATTTATTAAAAAAAATTTAAAATTTGAATCTAATCTTGTTATCTATTAAAAAAAAATTAATTAAAGTCTAATTTGTTCTACGGTTTATAAGGTCTATAAATCTATTTAAAAACCTAAAATACAAAAAGATTAATAAATAAATTTAAAATTTATATAAATGATTGATTAAAAATGTTTAGGGTTTAGGGATTAAAAATGTCTAAACCTTAAAATCAACAAGATAAAAAATTTATAAACTTAACTATATAATTTTATAACATGTGTATTGAATACTAACTATGTACAAATATAATAATATATAAAAAAATATAACCCATGCACATAAGCATACACGTAGCATACATGTATATATATACAAATTTAAATATACATAAAACTAAAGTAAAATATAAAACATTTATTTTAAAATTAAAGTATCATACACAACTCTTATAGTAAACATTAGAGAATTTTATAAATATAGAGTTTCTTTTGTTTGAAATTAAAAATTAAAAATTTTAATTTTTAGTAAATTATGTAAATATATTAATATTATATAAATATAATACATTAAAATAAATATAATAAATATAAATATATAATATATAATAGACCGCTAAATAGGCTAAATGAACTTTTTAATAAGTTTAAATTTCACTTGTTTATCTAAAAAGGATTTTTAACAAGTATGAGTCAATCTATTTATTAAATAAATCAAATCAAATTAGGTTTAAAACAAGTTGGGGCATAGATCCTCTTTGACGACCTTCTTCATTTTCATTCTTAATTGTTGTAAATATGCAGATATGCAAGATCTAAAGAAGTACTTAGGTATTTTGTATTAATTATTCCAATACCTAATATTTTCTAAGTAATGTTATTACAACATAAAAATTTATGTTTAGTGACTGAATAAATTGGTCTCTAATTTTAAAAAAAAAATCGGTTACAAATTATTTTTGCAACTAATTTTGTGACCAAGTAGGAGTAGTTGCAAAAATTCTAGTGTTGCAAAAATTCTAGTCGTAAAATGAGTTTTCAACAAAAATAGATTTTATTCATTGTAAGAGACAAATTTGACAACCAAAAATTCCATCGTAAAATTGATTACAAAAAAATCGGTTGCAAAAGCGTTTTGTTGGTAACTAAAATAAAGATGCAATATTCGATCGCTAAAATCGATTGCATTATTCGAAACTAATATATTTTCTTGTAACTAAGATAGGGATGGAATATTTGGTCATAAAATCGGCTGTTAAAATTGATTTCTCAATTGGTCACTAATATATTTGTTGGTCACTAAACTAGAGACGAAATATTCAGTCGCAAAATTGATCATTATTTGTATTTAATAAAAATTTATTAATTTATTTTTTATTTACATAAAAATTAATTGAAACAAACTTGGATATATAAAATATATACACAATTATTATTAAAAAAATTATAAATTCAAAAATCAAAAATCAATAAACAGAGAAACTAACATAAATGACATAATCCTAATAGAATTAAGTGCAGATATGTATAAGTTCCTACAAATTAGTATATAATAAAAACAAATAAAAATCTCAATGGTGATCATGATGACCACAGCGAGGAGGTTGATTGTTATAACGATGATCATGAACAACAGGAACATCATTAGTAGATTCATTCAAATTGGAACTCATGAAATTAGAGCTAGACAATAATCCTGAGTGTTGCACTATTTGTTGAAAAACTTGTTTAGTTTGAATTAGCTTGGTTGTTTTTTTTTATCTATCTTTGAATGTGCATGAGTTACACTATTTTTGTTTGAGTTAGCTCAGTTGTTTGTTTATCTATTTTTGAATATGCTCGAATTAACTCTGCTTTTGTTTGTTGCAGCTCCTCATTGAGGTTGGTGATGAACTGCTCATAGTTGGTCCCAATATCAACATTAGCCTGGTACAATTTATGGATGAAGACAAAATTCATCATCCAACTGACCCAAGCCATATATATATATATGTCTCATCTTGTTCCCTCCTCCAACAACATCCAAAACAATGGCATTGTCAAAGGCTACAACATGTTCACTACAATCATTTTGAAGAAGTTCAAATCGACAATGAACAAATTACTCCTACAGAATATAAGTACACATAAGTGTTTAGAATAAAAAATAATAATCGTTTAATGTACAAATGAAACTATAGTTGACATATACATAACAACATTATTTTTCATATCATTGACCCATTTTCCAACTATATATTGCTTTTAGTTCTCTCTAACATTACTATACCATTGCCCTAAAATTGACTAATTCATTTTTTTCTCCTATAAATTTTTTAAAAAAATCTGTTTGCTTTTCATTTTCTTGTTTCATTATTTAAAATGGATGATTAACTAAAGAGCAACTGCTTTAGGGATTTCTACTTAACTTAGATTCCACAAACAATGGTTTCACCATATCAAAGTTAGTACAAGAGATTAAACTAGAAGATTATACATATGTCGTAAGATCTTTAGTACCTTATTCCATGTTTATTATATCAATTAAAGGATAGTAAATTTTATTTTTGTATTTGTAATGGAATGATAATCTCACGAATGGTAAGAAAAGAAAATGTACATTCGATTGGACTGATGATCATAATATTAATAAAAACTATAAAATTAGGAGAGAACATCATAAAAAAGACACTGTTTTGATTGAATGGAGAAAAGATGGGTTCCTTTTAGTGAACTAGGAATCCCCAACCAACCTTGGATGCTACTACCAGAGTAGGAGGTAGAATGTGGAAGAAAGGAAAAAGGCATACAATTTGTCGGTGACAACTAAATCCAAATGTGTATCTGATAAACTAAATATATAAACTTCATACATAATGATATTAGTAGTTGTTTAACCTCAAAAGGTATAATATTTAATAACTTTTATAGATACATCCAATTATATGAACTTGGAAAAAAAAAACAATCAATTTTTTTAGAATATATTCTTTAGTATGTAGTAGAGTAAAAAAAATCTTCAATCTTAAAAATATATTCTACGATCTTAAAAATAAAATAATGCAATAGGATCATTCTGTAGTAATTTTTTGTTAACACTAGCTTCATTAGTCAACTTCTATTTATTACAAGTGAAATTTATGATGATGAAGATAACCTTTTTTAATTAAAGACAAATTTTCAATTAAATAAAATATTTCAAAAAATATAAAATGAAAAGGAACTAACCTATTTAAATTGATTATTATTACCAAGTTTTTTGGTTTAAATAAATTGGACACCTGAACCGTTCACCAATTAATTCGTCAAATCTAATATTTTAAACCATGTTAAGAAATAAATTTTGGGTATAATGATTTAAATATATAATTTTTATTTATTATTATAACTAAGTATTCTTAATGAACATAGTTTTAATATTTTGTATGGGTACAAATATCTTACTGGAAGCTTGTTATACCACTATTTTTAAGAAAAATTACCATGTATCTGATAATATTTTACCAATAAAAATTTAAGAACAATAATCAAACTCATGCACACATGTTAGATCATTTAAATTAGGTTGATATATGTAATAGAAGCAAAGAAAAAAATTCAATGTTAAGTAAGTAGTAGTTGTTAGATGAGAGAACGGTATTCAAAAGAAACAATGGTCATTGTGACATCTATAGCACTATATATATATATATATATATATATATATATATATATATATATATATATATAAGCAGCCATTGTAACACTTAGATTGATTTTTATTTTATTGACATGTTGATATGTTAATGGGACAAATAAATAGAAAAATAGTATTTTATAATAAGATTTTACGTCAATTATCCGTGAACCGATAGAAAAAAAAGCGGTAGTATTTTTGTAAATAAAATTGACACTTTTTACATCGGTTACTTTACAACCGATGTAGAAAAGTAGGCGGTAACATTTTTGCAAATAAAGTTTAAACTTTCTACATCGGTTGCTTTATAACCGATGTAGAAAGTCACTTTCTATCTACATCGGTTATAAAGCAAACGATGTAGAAAGTATGAGTGTTTACATCGGTTAAGTATAGTAACTGATGTAAAAAGTTCTTTCTACGTCGATTGTTACAAACAACCGACGTAAAATCTCTTTTCCCTTCTCTAAACCTGATGCGACCGTTGTCTCTAAACATAATTTTAAAATCTTCATTGTCATCCTCCTGCCCTAGCATATGTCCATTGTTTTCTCTAAGCTTAAGTTGTCAACCAAATGTCGTCTCGAAGCACTTCGTCGTCTAAAACAGGGGCGAAGCACACTGTCGTCTACGCCATCGCCGTCTCTAAGCTAAGGTATGTAGCATTCTTACCCAAAGTAGCTATTAGAGATAGTAAAGGTTAGATATATTATTCTTGCCCAGAGTAGCAAATAGAGATAGTAGAGATTCAACATACCTGTGAGGCTTTGACTTTGAGGCGCCATGTATGGGTTTTTAATGATAGGGATGGTTTAGCTAAAACATTATGTTACTATTTCCTTCCATAAGTTAAATTACATGCTTCATTATGTTGTTCTGATTATCTGGTTACCTTTTGCACGTTTACTGATGAGTTTGTTCTGGATTGCATTAGTAATGAAGTGTTATTTCTTTCTGGAACTTAACTTAAATTGAATTTTACTTCTATATTTGTATATTGATGATTTTATGACTAAGAGTAAATAATCATATAATGTGAGCTTTGGGAATTTTCATTTTTTGTTTTCTGGATTTCATGTTGTGTGATTTTCTTGGGTTAAATGGAAAATTGATTGATTTACATGAAGAGCCCATAAGAAGTCTCTCAATTAACATCACTGATCTTGTAGCAGTAACAATTTATCTCATGCTGGTTGTGATAAATTAAACTGCTACATCAAGCATTATAAGATATTAATTTTTAATTTAGCACTTTTCTAATTCTTGCAAATAAAATTTCTGTTCATTAATGTATTTATTTTCATGAGAATTAAATTTTCATTACTCTGACATCACTAGTTTGCAAAAGTTATTTGCTAAAACTGTTGTATTTTTTTTTTCTTGTCAGTGTACTATGGATTGATGTTGGAAAGTCTTTTTTTTTTTTTGCTAAGATTATAGCATATCTTATTACCAACAGTATATTTTAGTTTTAACACAAAGTCAGACTGATCTTTGTCAGTTCTGGCTTGGTATATCACGGACCAATGATCCCAAAAGGTTAAGATGTTTGATAAAAGCACATGAATGGTCTTATGGGGGTGTTTGGAAGAGATTATTATGGGTTGTTTATGAAAATAACTTATGACTCTCATAGTTAAGTAATTCTTATATGAACACAAACTTAACACCTCATTCTTAGACACAACCCATAAAATATTTACATCTCATTAAAAATAGATGCTATGGAAAATCATTGACCACAAGTATGTTAGTATTCAGAACATGGGAGGTTTCTACCCTCTTCCTATATGTAGTTCCTTTATTATGTGTTGTTGTGCATGCATTATATCTTTTGGAGTACATGCCTACTTTTTGAGATATACCGAGTAATGGAAACAATTATCACATAAAGGGTAGCCATTTACAATTGAGAAAATATTTGGTACAAATTAAAATATGTCAAGACATTATACCCCTAGGATTTTACAAAACTATGTCATAGGCTAAGATTAGCTTGTAAGGTAATTGAAATTTGTTGTTATTTCTTTTTAATAAGGTAATTGAAACACTAACAGATAATATAGTTCATAACTTGCTTGCTGTTTTTTATAGCTAATATTCACACCTAGTAGTTTGTTTCATATCTTGTTGTTCTTGCTTCATAACTTGCTATTTTTGTATTTAGTTTTCATTTTTTTTCTCTACTTTCAACAGATACATGACTGACCCTTCTGAGGTTCCTCCTTCACAAAGTGGGTCTGAGAACCCTTCTTCTTGGCAAAAGAAGGGAAGACGAGCCACACGGTTAAGGGAGTTAACCCTTAGCCGGAGCGGCGAGCAGAGGATTCCCATAGAGTTTGATCAGGCCACTGGGAATCCATTAGGGCCAAACAAGACAAATTTTAAGAGTTATGTGGCCCTCCTTGGACGAAGCAAAGGCAGTATTTTGAAGAAGGATTGGGATGATGTTGAGATGCGAGTGAAGGATCAAATTTGGGAGACTATCATGGTATTTAACTTTAAAACTTTAAGTTTTTCCATATTTATCATTCACTAACCAATTACATCTTCTTTTATGTAGCTTACATATGATGTACCAAACACTAACTTCCTGAAGAGGAAGTGGCTTTCATTTGCTGGTGAGTGTTGGAGGGGCTTCAAGACACACCTCACCAGCAAATATATATATATATATATATATGGGTCACTCAAGGATGTGTCTCCTTGTGAGGAGTACCAGTTCCTTGATGATGACACTTGGCAGAGATTTGTTGAGTCTCGAATGGATCCTGCATTCGTTGTATGTATCTTTCTAATATTATATTTTTTAATTGATTAATATAAGCAATATTATGACTAATTGATTTGATTTCTTATAACAGGAGAAAAGAAAGAAGGCTCAACAAATTTCTGCCAAGAACTATTACCCCCACAAATTATCTCGTGGGGGTTATGAGTTGCTTCAGGAGAGACTGATGTAGCAGAAGTTGAAAGATCGTCAGCAATCATCTGAAGCAGACCCCTCTACACTTCTCTCTCCATCCTCTCCACCTTCACACCATGAGAAATGGAAGAGGACACGCCAAAAGGCATCTGGAGAGTACACATCAGAGCCTTCTCGCATTGTTTCTGAGAAGATTGTAAGTAATCACACAATTTTGTAAAGTTTATTTTTATTTATCTTCAAACATGTACATTACTAATAACAGTCATTTTTTGTTTTGTAGGATTCTTTGGTTGAACAAAGCTCATAATGAGTGTTTGTTCCAGCTGGCCAGGATGACATCTTAAGTACTGTTATTGGCCAACCAGAGCATCCAGGTCGTGTTCGTGCAGTTAGGCGAGGTGTTGGCCTTAGACAGTACTTTGGATTGTCTTCTAGACAGACTTCCAAAGAAGGTTTAGTGTCTAGAGATGAGTTGGATGCCATGCGCGAAGACATGAGGCAAGCACTACGGCAAGAACTTCGAGAAGAGCTCAAACAGGAGCTCAGACAGGAGCTTAGGCAAGAGCTTGCATCTTTGGGACTTTCCCAAACACAGACACAGGGTCACCATCCATCACCTTCTCCTAGGCGCCTGAGCACAAAGGGAAGTTGTGCTCCGACGGAGGAGAAACTACAGGGAGAAGAGGATGTGGATGTAGCTACAGACGATTATGAGTTATATGTTGATGATCCATATCGTTTGGTAGCAATTGGGAAAGTCTACACCTTGGGTTTAACCATCCATCACCAGCAAATTGATGATAATCATGTTAGAGTGGTGGTTGAATGGGTTGAAGATGCAAATGCTCCTGTTCCTGTTCCTACTAAGGAGGTTCATGTCGTAGAGCAAGCCTCCAATCATTTTATTATATGGCCAAGGAGACTTGTGCAGCGAGCTCAACCTCAGGTATTAAATAATTTTAGCCTATGTTACTAATTTTTTAATATATACATTGTGTGTGTCTATATATATATATATATATATATATATATATATATATATATTTCTTACTATTTTGTGAATTTATCGTAGGCTTATAAGGAAGATCGTGGGAAGAAGATTGATTTAAATACTAAAGGAGATCTTCCTGAGCCTCCTCCAAAGAAACATGAGGTTGATTTTCTCACACGTCTATTTGGTATCTCCATGAACTTGGGCGACCAACCTTTGCAAATAACAATGGAATCAGATATCACGGGAAAGCCCACACCTATCCCCTTCTATATTACTAAGAAGGATATATTGGAGTTGGTTGTGGGTAACGATCTCCTATGTGTAACAGTTCTACAATTATGGTTGATGTAAGTAAATTTATAAACCTTAATTGAATTATTTCATTATCAAAATCAAACATATGAAAATTATTCAAAATATTAGGTACCTGTATCGTATCTATACTGAAAGAGGTAACTTACACCTTTATGGATTCTTGGACCTGGTTCATATGTAGAAAATCGGGAACAAGACAGCTGAGATACAGGAATACCTTCAGAGGAGATTTCAGGCTAATAAAGACTGTTACCTAGCCCTTTATTTTCAATCGTAAGTCAATACTTAATTGCTTTATTTAACGAATTCATTTAAATTCCTAATTTTTGTTCATTGTCATCCATATTTTGTAGGGTCCATTGGCAATTAATCATTATTTGTCCAAAATGAAATGTAGTTGTATTTCTATGCTCTGCTTGGCAAAAACCAAAGAAAGACATAAAGGACATTATAGATTTCTAAGTTTTTAGGATTTTGGTATTTATATTAATATAATTTTTTATTCTCAAAGGTATTCATTTGCTTTTTATTGTACTGTAGAGCAATGAATGCTCGACTTCAGTTAAAAGGGACGCATTCATCAAATATTAAAAAGTCTATATGGATAATTCCAAAGGTAAGTACTTTATTAAAAGTTATTCAATTATTTTATATTCTTTTATCACCATCTCTAATTATATTTGATACTCTTTTTTTTTTTTAAGTGTCCAAGACAACCCAGAGGAACTGAGTGTGGATATTATGTGATGAGACATATGTTTCTCATTGTCTCGGCTTCTATTGTTAACTCTTGGCACCAGATAATTACAATTGTCCTAATTTAATTATTTAATTTTAATGCATAACATGACATTTTCACTAATTTTATTCAAAAATATTTTGTAGATATTTGATAATCTTTAACCTCTATTAGATGAAGAAATTGATGATATCAGGAGACGTTGGGGGAATTTCTGATAGAGGTTGCCAATTTGGGTTGAATTCATGGAATTTTTAGATATTTAGTTTGTTTTTATTATATTTCATAATAAATATTGATGTATTTACTTTAAATATATAGACTCTGTTATTTCTGTATTGTCTGCCTGGTATTCTGTTTATATATACAGGTATTGTGAATAAATAATATGATAATTTTTCTAAATAAAGACAACATTTAAAAAAAAATAAACTTTCTACATCGGTTGTGACCTTAACCGATGTAAAAAGTGACTTTCTACAATTGTTGTGACCATAACTGATGTAGAAAGTACACTTTCTACATGGTTGTAGAACCGATGTAGAAAGTCTTATTTTTTATATTGTCTGCTTCAATACCGCTCAAATAACCGATATAAAAAGTCAATAACAACCAATATAAAAAGTTTATTTTTGACTAGTGTGTTATCATCGTCAAAAATAAAATTTTTAAATTTTTATTAAAATTTCAAAATTTATTAGAATATATTTTAAGTTTAAGACAATTATTTTAAAATATTTATAAATTATCTACTTATAAAAAATTTACATTGTGCGCCAAAGGTAAAATTAAAATTCTAATGAAATTTCTTATGTCTTTAACCTCAATTTTAATAACCTACACTACAACAAAGTTAGGCCTTTTTTTTGTTAATCCAACTAGGCAACACTAAAGCCCAAATAAATCATCCATATGCATCACATGACAGGCTATATCTTCATGAATGGAGAAAATAAAACCAACTGGTGAACTTTGAAACAATATCTATTACTTAAGTATGCCTTTGTTTCTTCTTTATGAAATATTATTATCAAATTTAATAGAGAAGGGTTGTAAACAGGGGGGCCACATCAAAATATGCAATATCCGACGAATTTTAGTATACGTCAAAGTATATATCATTATTCATGAAAACATTATATACAAATTTCAACCTTTTCTGATTATACCATGCATCTCAGATATTTCTACCAGAAGCTTTTCATAAAAGCACGATATGTTGAAGCTTGCATTGTCGATCATGCATATTGATATCGATGGGATCGACTTGCTGTCCAAGTCCACTAACACCATTAGATACCAAACATCGAAGGCTTGTAAAGTGAATCCTTCTTGATCCCTATTGATTTTGTTCTCTAGGCTGCAAGATTGTTGGAACTTCATGGAACTTCTAAAAGAAGAAAAAGGTTAGCAGCAATGGCATCAAACTGAAAGGATTCATACAACATCAAATACATATCACTACAAAAAAATTACCATATACCTACAGATATTTTTAGTGACATTTATTAAAAATATAGGTATAAGCTTTATATACCTACAAAATTTTATTCTATCACTATTTATTGTTATGACAAATTTAAAACTATGAGTAGAAATATTACTTACCTACAGATATGTATTAAAAGTGTAGGTATAGAAATTATATAATAATAAAGATATAATTCTTTAATATTTATTAAATTAACAAATTAAAAATTTATAAGTGTAATTATTTTTTATAAAATTGTTATAATTTTTTTTAACTCTTATGATACACTAATGTATACAAAAGAATTAGAATATATTTATAAAAATAAACTGTTAAATAAGACTTAAATTTTAATTTGTAAGTTGCAAATATTTTTTGAATTTCAAAATGAGTAGTGACGAATGAGCCAGAGTATTTGGTCGGTTGGTTAAAAAGAATACAGTAAAAAGTAATATAATATTCAAAATAACTCTTCTTCTCTTTTCTCCAATCGTCAGATTTTTTTCTATGAGAAAGTTACTCAGTCAAACCTTGCTTTAGGTATTTCTTTCACAATCAATTTTTATGGTAATAAATGAATCTTCCTTCTTCTTTGAGTTGAACTTTTTGATCTCTAATTTTATTTGGCTTTAATCTAAGTTCATTCTTCTTCTTTTGCAGAACTTGACATGTTCTACAGCTTTTTTGGCAGAATATGGAAGGATTTGTTATTTGAAAATCAAATCAGTGTAAGTTTTATTTTCAATATTTGTTAATAATATCAATATATCATTGTTTTGAGTTGAATGGTTAGTGATTTTTTATGCTGTGTACAACTTGGTTTGTTGAATGTTTTCTCTGTTGCTGCAGAAAAGGTGCCTTGTCAAGACTTCACCGCACACGCTGTTGTTTCGAGACTTCACCGCACACGCTGTTGTTTCGAATATCTTTCTCATCCTAACACTGTACTAATTTCGTTGGAAAGGTCAAACCAATTTTAATTTTAAATTAGCATCTGTACTTCTTAAATGCCACTGTTATGCTCATTTCTAAAAGGGTTAGTAATCTTGAAATTAAATTAATAATTTTAATTTAATAATGCATAGAAACCTTTCAAGTAAGCTTGTTAGTTAGACCTGTATGAGGAAGTTACAATTGGAGGTGTTTAAAACTTTCAGAAACAGTAGGACATATTTCTTGTTTGTTCTGTTGTCACGTTGCTCTGCTCTTTCATGTACAAATAATTTT
Organism: Canavalia gladiata; assembly: GCA_037954105.1. Lineage (NCBI taxonomy): Eukaryota > Viridiplantae > Streptophyta > Magnoliopsida > Fabales > Fabaceae > Canavalia > Canavalia gladiata. The sequence continues at coordinate 20,984,433 of CM075658.1, read as the reverse complement.
ATGATTTCAAGAAAGAAGATCACATTTGAAGATACTGATTTGACAATTATGAAACAAATAAAAAGTTTTATGGCTATAACTTTTATTCTGTTTGATAATTGTAGTCCTTGCAAAATTCAGATATTTTTAACTTTATTTCTATTGCAAATTGAATGTCTTGTTTGTTGAACGTTCTGTAGATCATAAAAATAATTAATAGAAAATTCTATAGATGTGTGACAATGTAAAAGCAATGTTCAAGATGTTATCCTACTTCGTTGGAGCATTCCACATTATTTTTCATTACCTATATATATTACTGTGTTGTATACCCTCTTTGATTTTATCACTATCAGAAGGAGCGGTTAATGTTACTATTGTATATAATAAATTTGTGCTATATGCTAAGCTTCTTATTATTACCCTAAATTATCTATTCATAGTTATATTTGACATTTGTTGTATATGACAAAAAATGTCACAGTGTTTTGATTGATACGCAACATAATATATAAGTTGTTTAAATTTTTGTCTTAAATATATGATAAAAAACATGCACATTGTAATAAACAGTTCTAAAAAATTTAGATAATAATTAAGATGAGAAAAATTTAAAAATAAACTTTTAAGAATGATTTAAATATGTAAAAATAATAACACTATGAAAAAATATTTACTAAAAAATAATTTTTTTAATTATTAGAATAATTTTTGTTAATATTTTTTATATGAAAAAGAAAGAAAAATTTTTTATTAATAGATTTTATTATAAATAATTAAAATTAAGATATAAAAGTATATAATTTTTAAAAAATAATTATATGATTTAAAAATTAATCTTAATAATTCATATATAATAATTATACGATTTTAATTTATCATAGATTGGTAAATGGGTCTATGCAGATGGTTTCTGGTGGCATCAAGAACTGATCTTTTACCTGTGGACTTGCTTTTGACCAATTTTGAGTACCGTTTTTGAGTTCAGTTTGTAAATATAAAGTTCAAGGCAAACATGATATTGTATGATCCTTTATTCCTTAAAGTTCCTTGATCCTACTTATTAGAAATGTCAAACTCAACTGGAAAAATTAATTTAAGGAAAGATATTTTAACACATTTTATTCCAGTTCAGAGAGAATATCTAACGTTATTTCAAAAATGAAAAAAATATTATAAACAATATTCTGAATTATTTGATGGGATTACATTTCAATCTTCAATTTCAAAATTTGCAGTGTAGTTCTTAGTTACGACTTATGTGGTTTTTTATTGCATTTTATATATGAATCTAAGTTTTACTTGACTATAGTTATATTTCTACATTATAACTGAAATTCATTTACATGGTAGCTTGTGTCGTATAAATTACGTAATAATAATGTATATAACATTTTTTATGTTATTTCGCATTTATCTGGACAATACATCTGTCAATAACAATATAGAAATATTCAAATTCGGAATGTGACTTCATAAGGCAATGTCAAAGTCAAGGCCTTTTATATATATATATATATGTATATATCAATTCGAACGAATGATAATTTATGACTATAGATTCTGGCGCTTTTACCTTTTAGAAAATGAGCATCTTTTCTTTGTGTAGTTGAATAAGAATGACCAATATTACTTATTTTCTATTATTATATGTTAGTATACCATTTAACATAACCGTATTTCAAAGATGAGAAAATACTGTGATTTTTAAGAGGGAAAATCACTTTAGGGTATAAGACATGGACAGAATCTTATCCTAGTTTCTAAATAAAGTGCATACTTCAAACCTTTAAACTCTGAAAATGCCAAAGTCCTCCAATATCCAGAATACCGATTGATAGTTTTTGGTTCTACAAGGTTTTGTGTGTACTTGCTGTCATAACCGTAATTACGACGAGACGACGAGCTCGCTAAATTTTGAAATGAATTTTATGGATTGTGGAGCCGCCACCAAATTTTATTTTAAGGGAACATATTTGGAAAAACCCTAACTTGAGGAAGAAATCTAGGTTCGGGAGTCGGTTACGAGTAAGGAAGGTGTTAGGCACCCTACTCGCCCGTTCGAAAGAACGGTACCCTTAAACTGAGTGTGTAATATTTTGAAAACTACTTGATCCCCTTTAAAATAGAATAGAAAATAAATAGATTCATGAAAAATAGCCTGACAGGACTTGATCCTGCTCCTACGTATTCCCGGGTGCAATGGGAAACTCAAGGCTACATAGTTCTGGTTAAGAGACTTGATCTCTTAGAGAAGAAAAGAGTAATCTTAGGTAAAACATTAAAACAACGTTTCTTAAGAAAACACAGGATTTAGGGAAACAGACATGTCTTCATAATCCAAATCGTCGTAAGCCGTATTTGAATTAACACGGATTAAAACACGTAACAGTAGAGAACGTTACTTCCCGTATTAGAACCCGTTTGCACAGTCTGAGGAAAATAGAAAGAACAGATGTTTTTTGAATTTTAGAAAAAAACAGACGTGCTTGCATAATTCAAATCATCGTAAGCCGTATTTGAACTAGCACGGATTAAAACATGTAACAGTAGAGAACGCTACTTGCCCGTATTAGAACCCATTTGCACAATCTGAGGAATATAGAAAAAAAAAACAGACGTTTTGGAAAAAGAAGAGTTTTTTGAAAAACAGACGTGCTCGCATAATTCAAATCGTCGTAAGCCGTATTTGAATTAGCACGGATTAAAACACGTAACAGTAGAGAACGCTACTTGCCCGTATAAGAACCCGTTTGCACAATCTGAGGAATACAGAAAAAAAAAACAGATGTTTTGGAAAAAAGAAGAGTTTTTGAAAAACAGACGTGCTCGCATAATTCAAATCGTCGTAAGCCGTATTTGAATTAGCACGGATTAAAACACGTAACAGTAGAGAACGCTACTTGCCCGTATTAGAACCCGTTTGCATAATCTGAGGAATATAGAAAAAAAAACAGATGTTTTGGAAAAAAGAAGAGTTTTTGAAAAACAGACGTGCTTGCATAATTCAAATCGTCGTAAGCCGTATTTGAACTAGCACGGATTAAAACACGTAACAGTAGAGAACGCTACTTGCCCATATTAGAACCCGTTTGCATAATCTGAGGAATATAGAAAAAAAAACATACGTTTTGGAAAAAGAAGAGTTTTTGAAAAACAGACGTGCTCGCATAATTCAAATCGTCGTAAGCCGTATTTGAACTAGTACGGATTAAAACACGTAACAGTAGAGAACGCTACTTGCCCGTATTTAGAACCCGTTTGCACAATCCGAGAAAAATTAAGAAAAATAGATGTTTTGGAAACGGAAGAATTTTAGAAAAAAAAACAGACGTTGGTATAGTTTGCAAAATTCAATGTGAGGCCAATACTTAGTGAAAACCAGTACCTGGATATACAATCAAAAACAGAATGAAAAATAAGGTGTAACAATAGTACATTCTCCATCATTTGTTTTGTATAGGGCCCACGACTCTTTTAGCCTTTCAAGTCTATTCAAGATGCATTTCAAGGAATCATAGGCCCTTTCCCTGAAATAGTCCTAATGCCATTGACTGTCATGAGGTTAACCGAACTCATTTCCTGTGCTCCAAATGAGGACTGAGTTTCCTATCAGCAAAGCCCTTTTTCTCTAATTCAAAATGCATAGATTTCAACATATCAGGCCTAGGCTTCTACAAGTTGGTCTAATTCTGTTATTTGAGGCCATGGTTTGTACCAGTACTGAATTAAACCCCCTATCCCACTTGATGCTAACAGGTGCAAGGCCTAATGGGGTAAATCTGGGCAGAAAGAAAAAGAAAAAAAAAAAACTGGTCTTTATGGAATCTAGACCCATTTAGCTAAAGCCTGGTGTTATCATACTATACTAATGTTCAAGTATTTAAAACTTAATTCTGTTTTCTGCAGAATTGAATTAGTCCTCAACAAATAGCCACAGTGAAATGGCGAGCTCTGAACTGTCACAAGTTTCTCACTCAAATCTTTATTCACTTCTTCATGTTCTAACGCAATGTGCAGTGTCATGAGTCTATCCTAGCTTTGTTCTCTATATTTCCCAAGACCAAACCAGAATATACATTAATAATCTGTGTACCGAAGGTGTGATCTACAAAACAAATCTACAAGACTCCTAACCTATAACTACTGTTATTGCTGAGAATCCCTTAGAGAATGTACGGGCTGAATGCTAATCTCTGCTGAAGTTCACAGGTTATTAGGGATATGGGTAATGATACTAACCTGATTAGAGGGGCAAGCAGGGAATGCCTATGTCATGTCTGAATACTAAGTCTTAATATTGGCAAACTGTGCAATCTAGAGCAGCATGACAAACCTGATTAGTGTTATCAGTTTCAGTCCTCTAAACTTTCCAAATCTTCTGAACCAACTTCAACCCTCAGGCTTAGGCTTCTACAGGCTGGCCTGGTCTTTATTTAACGAAGAATGGCTAATGGATTGTAACTCATGATTAATCTAATGCTACTGCAGAAATTTCACCGCAATCTTAGTGTCCTTCAGCCGTTTATGTTTCAGAATTTAAGTCACAAACCTAGGAAATATATCTAGCTTAAACCAGCCAAAATTTGCTTTATGGAAATTTCCTTCTTATGTATCTAATGATTCATTCAATCAGGAGCAGGTTGAAGTGAACCTGCTTCTATGGCTGGCCCAGGAATGATCTATTTTCTGCACTGGCCAAGTACATAAAAAAACCAGATTTGCCACTAAGACTGACAATTCACTGTGGCACCTATCTACCCCTTTTATGAACTAGGGTTACTAATGTACTGAACTAAGGCTCTTAGATTCACTTTGATCCTTATTACATTCCAGACCTCCATTTTGAAATTAAGATACTGACAACAGTCCTTTATGTAGCAACCTGATCAGTCACAGGGTCCCAAAGTTCAAAATCTGTTATTGAACTAGACCATGTCCTGCCTATAAAGAGGGATCTTGATCGAAGACTCACAATTCCTACACATGGCTAACATAAGGGAAACGAACTGAACACAGCCTGTGTGCCTCACCATTCAAATGAACGTCTCCTACTTGGTTCCCTTTTGACAGGAAAGGTTCGGTTTCTTAGAATCATAATTCATATCAGGGATAGGACAACCTATGACTAACTTTAACTTTACAACCAGCTTAGGATGAGATATAGATACAAGACTTAGCAGTGCTTTACTGTTAAGACAGGCTTAGGGCAAAGACCAAGTTACACTGCAAGGCTCCCATTTCATATCAGTGCCTAGCTGAATCAGAACCTGGTTGGTCAACCAAGCTGACTGCTAATTTTGATTTGGTTTGTGACTGGAACCTCTGAGTATATGTCTAGTTGGCTCCTGATCAGAATAGCCACTTGGTCCTTAAGCCTGACAGTAGTTACTTCTCAAATCAGGGCAGGTATCTATTAACCAAACTTTAGCTCCCTTTCGACCAACTCAAACCCGGGCTCCTAGACTTCTCTAATGTGTTAAGTTCAGAAACTGTAGAGATTTAACTACTTACAACTCATGGCCCTGTCCTGTGAGCAGAGAGGGCTCCCTACTTCCTTGCACTTGTTCTTTATTGATTTGGCCAAACTGCAAAGGCTAGGTGCTTAAGACCTGATTCTGTTTTCTGCAGTACTGATTTTAATTCAATCAGTAAAAACTTATAGCCTGCAAAGTGCCTACAAGAACAAGTACTAATCTTTGCCTAACCTTTTGGATAAACTGGTTGAACTGGAGCCATATCTTTGATGATCATTCTATTTTCCTTAACCTTCCTGAAGAATTGAGTTGACTCCTAATCTTAGTGTGAAAAGAACTATACTGATCAGCAGTATGACCTTCCAACTTTAAGGAACATTGCAGACTAAAGCAAGACTAATGATTCAAAACTACCCTATAGTCATAGGCCATTTGATTCTGGTTATGACAGTAGCAAGCAAATGACCATGCAGATTAGTGATCTGTCACAAGTTCCACATCCAGGTCTTTGCTTATTTTTAAAATTTGATGCAGTATACAGAACTATGTGTCTACCCTTGCTGTTATAACTAATTCTAGAATTAGCAGACCTAAGTTTAAACTTTAATAACTGAGTTACTCATAGCTTTGTTCTCTACACTTCCCAAAATATGAAACATACCTCTAGTTCAAACTTCAATTTACCAGGCCTAGGTTCCTGCAGATTAGCACATATTTTACTTGGCCTAGCAAAGAAAGCAAAGAAAGCAAATAGTGACCCTACATCAGAGCCCATTTTGACAAATAGCACACTTCAAAGTTGACTACCCTTAGTGTAATTTGAGCCAGGCTTTGAAGCTTTCCAATCCCATTCCTAGAATAATTCCTCATAACAGAACTACAACCAAGGCAAAACAGAACTTAGAATGAACCTGCCACCATAGACTGAACCCCTGACAGTCGTGACCAGCTGCAGGGGTTGACAGTGGCTGTGAACCTATTGGTCTCATCCATTAATGAGAATTCTAACCAGGTTATGCTCGCATGGGATTGTTCTAGGAGCACTGAACAGATTCTCGCCTGTCATCCTAATTGTGCTTTGGAATTTATATATTGCCACACTGTTTATGGTCCTTATTAAGCCTTCTTTTAATTCACCAATCATGATCCTAACCCCATACTTGGGCTTCTGCCCCAACCCTATTGATCAAAGATTATGGGCTTTGAATCTGCTCATCAAAATGGATTACTATATGCTTCAGCTGGGTTGCTTATGCAAATCGGTATTGGACTATTCCTATATGGAGTTTTATGTTGGCTATTGATGTGATACAGAACTAGGGTAGCAGGAGTAACATGTGGTCTGCGAGCAAACTCATCATGTGTGATTTAAAACTAATTATTGACACAAATCATTGGGGATCTGACCTTGAGGCAGAATCTCTGATACTAAACCATGGTGCATAACACGAGACCACACATCAGGATCAGTGTCACCTTACCTCACCTGCTGAAAACTCACACAAAGGATCACTGCACAGAGTGGCTTTCAGGAGGTTCAACTATTGAATTCAAATCTATGGATTCTTATCGATGGTTTTGGGAAATGACATCTGTAAATTACCCACAAGCTTCCTTTCCATATTACCATGATCATTGTTGAGACTAAGTTCAAGTTACTAACAGGTACTGATCTCCAGTTTCCCACATCTTATTTGGCCACAGGTTCCAGCTGAGATATCATCAACATTCCCCTGCTTACCCCTGACCCGAGCCTGGCCTTAAGACACCCTATTCCCAAACCAGAGACACACTAGGTTTTAACAGATCTATTACCAACTGGGATCACCTTTCTAGCTCACAGTTTCAGATTAAAAGGTACAAAACCTTTATAGTTATTTCTGATTATCATCGGGCTCAAGCTACTGGAAATGCAACCATCAAATGCAGATGTCTATTCTATTAGCAATACTATTCTCAGAATTAACCAAAGTCACTTATCATTCAATGATGGGTTCAAAACCACAATGAAAGCGCAACAACAATAAATTTAGGAAACATCATGCCATTTTAACCAAACCCAGAACCTGAAGAAAATCAAAGTTTTAATCTAAGACCAGTGAAGTCGATTTACAATCTGAATATGACTCAAGGCACCCACTGCTATCCATTTACTCAGACCTGAACATACCTAACCTGGCGCTTATAGATGATTTCGGTATAATTCTACAGTAAAATGGATCATATCAGTCAAGCCTTAATCTACTGTATCGCAGTTTAACTCAACGACTCGTAAACTGGGAACCTCCCCCAACTGAGACTTAAACACCTTCCCTCATCTTTAAATCTCCTATTATTCAGATTTCTTTCTATGTCGTAATCCATCCGCCAAGCCTTAATCAATGTATCCACGAATGAATCATAAGCAATCTAGGATCGACAGCACTGAACCTGAACTTAATTCACTCGGTTACAAAAAGAGATTACAGAACACCATCTGAGTTCTGTACCAGGTACGATAGGCTTATTAAACCAATTTACTCTTCAATTATTTTTCTGTGTTGATAAACACTAGACCCTAACAGGTTGATAGAATTTATGGAGTAACCCCAAAGCCAGGTCTGAATGTCAATTAAAACATAGATAAAACACTAGGGACTGAACCATAACAATCAAATACGGATATCAAGCTTTCACTGGCTCATCCGCAAGTTTTGAGCCTATGCCTCAAACAGATCATACGACCCAATTAAACATGCTGAATCAGAAATCGTCACAAGCATTGTACGCTATTCAAACATCTTTATTCATAAAGGATCCTATTTATGCAGTAAGCGTGAGTATATAACAACAAGAGGAAGGTACCTAACCTCGAAGTGCAGAAAAGGGAGCAAAATTTGTGCGATTTTCTTAAAGAGAAACACAGAGTGATTGAAGAGATCAGCTAATAGGAAATCAACTCTTGCAAAAGACAGAAATTCTGAGAGGCCGCTCGAGTTTCCAAGAAAATTCCTCGATGATCTTGATGAAAGGACCGAGACCAAGAGCAAACCCCCCCAAATTTTCACTGTAACTAGCCCTCGAAACCTTCAAATTTCAGAGTTTTTTCTTTCTCCTCCCTTGAACCCAATCTCCCAACCTCAGCTTTTTCAATCTCAAGTTTTGGTGCCAAAATGTCCGGTAACCGTTCCTTTTTCCCAAAAATTCCCTTTATACCCCTAGCTTAACCATGGTGGAATTAACCTAATGGAAGTTAACTCCTAACCCTAGCCCAACTAACTCTATAACTAACTCCCAACTAACCTAACTGAATTTTGTTTTTGTTTGTTTGTTTTTTTTTTTTTTTTTTTTTTTAGCTTCATTTGTCTATTATCTATTCACTTGCTTATTTAATTTTTGCAACTCCTTCTCTTTTCTTTTGACCATGTGAGCTCTTATTTTCTAAAGTTATTTAGTAAATTAATTAAGGAAGAGTTCTACCCGGACAAAAATTGGTGCTCACAGTTGCAATGAGATGTATTGTTTGACTTTTGGGTTAGCCGAAATATTTCTATTCTTCTTACATGTTTTAGTTGATTCTTAATGGTCATATGAGAAAACTTTTGTTGTATTTCAATATTTCGGGAAAGGCTCAATAGGCTTATATTATTATGTCCTATTGCAAAGTTTTATATATCATGAAAGCATTCATAGGAGTAATTTTGGTGTATATGTTTGGATAGATTCCCATGGCTCATTGTATCAATAACTATCATACTATGGAAAATTAGTATCTTTAATATTGATATTGGTTGATTTTTCAGGATCTATAGCATTAAAGTGCAGTGTCTTTTTCTGATTTTGATCTGAAACTTACAAACAAGGAAACATAAGACTTATTCCTTCAGGTACTTTAATACTACTTTTTTTTGTATGATTCTATGAATATTCGTTTAATGTATGAAATCCAAGCAATTGGGCTATGTTATATATATTAAATGGACCTATCGGAGGCTCTTTTCTATCTCTTTGTCTCTTTGTGTCTATTATAATTTACTTGAATTTTTATGAGTTTATATTAAATATTTTTCTATATAACTTTTATTCAGCATATTGATGTTATTGAATATTATATATTGCTTGCTTTATTTCCTAGATATATTATGAATGATTATATCTATTGAAAATAATTTTTTATTTTATTTTTTTAGTTTATTTCATCTAATGGATAAAAGTTGGATATTTGAAACCTCTCAAAATAAGGAGAAATATATTAGAGGTGTTATAAATTTTCTTGACTTAGCATTTACAAAATCATCTACGAATGGGAAGATTTTATGCCCTTGCACTAAATGTGTCAATTACAAGTGGCGCTCTCGAGTAGATGTTTATGAGCACATAATCAACTATGGATTTCTAAATGGATATACTAATTGGATCTTTCATGGTGAACAAGTTAATTCTTCTAGTTCTACAAGCACTTGTCCTGAAGAAGGGGAGTTTGATCATGATATGGATGCATTAATCCATGATGCTTTTGGGGTGAATATAATTAATGAAAGTGGTGATATAGATATACATGAAACTGCAAGTGTTCCAAATCATTCTGAAGCATTAATAAATGATCATAATGTTCAGCAACCTGAGGAGGAGAATAATTCAGATAAGTTCTATCAATTGTTAAAAGAGGCAGAGCAAGACCTTTATCCTGGTTGCAAGAAGTTTACAAAATTATCCTTCATTGTACATTTGTACCATTTAAAATGTTTAAATGGATGGACTGACAAAAGTTTTTCAATGTTGTTAGAGTTGCTGAGAGATGCATTACCTGCAAAAAATACCTTGCCCAAATCATTTAATGATACCAAGAAGATTATTTCAGGGTTAGGTTTAGGATATGAAAAAATTCATGCTTGTCCCACAGGTTGCACATTATTTTGGAAGGATTTGGCTAATACTGAAGTTTGTCCAAAATGTAACTCCTCAAGATGGAAAGTGAATTCAGATGATGTTGAAGGTAGAAAAAAGATACCTGCAAATATCCTTCGTTGGTTTCCTCTTAAGCCTAGATTACAAAGACTATTTTTATCTTCAAGAACAGCTTCTTCTATGACATGGCATGAAAATTGCCGAACTAAGGATGGACTCATGAGACATCCTGCTGATTCTCTTGCTTGGAAGGATTTTGATAGTCGACATCTTGATTTTTCATGTGATCCTCGTAATGTTCGACTAGGTTTGGCTTCTGATGGCTTTAATCCTTTCAAAACAATGACAATTTCTCACAGTACTTGGCCTGTTATCTTAGTTCCTTATAATCTTCCGCCTTGGATGTGTATGAAGAAGCCTTGTTTGATTCTCTCATTACTTATTCCTGGTCCAAAAGCTCCAAGTAATAACCTTGATGTCTATATGCAGCCTCTTATGGAAGAATTAAAAGAATTGTGGGAAGTTGGAGTAAGAACTTATGATGCACACAAGAAAGAGTCATTCCAAATGCGTGCTGCAATTCTTTGGACTATCAATGATTTTCTTGCATATGCAAAATTTTCTGGTTGGAGTACAAGTGGTAAATATGCTTGTCCATGTTGTGGCTTTGATAATCCTTCTATGTGGTTGAAATATAGTAGAAAATGGTGTTATATGTGTCATCGTCGTTGGTTAGAACCTAACCATCCATGGAGATATAATAAAAAGAATTTTGATGGAACTGAAGAGTTTAGGTCCCCTCCTGAGGTACTTAATGGAACTTCTATTTTGAGACAATTGGAAGATCATGAAATTCATAGTAAATCACCATGGAAAAAGAAAAGCATTTTGTTCACCCTGCCTTATTGGCAATTTAATGTTCTTCGTCATAATCTTGATGTGATGCACATTGAAAAAAAATGTTTGTGATAATATTATTGGAACATTGTTGCATTTAGAAGGGAAGTCAAAGGATAACGATAAGGCACGTTATGACCTTGTAGCCATGAACATTAGAAGTCAATTACATCCAAAGATGCATCAAAGTAAAGGTAAAAAATATTTTCCTAGAGCTTCTTACCAAATGACATCTAAAGAAAAATAAACATTTTTGGAAGTGCTTAAGGAAATAAAAGCTCCAGATGAGTATCTATCTAATATTTCAATATGTGTGCAAGTGAAGCAATGCAAGAAATTTGGTTTGAAAAGTTATGATTGTCATCTTTTAATACAAGAGTTTCTTCCTATAGCTATGAAAGGGTGTTTACCTGACAAAGTGATTTTTGTTATAGCTGATCTTTGTCATTTCTTCAAAGAAATATGTGGTAAGGTGCTTAATGTGAGTAATTTGGAGAACTTGGAGCATCGAATAGCTATAACATTGTGCCAATTAGAAAAGATTTTTCCTCAATCTTTTTTCACTGTAATGGTACATTTAGTAATCCATTTAGCATATGAGGCAAAAGTTGCAGGTCCAGTTCATTACAAATGGATGTATCCCATTGAAAGGTACCAATTTTTTTAATTATTTGATATCCTTCAAAATTTATAGAATAAAATAATTTTATCTTCTATTGATCTTATTTTTAGGTTCCTTTTTACTTTGAAGTCATTTGTTCGTAATAGAGCACATCCAGAGGGGTCAATTGCAGAGGGTTATTTAGCTCATGAAAGCTTAACATTTTGTTCAAGATATCTTTCTAGAGTTGAAACCTATTTTAATCGACCTAGTCCTAATGATGACTCTTGTTTTGCTGAGAATACGTTTTATGAATCCTAAAGGTAGACCATTAGGGAGAAAGTGCCAAGTTGGGTTCAATTTGAAGAAAAGAAAAAGGGTTTCTCGAGTATCACTTGATAAGAAAGCGTTAGTACAAGCACAAAGATACGTGCTTTTCAATAACAAAAGCATTGACCCCTTTCAAAAGTAAGAAATTTTTATGTATACTTTGCTACTCAAATTTGGCTTGATAACTTTTTATTATTCTTATTTTTTATCATTTCATTTTTTTATATAGAGGACACATTGATCTTATTCGGAGGTGAAATCGTCGCCTATCTCCTTATGATATTGACAAAATTCACAGTCAAACTTTTACTGATTGGTTTCGTGAACGGGTAATTGTTAAGAATTTTCAATAATGAGTTTCAGGATTATCAATAATTTCTAATCATTTGGAATAAAAATGTGGTAGGTTGCACGTTTGGAAGAGCAAGGTAGCGCTATATTGACCGATGAAATCAAGTGGTTAGCACGTGGTCCACTAGAAATGGCAAGAAAATATAACGGTTATATTGTTAATGGAGTTAGATTTCATACAAAGAAGCGTGAAAGATGCTTAAAGACTCAAAACAGTGGCATTGTAGTTACTGTCAAGACAAGAAGTTATGCTAGTTCAAGAGATAAAAATCCTAAAGAAGGTGAAATCAACTATTATGGTGTTTTGACAAATATAATCAAAGTGGATTACTCAGGAAAATTCAAGGTTGTACTTTTCAAGTGTGATTGGGTTGAAATAAACAGGGGTTGCAAAATTGATAATTTAGGTATGACATTAGTGAACTTAAATTATCTGCAACATATAGGAAATGATATTTGTGATGACCCATATATTTTGGCTTCTCAAGCCAAGAAAGTATTCTATATAGAGAATAAGAAAGAAAATGGTTGGCTCGTTGTTGCGCATGCTAAAGCCCAAGATGTATATGATTTGGGTGATGAACAATCCAAAGACATAGAGCAAAGGAATGAACACATCTTACAAGAGGTAAATGATAATGATTTGATCAGACTAGAAGTTGATGATAATGTTGATATCATGGAAGTTACAATAAATATGGAAGATATTTTTAAAAATAATGAGAATGATGTTGATACAGAGGATGAGGATGAGGATGAAGAAGACCTTTTTTAATTTGTTATATTTTTTAAGGATGTAAGGTGTGTATTACTTTTTCCCTTTCTATATGTTTATATTTATTTCTTTTGAATTACATTATGTAATCATCGTATTCATAATAATCATTCCATTTTGACTATGAAACAGATATCATGGGAAGGCGTAAAATGTTGAAGATCATTCAAAAAAATGGCACATCTCAATCTACAAAGAAATCAATTGATAACTCTAATGAAATCAACCAGAGCAACAATTCTATAGATGAAGAAATTGCACAATTTGGAGAAGGTATAAAATTTTTATTTAGTTACTTTTGTTTTTATTTCTAATGATATACAATCTTAACCACTATAATGATCAATCCTAATTAGAGCAAGAAGTGCAAGAGGAAAGTCATGATATGTCTCATTCAAGTGAAAGTTCAAATGTAGGTTAGTGTAGTATATGATGAATAATTTATACTTTTCTATAAATATATTTTGTTAATGTGACATTCTTACATGTTTTAGGTGGAAAGAAAACTAAAGGCTATACATATATGTTAGATGTGTGGGATTTTCCAGAAGGAGAATCCATACTTGTTGAAGTAGATTCTTTAGGAAATCCTATGGGATGGGAAGGAAAAACTCTACTAAATGCAATTGGTAGCTTGGTAAGAAGACACCAATGTGCTCCTATCAATTACCTAAGCTGGAAAGACATGCCCCAGACTTATATTACTAATATGCTTGAATTGATTCAGGTGCTATATAAGTTTTTGTAATTGTATTTCCTTTTTCTTATTATGATAGTTTATGTTTTGATAACAAATGTAACAATTTTTTTATGAATGTTATCATAGGGTAAGTTTCAATTTGTTCCTGAAATGACTGAGCAAACAAAGCAAATCTTAAAGGATAACATGAGTTGCAAGTGGAGGCAATTTAAGCATGACTTAAAGGCAAAAGGATATGATCAAAGTAAGACAGAAAAAGAAATGGCTGCTAACATTCATGATAAAAGGGTTGATCCTTCTCAATATCGTGATTTAGTACACCATTGGTGTTCTGAAAAAGGAAAGGTATATGTATACTCTTATTAATTTTTTTTTAACTAAATAGTTTACATGACATATGTTGAATATTATAATACATTTACTATTAAATGATTGTAGAAAATAAGTAATATAAACAAAAGAAATCGTTCAAAATACGAGGATTTGCATTGCATGGGAACAAAGAATCTTCCACGGCTGATTAAGGAAATGGTTTGTCTCTTTTTATTTTAATTCATACTTTGTTACTTATATGAATAGTTTATAATTATTTTTTTATACAAATATAAATTTCGTTTCTATTATTAATGTTAGACAACAAAGGCTAAAGGGGTGCAACCTTCACGTGCTCCAATTTATATTGATACTCGAACTCGAAAGGATGGGAGTATTGTGACTGAAAAGGCAGCTGAAGTGATTGTAATAATCTCAATCTCAATGAAAACATTTAACTAAATTTTATGATAGAAATTAATAATATAATTGGTTGTTTAATATTTACAATATGTTTTGTGTAGGATGAACTAAAGAAGCATATGAGAGAAGGAGGAAGTTCATATGATTCTACTGATTGGAAAAATGATCTATACTCAAAAGTAAAAGGACCTGAAAAAAGAGGACATGTGTGTTGCCTAGGAAAACTTCCACACCAAGCAAGTTCAAATGCTACATCTCAAAACTCTAGTGCTGAGATTAGACTTCAGAAATTAGAGAATTTGTTTGGAAATCTTGTCTCAGTTCTACAAACACGATTTTTAGAAGATCCTCAAATTAATGCTATTTTACAAGCTGTTGCGGAAGAGGTATCAAATTTTATGATTCAAAATATTTGAAAATTTAATTATGATGTCTAATTTTACAATTCTTTTAATAGGTACCTGAAGCTTCGAGTGCTCCAAATAAGACAATTGGAGATAGTCAACAAACCACAAGCAGTAACAACAATTGAGTGATTAGTGAGTAATAAGTAATTTGAATTATTTTCTCTAGATTTTACTTGTTGAAACATGTTTATGTTCATTTACTATTATTTGGTTTGGTAAAGCTTGATGATTGCTATTGGGCAAAGGTGTGTAATCAGTAATTAGATAGTTGACACTCTAGGTTGTTGTTTTATTTCGAATGTCTTTTGCTTTTTTGATTAATGATTGAAGAACATGTTAAGAAGTTGAATGAAGTGGTTAGAATATGTGTAATCAAAACATGAAATGAGTTTAAAACAACTTTTTATACTTATTATATAGTAGACTATCATCATGCCACTTAAAATCATCATGAGATAGTTCCTAATCTAATTTCTTTAACTTTATACCCCAATCCCAATTTTTCTCCTTATTTCTTAGTAATTCTATCTATGATTACATAATCTTAATTACTTCATTTTTAGTTTGTGTATTTTGATGTTATTTGCTCTACTTACATGTGCTGAAAAGGCAAGGGAGCCCATGAACTTGATACTATTTAGATTTGTAGTGATGTTCCTATGCTGTAATCGTGTAGATAGATTTAAGAAAACTGAGATTTTTGATAGAAACTTCTATTAAGCTTATTGGGTTGAAAACTTTGATTTCCTAGCACCTAGGTTGATCAACATTTGATTTTGAGCCGTTTTGTGATTAGGAATCAAAATTTGTGTATTCTAAACATGAGGTAATAAAGGTTGTATACCATTTTTTTTTTGTTGACTACAACTTTGACTCAGACATGAAATTAACCTTGGACTCAAATAATTCAAACCTTTGTTATCGATCAGTAATATATAAAATATATAAAAACAAATGAAAAGTGTTGAATAACTAATTTGGTTGTTTAATGTTCAAATTAAATGGTTGTGGTTGTCATGTCCTTACAATGTGGGGATGCAAGTAGAAAGGAAAGTTCATATGGTACCTTGTGAACAAATTGTATTTGGATGATTGTTTGGGGGATATTATGATGTTTATTAAATTTGATATAATGTTGTTTAACCATGTCTTATGTGGATTTGGCTCCTTTAAAGTGTAGGGTGCACTTTAGTGGTTAAATGCAAAGTTACAACTGTTGATTGTTGTGATTGTGAAAATATACATGAATATATATACATAAAATGTACTTGTAATTGAAATGTACAGTCACATTTTGGAGAAGCCAAATTTGTACCCTATGGGTTGTTGAGGTTATTGGTTCTATTGACAAGATTATTTATTATAAGTACCTAAATTGATATCTTTATTCTCTAGAGCAGCTTGTTTTAATCTTAGTTGATTAGCATCTAAATTGTTTGTTTTCAAATTTTATTTTATAGTTTGGAGATTTTATTTGTTACTCAACTTCTGACTATTATCTCTTCACTCTTTTAGATATTGGGCAGTTGCTAGTTCTTCATACTGGAGAGGGAGGAAGAAATAATAGTATGTAAATTGTGATAAAATTATGCATTATAATTCTTGAAATTAAAAATTGTAATTATTGTCATTCTTAGAAATAAAAATTATTATTATTATTTGATCCTCTATTGACTATTTGTCCTCTATAAAAATATATTATTATCATGTAATGTTTTTTTTATGCAGAACAATAATGGAGTTGCAGAAGCAATATTAGGAAGATCCTTGTAAATGCATTAAAGTGAAGAACTTATGCAAAATGTTATCATTGTAACTGTTATCTTCATTGTTGTTAGTTTTGTCATTGGAATTTTTTAAATGGGTATTCTATTCACATTAGTCTTTTCGATTAGTAATCTTTTGTATGTTTTTCCTATATTGTGATAGTTACTTGTGAACATGTAAACATTTCTTTTCGAATATCTAGTCATCATTGAATAATAGGTTATTAAATGATTTTAAATTTTTGTTTGTGTAAACTTATATTTCTCTTAAATAAATGTTGATCTAATGAAGTTTAGTAGCTATAATATAAAAAATATTCAAATTTATTTCACATTTGTCAGTAGTTTGTGATGATGTAAATATTATATATATATATATATATATATATATATATTTAATTACTCCATTCAATAGTTTAAAAATAAAAAATATGATACACGTAATTTTGTATGTCTAAATCAAAGGTTGCTCAAATTATTTTGAAAATTAAGTTATTTAATTTTAGTGGAATCATTTAGCAACAAGATCAGTTGACGTGTAAACCTTTTGCTGCGACTTCGTAAAACTGTAAATAGAGGCATGCCAAAAAATATATATAGACTTTCACTTACACTTATACAAGACCGTAGGTAAAGGTTTGTAATTTTTACCTACAGTAAGAATGAACTGTAGCTAAAAGTATAAAAGTGTAGGTATAACATCTAGTGATATCCAAATTTTCATAGTTATTTAACGCGTATAATGGACGGAAAATACACCCGACGGTCCTTCTATTTAAACGTATAGCTACAGTTTTTTACAATTAGTGACAGATTTTGTTTGTCACTATAGATACAATCTGTTGTAGTGTATAAAGGAGAAGCCAAGAAGGTAACAAATAGTTTTGGCGATTCTGTAGATTAATCGTATTTTTTTATCTTTTATTTTTTATTTTTAAATTTTAAAGTGAACAACAAAATTGAACTAAGAAGAAAGTTACAAAACTAAAATAAAGCTCGCATGAGATTGGCGTAGCAGAAGAATCCTTAGTGTTCATGAATGATGTCAAAGCTCTCATACCATGTTAGCAAACATGGCTCAGAGGGGAGAAAATTAAAGTAGTTAGAGGAAAATAAAAGTATTGAAGATGAATGGTAAACGATGATTACAAAATATTAATGTGTGGCTTATATAATTAATGATATTAGCCAATTTTTTTAATTATTGTCGCAACCGTGATTACGACGAGACGACGAACTCGCTAAATGTTTTGAAAATAGATTTTGATGATTCCCCAGCGGAGTCGCCATCTGTCGCAACCGTAATTATGACGAGACGACGAACTCGCTAAATGTTTTGAAAATATATTTTGATGATTTGATTGTGGAGTCGCCACCAAATTTTTTTTAAGGGAAAAAGATTTGGAAAAACCCTGACTCAAGGATGAGATTCGAAGTTCGGGAGTCGGTTACGAGTAGGGAAGGTGTTAGGCACCCCACTTGCCTGTTCCAAGGAACAGTACCCTTAAACTGAGTGTGTGATTATTTGAAAATAGTTTGATCCCTTAATTAATTTGAAAATAAATAGGTTGATGGAGGTTAGCCTGACAGGACTTGATCCTGCTCCTACGTATTCCCCGGTGCAATGGGAAATTCAAGGCTTAGGTAGTTCTGGTTTTAAGAGACTTGATCTTTTGAAGAAGTAGAGAGGTGATTTGAGGATAGGATTGATTTTTGAATAGACAAAAATTGCGTACTTGCATAACCCAAACCGTCGTAGGCCGTGAGTGAGTTTGCACGAATTATAATGCGGAACAGCAGAGGAGGCTGCCTGTTCGTATTAGAATCCGTTGTACGAATCTTAGAGATTTAAAACAGATGTTTTTACAGAGTTAGTGAAGATAATGTTTCAAAAAAAATGATTGGATTTAATTTAATAGGTACAGAACCAAAATTGGGCTTGACCCAAATTAAAAGAAAATGGAAGAAAATAATTGAGTTTAAGTGAAAAGAGGGGCTTGGGCTGGACCCATGTCAAAATTGAATTTGATTTCAAGAAAAGGAAAAAGATCGGGCTTGACCCAAAGAATTGATTAAGGAAAAGAATTACGCTTGACCCAAATTAAGCAAAATCCAACTTTAAAGAAATGATTTAGAATTAAAGAAAAATAAGTGAGCTTGATCCAAGTGAAGGAAAATTGGATCGAGATTAAAAGAATTGGGCTTGAATTGGACTTGATTTAACATAAACTTGACTTGATTTGAAGTTAAGGAAAGGAATTGCGAACATGCTTCAGTAATCAAGTGATATAAATTTCATTTCAAATCCAAATTAGATAAATAATATCATTCTGGAAACTAGAGAGAAAGATAAAGAAAACGCAACAAAAATCATCAAAATCGGAGATCATTTGATTGAATAAAAACAAAAACGAAAAACAGAGATGAAAATCAACCTCAAGAACACACAAGTTTTTGGCGCCAAAATTTGAATTCAAATCTCAGAATTTTTAGAAAATATTTTTGGTAGATCAGAAAAATAAAAACCGATCAATTGAAAGATATGAATCATAGAAATCAAAAAAACAAGTTTGACATCAATCCAATCATAAATGAGCAGAATATGCACAAATCAAACAAGCTAGGTCAATTCGCGCTCTAGGATGAACATGCTTCGGTATTCAAGTGATAAAAATTTCATTTCAGATCTAAATTGGACAAATAATATCATTCTAGAAACTAGAGAGAAATACGAAGAAAACGCAACAAAAATCACCAAACTAGGAGATCATTTGACCGATTAAAAATTAAAACGAAAACAGACACGAAAATGAACTCGGAAATCCGAGAAGAAGTAAGAAACTTAAGAGGGATAAAATTCGGACCTAACCTCCATTGGAAGGTGATGAAGAGCTGATTCCATGGAGGCCAAGGGCTGAATTGAGTGCCAGAGAGTCTCCTAGGTCCTCCCTTCAAAGGTTCTGAAAATCCCTCTTCTAAGACTCCAAGTTCTCCTCCTCCCAAGAATTTCCAAAAAAAATGAGAAAAAGCCCCTTTTCTTTTCCTGTTTGTAGGTATATATAGACACATCCTTTCTTGGCAAGGGTCAAGCTCTTTCAAAGAGCCAAAGGCCGGCTTCCTCTCTCTTAGTAAGGGCCAAGTCCTTTCAAAGGGCCAAAAGTCACCCCCTTTCTAGGAGCCAAAAGCCAATCCCTTTGATTTCAAAATTTTTGTTCCCTATTTTGATTTTTCAGCTTTTTCTTTTTTTCAATTTTCATTTTTTTTACCTTTTTCGTTTTTTTTTTCTATTTATTTATCATTTTTACTTATTCTTTAATTTCCCTTTTATTTTTTTTATTTTTTATTTTTTTCTTTCTGTTTTCTGTATTTTCTGCTTTCTGTTCTTTCTGTTTTCTGTTTTACACCTTTTCAAATTTTTAATTAACTTAACTTTTGGTTAATTTTAATGATTGGGGGCCTCGGACATAATTGAGTGTTTACAGTTTGCCCCTCTTTACTCGTTTTCCTACCAGATAATGTGACAAATGATTCTCTGAATTATTGTAATAGGAAATGAGTAAAGATGTGAACACATTATGTCCGAGGCAGGCCTTGAAGAAGTCCGACAAACAGAAGGAGCCTTGAACTTGAAATTGAACCTCATGGATGCCTGGAGAAGGATGATTGAATGACCTTATCGACTTCATGTATCGATAGGGTTTAAATATGCGAGGCTTAGCTGTATAACCTAACTAAGCTAAGTGGAATGAATGAATGTCTGTTAGGACTGGCGTGGAATTCAATGGGATGGCTTGTTAGGACAAGCAAAATGAAATGAAAATGACCTGTTAAAACAGGAAAAGCAGAAGAGAAATGGCCTGTTACGACGGGCTCAGTAGAGTGAAAATGACCTGTTTTAAGACAGGAAAGCATGCAAGAACTAAAATGTAAGATATGTACAAGGTGGCCTGACAGCATAGGCCGAGGTATCTATCTAAGTTAGAGGCCTGACATCATAGTCCCAGCTGTGGAAAAACGAACTTGGTGAGGCTTGACATCGTAGGCCCAAAAGCAGAAAAGTAAACGTGCTGGGGCCTAAATAGGCCAGGATGCAGAAAGTAAATGTGTTTGGGCCTGAATAGGCCACGGTGCAGAAAAGTAAACGTGCTAGGGCCTGAATAGGCCGGGATGCAGAAAAGTAAACGTGTTGGGGCCTAAATAGGCCAGGATGCAGAAAGTAAATGTGTTTGGGCCTGAGTAGGCCAGGGTGTAGAAAAATAAAAGTGTTGGGGCCTGAATAGGTCGGGATGCAGAAAAGTAAACGTGTTGGGGCCTAAATAGGCCAGGATGCAGAAAGTAAATGCGCTTGGGCCTGAATAGGCCACTGTGTAGAAAAGTAAACGTGTTGGGGCCTGAATAGGCCAGGGTGCAGAAAGTAAATATGAGGACATCCCGTTGTTGACGGGAAGGAATGTAAAAAGGGGGTCCCGTTGTTGCCGGGAAAAATGCAGGAAAATTAAACATGCTTGATATCCTGTTGTTGACAGGAAAGTAGACATGAGGTCCCGCTGTTGCCGGGAAGATGCAAATGATGACATCCTGCTGTTGCCAGGATAAATGCAAACCTGCTTGACAGGTGACAGAAAAATAGACATGCTTGAGGTCCTGTTGTGGACAGGAAAATAGACATGAGGTCCCGCTGTTGCCGGGAAGATGCAAATGATGACATCCTGCTGTTGACAGGATAAATGCAAACCTGCTTGACAGGTGATAGAAAAATAAACATGCTTGAGGTCATGTTGTTGACAGGAAAATAGACATAGGGTCCCGCTGTTGCCGAGAAGATGCAAATGATGACATCCTGCTGTTTCCAGGATAAATGCAAACCTGCTTGACAGGTGACAGAAAAATAGACATGCTTGAAGTCTTGGTGTTGACAGGAAAATAGATATGGGGTCCCGCTGTTGCCGGGAAGATGCAAATGATGACATCGTGCTGTTGCCAGGATAAATGCAAACCTGCTTCACAGGTGATAGAAAAATAGACATGCTTGAAGTCCTGTTGTTGACATGAGAATGCAAATGAAGTCCCGCTGTTGTCGGGAAGATGCAAATGATGACATCCTGTTGTTGCCAGGATAAATGCAAACTTGCTTGACAGGTGACAGAAGATTAAACATGCTTGAAGTCCTGTTGTTGACAGGAGGATGCAAGCCTGCTTGACAGGCAGGCAACAAAGAAAGGATCCTGTTGTTGAAAGGAAAGATGCAAGCCTGGTAGAGAGGCAAAGGGGAATGAAAGAAGCCTGTTAAGATAGGTAAAATGAATGACGAAAAATATCTTGCTAAGACAGGATGAATGTAGATGGACTCTTGATAAAAGAAATAAGCCTGCTAGACAGGCAAAAGGAAAGATAAAAGCCTGTTAAGACAGGCAAAAACAAAAAGATCCTGTTGTTGACAGGAAATATGCGAGCCTGCTAGACAGGCAAAGGAAAAGTAAAGTGATCTATACTAACTTGAAAGAATGGCCTGTTGGGGCAGGCAAAGCATGAATGACCTGTTAATACAGGCAAAGGAAAAAAGACAAGAATCTATTAGGATAGGTATCGAAGGAAAGCCCTGTTGTTGACAGGACAGAAATGAGCCTGTTAAGACAGGCAGGAATCATGCGGAGGTCCTGTTGTTGACAGGGTGGAATGAAGATAGATACTTGATAATTATTTTCTTGAAAATACCTGATCAACCATTTTGCCCCAGTTTAGAGGATTCTTGATAATTGATGGATGTCTTGATTTGAAGGGAGTTTAGGCAAGTGTTTGCCCAAGTTTAAGCCTCGATGAGATTGAAGATGAGCTTGACTTGAGTTTTTCTGGGCAACTTTGCCCTATTGAACTTGATTGGAGTTGAGGAATTGAGGATTGCCTCAACTTGGATTTTCTTAGGCAAATGTTTGCCCCAGTTTGAACTTGACTGAAAATTTAAGGATGACCTCAGTTTGAAATTTGGTGGGCCAGTGTTTGCCTTTGTTTGAACTTGATTCAAAATTTTTCGACTGTCTCGATTTGAATTATCTGGGCGAATGTCTCCCTCTGTTATGAAATTTTTGGAATTGAGGATCGCCTCAACTTGAATTTCTAGGCAAAAGCTTGCCCCAACTTTGTTCTTGAGTTCAAATCTTTCTTGGAAAAATGTTTGCCCCAGTTTGGACTTGATCCAGAATCTGAGGATGACCTCAAATTGAACTTTTTGTGGGCAAGCGTTTGCCCTAGTTTGGACTTGATTCAGTTTTAATTATGACTAATTTGGGCAATTTTACCTAGGTCTTAATTACTTTTGAAAAATGGGTCATGCGATGCTTGAATAAAAAGATGCTTATGTGCTGTTTGAATGAGTGAAAAGAATGCAGTGTTAATGATGCTTGAATAAATGCATAAATGATGTGGGGTTCTTATTTTGTTGCTTGAAATAATTATTTGATTAGACATATGCTATTAATGCAAACCATGAAATGGTGTAAAATTTTTGTTTCTCTTGATTTTTGTTTTTTCTGATGCCTCCTTCCTCGACAACCCCATAGTTGGTCTGAAAGGGATCAAGAATCAAGGCGAGCTGGATCGACTCAATCTTTTGGCTTATGGGTCAATTTTGAAGTCTTCTTTCTGGGATTTTTGAAACCCAGCGGTGGTCAGTATTATTGAGTAAGACACACTCCTTCTTTGGTGGCATCCTGGTGGGTAAGAAGATGAATCCTTGGGAAACAATCCTGTCGCGTTGCAACGGTCGAGGATTCATCCGACTTGTCATGACTTTTCAAAATTAATCACTTTTTAATTCTTTTTACATTTTTCATGTTTCCTTATGGCACGTGCATTTTGAGGTGTGCAAAGTGATGCTGGATGGTCAGAAGAAGGAGATAGAGAATTTTGAGGTTGTATGTTTTAAGGTGGTGTACTTGAAAGGAAAAGGATGATGAAAGGGGTGGGTTCGATTGCCCAAATGGCACCTTTTGATGAAAAATGACAATGTTGCTTTTCATAATCTTGATTGTCAAATTAGCCAAACTTTTGAGAAATGGCAAAAGTTTGCCCCAGTTTTAAGAAGATATAAGGTGCAGAATATCATGTTGTCTTGGAATTCCTAGTTTGACCTTAATTTTTGCCTAGGTTGTTCTTTTAAGTTTTCAACCCAGTAGGTCTTTTGTATTGCCCTAACTTTTGCCTAGGTTGCCCTTACGGGTTTTCGACCTAGCGGGCTCTTGATTGTGCCCTAACTTTTGCCTAGGTCGTTCTTGAGGATTGTCGACCTAGCGGGCTTTTTTACTCAATTGTGCCCTAAATTTTGCCTAGGCCGTTTTTTAGGGTTGTCGACCTAGCGGGCTTTGGCTTGATTGTGCCCTAGCTTTTGCCTAGGCCGTCCTTTGAGGGTTTTCGCCCTAGCGGGCCTTCTGCTTGATTGTGCCCTAACTTTTGCCTAGGTCTTCTTTGATGGTTGACCTAGCGGGCTTCTGTTTGATTATGCCCTAACTCTTGCCTAGGTCGTCTTTTATTGTTGACCTAGCGGGCTTCCGTTTGATTGTGCCCTAACTTTTGCCTAGGCCGCCCTTTGAGGGTTTTCGACCTAGCGGGCTTCTGTTTAATTGTGCCCTAACTTTTGCCTAGGCCTTCCTTTGAGGGTTTTCGACCTAGCAAGCTCTTGATTTTGGTTGTGCCCTAACTTTTTCCTGGGTCGTTTTTTATTGTTAACCTAGCGAGCTTTTATATGATCCTGATTTTTGCCTGAATTGCTTTTGGAACCCAGCAAGACCTTTTCTGATCATGAATTTGTCGATCATTATTTTGGACTTTAACCCTACTTTTGCCTGGATTATTTTTGGCTTTTAACCCAGCGGGCTTCTCTTCTTCTTGAATTTTATGTTTTGACCTTGATGTTGCCTGGATTATTTAAGGCTTCCAATTCAGCGAATCTTTTCTTGGATCCCTAATTTTTCCTGGATTTAAACTTGGTTCCAGCGGGATATTTTTACTTTGAGTGGCGATGTAGAATCCCTGGTTGTTTATTCTGCTTCCTCATTGGGTTTTTCTCTTTTAGCTTGATTAATTCGACGTTCAAGATTACTTATTACAGCACTGGCATCCTCACCAATTGGTATTTATTGTTTTGGTGTAGGAATAAGAAATAGGTTGAGTGATGAAAAGGATGATAAATTTTAGAAGTAAAGTCAAAATGTAAAGCACGTGCTCAAGAAACATGAAAATGTAACTTTTGTATTATTCATTGAGATTTGTTTACAAAAGATTGATTTTGAAAAGTACGACAATTTTGGATGAGTATCCTTGATAGCTTGATTTGTACAATGCAACTTGTCGTGTTTCTCCCATCTTTTCAGCTGGTCGATAGGCTTTCGTGATTTGGCAACGGATTGTTTTCTGTATTAGGAGCAAGCCTCCTGAAATCCAGCCATTTCGCATCGATTAGGCTTTGTACCTTTCGTTTCAAAGCTAGGAATCCTCTGTAGAATGGCCGATGAACCCTACATGGTAATCGCATCTGGCGTTAGCATCGTACCATTTAGGATATGGTGGCTCTTGAGGTTTCAGAGGATAAGGAGCAACCAGCGAGTTTTGGATCAGCCGAGGTAGTAGCTCAGTGTAAGAGATTGGGATAGGGTCAAATTGGACGGGCTTCCTCTCCTTTTTCTGGCTTTGGTTGGCATTTTGACTCATGGCTTGTGTTTGGATCGTATATGGTGTTGGAAGTCGAACTTGTGTCGGATGGTTGTAAGTAGGAGGGTATGGTGTTTGGTATGTAGCTGCAATGTAAGGATATGGTAAGTAAGGTGTGTATGGTGTATATGGTGGTGGTTGAAAGCCAGCTGGACCATACTGTGCCATTTGAGAAATGTATTGGCCTTGACCAGAAGCCACATTGTAGGTTTCACCTGCCTTTTTCTTCCCAGATCCACTGGAAGCGTTGACTACGCCTGCGGACCTTTGCATGATCTTTCCACGGCGCATGTCACCTTTAATCCTTTCTCCAATGATGACGACATCGGAGAAGCTAGAAGTCACACTTCCAATCATCTTGTCATAGAAAGGATTTTGGAGTGTGTCCACGAACATGTTGACCATCTCTTTTTCGGATAAAGGAGGTTGTACCTGAGCAGCTAACTCCCTCCATCTTTGAGCGTACTACTTGAAGGTTTCTTCTTCTTTCTTGGCCATATTCTGGAGCTGAGTCCGATCAGAGGCCATCTCCGTATTGTACTGATACTGCTTTGTGAAAGCCTCGGCAAGGTCTCTCCATGAACGGATGCGTGTCCGCTCCAGTTGAGTGTACCAGTTTGCAGCTGCCCCTGTTAAGCTGTCTTGAAAGAAATGGATGAGCTGCTTCTCATCGTAGGTACATGCAGACATCTTCCTGCAGTACATAGTCAGGTGTTTCTTTGGACAGCTGGTTCCTTGATATTTCTCGAATTCAGGAACCTTAAATTTTGGAGGGATGACCACGTCTGGAACCAAGCACAGATCAGCTGCATTTTTGGCTTCATAAGCGCTTCCCTCGATCGCCCGGATTCTATCTTCTAGGATTCTCCACTTTTCAGTATCCTCATTTGAAGGATGGCTTGGGTGTTCCTCTAGCATATGGTGAGCTTGAGAAAATGGTATGTACATAGGGTGAGGCCCTTGGGTGAACATAGGATTCGTTCCCCCAACAGCCGTTTGGTATGCTTGTGGAATGGTGTTTGGCGGTAGGTTATGTGTTTGGGTTTGTGTTTGAGCTTGTGTTTGGGGTAGTGTATGTGTATGGTGGTGAGGAAACCCATAATAAACCCCTTCGGTTGGTGGAGGCATGGTTAATGCTGAAGGGTTTTGTGGAGTGAACCCAGGAGGATATGACAGGTCGTTTGGTTCTCCCGGTAGAGATTCGCTTGCCTCTTTTTGTTTGGATGATTGGATGGCCTCCATCAGCTTGGTCATCTGTTCCTTTAGAGATTTGACCTCATTTTTCAGTTCCTCGTTTTGTCTCTCCAACTCATCCATGATTCTTGATTTGGAACGGGTTCTATAAGGATGCTGAGAAAGTTGTCTGTCTTCAATTTTTAATCTTTCTGTTAAATTAAAAATTAATTTTTGAGAAACAATGTGAATGCCAAAATCAATGAATGATAAAAATGTTAATGCTTCAGTGAATATTAAAATGAGGGAGGTGGGGATAATTTTCAAAATCGATGATAAACTTATTTAACAAATGGATGAATGCAATGTTGGATGCACAAATAATTAGAGGTTTGAAAGTTGATCATTTTGAATGATCTGTTGCTTTATTTATTTTGGCTTCTTTTTGGATTTTTAGTAGTTTTGGTATTATTTTTTTTGTTTTGCTAAAAAAAATCACATTTTGGTTTTGCTAAAATTTCCCTAAGTTTCCTTTCAAACATAAAAGCATTTTTTGATTTTTTTTCAAATTTCCTTTTTCTTTTTCTTTTATTTTCCATAATCTGTTTATTTTAGTAATTTAATTTTCTATTTCTTTTTCAAATTTTCTAACTCCCCTCTGCTTTTGGGTTCGTATATGTTTATTTTCCAAAATCTTAATTTGAATTGGTTTAGGCAAAAATTTGCCCCAGTTTAAATTATTAGTATAAGAAATTATTTTTTGAATTTTCTTTATTTTTATGATTTCATTTGTCAAATCTGTTTATTTTCTTCTTTTTTAGTTTTAAATTTTCTTTGGCTTCTTCTAATTTAAATCAATTTCAAATCTTAATATTTTGTGTTTTTGTTTTTTTTTCAAAATAAATATGCTTTTTCTTTTCTTTTTTTTTTTATTGGGGTGCTTTAAGTGAGCTGATATTACATAGATCTAAGGTCTTTTTGATATATGCTTCTCACACAGGGTAGTTTGTAATCATGAAGGTTATGATGGTCACTAGAGCCAAGTTCTAATTCCTGATGCTTGCTACAACCATAGAGAAGGCTACCAGTTGCTGGGCACCAAGAAAAAAGAGAACTCTAGTTGGAGTTTTCGTGATAGCCAAACGGGACGTGCATCCCAAGTGACACCACTAGACCCCTCTAGTCCTAGGTTTTCACTTAGACCCGGGTGTAGGGCCTCACTCACGTTATGCATGTAAGACTGGAATGTATAGAATAACCTGCAATTTGAAACACAATAGATATATATATGTCGTCTACCCTAGGGTGAGCAACATACAAACTTGAGCTATCATGAATATAGGAAATAAATAACAACATATGAATAAATAGAAAAGGGATCAACATGCATTTATACACTCAATTTGAAACAGGGTTTGACTCTTTAAAAGTCCCCAGTGGAGTCGCTATCTGTCGCAACCGTAATTACGACGAGACGACGAACTCGCTAAATGTTTTGAAAATAGATTTTGATGATTCCCCAGCGGAGTCGCCATCTGTCGCAACCGTAATTACGACGAGACGACGAACTCACTAAATGTTTTGAAAATATATTTTGATGATTTGATTGTGGAGTCGCCACCAAATTTTTGTTTAAGGGAAAAATATTTGGAAAAACCCTGACTCAAGGATGAGATTCGAAGTTCGGGAGTCGGTTACGAATAGGGGAAGGTGTTAGGCACCCCACTCGCCTGTTCCAAGGAACAGTACCCTTAAACTCAGTGTGTGATTATTTGAAAATAGTTTGATCCCTTAATTAATTTGAAAATAAATAGGTTGATGGAGGTTAGCCTGACAGGACTTGATCCTGCTCCTACGTATTCCCCGGTGCAATGGGAAATTCAAGGCTTACGTAGTTCTGGTTTTAAGATACTTGATCTTTTGAAGAAGTAGAGGGGTGATTTGAGGATAGGATTGATTTTTTAATAGACTAAAATTGCGTACTTGCATAGCCCAAACCGTCGTAGGTCGTGAGTGAGTTTGCACGAATTATAACGCAGAACAGCAGAGGAGGCTGCCTGTTCATATTAGAATCCGTTGTATGAATCTTAGAGATTTAAAACAGATGTTTTGAAAACAGATGTTTTTACAGAGTTAGTGAAGATAATGTTTCAAAAGAAACGATTGGATTTAATTTAATAGGTACAGAACCAAAATTGGGCTTGACCCAAATTAAAAGAAAATGGAAGAAAATAATTGAGTTTAAGTGAAAAGAGGGGTTTGGGCTGGACCCATGTCAAAATTGAATTTGATTTCAAGAAGAGGAAAAAGATCGGGCTTGACCCAAAGAATTGATTAAAGAAAAGAATTAGGCTTGACCCAAATTAAGCAAAATCCAACTTTAAAGAAATGATTTAGAATTAAAGAAAAAGAAGTGAGCTTGACCCAAGTGAAGGAAAATTGGATCGAGATTAAAAGAATTGGGCTTGAATTGGACTTGATTTAACATAAACTTGACTTGATTTGACGTTAAGGAAAGGAATTGCGAACATGCTTCAGTAATCAAGTGATAGAAATTTCATTTCAAATCCAAATTAGATAAATAATATCATTCTGGAAACTAGAGAGAAAGATAAAGAAAACGCAACAAAAATCATCAAAATCGGAGATTATTTGATTGACTAAAAACAAAAACGAAAAACAGAGATGAAAATCAACCTCAAGAACACACAAGTTTTTGGCGCCAAAATTTGAATTCAAATCTCAGAATTTTTAGAAAATATTTTTGGTAGATCAGAAAAATAAAAACTGATAAATTGAAAGATATGAATAATGGGAATCAAACAAAACAAGTTTTACATCAATCCAATCAGAAATGAGCAGGATATGCACAAATCAAACAAGCTAGGTCAATTCACGCACTAGGATGAACATGCTTCGGTAATCAAGTGATAAAGATTTCATTTCAGATCTAAATTGGACAAATAATATCATTCCAGAAACTAGAGAGAAATACAAAGAAAACGCAACAAAAATCACCAAAATAGAAGATCATTTGACCGATTAAAAATTAAAACGAAAACAGACACGAAAATGAACCTCAAGAACACACAAGTTTTTGGCGCCAAAATTTGAATTCAAATCTCAGAATTTTTAGAAAATATTTTTGGTAGATCTGAAAATAAAAACCGATCAATTGAAAGATATGGATCATAGGAATCAAACAAAACAAGTTTGACATCAATCCAATCAGAAATGAGCAGGATATGCACAAATCAAACAAGCTAGATCAATTCGCGCACTAGGATGAACATGCTTTGGTAATCAAGTGATAGAAATTTCATTTCAGATCTAAATTGGACAAATAATATCATTCCAGAAACTAGAGATAAATACGAAGAAAACGCAACAAAAATCACCAAAATCGGAGATTATTTAACCGATTAAAAATTAAAATGAAAACAGACACGAAAATGAACTCGGAAATCCAAGAAGAAGTAAGAAACTTAAGAGGGATAAAATTCGGACCTAACCTCCATTGGAAGGTGATGAAGAGCTGATTCCATGGAGGCCAAGGGCTGAATTGAATGCCAGAGAGTCTCCTAGGTCCTCCCTTCAAAGGTTCTGAAAATCCCTCTTCTAAGACTCCAAGTTCTCCTCCTCCCAAGAATTTCCAAAAAAAATGAGAAAAAGCCCCTTTTCTTTTCCTGTTTGTAGGTATATATAGACACATCCCTTCTTGGCAAGGGTCAAGCTCTTTCAAAGAGCCAAAGGCCAGCTTCCTCTCTCTTAGCAAGGGCCAAGTCCTTTCAAAGGGCCAAAAGTCACCCCCTTTCTAGGAGTCAAAGGCCAACCCCTTTGATTTCAAAATTTTTGTTCCCTATTTTGATTTTTCAGCTTTTTTTTGTTTTCAATTTTCATTTTTTTTACCTTTTTCGTTTTTTGTTTTTTTTTCTATTTATTTATCATTTTTACTTATTCTTTAATATCCCTTTTATTTTTTTTATTTTTTATTTTTTTTTCTGTTTTCTGTATTTTCTGCTTTCTTTTCTTTTTGTTTTCTGTTTTACATCTTTTCAAATTTTTAATTAACTTAACTTTTGGTTAATTTTAATGATTGGGGCCTCAGACATAATTGAGTGTTTACAATTATTTTAACTAATTTTTTAATTAATTCTATCTTTAATATTGTTGCTTGTTTAAGATTTTTACTAAACATTTTCCAATGATTAAATAGTGTAAAAAATCTTTACTATATATGTTTTGGTTATTAAGATGTTGCTTGTTTAAAATCTTTATTAAACATTTTTTGGTGATTACATAGTGTCAAATTAAGATTAAAAATGACGTTAAATATATTTTAAAACTGCCGCCAAAACTCTTCCTTTTGTAGTAATAAAATTAGCTAGCACTAAAAAAAATTAAAATAATTAATTAATAACTATGTACTAAAAATAAATTTTATCAATTTGATCAGTTTAAAAAGTTATCGTAAAGTAAGTTAAATAAAAAATTATGTAATTTAAAAATTAATTAATATTTTGATAACACTTTATTTTTAATATTAAAAATACTATTTTAAATATAAATAATTATTTATTATTTGATTATATTTCTATTAATGTTGACACTTTCAAAATTTGATATGCATACTATGGCGATTAAATTGAAAAATTATTTTCGATTCAAAAGCTAAAGTGTAACATTTTATAAAGTTCGACAATTTTTATAGGATACATCTTGTCAATTTGAATATCTTTAGCTTTAGCACTTACCTGAACTCGCATTATAGTTTAAGAATATGCATGTTACCAGCAAGTTCAAGAGGAGAAAGCAGTGAATTTGAAATTTGAGAACATATATAAGAAATAATTAACACCCAAGGTACAACATATATTTAGGTATTATTTTTTTCTCACATACATTTCACTAGATAATTGCAAGAAAAATAAAGCAAACAGGAACTAACTACTAAGACAATCCCTTTTAGAAATGCCAAGTTCTTAATTGTTCATGCTTTTCTAATCAATAATACAGTAACATTGATGAACTTAGTTTTTTCCTTGGACATACGATCAGCTAAGATTTGTTGATAGCGGTTAAAGACATCTTCAATGATAGCTTCACCAAAATGACTAACAAGCAAAGGTTCAGCCACAGCCCTCATGCACTGTGCCACATTGTATCCATCACCACCAAATAATTCAGACCTTTCAGATTCACAATCAAGAGCGTTCCAGTCATCAAGAGCATTCCAATTCACTTCAGACACCTCTGCACGATTGATTGCAAAGGACCCTTCTTTAAAAACTTCCCTTTTTACTTCAGATGTACTTGGAGTGTATTGAGGGATATTGAAACTATCCAATTTCTCTTCCTCTATGATTCCCTGCACCATTCAATAAATATGGTTCATGTTTATCTTGCAAAATTCATGCGCTAAAAACTTCATATATAACACATTTATTTGTTTTTTTCCAATTTCCTGAAATCATATCATCAAATGCTGAAGTAATTTTTACAAATATTCAGCATATAAAAAATTTTTAGAGAAAATTTTTCCTCGGCGTAAGTCGAAAGATGCAATCGGTATGGTTACAAAAAAGTTAGATCAGCTATTTTAAAAGAAATCAAAATAAAGATGTTACCAAAAAAGTAATATCTAATATTATAAACAATAATATAATTTTTAATATTTTTTATAAGAATTAATTTAATATAGAAGTTACTCTTGAGTAAATTATTTTATTTAATATTTTTTTGTATATAAAATAAAATTTTTGATATTTGAGAATATAAATATTAATGTTTAATAAAAAAATTTCCATCTTAACACTTCCTCCTGAAATCGTAAAATTGATATTTAAAAATTTTAAATATAAATTAATATTTCATATAAAAAATTTAAAATTTTTAAAAATATAAAATAATAAAAAATTTATATATTAAAAAATTAGAAATCACATCTTTATATAAAATATAAATTTAAAAATTATATTTAAATAGGAATTCTACAGTAATAATTGAATAAAAAATTTAAATTAAATTTTTTATTTTAGAAAAATAAAAAATTAAAATTGAAATAAAATAAAATAAAAATTACTTTAACATTAAATTAAGAAATAAAAATATAATTAAATCTGTTATTCTTTATATTTCTTCTTTGTATTCGTAGAATGAAAGGGGGTCGTCCACCACATATTTGATGGGACCGAACTTATGACTTAATACTTTCTTCTTTTCTGGTTATTAACTTATTATAGCAAAACATTATCTCTATTTTTTTTTCTTTTTTTATAATTTTATTTCTTTTACATAAGTAAAAAATTTCACACACGTTGATTTATTTTTTCACGCTTAGGTGATGTTTTTCGTACGACACGTCATATTAATTTTTAAACTTTTTATTAATTTTAAAATAATTAATATCATTAAAAATAAAAGTAAATTAATTATGTGGTCAAATTATTTTTAAAGTACTATTATTTTTTAAAATTTAAAAATCAATTTGACATTTTTTTTAAAATACTTTAAGTAATTTAATTTTAGTTTTAGTTTTTTGTATTATCTTTTATTTCCTAATTTACTAAACAAACATGAGAAGCGGTGATTCCTAATTCCTGTCCCGTATATTTTTATGACGAAAAATTTGTCTACGTACCAGCAGTATACATCTATATAATTTTAATGTATGTTCTCGAATTTGTTTTGTTTTGTCTATTTTTTTTTAAATAATCTATTAATTGTTAAATAAAATATTATATATATATATATATATAAATAATATATATTCATTTATATTTAGATATATCTAATCGGATCTGTTTTATTTTATTTTTTTAAAAAATAATCTATCAACCATCTAAAATATATAAATAGATAAATAATATTATTTTTAGGTAAAAAAAAGTCATTAATATTGATTATTATTGTCAAAGAATCATTAATAATTTCATTTTGACTTTTTATTTATTTAAATTAAAACTTGTTTTAAGTAGAAAATTGATTTAAAAAGTTAATAACCACTTGGTCCTTAGATAAAATATTTATATAAGCTACTTGCAAAAGACTGCATCATATTTCATATATATATGACAAAGTATTAAATTGGTTAGTTAATGTTATGGGAGATCAAAATTGGAAATGGTTATGTTTTAAAAGCATGAGATGTAGGTCCATATATTATTAAAAAACAAATCATTGGGGATGTTTACCTGCTGGACCATATCATTAAGAACAGTAGCCATAAGCTCCCATATGTAGCAACCGTCCTTACTGGTTGGATCATCGCTTCTTCTTCCCAAAATTGTCAGAACCATTCGGCCACCTTCCATTAGTTCCTCCGCACGACACTTGAGAAAAACAGAGAAATCTCTCTGGAATTGTTCATAGTAAGCTCTGATAACATTTGAGGGACTTGTACTCCCTATATAAATGTTCCCCCTATTGTTTTCTACACCTTCAGGAACCTAATTAAGACCAATAACACCCAATAATTATATGATATAATAGGAGAAAATATATATTCATAGATATATCTATATATATATACCTTAGATAGCCACATCAGACTATAAGAAGAATGCACAAAATGCAAACTTCGATTAGGAAACACCCTTCCATAGAAAGAACCAGGGACTCCAGAAAAGTAGCATGGACCAATGGAACTTTTCATTTCATCTAGAAGCTTCTCTTTGAAGCTGTCAAGAGACCTAAAGATGTTGTTGAAGTCATTTCCAGGAAGGTCGTTGAGAAAGACCTTGTATTCTGGAGATTTTTGGTGAAGCTCTCGGCAAAGGTTCTCCACAGTTTTGATGATTTCTGAGACCACAAACAGAGTGTTTGGACCAGAAGAGCAACCCATGTCTGCAATTGCCAAACTTCTAGGGACTGTATTGCAATACAGACTCGTTATGGCTTCCTCTCTAATGGGCCTTGTCAAATAAATAACCTTTTGCTGCATTACCAATCACAGAATGTTAAGTATGCACTGATTTTATTTACTTCGTTTCTGCATGGCATTACCAATATGAGTCACTTATATATGACCTTAATTTGTTAGTGTTATTTTTTATTTACTTTTACAATGAGAAGAACAATGAAGTTAAAATCCAATCCCATTTATTTAACTTGTTAGTGTTATTGAACTGGGTAATATGAACAATCACAATGTCGTTACGAGTAGTTATATTTATATTTATACATATATATATATATATATATATATATATATATATATATATATACCTGAACTAAGGAGTTATTTGCATAGCTTGCTTCTCCAACGCCCCCATTCATGTGCAGTACCTGTGCAACTTCCATTCTTGTTAATAACTTTTATCTCTCTCACTCTTTCTCACTCTTTTGGTGGTGTTTCTATGCGTTTCATCGAAGCCTATACGCTCCCATATATATAGACGTGTGAAAGGTCTTTTTTTTTCCATACAAGAGATAAACGTTTTCTTTGAAATTATCGTTTTGTTTTGTAGTTTTATTTTTCTGAAGTGGCACTTTTCCATGGCTATCACCTTTGGAGAAGAACAAAATATCTGTTTCCCACGTCATGTGGGTTGGTTGAGAAGGGTTTCCTTTAGAAAGTAGGTCCCTTTGTGCATTATTATTGACAAAAATCAAAGAGCGTGTCTAGGGATCCGCGGAACCTCTAAGAAATTGGTGGCTGAAATGAGTTTGGATGAGTTCATTTTATATTTATAATAATGAATAATTAAATTTATTGAAAGAACGTTTTAAGAAAATAATCATAATTCAAAAAATTATTCTATTTAAAGTGATTAATTTCTTTCTTTATTTGAGTTTTAATATTTTTCATATAAATCAAATTTTAATTTATAAAGCTTCAACATTATATAATTATACTTTTTGTATCTAAATGTGGATGATGAAACTGATCCATAATGGAATTGTGAAAATAATAAGTTTAGAAATTTTGAAAAAAAATTAAGGAACAAATTTATCATCCACTCAAAAATTTTATTCAATAATCCCTAATTTATAAATTTTTTATTCAAATCTATTCATGTCCCATTTCCCATAATACTAACTGGAATATGAGATGGACGTAATAAACACGCTGTTTTCTGATTTATCAGACGTTTGAGTAGTTAATGAGAATTAAAATTATAAAATATTAAAATATTAACTAAATTTTTTAAAAAAAATTATAAATCAATTATACATATAAGTCGAACTAGAAAAATTTAAAGTATAGTTAAATAAATAAATAAATAAAATTAATTAAAAGATAGAATAAAATTATTAAATTATTTTTATTAATTAACTGTTCTTCAGGAGAAGAAATTTTATTTTTGAAAAATGCTTAACAATAGACTTGAAATACATAATTACTACTTCATTGAAATTTTAAAGCGTCAGTCATTTTGAAAAAAAAAATACTATATTATTACTGAAATGACAAACATTTCGTAATGGAGGGAGTATTAATATATTCTTTAATTTTATTTTTACATTTTTTAAAATTTATCTCTATATATTAAATTATAATCTTAATTTTTGAACAATTTTTATATATTAAGTTAGAATATTATTTTTTGAACAAAATAATTTTTAAAAATTACTCTCATCTTATTAAAATATATCCTTTCTCTTATATTAAGCATTTAATTTATTTTTATTTTATTTTTTAAATATTAATTTGATTAAAACTTTAAATGTTGACGCACTGTAATAAAGTTAAAAATAACTTTATTTTTCTAGATAAATTTAAGTCTTAATTTAAATTTTAAATTTATATATCGGATCAATCAAAATTATGTCATTTTAATATTTAAAATTTTAATATAATACTATTGTTTTGTCATTTATCTGTGTAGAGTAAGAAGAAATTCTTCAAATCCAAAAATTTAATCATTATGTTCTAATTATTGGTAAATTTTTTTATCTACCCTTTCTTTATTTAATTGCACTATATTTTTTCCCTCTCTTCATTTATTTATTTTATGGATAAAGCATATTGATGACAAATAGCTATTATTATCTTAATCTCGGTATGAATCCTTGAGTTTAGTCAAGATCTCTCTAAATAATATGGATCTGAGTTAGTACAAGGTGAAAAAAAATTAGAATGAATTGTGTTTCGTTTGGGAGTGCATGAAAACATCTAGTATTATAGAAAAAAAAATTATCCATAATTTTTTTTTTAAAAAGATTAAGTGTTTGCAGTGTTATCCTTGATGGTAGTAAATGAAGGTTAAATTCATTTGTAGATAAGACAATATTTTGACAAAAATTTCATAAAAAATTTATATTTATTAAATTAAAATAATAATTAATATTATTTTTATACCTCTTTTATTTTCATAGAAAAATAAAAATAAAAATTATATTTTCTTAACAGATAAATAAAAATAATATAATTTTTATTTTTAATAATAATATTCACTATTTTTAGTTTATTTTTATTCATGAAATTTATTTAAATTAAAAGCATACTCACTATAATTAATGTTGAAAAGGAAATTTCAAATCATATGCAAAATAATGCTAATGAATTCCCCACCGGTGAGAAGCGGTTGACGAGGAGGTAGTTAGACTGATCAGGAGTTTTTTCAGATGGTCCACTTTTTGGAAAGTTTTATATACGGTCAATGACATACAATAATTTAATAAGATTTATATATACAAAAACTTTATTAAGATTACAAAATTTAATATATCGAATAATATTAAATATTATAATTTTTTAAAATTATTATTTATTAAACTTTGTTATATCCTTAAATATATGTTAAAAAGATTAATTTAAATATAAAAAGTCCTTTATTATATTATTATAAATATATTTAGTATTATTTTTTATCAAAATTTCAATTTCATTTAAATAACTAACACCATATACATCAACATTAAACATCAACATCTAGAATGAATCTTTAAAGGTTGTTTGATTTATAAAAATACTTTTATTAATAAAAATATCACCTTATTTTATTTATTTTTTAGTTTTAATATTTGTAAAAATTAATTAAAATAATTTTTATTTTTATTATTCTTTATATAAAATATTAAAAATAAAAAATAACAATATAAATAAATTTCATCCACCAAACAACCTTTAACTTTGATCAAATCAAAACGTCAAAAAGTATCTATCCCCTTAAATTGTGCTCACACCGCCAACTTAATGAAGGGATAGGTTTGGTAAACGAATAGTCACAAACGTAGACAAGATGAAGAAGAATATGGTGATTGGTTCCACTATTCATAGGGATAATTTATCTGATCTTATTTCACCCAATTCTTTTCGTTCAGCTATTAATTATAATTCACATATTTTGTTTCCTGTTTTTATTACTTAGAAGCTAATGCACGTAAACCTTACCCAACCATGTCCTACCTCAGACATTACAGCTCAGTATGCGTGTGGAACTCCTTTTGGTCATCTAAAAAGAAGCTTATTTTAGGATTTTTTATTATCATCTGTTTTAATACTATTTTTTTATTGTACATTTTTATATTATATTTTATATCATTTCTTTTCTTATTTTTAAATATACCATAACATTTTTTTATATTTTACTACATCCTGATGCGGCGCCCGTATCTCTTGCTAGAAAGCTTCTCCTTTGTCAATTTTGTATTATTTTCATCCTATATAAATTATTATTTAATATTAAATAAACATCATCAATGTAATTAACTAGATTATTTTTATTAGTATAATTTTTATTTATTTAAAACTAAATTATTAGTGTAAATTTTGAAAGTTTACATAAATAATAAATTTCAATAATAATACTAACATATGATATAGAAATAACATATATTAATATTTGAAAAAACATATTGAAAGAAATAAAATCTATCTAATAATTTTTACAGCTCAAAAAGATTAATATTTCATAATCGATTAAAAGTATTCTTAATGTATATCAGTATACTGTACTAACTATATAAATTTTTTGTTTGTATAATATCACATTAATTATTTTAATATAAAATTACATGATTTTTTTACAATAAAAAATAAAAAATTTAGAATTTTATATAAACTACACTAATTTTAAATTTTTTATTATTATACTAATTCTAGTAGATTAAAATTTTATGTTGTACACTGACATTTTAAAGTTTATTAGAAAAATATAATATTAATAAAGGTTAATTCACATTCATACAGCTAATAAAGGATAATTTGCCATAATGTCGAATCACGTTTTCCCGGCCCAAGCTGTGAACCAGCACTCCATCATCAATGAAGTTCTTGTCAAGGGACGAGGTGGGGTGGATCCTTCGGTAAGGAGGGTAAAGATGCATGCACCATACAATTATATAGCCTTAGACAAATGATAAAATAATGTCTGTATCTGTACTTTAGACAAGTAAAAATTTGTTATTTATAAAAATCACTCAAATAAAGTGTAATTATTGTGGTAAAAATTGAGTTTTTTTTAAAATATGATAATTAATATTATGAATTTAAATTTAAATATTTAAATTAATTTGAATAATTATTATTATAATTATAAAATATATAAAATTTATTATTCGTTATTTTAAATTTAATTTATTTATTGAAAATTTATTATAATTTTAAATTTTAACTGTTAAAAAATTATTATCGTTATAAATTTAATTTTTAATTGTTATAATTTTAATTTTAGTTACATTCAATTTTTTTATATATAAATTTTTTATTAGTTCTATTTTATAAATCATTTAAAAAAATTTAAAAAAAGCTGTTAGATCATACCATGGGAGTACGTACATTATACACGTATCAGTCTACCTGTCACCAAAGGTTACAACAATTATTTGTGAGGTAATCAATAACTTGTTTTGTTAGGGACTTAGAATCCTCCTTATTCGGAAAAGCCAAAAATGCATTTGTTGTAAACCAATCAAATCAACGTACTGTTGAACCACGAGACATTGACCTAACCCAGATGTTCCATAACCTTCATACTGTAACAATAGTATTTCGATAGAAACGTACCAAATAATCTGTTTGAATTGTGTGCTTTATGGTCATAAATATATGGAAAATTCTTCCGGAACACCCACCCATACAGTATGATTATATTCGAATATATATTATTAAATTTTTAAACGGTTAAAATTAACATAAAATTTAAAAATTTGAATATATGGGGATGGGTCAATATCAGTGTACTTTGCGTGTGTATTGACGATAGGAACTCTTATCCAAACAAGCTTTGTTCATTTAAATCCACCACCCGTAAATCAGTATAAACTGCGATTCGCGCAACACATCTAATGCATGGTAGCTCAGGAACCGAGCCACCCCACATCCAAAGCTACACCTAAACCTTCAACTTTCCATGACATCCATTCGAAAGCAAACAAGGTAAATAAATTTATGTTTATGTGTTACCAAAATAATACTCATCCGACTAATTCGTTTAGTGAATCAAACATTTAATGATCAAATATATATTTAAATTAATATTAAATATTATGGTTTAACGAGTTTTCGAAGATATGTATTAATTAACATTATTTTTATTACCATATTTTTATATTATTTAAGATTTTTAAACTATTTTTTAAAATTATATTTTTTCTTAATATTATTATACTTTTTATTTTTATTTTTTTATAAAATATTAATATTGTTATATAATTTAGGTGCTTTCTTCGATATTCATGTAAATCTAGAAATATCAAATTTTTTTTATAAAAAATTAATAAAAAATTAACATATATTCAATATGGTTATAGACGTTTAATATTGTTGGTTAAATATAATATAATTTAATAAAAATTTGCAGTTAAGAACAAAAATTTTTAAAATTGTGTTAAAAGATCCTTTACGTAAAATCTTCTATATTTTATTTATAATTAAAAAAATTATTTAATTTAATTTATTTTATTAATTTTTATTTAAAAAAATTATAGAAATTTTTATTTAATATTTTTTAGATTTATAATTTGTTACAAAATTAAATTATATTTATAAAAATTATTTAAATATTAAAAAAATTAAAATAATTTTTTATTTTTATTTATTTTTATTTTTTTATATATCTTTTTTTAATATTTTTTCTTTCTTTCTTTTTCTATATATACTTACTTAATTAAATGTACTTAAAATTTTATTTTTAAATTTTAAAAATTAAATTAAATCTATTTATATCTATATATTTATCTTTATATATATATAGATAGATAGTTATAAAGAGAGAGAGAAATAAAAGGAGAGACATAAAGAGATAGAAAAATATATAGAAAAATAGATAGATAAAGAGAAAGATAGAGAAAGAAATAGAAGGAGAAAGAAGAAGAGATAAAGATAGAAATTTTTATAATTATTTAAAAAGTTAAAAATTATTTAATAAATATTTTGTAATATTTAAAAATTAATAGAAAGAATAGTAAAATATTAATTTAAATTTTAATAATTATTTTTTAAAAATTAAAAATAAAATTTTAAGTAAATTTAATTAAGTGTATATATATATATAAAGATAAATACATAGATATAAGAAGATTTAAT
This sequence comes from Canavalia gladiata, assembly GCA_037954105.1. Lineage (NCBI taxonomy): Eukaryota > Viridiplantae > Streptophyta > Magnoliopsida > Fabales > Fabaceae > Canavalia > Canavalia gladiata. The sequence continues at coordinate 20,943,179 of CM075658.1, read as the reverse complement.
TTAATTTTTAAAATTTAAAAATCAAATTTTAAGTATATTTAATTAAGTAACTATATATAGAGAGAAAAAGAAAGAAAGAAATATTAAAAAATATAATATAAAAAAATATAATAGATAGAAATAAAATGTTACTTTAATATTTAAATAATTTTTATAAATAAAAATTTAATTTTGTAACAAGTTATAAATTTAAAAATATTAAATAAAAAATTTTGTAGGTTTTTAAATAAAAATTAATAAAATAAAATAACTTAAATAAAAAAAAATTTAAATTACAAATAAAGTATAGAAAATTTTATAAAAAAAATTTTTAACAAAATTTTAAAAAATTTTATCCTTAGCTACATGTTTTTATTAAATCATATTATATTCGACCAACATTAAATATATATAACTATATTAAATATGTGTCAATTTTTTATTTATTCTTTATGAAAAGGGGTTTGGTACCTTCAAATTTATAAGGATACCAAAGAAAGCACGTATAATTTATATGTATCTTTATAAAATATTTATCTTATTATATATATGTTAGGTACAAGGTTGTGATCAACAAATTCAAGAAGATGAAAAGAAGGAAGTAAGATTAAGATATATAATATTAGAAACTAGAGTCAAAGTGTGAGGTGCAATTGAGAGAAGCCAGATTTGATTGACATCAAATGATCGACATCAAATGATCGACGAGTAATGCAATTATTCAAATTCAAAAAAGGGTTGGCAGTTACAAACTATAACAGTTACTAAACATGGAGCAGTTGACAAAGTAGTGGGAGGTTACAAATTTAAGTAACAAATTTAATGGATCACTATGTATTTGCAGATTGAAGAGATAGTTTTATGAAAATGTAGCATGCAACATGGAAGATCAGAAGAGGTAATCACTCTTAATGTTTTTAATTTCTTTCCTTAATACTTTGTCGATTATTTTGTTAAAAGTTTTCGATTTATATTTCTTGTATCTTCAAATCGTATAAAAGGCATTGAATGGAAAAATCCTAAAGAAAGTTTGTTATTTTCTTTTTGGATGGATGACTTAATCAATTATTTTTTTAGCCTATTGAACCCATTAATTATAGTGTCAATCATGAAGATGTATGTGACACACTCATCGCAAACGTCCAAAAATAATTTCTAGATTTTTCCCAACTATTGGTATAGTATAAAGTGCAATCTAGGTCATCTCCCAAAGACCATTTCAGATTCTTAAGCAAATTAGGAGAAAGTTAGAACAAGAGGATTTTGTAAAGATGTGATATTAAGTTCTAAATACAAAATATAAAATGAAATTTATTTGACTTAACGATTATCAACTCAAGGAATTTAGAGCCTATTTTCTTAACTAATCATTGATCATTAAAATCATGCATTATGTTTATCAACCTAGAATCATCTAGAACCCCTAAAATGATCCTTGAATTCTCTACTGAGAAAACTCTCAGGATTCAATTGATTATGATCAACAAGATTAAGTAACCACTTAATCTTTCATTAGATCTAAATCAACTTCATAATCAGAATTCAGTTGAAGTAAGTAATAAAATGAAAACCTTCAATTCAATTACTTAATTTCTACTCTTCAAACTTTTGGAAAATGATTTACCAATCAAAAACCAATTATAAATAAATTATGCATTAATCAAAATACATCAACCGAACAAACTTTGATTAAAAGAATAAAATTGAAGAATATAGTAAAGCAGAGTAGAAATAACTTAATAAGCATGTAAATAAAGATCAAGGCCTCAAAGTTAAAATGAAAATAGCTTGAATCCTTGAATTGAAATTACAAACTTAGTCTTCCATGAAGGAGGAAAACTAACAATAAAGAAAAAATTAGACTTCCATGAAGGAGGCAAACTAACAATAAAGAAAGAAAGATGGAAAATGATATTGGAGTTAATATCCAAGGTGTGTTTTTCTCCTCTTGTAAACCCTTCTATTTATAAATGATTTTTGAGGCATCATCTTCAGAAGGTCACCAACCAACTTTTTTACTTTTCCATCCTTTTATTGCTTTCACATGGGCTTTGTTGAAAAGGAAAAACACTTTTGACTTTTTGTCACCAATCAGCACAATAATTTTGACGTTGATTGCAGCGCAATTTCGTATATTCAAATGTCTGAATTAAAGCTTTAGGTATGAACAAAAGTTTTAGCCCTAGATTTTAGATTTCCAACGGCTCTGATTTCATCTCAATATGACTTCTGTATCTCAAGATATTGTCAGATCTTTGCACACTATTCAGGTTCAGCGACAGCAACACTATCTCATCTTTTGAGATAATTTTGGAATCCTATACATCCCATTTAGAGTCTGATCTTGCTTTGTAACTGTGGACACTTCTTTAAGCTTTTATTCAAGACAAATTTCATGATTTTTAGATGTCTAAAACTCCTATTATGCTTAAAATACCATAATAGTGTCATTTTAATCGGTTAAGCAAAGAAATTCAATTAAACTCCATATGAATCCAAAATCATAAAATATGACAAAGACCATTTAATTGAACATTTAAGAAGTCTTAATGAGCTAAAAATTAGAGATAATTATTTATGAAATTTATGCTTATCAGTATGCAATTGCAAAGTGGTCGCAAAATCATGAGTAAGAAAAATACCAACAATAAAAATAGATATTATCTTAGTTCTCCAAACATGGTACCCCAAAATACATTGATTATCACAATTGTAACTAATCCAATGGTTTCGAGCCTTAATAATTTGACGCTAGAAAATCTTTCTATGTTGTTGGATATGTCACAACTTTTGAAAAAAGTAAGAAAAATTGAATATTCATATCATAAAAAGGAAAGAAGTCCGAAGAACCAAAAGGAGAAATAACATATGATAATTGTGATATACAAGAAATGAAAGAATTTGAAGTGGAAGATGTTAACATTGCTAAACTTAAAGTAGGTCACCCTTACTTATGTAAGACTTTGAGGTTTATGTGTCGATGCCATTTTCAATATCCTTTTGAAAGATGGTCAAATTGTTTTGTTATTTAATCATAAACCTTCCTCTTTAGATAAATTAAAAGAGAAAAAGTATTGTAAGTTTCATAATGCCCTTAAATACTTTGAATTAAGATCAATATGAGAACCAGTAGTAGGAATAGAATAAGGATTATTACGAGGATCAAGGCAGGGTCAATAGTGGGACTAGCATCAGTTGTAGGATCGGGACTTAGATCAATACTAAAACCAAGACCAAGATAAATATCAATACAAGGAGAAAGACCAATAGTAGGACCAAGATCAAAATTAATAGTAGGATCAAGACCAATAATAGGTGTAGGACCAGAATTAGTACTAGGGTTAGGATCAATCTTAGAACTAGGAATACAATAAGTAGTAGGAACGTGACCAAGATTAGTATTAGAATCAAGATCAATAGTTGGACCAAGGCTAGTAGGACCATGATCAAAATTAGTACTAGGACTAGGTTTAGTAGTAGGACCGGCACTAGGATTAGTACTAGGGTTAGGATCAATCTTAGAACTAGGAATACAATAAGTAGTAGGAACATGACCAAGATTAGTATTAGAATCAGGATAAATAGTAGGACCAAGGCTAGTAGGACCATGACCAGAATCAGTACTAGGACTAGGTTTAGTAGTAGGACCAGCACTAGGATCTGTACTAGGACTAAAATTCGTAGTAGGAACAGGACCAAGATCAATACTAATACTCGGACTAGGACTAGTAGTAGGAACAACACCAATATCATTAGTTGGATTAGGACAAGGCGAGTAGTAAGACAAAGAAAGGTTGTTATTGCTTATTGGATAAAGAAAAGACCCACAACAAGATAAAGATGAACTTAACTATATACATAATATTACAAATACATAGAAATATTGTTCAATTACTAATATTTATTTAAATATTAATAGTATAATAATATATGAATTTTGATCTTTCTATCATTTTCATAATGTTTGAATCAAATAAATGAAAATGATTCTGAATATTATGTTTGTATCTTCATTCATGATATTATACATTATGGTATAGGAATGTAAATAAGTTAGATCATTTGACAAGAACTTGCGGCCTACATTTATTTGACTTGTTTAATAAAAAAATAGGTTTAAGTTAGTTAAAAAAATTTTAAATAAACAAGTTACGTTTAAACTTATAAAAAAATTGTTTAACTTGTTTAACTTATTACGTTTAAACAACTTATTTATATAATATTAATATATTTATATAATTTGTTAAAAAAAATTTTTAATTTTAAACAAAAAGAATTCTAAATATCTTTCTCCTTATCCTCAAGATAAAATCATCCTTTGTTGTCTTCGTCTACCTCTATAATTTCAAAGCTTCACGTCATAATTTCCAAATTTGAGTAATATACGGTTAAAGTATTTTACTAATCTATAGTTATTTAGATAATTTTATGCAAGAAATGTATGTCATATGTGATACGACTCCTAGTGTAATATTTTAAAATAAATAATTGTAAAATTTTCTTTGTTACCAAATTTGTCCAATATTTATTATAAGTGTTATATATGTTAGAATAAATATTTTATATTTTATTTTCATTTTTATTTTCTCTAGACATATTTACACATACATACATGTTTGCATTACATTTTTTATATGTTATTATATTTATATATAATTTTTTAAATCATTTATATATACATATACATATATATATAATTTATTGACCTTTGTATTTTATAAGTTATAAGCTTCCAGACTTTTTCAATCAATTATTTTTATAGATTTTAAGCTTACTTATTTACATTTTTGTATTATAGTCTTTTAAATAAGTTTGTAGGTTTGGTAGACTTTGAAACAAGTCAAACCTTGACAAGAAAAACAAGCTTATAATAGGTATCAAGCTTAGCTTAGGCTTCAAAAATTTTAAATAGATTAAACTTAAACATTTAAAGTTAGTCTAATTTGATTTGATTTATTTTCATCTCTAATTATGGACAAACTACTATTTCATTAAATGTAAATTATGAGTCTCAATTTTAACTAGTTATTTTTTAATGTATATTTATTATATGAATATTAATATAAATTTTAATTTTAAATATATATATATATATATATATATGTATATATCAATATTATATCACCTAAATTTTGTAGATATTTATTTCGGTGTTAGGTCATTTTTGGGCTCTAATAATAGTGGCCGTAACACAAAAGTTACTACCAATAATGTTGATGACTTGTGAATTCTGATGTTTTCACCATATGATTACATAATAAAATGAATTCTTAAAGTAAGATTTTTGTCATGGAAAACCACGTAAAATTAGGGATGGGTAGAAAATTGTGGACTGTTTGAACCTGCCCAATCTAAAGGCCTAATATTGATTAAGGAGTGGAGCAGATCAAAATCGAATATTTCAAGTAATTGTAAAAGGTTAAAAATGGATAATATCGGGCAAGGACGAGTTTAACTTTTACTACCCAATACTAAATGACTCGCCCGCCCAATTATTATTGATACATTCTTCCTTCGCGTTAGGTTTGACCCAAAAATTTGAAACTCTAATCTCTACTCTTTAACCTAATTTTCTCTTGTCTATTGCACCCTTTCTTCTTATGTTGCTGCACTCTTACTTGTCTTTCAAAGTTTCCATCTATGCCTTCCAAGTTTTGCTCATCTTCTCCCATCTCTTGAGACAGACCAATTTTTGCTCTTCAGTTTCCATGCCACCCTAACACCCTCCCTTGTCTTTTTCTTTTAATGTCTCCTCATTTCCCTTTCTCATATTTTCTCTATTGATAATGTTCATGCTGCTCTCTTGTCTTTTCCTCACCACCATACTTTGTTTACATTGGATGCCTTCATCTCCGAGATCATCTTTCATCTCCAGCTACTGTCGCCTCCACAATGTCAAGTCTAGTGCCAAACGCTTAGATCCTATGAGCATAAGGCACTTCTCATCTTCTCTACCCTTACAGACACAATACTCCTCACCTCTTCTATTCTTACTAATTCTCTAGTAAAGATTAATTATATTTTTGGGATCCTAATATTTACTTTTTTAAAAAAAAAATATGAGTCTATATACAAATTGCCGAAACCTACTATCCTACCCATTTCCTGCTAACCCGTAATCCGACCAACCCAATATTCAAATTGACGGATACGAGCCTAAATTTTGTAAGCTTAGTTATCCTTAGTTTAAAGATAACTTATCTAAACCTAACCAAACCCACCCGATAAGCAGCCCTAAGTAAAACAAGTGGTTAACATTTAGGACCATGTAATAAAAATTTAGATTTAAAGTAAGCTTTGAATAAGGATTTTTTAATTAATGAAAATAATTTAGTAAAATTATTTTAATTTTACTTAAATTTAATTTTTAATTTTTTAATTTATGATGATTAATCAAAATAATTTATAATATTATTTATTTATAATTAAAATTTATAAAAATTATTATTTTGAAATGAAATTATTATATTTATTTATTTTTAAAATTTATAAAAAAATATTCTAAAACCTACAAGTGAAAGGATTTTTTTATTGATCGGGGCCCGGCACTTGGGAGAAAAGCTAAATGGTTAGAAAGAATACTTTTAATCAATACAATGAAAGTAAGACATATTATAAAAGTTTCTACAAAGGAAGGAAATGATATAAAAAACAATTGCGGGGATCGTAATTTATGAAACTGTGATTTGTATTATCTCGCCAATCAGCATTTTTCTTCTAAATTATTCCATTTTAAAATAGTAATTAAGAAAAATAACCAAGTCACTTGTTATCATCTGCGTGCGTTGCAAGCATTATGGCACAGATTATTTTATATTTAAAATTGAAATTGACTTTTTATGCTGATTATTTATTAAAAATTATAGTATATAGTTTGAATTAGTTTATAAATTTTATAAGATAAAAGTCAGAGTATCAACTTTTATCTTTAATATAACGCGATCACGTGTAGTCTAATATTAATAATTAAAGGGCTTACTAATCAATAACTTCAAGTTTTTAAAATAGTAGTATAAGTTTGATTTTGATATGTTATTAATTAATATTATTTTCAATATTTTGATGTTATATTAATGTTTAATATTTTAATAAAATATTACTATTATTTATATTATTAAATTTATATTAACTGTAAAATTTATTATACTGATAAATAATTTTGTTAATATAAGATATTAAAATAAATTATAGAATCAAATATTAGAATAATATACTATTTTTTAATATAAATCTTTAAAATTTACATTAATAATTTAACTTTTATTAGATACATTTATTTTAACAAATCTATTATAATACTTCATAAATTTTTGTATATTAATAAACACTTTTTTATGATAAATATAAAATTTTTTTATATCATTAACTAATTAACAATTATGATATATACAATTTTTAAAATAATTATTAACAAAATCAACAATTTATAATGATAGAAATTAGCAAGTATTATCTTGAATCGTGGTTTCTGAAATTGCTTCATCCATTAATAAGTAAATTGGTTCAGTAAATATTAAATGATAGAAGCTTTTACCTAAAATAAAGATACGTACGGGTCATAGTTTACATTTTACAACCACCCCTCCCTCAAAGCATCGTAGAATGGAAGAAAATTGTGAAACATACAAATAGGAAGATAAATGACATTGTTTGTTTATAAGTGGGAAAATCATTGCTGTCCTTGAATGCAAATGTGAATGGACACCTTTAATAACAAGAACTCTGCATGTGCAAAAAGTTACCACCGCACATGGATGAACTGGCCATTTTTATTTATATTTAAGTATTTAAATACTATAATCATAAATTGTATTATAATTGAGATTAACTCATTAAAAAATTTATTGATTAAATGTTATATTAGCTTTATTAGTATAAATTTTTAATAAAAATTAAATTATTAATATAATTATTATTAATTTATATTACTAATAAATATCTTATAATAATTATTCCAAAAATTATATCTATCACTAAGGAAAACATTGGTACAAAAATTTGTACTCTAAGTTTCATTTAAATTTTACTTTGATCCTCTGACTATTTTTAGTCAACGTAATCCTCCAAGATGCTTTTCTGTGACAACGTCTTTTTCTAACTTTACTTTTGTTGAATTTACTTGTCCTTGAATTGTCTTTTACTGGATACACATTTAAGAGTAAAAGTATACTCTAAATTTCATTTAGATTTTACTTTGATCCTCTAACTCTTTTTAGTCAATTTAATCCTCCATCATATTTTTTTTTTGTGCCAATGTCTTTTTCTAACTTTTATTTTTGTTCAATTTATTAGTCCTTGAAGTGTTTTTTACTGGACATAAATTTAAGAGTAACGTACACTCTTTAAAATCCAAATCCCGTTTCAATCAACTATCAAATAACTCAAAATTATATTTAAATCTAACTCAATTCTGAAAATTAATTTATAAGGTAAAAATTATCATATATATATATATATATTCCTTCTAAATAATATAAAATTTATTATAAACATTTTTGAATATTATTCAAATAAAAATATGATAGATGTAATTTTTTAAGTAGTTCATGATTGAACGATAATATAAAAAATTATACTGTCCATATATTCTAATTAAATTACAATATTATATTAATATTTTATATTAACAAAATTATTTGTTAATATAAAATATTTTCTACAAGTATAATTAGTCATATCTATACTAACAATTTAATTTTTACCAAAAAAAAAATTATACTAATAAGGCTAATACAATAATAAAAGTTTTAATAAATAACATTTTTTTCATGAGTTAATGTCAATTATAATATAATCCATTATTATATTTATTGAATTTTATAAATACGCTTCGAATAGCAATTTATTGAGTCAGTTATTGATTTAATTCTTCAATTGCCTGGATATATACCTAGAACATATGTTTGATAACAATGGCGAACATTCTAGTCATTTTTACTACATATAAACTAGCTAGATGAGATCATTTCGATAATATAGTTAACGTAAAAACTACTTATAAAGCAGCACGTTAATATAATAATTGATACGCTAACTTAACGTGAAAACTTATTTAAAAGATGTAATTAAAAAGGAACAAAGTTACAGAATAGAAACATACGTTTCCTCTGAACTTTATTTTCAATTCATAAACAAATTGTATAAATAAAAATGGCCAACTCATCCATGTGTGGCAGTAAGCATGCAGAGCTCATGCTAGTAACGTCAACGTCATGGACTGACGTATCCATTCACATTTGCATTGTACGACAAATTTACAAAATGACTTTGTTACGTTTCCAGATATGATTATTAGATATTTTAACTTTATTTTTGTTTAATATATTTTATTTTTTAATTTTTTATTATATTTTATATTACATCATATTATAGATAATATTAATATAATGCTATCCTTTCTATTGAATAAAAAAATTATGGCATAACATGTTCTGTAACATAAATTTTTATATTAGTTTAACTTAAAAATTATATTTATAATTTTTAAGATCACTTTCATACTGTTCAAATTTAAAATTTGTATTTAAGTAATTTCATTTCATCTATGAAAATATAAATTTTAATTTCTTTTGAAATTTCTGTATGGAATATTTTAAAATATCACTTTATAACTAGGATTTATCGTGTGAATAAAAAATAAAATATCATATAATTAATATCTATCAAAGTAAAATATCAATTTAGTTACATTAAGGGTCAAGTATTATCGATTGTTACGTAAGAATGCAGAGTTCTCGTTGCTGATGGAGGGGTCCAATGACATCACGCATAGTTTCACTAGTTATGGAGTTTAATTTAATTATAATCAGAGATATCTTCTTTTGTTGTTGATGATGAAATCAGATATTTTGATTTTACGTTGACTATTAATTATTAAATAAAGAATTTCATTTTAAAATCTATTTTCTGCTGTCCTTTTTATAAAATCTTTTTTGTTAAATTTTATATATTATAAAATATATATAATATCAATTAACCTATATATTTTTTAAAATATTATTATAATATTTTTATTTAAATAAAATTTTCTACTACTATGTATATTAATTTTATAATTTTAAAATTATTAAAGTTATGAAGGATACATACAAAAATAACTAAATAATTTAAAATTTTGTGATCTTATATTAAAAATTAATAAAAATATTTATTAAAAGATAAAGGAAAAGCATAATTTAATAATTCTTGTAATATTATTATTTAATTAGAGGAATTAAACACTTTTTTTGTATATTTAAGATCCAAGGATTCATTTTTTTTTATAAATTTTAAAGATTATCAAAATAAATTTTATCTTTTTAATAAAAAAAATTATACACACAGTTAAAACTTAAACTTTTGTCGACATAATTACAAAATATAAGTATATACAAATTTTATCAATTTTTTTAGTTAGGGAATTTAACTTTAAGGAGAGATTATCTAGTTTTAATAATACTTATCAATTTATTACTCTCTTTTTTTAACATTTAAAATTATGTAGAATAACTAAGAAATATGTTTCTAAAAAAATCATAGACATCCTTTGTAGGAAAAAAATTCTGATCAAACCAAATATATATATATATATATATATATATATATATATATATATATATAATACGGTAAGTAACTCTTAGTAAAAAATAATTAATATATAAAATTTGAACCATAGTTTTAGTTAAAAAAATTAATCGTATACCATTTAAATCAAGCCGTCTAGTAATATTTAAAAAATATGATTAATATTTTGGTTTGTGTAAAAAATTATTATTTAATTTTTTATTACTCTTTATAAAGACGACTATTTTTTTAATTACTAAGTAACATATTACATAAATATCCCAATCCTTCACAAGGCTTGAGCGGATCCTCAACATACCTGCCTGCATATATTAGACATCATGCCTTCTCAATATTTTTCGTTGACACATATAAATTAATAATTGAAGTTTATTCATTTTCGATGACACCACGACAAGTTATGCTATTAATACTTCGATTGATTGTGGACTTGTCATGATCCGAAAATAGATGGATTAATCGAAGAGGATCTTCGATTTTCAGAGCTAAACAAATGTCAAACTTTAATTGATTCAATACAGAGTATGTGTTATGTTTAGGATATAAGTAGTTATTTTAACTTCTATAAATTTTCATAATATATTTTTTACGTTATAAATAAATTTTAAAAAATAAAATAAAAGAGTTAAAAGTAAAAGTTAAGAAAATTAAAAAAAAATTATATAAATAATTTAAAAAATATAAAATAAAAGGTAAAAAATATTCTAAAAAATTAGAATATATTAAGAATAATTAAAAAATTAAGAGAATAAAATAGGAATAAAGAAATGACGAAAAAGTTAGTAAAATATTTTGAAAATATAAGAAATATTCTTAAAAAATTTTGCTTTTTGTAAGGAATAAATTTTTTAAGAAAAATATTAAATAATATTAGAATAATTTAAAAATGAACTAAAAAGTGTTAGAAATATTGGAGAAACAATTTGGTGAACCTCCCAAAAAATCATATGAAAAATTACCAAAACATTCTATAAAATCGGTAAAGTAAGAAAATTATGAAGCAAAAGTTAAGAAGTTAACTCCATACCTTGTACACAAAATTACCATATGGAAAATATGGTGGTAACTCATCATGAGTCATAACTCTATTAAATACATATAAGACAAAAATAATATATAGAAAAGATAAAATTAACTGTAATAAAGTAAATTAACCTTGTTTAATTAAAATTAACCATACTTAGGATAGGTTAATCTTGATTAGTGAAAAATCAAAAAAATTAACACTAATATAATCCTAAAAGGATAATTTTTTATATTTAGATTTATTTTGAAAAATAGAAATTACATGCAAATGTATTAAAATGCCATTAAGTGATAAATTAATTTCCAAATTATCCTTAAGTAGCTGAATTCCATAATGACAATGGAAGGGCTCATTTGCATCATTATTCATCTTCTAAACACTTAGAGAAACTCTCTACATCCTCTTTAAACTCAATCTACCTCAAAAATCCAAAATCATAGACTAAACTTAAATATCCAACTTTGAAGGTTAAGTTAAATCAAAACAAGACCACCATACTCCACCACCACTACTAGACGATCTTGTGTGGACCACCAAGGGATGACAAAATCAACCATAAAAATCCCACCAAAAACTCATCACAAAGTCTTCAATAAGTAGAATTTTACCTTATATTTTTCTAAGTTTTAATCTTGTATTTATGGTTTATTTTTCTTCTTCTTTATGGATTGTCGTAACCGTAATTACAACGAGATGATGAACTCGCTAAAATTTTTAGAAAGAATTTAATTTGATTGTGGAGCCACTAAAAAATTTTATTTTAAGGGAAAATATTTGGAAAAATCCTAACTTGAGAAATAAGTTTTAGGTTTGGAAGTCGGTTACGAGTAGCGAAGGTATTAGGCACCATACTCGTCCGTTTCGAAGAACGGTACCCTTATACTGAACGTGTGATTTTAATATTTTTGAAAACTGTATAATCTCTTTAAATAGAATAGAAATAAATAGGTTTGTGGAAAATAGCCTGGCAGGACTTGATTCTGCTCCTACGTATTCCCTGGTGCAATAGAAAATTTAAGGCTACGTAGTTCTGGTTAAGGATCTGATCCCCAAGAAATTATGTAAAGGAGATGAAGTCTATATTGAATATAAGCTTTTGAAATCTATTTATAAAGTTGATTTTTTTTAAAAGGGTAGAAAAGATATCTTCGATTCGCATGCATAGAGCCGAAGGCAAACGAAGGCTGCACTACAACTCATATGATTCTTCGAATTTTGAAAGATAGGGTATGCTGCACTTTCAAATTCGAAGCTCATTGCATGAGATTTAGGATCACTTAAAAATTTGAAAAGTATTTGGTATAATTGCATTTTTGAAGATTTGATTTAAAACGGAGGACCTTTGACCCACATGCACAAAGTCGAAGGCAAACGAAGGCTACACTACGACTCATATGACTCTCTAAACATTGAAAGACAGAGTATGTTGCACTTTCAACTTTGAAGCTCATTACATGATATCTAAGATCACTTAAAGCTTTGAAAGGTATTTTAGAAAAACTAAATTTTTTTGAAAATTTGATTTAGAAAGGAGGACCTTCGACCCACATGCATAAAGTTAGAGGCAAACAAAGGTTGTACTACGACTCATATGACTTTTTGAACATTGAAAGACAGGGTATGTTGTACTTTCAATTTTGAAGCTCATTGCGTGAGATCTAGGATTGATTAAAGCTTTGAAAAGTGTTTTAGAAAAACTAAATTTTTGAAGATTTGATTTAGAAATGAGGACCTTTGACCCATATGCACAGAGTCGGAGACAAACAAAGGCTGCACTGCGACTCATATGACTCTCCGAATATTGAAAGACAAGATATGTTTCACTTTCATATTCGAAGCTCAGTGCTTGAGATCTAGGATCATCATCTTTGAAAGTTTCCAAAATCTGATTTTAAAGGTTGCACTTAATAGATCATGTGTGAGCAAAAAACAGATTATACTAAATTTTAAGAAAATATGTTTTGGTAAATATGAAAAATTAATACCAATCAATTGAAAGATATGGATCATAGAAATCAAACAAAATAAGTTTGACAAGGATCAGACCATAAATGAGCAAGTTATGCACAAATCAAATAAGTTAGGTTTATTTGTGCGCCAAGATGAACATACTTCAGTAATCAAGTGATAGAAACTTCATTTTAGATCCAAATTATACAAATAATATTATTCCAGAAACTAAAGAGAAAGACGAAGAGAACGCAACAAAAATCACCAAAATCAGAGATCATTGGACCGATCAAAAATGAAAACGAAAAACAGAGACGAAGATGAACTCGAAAATCCGAGAAGAAGCAAGAAAATTAAGCGGAATAAAAGTTGGATCTAACCTCTATTAATGTGCTCTGAATGCCACTTGATAGCACCTTGGAAGGTGATAAAGAACTGGTTCAATGGAGGCCAAGGAGATGCTGAATTGGATGTGGAAGTAGAGAGTATCTTAGGCACCACTTATAAACAATTTTGAATTTTCTTAATGACTCAAAGTGCCCTTCCCCTCTCAAAATCTTGAAGGAGGACATCTCCTTATATAGGAGGAAGAGGGATTGAAGAAGTATCCTTTGTCCAATGTGGGACTTCATATAGGAGAATTTTCCTTTTTTCTTTCCTTTTTTAGAATTTTTATTTTATTTGGTGTGAGATTTCTTTTTCTCTTTTCTTATTTTTATTCTTTATTCTTTTTATTTTTTATTATTATTTATTATTTCTACTCTTTTTCTTTTTCTCTTTTCTTTACCTTTTCCTTGCTTAAAAATTAGCCTCGGACATAATTAAGTGTTCACATCGATCATTCTCTAACATCTATGAATCTCTTTTTTGTTTGAACTCATGGGACCTCAAAACTCCCTTTGAATGGTTAAATATAAGCATCACAAATTTTTAGTATTTTTTAAAGAAAAAGATAAGTTTTGATTGATTAAAGTGCTTCTAGAAACCTTAACAATAATTTAATAAGTTAAAACTTCTTAAAAATCAATTTTGATGCTTTGGGGAAGATTTGGGTGTTTATAAGAAAAGTTTTGAAGTGATTAAAGTAAGAGATTGATAGATCTTAGAGTAGATCTACACTTGTTTGCTATAAAATATGTTCTCTTGAAAAAATTTTGTATTCAAAGTTAATAACTTGATTATGTCTTTTCTTAAAATCTTTTGTTTATAAGATTATACTTGTTAAGATTCTAGATCTGTACTCATGTATTAAAAGCCTCAAAGGAACAAGAAAAATTATATCATGAGATCCGTAAACTTAACTTGGACATGGACTTAAAAACTATTAACTGTAAAGATGGAATTTTGGATACAAAGTTGCACAAATCACTTAAGACCTTTCATGACTATGACCAAAAATATGAAGCAAGGACAATTTATTGATGGATCTAAGAACTTATGATGAACCAAGTGCTAAACTTCATGACACCAAGGTCACATGACAAGAAAATTGTAAAAGAACCCTTTGACACGCTCGTCGCAAACGCGCAAAAATAATTTCTAGATTCCCCCAAACTATTGGTATATTATAAGGTGCAACCTAGGTCATCTCCCAAAGACCATTTCAGATTCTTAAGCAAATTAGGAAAAAGTTAGAACAAGGGGATTTTGGAAAGATTTGATATGAAGTTCTAAATGAAAAATACAGAATGAAATTAATTTCACTTAACAATTATCAACTCAAGGAATTCAGAGGCTATTTTCTTAACTAATCATTGATCACTAAAATCATGCATTGTGTTTATCAACCTAGGATCATCTGGAACCCCTAAAATGATCCTTGAATTCTCTACTGAGAAACCTCTCAGAATTTAATTGATTATGATCAACAAGATTTAGTAACCACTTAATCTTTTATCTAAACCAATTTCACAATCAGAATTCAGTTGAAGTAAGTAATAAAATGAAAACCTTCAATTCAATTACTTAATTTCTACTCTTCAAACTTTTGGAAAATGATTTACCAATCAAAAACCAATTATAAATCAATTATGCACTAATCAAAATACGTCAACCGATCAAACTTTGATTAAAGAATAAAATTGAAGAATATAGTGAAGCAGAGTAGAAACCACTTAATAAGCATGTAAATAAAGATCAAGACCTCAAAGTTAAAATGAAAATAGCTTGAATCCTTGAATTGAAACTACAAACCTAGCCTTCCATGAAAGAGGCAAACTAACAACAAAGAAAGAGGCAAACTAACAACACATAAATCCTAAGCCTTCCATGTAGGAGGCAACTAACAATAAATAAATCCTAAGCCTTCCATGTAGGAGGCAACTAACAATAAAGAAAAACTAAGCATTCCATGTAGGAGGCAAAACTAACAAGAAAGAAAGAAAGAAAGAAAGAAAGAAAGAAAGAAAATGGTATTGGAGTTAATCTCCAAAATGGTGTGTTTCTCCTCTTGTAAACCCTTCTATTTATAGAGGATTTGTGAGGCATCATCTTCAGAAAGTCACCAACTAGGATATTACTTTTCTACCCTTTTATTGCTTTCACATGGGCTTTGTTGAAAATGCAAAACACTTTTGAATTTTTTGTCACCAATTAGCACAACAATTTTGACTTTCTTGCACCGCAATTTTGGATGTTCACATGTTCGAATTAGATCTTGACTTCTGAACAAAAGTTGTAGACCCGGATCTTAGCTGTCCAACAGATTTGATTTCATCTCAATATAACTTCTGTATCTCAAGATATGGCCGGATCTTTGCACACTGTTCAAATTCCATGTCAGCAACACTATCTCATCTTTTGAGATAATTTCGGAGTCCTAAACATCCCATTTAGAGTCTGCTCTTGCTTTGTAACTGTGGACAATTCTTTAAGCTTTCATTCAAGACAGATTTCATGATTTTTGGATGTCTAAAACTCCTATTATGCTCAAAATACTATAATAGTGTCATTTTAATCGGGTAAGCAAAGAAATTCAACTAAACTTCATATGAACCCAAACTCATAAAATATGACAAAGACCACTTAATTGAACATATAAGAAGTCTTAATGAGATAAAAGTGAGAGATAATTATTTATGAAATCTATGCTTATCACCCTTAATCAAAACACCTATAACACTCGGCCACTTCTTAGTAAATTAGGAGATCTTGAGTTTAAATTTTGATTAGGATATAAAGAGGAACTTAATCAAGTATAAATTTAGAATTGTAAGTTTGAAAGGGACTTGAAATTATTAAATTCGACCACTTTGGTTAAATTGAGTAAAAATATGCTAAAATTCATAACACCAAAACCATGAGAGGACAAATTAAGAAAATGGAATCTTGTTCTAGACAACTAGGGCATTCAACCATTCTTCCATTAATCGGGAAAACTTAAGTTAAAATTTTAATTAAGATGTAAAGAGAACCTAAACAAGTTTTAAGGAATGAATTTTAAACATATGAGAGATTTGGTAATGGTTGGATACCATTTGGTCAAGTGCACAAAATTAGTAAGAACTAGTTAAGCAACTTGTCTAGAATTTAAAAGTGGTTCAAAGTGAGCTTAAGGAGGTGATTATAAGTTAAATATGGAGTAGAGGAAGAAACATGTGAATTTGGCCATGCTCACTAGATAAGGAAGAAAAACCTTAAAAATTTCTATGGTTGGTGTAAGTAATAGCCTAAATTTTAATTAGTAAATGTCATATTTTTAAGAGAAGAAGAATTGAACTATAAGACCTTAGGACTATGAAATAATCATTCGGCCACGTAGGGAAGTAATAGTCAAATAGGCTAATTTGGATGTTAAAGGTTAATCAAATAAGTCATGAGTAAAAAATTTAAAACTTATGAACAAGGAGACAAGTAAGTAGGTTTATTAATGGAACAAATCTAACTACTACGTTATTTGTAGAAAGGCATAAAACATGTAATACTTAAAATTGAATTAAGTAAATGATGTATAAAACTTTCAATTAAGGACACAAAGAGTAAATAATTATAAATGTTATTCCACCATCTAGAGAAGAAGTAGTTACACACCATAACTTTTCATTAAAAGTGTTAAGAAGAACTTGACCTTTGAGAAAAGAAAAGTTTGAGAGGTAACTTAGAAGGATAAGTAGACTAGATCACATGAGTATTTTATCATAGATTTTAAGAATTGAGCAAGTTGGACAAGTTATGAAAGTAAATGAATATGCTACCCAAGAATTAACATAAGCTTAAGTAAGTACATCTTGAGTTAAAGATGAATCTTTGTTTAATAATATTATACCAACTCGTTGTGTTACTTTATGAATCTATAAAGAGTAACATGAATTGTATGAATATTACTTGAGAATGATTAGAGAATGATGCTTTACATGATGATCATGTATAGATAATGATGTAATAATAGTATGAAAGTAAAGACTAAATGTGCATGGAATATTGGTTAGATTACTTGAGCATGCATATTGTATGAAAGCCTTGAAAAAGGATCCTAAGTAACTAAGAGATCATTAAAGAAAGAAGTTATGCGAAAACTTAATATTACTCTTCATGTACCTTGTGCATATTTAGAAGGTGTTAGGTCCTTTTAGAGAGAACACAAAAAGATTATCCAAAAATCCTTCTATTATGAAGCGTTAGGTCTTTAATATTTATAATGGTAACAATCATCTAGGAATGAGTTCATGTCCTAAGAATATAAGGTAGAGTAACAAAGTCAGTGAAAAAATATTGTTTAACTAATATTAATGTATGTTTATGTCTTAATTATCACTAGGAGAGAGATAAATAGGGATGGAAGTAGGCCGAGCCGAGCTAGGCTTTGACTGTTCAAGCTTGGCCTATTTAAAAATTTTGAGACCTGAGCTTGGGCCTGCTACCTGTTAAAGACTTTTTTTTTCTGTCAAGGTCTTGTCTGATTTAAAGCCTATAAGGCCTGCAAGTCTGTTTAAAAGCCTACATTACAAAAAAAATCAATAAATAAACTTAAAACCTATATAAATAAATAATTAAAAAAGCTTGCAAACTTAAAGCCTACAAGATAAAAAGACCATTAAATAGGCCTAAAACATATATATATATATATATTAATATTATGTAAATAAAATATAAAATAAATATTATGTAAATAATATATTAAAATAAATATGAATATATAATATATAAATATAAATAGGCCCTGAATAGCTTAAATAGGATTTTTATAAGCCTAGGCCTGACTTGTTTATCTAAAAAGGATTTTTAATAAGTCTGAGCCTATCTATTTATTAAACGAGTCGAGCCTAACTAGGCTTTAAACCAGCCGAGTCGTAGGCCCTCGTTGGACGGCTTTATTCACTTCCATCCCTAGAGATAAAGAATAGAAAAGAGTTATGTAAGACATAGATAAGATGATAGTCAAATGATATCTATGATGTAATCCCAAATATTTATGATGCTCAAGTAATTTGTATGCTTAATTAAAAAAGGTTTATCTTGTGTAAAAGAAATCCACTTTAGTAAGAATTTTCAAAAAATTAAAATTAAACTTATATGCATGACATGTTTGTCTAGTAAACTAAAGTAGCTGAGATGAAAATGATGTCACTAACTCTAGAGTAGAATCCTACTGAGAAACTTAGTTTCTCACTTCTTCTCCCACGATTTTCTTCCTGGATGCCTTAAATGTCTTTTGCGAACACAATAGTAGTCTTTGTGGAAACCAATAATGTAAATTAGACTCCAAACACTCATAGGATGATGATTACAGCTCAAGCCAACATACAAATTTACTTTTCTTTAGGACATTTATTTGTTTTTACTATGATGAGTCTAAAATTCTTCACAACTAAGTTTGTTATACCTTTGGAAACCTTCCACCCTAATGGGATGTTTGCACCTCCTCCCAGCTACCAGGAACCTCCAACAACACCTGCTGAAGACTCTTCTTCTTCAGAAGGGGAAACAGACCCGCAAACGTCATTCCACTACTACAGCACTTCATATATTTGGTCGTCTCAGGCCAGTTCTTCATATCCCAGGCCTTATCCTTTCCAAGTGTTCAAAGATATGGTAGATAGAACCTTTATTTTCCTGGATGAGAGCTTATGATGTGGTATCACCACCAGTCCTGAAGTGTTTGTAGTGTTTTGTTTCTAAGGAAAGAGAACTCAAGTCATACCTATAATGTACAATTTGTAAATAGATGGATGAATACATCTAATTATTAGTAGGCAGATTGTAAAATATTTAGTGTGAATATGGTAGAAATAATTGTGAATGTAATTAAGTGTGTAAAGGCTCTAATGCCTTTGTCGTAACCGTAATTACAACGAGACAATGAACTCGCTAAATTTTGAAAATGAATTTTGTGGATTGTGGAGCCGCCACCAAATTTTATTTTAAGGGAAAAACATTTGGAAAAACCTAACTTGAGGAAGAAATCTAGGTTCGAGAGTCGGTTACGAGTAAGGAAGGTATTAGGCACCCTACTCGCTCGTTCCAAAGAACGGTACCCTTAAACTGAGTGTGTGATATTTTGAAAACTATTGGATCCCTTAAAATAGAAAATAAATAGGTTTATGGAAAATAGCCTGACAGGACTTAATCCTGCTCCTACGTATTCCCTGGTGCAATGGGAAACTCAAGGCTACGTAGTTCTGGTTAAGAGACTTGATCTCTTGGAGATTAGGAAAAGAACGAAGGATTAGCATGCTTGCAAAATTCAAACCGTCGTAAGCCGTGTTTGAATTTGTACGAATTAAAACACGTAACAGTAGAGAACGCTACTTGCCCGTATTAGAATTTGTTGCACAATCTGCGGAAAATTAAAAAAAACATATGTTTTTGGAAGAAGGAAGAATTTTAGAAAAACAGACGTGCTTGCATAATCCAAATCGTCGTAAGCCGTATTTGAATTAGCACGGATTAAAACACGTAACAGTAGAGAACGCTACTTGCCCGTATTAGAACCCGTTTGCACAATCTGGGGAAAATTAAAAACAGACGTTTTTGAAAAATGAAGATTTTTAGAAAAATAGATGTGCTTGCATAATCCAAATCGTCGTAAGCTGTATTTGAATTAGCACGGATTAAAACACGTAACAGTAGAGAACGCTACTTGCCCGTATTAGAACCCGTTTGCCCAATCTGGGGAAAATTGAAAATAGACGTTTTTGAAAAAGGAAGATTTTTAGAAAAAATTGACGTGCTTGCATAATCCAAATCGTCGTAAGCCATATTTGAATTAGCACGGATTAAAACACGTAACAGTAGAGAACTCTACTTGCCCGTATTAGAACCCGTTTGCACAATCTGGGGAAAATTAAAAACAGACGTTTTTTAAAAAGGAATATTTTTAGAAACAACAGACGTGTTTGCATAATCCAAATCGTCGTACGCCGTATTTGAATTAGCACGGATTAAAACACGTAACAGTAGAGAACACTACTTGCTCGTATTAGAACCCGTTTGCACAATCTGGGGAAAATTGAAAATGGAGATGAAGATGAACTCAAAAATCCGAGGAGAACCAAGAAAATTAAGCGGAATAAAAGCTAGATCTAACCTCCATTGATGTTCCTTATTCAATTATCTCCAATCCAGCTTAGGTCATAAGGTTCAAAGGTAAGAATTAAGTGTTTTTTTATTTAATTCAAGCATACACTTAACTCTTTAGGCTTAATGACTTAATCATGCATGACTTAAGCTAGACTTAGCATATAGGATGCATGCAAATGGTCATGCATTCTTAGGAATTTTTTCCAAAGGAGGATATACAAAAACAAAAAAAATAAAATAAGAAAGAAATACATATAGAAGGATCCACACATGAAAAATAATACCTAAACAAGGTTAAAAGAACAAGATCTACAAAAGAACTTCAAAAACACAAGATATTTTGGCGCCAAAATTTGAATTCAAATCTTAGAATTTTTCAAAAATATTTTTCCAGAGATATAAAAATTAAAACTGATCAATTGAAATATATGAATTATAGGAACAAACAAAAAAGGTTTGACAAAAATCAGACCCGAAATGAGCAAGTTATGCACAAATCAAACAAGATAGGTTCATTTTCGCACCAAGACAAACATACCTCAGTAATTCGGCCATAAAAACTTCATTTCATATCCAAATTAGACAAATAATACCATTACAGAAACTAGAGAGAAAGACGAAGAGAACTCAATAAAAATCACAAAAATCAGAGATCGTTTGACTGATCAAAAATAAAAACTAAAAACAGAGATGAAGATTAACTCGAAAATTTGGCGCCAAAATTTGAATGCAAATCTCAGAATTTTTAGAAATATTTTTTGGTAGATCTGAAAAATTAAAACCAAAAAATTGAAATATGTATATCATAGGAATCAAACAAAACAAATTTGACAATAAACAGAATAGAAATGAGCAAGGTATACACAAATCAAACAAGCTAGGTTTATTTGCACATCAAGAAAAAACATCATTCAGTAATCAGGTTATAGAGACTTCATTTCAGATCCAAATTAGACAAATATTATCATTACAAACACTAGAGAGAAAAACGAAGAGAACGCAACAAAAATCACTGAAATCGGAGATCATTTGACCGATCAAAAATGAAAATGAAAACAGAGACAAAGATGAACTCGAAAATCCAAGAAGACACAAGAAAATTAAACGAAATAGAAGCAAGATCTAACCTCCATTGATGTTCTTGAATGCCACTTGATAGCATCTTGGAAGGTGATGAATAACTGGTTCCATGGAGGCCAAGGAGGTGCTCAATTGGATGTAGAATTCAGGAGTCTCTTTGGTGCTCCTCTTAGAAAAAAAAAACTAAAGCCTCCCTTCATTGACTCAAAGTGCTCCTCTCTCTCCCTCCTTAGAAATTATGAATTTTTTCTTTAAAATGAAGAATCCCCTTTGAACTAAATGAAAGTTCCTATTTATAGATAAAATTTCAAAAAAAAAAAAGGGAAAAAAGCATTTAGAAGTGAAGAAACTTCCCCTTTTGTATTCTAATTTTTCTCTTTTTTCTTTATTTTTATTCTTCTTTATTTTTCTATTCTTTTTTTTGTTATCTTTTCCTTTTTCTCTAACTAATTCTTAACCATCATTAACTAATCCAACTAACTTTCTAACTAAATTCTTAACTAACCATCATTAACTAATCCAACTAACTTTCTAACTAAATTCTTAACTAAAAAATTGTTTTTCTTTCTTTTTCTATTTTTTTTTTGTTATTTTTTAATTTTAGACTAAAAAACAAAATGATTTATTTTGAGTTTTAAATTTATCCTCGGACATAATTCAGTGTTCACAGCATTAACCTAACTATCTATGTATAAATAAAGACTATATAATTATTAAGGATTGTATAATTATAAGTTGTATTAATGCTATATGTTTGAGTTGTGAAGTGATTTACTACTTACTCAAGAAAATTAAAATGAAAGAAATAATTTGTAATGTGAACAAATTATACCTATACAAGAATGCCTATTTGTTTACATTATGCTACAAATGCTATTTCAACAGGACTTACATTTTATATCAAAGTGTTTTAAAAAAAAATTATCGTATTTTCACTAATAATTATTTTCTAAAGATTTTGCATCATCAGATAATAGTCTATTAGTGGAACTGAGTATACTACTTAAGCGTAAAAACAGTTCATTTTTAGGATGTTATAGTTATGATAAGTTGTTTGTGTAAATACATATGTCATATGAATGTAATTACTCCAACTATAGAATATTTTAAGGCTTTCCTTTCTTATCTAGAGATCATAGTTGAATGTCCTTACTCCTCTCTCTACTCCATATTTGATTTCTAATCACCTCCTTAAGCTACCTTTAATCCACTTTTAAATTTTAGTAAGTTTTCTTAACTAATTCTTATCACTTGTGTGCACATGTCCAAATGGTACCCAACCATTACCAAATCTTTGCTAACTTTAAAGTTTATTCCTTAAACTTGTTTAGGTTTTATTTTACACCTTAATTAAAATTTTAACTTAAGTTTTCCTAATTATTAGGAGAGTGGCCAAATTTTCTAAGTGGCTAGATCAAGGTTCTTTTTTCTTCATTTGTCCTCTCATGGTTTTAGTGTTATGAAATTTAACACATTTTTACTTGATTTTACTAAAGTGGCTGAATGCATCCTTTAATAATTTGAAGTCTCTTTCAAACTTATAATTCCTTAGTTATACTTTATTAGGTTCCCCTTGATACCCTAAACAAAATTTTAAACTCAAGATCTTATAATTTAATTGAAACTGATCGAATGCTAAAGGTGTTTGAACAAGGGTTTATTTTCAATTTTTCTTGTCAGATGACCTTGGTATCATGAAGTTTTAGCACCTGGCCTATCATAAGTCCTTAGAACCATCCATAAACTATCCTTACTCCATATATTTGGTCATGGTCATGATAAGTCTTAAGTGGTTTGTGCCACTTTGGATTCAAAATTTCACCTTTACACTTAGTAGTTTTAAGTTCATGTTCAAGTTAAGTTTATGCATCTTTTTACATAATTTTCTTGTTCCTTTAAGTATTAATTACATGAGTCCAGATTTGGACTCTTAGCAAAAATAATTTCACAAATAAAAATTTTAAATAAAGACATAATCAAGATACTAACTTTTAACATAAAAATTTAAAAGAAAGCACTTTTTATATCAAACAAATGTAGATCTACTAGATCTACTCCAAGATCTACAAGTCTCTTACTTTGAGCACTTTAAAACTTTTGTCATAATAACTCAAATCTTTCCTAAAGCATAAAAATTATTTTTAAGAAATTTTAACCAATTAAATTACACTTGAGGTTGCTAAAAACACTTTAATCCATCAAAGCTTCTCCTTTTCTTTCAAAAATCACTAAATAGTCATATTTAACCATCCAAGGAAAGTTTTAAACTCTCAAAAGTTTGAACAAAAAGAGATCCATAGATATTAGAGAAAGATCCATAAAGAAGAAGAAGAAGAATATACCATAAAAACAAAGTTAAAGCTTATGAAAATACAAAGTAAAATCCTACATGTTGAAGAATTTGTGATGGGATTTTGGTGGGGCTTTAGTGGTTATTTTTTCTCTCTTAGTGGTCCATACCAGATCTTATAATGATGGTGGTGGAGCTTGGTGGTTTACTTTTGATTTAACTTAAACTTCAAAGTTGGAAGTTTAAGTTTAGTCTATGGCTTTGGATTTTTGGGGTAGATTGAGTTTAGAGAGAATTAGAAGATTTTCTCTAAGTGTTTTTGAAGGTGGAGAATGAAGCAAATGAGCCCTCCCATGGTGATTATTAAATCTTGCCACTTAAGTGTAGTGTGGGAATTAATTTTCCACTTAAAGATATTTTAGCATATTTGCATATAATTTTCATTTTCTAAAATAATTCTAAATGTAAAGAATTATTCTTTTAGGATTACATTAATGCCAATTTTTCTGAATTTGATACTAATCAAGATTAATCTATCATAAGTATGATTAGTTTTAATTAAATATGGTTAATTTACTTTAATCATGGTTAATTTATTTATGATTTTTATCCTACATGTATTTAATGGTGTGATAACTCATATGTTGAGATACCACCATATTTCCCACATAGGAATTTCGTGCACAAGATTTGGGATCCACTTTTGTCTTTTCCTTCACATTTTTGTGCCCTACCAACATTTTAGAGATATTTTGGTAATTGTTCTCAATATTTTTCGAGAGATTTCCAAATTATTTCTCTTATATTTCTAAAACTTATTGGTTTGTTCCGGAATCATTCTAACATCATTTGATATTTTTGTAGAAACAGTTTAACTCTTTACAAAAAGCAGAGCTTTACAAAATTTTTGATAATTTTTTCTCCCTTTTTTTTTCTATTCTTTTCTCATGACTTTTCTAAACATTCTTAATATTTCTCAATCCTTTAAAATATCTTTTACCTTTTATTTTATATTTTTCATACACATCATTTAGGTTATCTTAATCCAGAGATATTTTTGTTATTTATACTAAATTTTTTAATTTTTATATATTTTGCTTTTATTCCTACTTTATTTCTTTTTTATTTAAATATATTTCTCTTTTAATTTTAATTTTAATTTTATTTTATTTCTTTCCTATTTAAATATATTTCTCTTTTAATTTTAAAATTAAAATTAATTAGCTAATATTTTTTCTGAGTAAGAGAGAAGAATTGTTACTGTTTTCAGTGGCTTTTTTTAGATTCTTTAATTTAATTAATGCATATTTTTTATTGTTTAAGTTTATTTTGAGTATTTTTTTATAAAATTTGATAAATTTAGTTTTTAATTATTTTTAAAATATTTTTGTATCTTAAATGATTTTTTATTCAAATTTTTTGAATGGTTTATCATAAAAATTAGAGTAGAAAATAATTTTCAAAGTTGAAAAGAAATTTGGTAAAAAGTTGATATAATTTGAAAAAAATTATAAAATACAATATTTGGTTTTAAGGAGGGAAGAATTTGAAATTTATTATATTTTAATTGTTAAATTTTAAATAAAACATAAATTAATCAATTTAATTTATAAAAGATTGAATAAAAATTTAAAAAACTAGTAAAATGATAAATAAAGAATAATTTTGTTAAATTTTTTTGAAAATAAAGGAATCAACATTATTTAAAAAATGAAAAAAATAAAAACTACATATAGATAAAGATAAAAGGATAGTAATATATAATTAACTCTAATATTTAATATTTTTTTAGTTCTTTCATTTTATATTTGATTTTAGTTTTGGTCCTTAACATATTTTTTATGATCTTGATTTTTTATTTTGTAAAATATTTTAATCTTACTATCTTCCATTAAAATTTTTATAATTTTAATCTAAAAAGTATTAGTATGTACAATTTGATTCCTGAATTTATTTATTATTTTATATTTTAATCTTTTAAAAAAACTAATTAATTAAGAAAATAATTTATATATTTTGATACTTCAAATGTTAATTTTATTCGTACATTGTTCATACTTTCCTGATAAAATATTTAAAATATAATCAAGTTAATATTAATTTAAATTTTTTTAAAACTAAAAATTCGTATAGTATAATTTTTAAGGATTAAACCGTAACTTTATTTAAGTAATATTATAATTTAATAAAAGAATTAAAAGTAAAAAATTCATGAATAATTTTTGTAAAACAAATACTAAAATCATAAAAAATAACAAAAATTAAAATAAAAAATAAAAAATTATTAAATCTAAATAATATGTTGACTTACCATACCAAACTTTGTTTTGTGTGCTTCAAAACCCGTGGAATTTATCTTACCAAACTTTGTTTTGTCAACTAGTAACCCAAAAAAACTAGTGTTCCAAAACTCCCGGGGGTCCACACTTGGAAACAAAGTTCAACACTTAAACTAATCAAGTATACCACTGGAAAGGAAAACCAGCGATGATAATTATCAAGTTTGAACATGTGAATTTTGAATTTTTTCAGTTAACAGAAGATACTGAGATTATATACGTGGTATCTAATACGTACATAAGAGATGAGATATATAGAGATAAAAATAAAGAAATTAAAAAAATAAAAAATAAATAAATTTGTAAGAATTTTTACTCTGAACATGTTAGTATATTATTTTAATATATTTTTATAATTGGTATAAAGTTAAACGTAATTAATTTAAATGTTAAATATATTTTTAATTTTTTAAAATTTTAAAACAGTTATATTTCTTATTTTTAAATTGTTTGGCTTTAGTTTCTCATTTATTCATAATAAATAAACTGACTTTAGCTTCTAAATTAATCGATGGTTAACATGTTTTATATATCGATAATTGATATGTAAGTAATGAAAAATTAAAATTTATTTATTTAAAAAATAAAAAATTAAAATTAAAATTTTAAAGAAATTAAAATATATTTAAATTTTAATTTAATAAAAATTTTAAATAATTTTAAGATTTATAAAAATTAATTTGAATTATATATTCTTTAAATTACATATATAAATTTTTTAATTTTTTAACTTTAAAATAGATCCACATAAAAAGGATTATTCCCCGTCGGTGGGTCGCAGGCTTGTACCTGTACAATCTAGGCTCTTAACTGGTCGACAAAATTCGTTGACGTCGTTTCCTTTTTTTTGAAAATATTTCTATTTTGAAATATGTATAACGTGGGATTTATTTAGAGATGTTTGATTATATTTTGAATTTTAATTTAATTTTTTTTTAAATTTAAAAATTATTCTTAAAATAAATAAATAAAATATAGAAATAAAAAAAAATAAAAAATCAACACAATTTATAATTAATTTGATTTTTTAACTTCAAAAACTATAGTGTTTTACAGTAACTTTTAAAAAAATTATTTTATTTTTTAAAATTTTAAAAATATTTATTTATTTTTTTAAAAGAAATAAGTCCATAATTTGCTCCTTTTCTGTTTTTTTAATGAGAACTGAAAATATAGTTAGAATTATGTTTGGTTTAATTTTTAAAATAATTGAAAAAAAATATTTATTGCAATATCCAATCAAAAGAGCAAATAAATTTGTTAGTTTCAATATCTATTATCACTTCTCACTTCCTCATTTATTAACCTTCTCTCAAAGCAAAACTAAATCTTCCTATTTCACTTATTCTCAAACTAATAAAATTTTGTAAACTAATGAAATTTTGTAATATGGAAGAAGGGATAAGAGCGAACTATCTCTTTAATCCTTAAACTTGTTATGAAAGTTCAGTTTAGTCCTTAACCCGTTAGTCTCTGACACGCTCGTCGCAAACGCGTAAAAATAATTTCTAGATTTTCCCCAAACTATTGGTATAGTATAAGGTGCAACCTAGGTCATCTCCCAAATACCATTTCATATTCTTAAGCAAATTAGGAGAAAATTAGAACAGAGGGATTTTGTAAAGATCTGATATTGAGTTCTAAACACAAAATACAGAATGAAATTAATTTTAACTTAACAATTATTAACTCAAGGAATTCAGAGGCTATTTTCTTAACTAATCATTGATCACTAAAATCATGCATTGTATTTATCAACCTAGGATCATCTGGAACCCCTAAAATGATCCTTGAATTCTCTACTGAGAAACCTCTCAGAATTCAATTGATTATGATTAACAAGATTTAGTAACCACTTAATCTTTCATCTAAACCAATTTTATAATCAGAATTCAGTTGAAGTAAGTAATAAAATGAAAACCTTCAATTCAATTACTTAATTTCTACTCTTCAAACTTTTGGAAAAAGATTTACCAATCAAAAACCAATTATAAATCAATTATAAATCAATTATGCATCAATCAAAATACGTCAACCGATCAAACTTTGATTAAAGAATAAAATTGAAGAATATAGTGAAGCAGAGTAGAAACCACTTAATAAGCATGTAAATAAAGATCAAGACCTCAAAGTTAAAATGAAAATAGCTTGAATCCTTGAATTGAAACTACGAACCTAGCCTTCCATGAAGGAGGCAAACTAACAACAAATAAATCCTAAGCCTTCCATGTAGGAGGCAACTAACAACAAATAAATCCTAAGCCTTCCATGTAGGAGGAAAACTAACAAGAAAGAAAACCTAAGCCTTCCATGTAGGAGGCAAACTAACAAGAAAGAAAGAAAGATGGAAAATTGTATTGGAGTTAATCTCCAAAATGGTTGTGTTTCTCCTCTTATAAACCCTTCTATTTATAGAGGATTTGTGAGGCATCATCTTCAGAAAGTCACCAACTAGGATATTACTTTTCTACCCTTTTATTGCTTTCACATGGGCTTTGTTGAAAATGCAAAATACTTTTGAATTTTTGTCACCAATTAGCACAACAATTTTGACTTTCTTGCACCGCAATTTCGGATGTTCAAATGTCCGAATTAGAGCTTGATTTCTGAACAAAAGTTGTAGCCCCAGATCTTAGCTATCCAACAGATTTGATTTCATCTCAATATGACTTCTGTATCTCAAGATATGGCCGGATCTTTGCACACTGTTCAAATTCCACGTCAGCAACACTATCTCATCTTTTGAGATAATTTCGGAGTCATAAACATCCCATTTAGAGTCTTCTCTTGCTTTGTTACTGTGGACACTTCTTTAAGCTTTCATTCAAGACAGATTTCATGATTTTTGGATGTCTAAAACTCTTATTATGCTCAAAATACTATAATAGTGTCATTTTAATCAGGTAAGCAAAGAAATTCAATTAAACTTCATATGAACCCAAACTCATAAAATATGACAAAGATCACTTAATTGAACATATAAGAAGTCTTAATGAGATAAAAGTGAGAGATAATTATTTATGAAATCTATGCTTATCAAATTCCCCCACTTATCTTTTGCTTGTCTCGGGCAAACTTAAGTTAAGGATTGGTGACTAATTTTATTTTTTTTTTATGAAAGAACATCAAAGTTTTGAGTTGATTTCTCAAGAGTTCACAAAATTTCATGAAGCATTCTTTCATCACATTTTTGAAATTACTTAGAAAGGCAACTTTAATTTGAAAAACATAGATTGAGAAAGATAAAACCTCACATGATATACTCTGAATCTCTCAAGTGTTTGATTTGGTAAGTGTTTCTCTCAAATTCAATCCATGAAAGATGAACTATCATAGGCTTGCATATCTTCTACTTCTCTACTACTATGTACACATGCAATGCACAAATCCAGAGGTCTTTATTTTGGTTATAACAGGATTAGAAAGATGAAATGATATATTGAAGAGATACAATATTAGACCAAGGAAAATGGTGAGGATTGAGAACTGAGTCTAAGTGCAAGTGTGAGAAACAGATATTGCTTCTTCATTCTTTTTTTTTTCAACCATGATATCGAGGAACACAACAATAATCTCCCCCACACTTATTGAAACACTTATGGTATGATAAATCCGGTATTCCTCACCTTCTATGGTCAGACAAACTTGTTTTTGTTTTTGTTTTTTTTTTTGTTGATTTGTGGTGAGCTAAAAAGAAGAAAAGGCTAATCGGCTCAAAGGGCTGATCAAAAGATAAAATTATACGGTTTGGTTATTTGGCCAAGTGGTTTGTTCAAGAAAAACAGTGCCTCAATCATTTTTGTACAATTCATGTGAAAATGTAGCTTCAAAAAGAATCAATGCAAGTTCTGAAGTAACATATTCCATGGATGAAAATCACACAAGAAAGAAAATAATAATAAGGCTCAAAATCTCACAGGTAATATATTTATCAAATCTAATCTATCTAGTTCAAATATGTGTTGCCAAACTAATTAATCTCAAAATATAAATCATTTTGCTTCAATTATTTTATGAAATCTAAAGAAAAACATATTTCCACATTCAAAATTTTTTAATTTTTGTTTTATCATAAGATGCGTATCAAGAGTCAAGTGTAACTCCTTACTCAGTCATCTTACTCAAAGCAAGTTTATGATTCTAACCTAATTTTTTTTTTGGTTTTCTTTTATTTTTATTTTTTATTTTTCTTTTATATTGGACCATCCTCCCCCCAACCTATCCAAGACATTGTCCCCAATGTCTTAGATGGAATTTCATATAACAGGAAAAGAAATGTAAGAAAACCACCAAAGTAAGGAAAAGTTATAACCGAAGAGTGGTATCTAGTTCTCTTTTGTCTCTACCATCTTGATTTGGTTGGTTCACCAGCTGCATTGCTATATTATCTTCCTCTGGTTTTACGTCCAGTGACGGCTGAAACGCCTTCTAAGAGTCGAGGATGTGCTTCCCATTCAGTTTTCTTGTAAACTAACAAAAGGGTCTTTTAAAGTCAGATTCCCAAGACTATAACGTGCTTTTTTCCTTACGGAATAGTTCAAACAAATCAAGAATAGTATACCTAAAAAAAATTGTTAGAAAGGTTAAAAATTTTATACAAACTCAAAAAATTGTTAGAAAGGTTAAAAATTTTATACAAACTCAAAAAATTGTTAGAAAGGTTAAAAATTTTATACAAACTCCTAAATAAGCCTAGGAAACTAAAATGGTCCCCGGAAACGGCGCCAAATTTCTGACATGCTCGTCGCAAACGCGCAAAAATAATTTCTAGATTTCCCCCAAACTATTGGTATAGTATAAGGTGCAACCTAGGTCATCTCCCAAAGACCATTTCATATTCTTAAGCAAATTAGGAGAAAATTAGAACAGGGGGATTTTGTAAAGATTTGATATTGAGTTCTAAACACAAAATACAGAATGAAATTAATTTTAACTTAACAATTATTAACTCAAGGAATTCAGAGGCTATTTTCTTAACTAATCATTGATCACTAAAATCATGCATTGTGTTTATCAACCTAGGATCATCTGGAACCCCTAAAATGATCCTTGAATTCTCTACTGAGAAACCTCTCAGAATTCAATTGATTATGATTAACAAGATTTAGTAACCACTTAATCTTTCATCTAAACCAATTTTATAATCAGAATTCAGTTGAAGTAAGTAATAAAATGAAAACCTTCAATTCAATTACTTAATTTCTACTCTTCAAACTTTTGGAAAAAGATTTACCAATCAAAAACCAATTATAAATCAATTATGCATCAATCAAAATACGTCAACCGATCAAACTTTGATTAAAGAATAAAATTGAAGAATATAGTGAAGCAGAGTAGAAACCACTTAATAAGCATGTAAATAAAGATCAAGACCTCAAAGTTAAAATGAAAATAGCTTGAATCCTTGAATTGAAACTACGAACCTAGCCTTCCATGAAGGAGGCAAACTAACAACAAATAAATCCTAAGCCTTCCATGTAGGAGGCAACTAACAACAAATAAATCCTAAGCCTTCCATGTAGGAGGCAAACTAACAAGAAAGAAAACCTAAGCCTTCCATGTAGGAGGCAAACTAACAAGAAAGAAAGAAAGATGGAAAATTGTATTGGAGTTAATCTCCAAAATGGTTGTGTTTCTCCTCTTGTAAACCCTTCTATTTATAGAGGATTTGTGAGGCATCATCTTCAGAAAGTCACCAACTAGGATATTACTTTTCTACCCTTTTATTGCTTTCACATGGGCTTTGTTGAAAATGCAAAATACTTTTGAATTTTTGTCACCAATTAGCACAACAATTTTGACTTTCTTGCACCGCAATTTCGGATGTTCAAATGTCCGAATTAGAGCTTGATTTCTGAACAAAAGTTGTAGCCCCGGATCTTAGCTGTCCAACAGATTTGATTTCATATCAATATGACTTCTGTATCTCAAGATATGGCCGGATCTTTGAACACTGTTCAAATTCCACGTCAGCAACACTATCTCATCTTTTGAGATAATTTCGGAGTCATAAACATCCCATTTAGAGTCTTCTCTTCCTTTGTAACTGTGGACACTTCTTTAAGCTCTCATTCAAGACAGATTTCATGATTTTTGGATGTCTAAAACTCTTATTATGCTCAAAATACTATAATAGTGTCATTTTAATCGGGTAAGCAAAGAAATTCAATTAAACTTCATATGAACCCAAACTCATAAAATATGACAAAGATCACTTAATTGAACATATAAGAAGTCTTAATGAGATAAAAGTGAGAGATAATTATTTATAAAATCTATGCTTATCAAATTCCCCACACTTATCTTTTGCTTGTCTCGGGCAAACTTAAGTTAAGGATTGGTGACTAATTTTTATTTTTTTTTTATGAAAGAACATCAAAGTTTTGAGTTGATTTCTCAAGAGTTCACAAAATTTCATGAAGCATTCTTTCATCACATTTTTGAAATTACTTAGAAAGGCAACTTTAATTTGAAAAACATAGATTGAGAAAGATAAAACCTCACATGATATACTCTGAATCTCTCAAGTGTTTGATTTGGTAAGTGTTTCTCTCAAATTCAATCCATGAAAGATGAACTACCATAAGCTTGCATATCTTCTACTTCTTTACTACTATGTACACATGCAATGCACAAATCCAGAGGTCTTTATTTTGGTTATAACAGGATTAGAAAGATGAAATGATATATTGAAGAGATACAATGTTAGACCAAGGAAAATGGTGAGGATTGAGAACTGAGTCTAAGTGCAAGTGTGAGAAACAGATATTGCTTCTTCATTCTTTTTTTTTTCAACCATGATATCGAGGAACACAACAATAATCTCCCCCACACTTATTGAAACACTTATGGTATGATAAATCCGGTATTCCTCACCTTCTATGGTCAGACAAACTTGTTTTTGTTTTTGTTTTTTTTTTGTTGATTTGTGGTGAGCTAAAAAGAAGAAAAAGCTAATCGGCTCAAAAGGCTGATCAAAGGATAAAATTATATGGTTTGGTTATTTGGCCAAGTGGTTTGTTCAAGAAAAACAGTGCCTCAATCATTTTTGTACAATTCATGTGAAAATGTAGCTTCAAAAAGAATCAATGCAAGTTCTGAAGTAACATATTCCATGGATGAAAATCACATAAGAAAGAAAATAATAATAAGGCTCAAAATTTCACAGGTAATATATTTATCAAATCTAATCTATCTAGTTCAAATATGTGTTGCCAAACTAATTAATCTCAAAATATAAATCATTTTGCTTCAATTATTTTATGAAATCTAAAGAAAAACATACTTCCTCATTCAAAATTTTTTAATTTTTTTTTATCATAAGATGCGTATCAAGAGTCAAGTGTAACTCCTTACTTAGTCATCTTACTCAAAGCAAGTTTATGATTCTAACCTAATTTTTTTTTTTGGTTTTTTTTTTATTTTTTTCTTTTATATCGGACCATCCTCCCCCCAACCTATCCAAGACATTGTCCCCAATGTCTTAGATGGAATTTCATATAACAAGAAAAGAAATGTAAGAAAACCACCAAAGTAAGGAAAAGTTATAACCGAAGAGTGGTATCTGGTTCTCTTTTGTCTCTACCATCCTGATTTGGTTCGTTCACCAGCTGCATTGCTATATTATCTTCCTCTGGTTTTACGTCCAGTAACGGCTGAAACGCCTTCTAAGAGTCGAGGATGTGCTTCCCATTCAGTTTTCTTGTAAACTGACAAAAGGGTCTTTTAAAGTCAGATTCCCAAGACTATAACGTGCTTTTTTCCTTACGGAATAGTTCAAACAAATCAAGAATAGTATACCTAAAAAAAAAATTGTTAGAAAGGTTAAAAATTTTATACAAACTCAAAAAATTGTTAGAAAGGTTAAAAATTTTATACAAACTCCTAAATAAGCCTAGGAAACTAAAATGGTCCCCGGCAACGGCGCCAAATTTTTGACACGCTCGTCGCAAACGCGCAAAAATAATTTCTAGATTTCCCCCAAACTATTGGTATAGTATAAGGTGCAACCTAGGTCATCTCCCAAAGACCATTTCATATTCTTAAGCAAATTAGGAGAAAATTAGAACAGAGGGATTTTGTAAAAATTTGATATTGAGTTCTAAACACAAAATACAGAATGAAATTAATTTTAACTTAACAATTATCAACTCAAGGAATTCAGAGGCTATGTTCTTAACTAATCATTGATCACTAAAATCATGCATTGTGTTTATCAACCTAGGATCATCTGGAACCCCTAAAATGATCCTTGAATTCTCTACTGAGAAACCTCTCAGAATTCAATTGATTATGATTAACAAGATTTAGTAACCACTTAATCTTTCATCTAAACCAATTTTATAATCAGAATTCAGTTGAAGTAAGTAATAAAATGAAAACCTTCAATTCAATTACTTAATTTCTACTCTTCAAACTTTTGGAAAAAGATTTACCAATCAAAAACCAATTATAAATCAATTATGCATTAATCAAAATACGTCAACCGATCAAACTTTGATTAAAGAATAAAATTGAAGAATATAGTGAAGCAGAGTAGAAACCACTTAATAAGCATGTAAATAAAGATCAAGACCTCAAAGTTAAAATGAAAATAGCTTGAATCCTTGAATTGAAACTACGAACCTAGCCTTCCATGAAGGAGGCAAACTAACAACAAATAAATCCTAATCCTTCCATGTATGAGGAAACTAAAAACAAATAAATCCTAAGCCTTCCATGTAGGAGGCAAACTAACAAGAAAGAAAACCTAAGCCTTCCATGTAGGAGGCAAACTAACAAGAAAGAAAGAAAGATGGAAAATTGTATTGGAGTTAATCTCCAAAATGGTTGTGTTTCTCCTCTTGTAAACCCTTCTATTTATAGAGGATTTGTGAGGTATCATCTTCAGAAAGTCACCAACTAGGATATTACTTTTCTACCCTTTTTATTGCTTTCACATGGGCTTTGTTGAAAATGCAAAATATTTTGAATTTTTGTCACCAATTAGCACAACAATTTTGACTTTCTTGCACCGCAATTTCGGATGTTCAAATGTCCGAATTAGAGCTTGATTTCTGAACAAAAGTTGTAGCCCCAGATCTTAGCTGTCCAACAGATTTGATTTCATCTCAATATGACTTCTGTATCTCAAGATATGGCCGGATCTTTGCACACTGTTCAAATTCCACGTTAGCAACACTATCTCATCTTTTGAGATAATTTCGGAGTCCTAAACATCCCATTTAGAGTCTTGTCTTGCTTTGTAATTGTGGACACTTCTTTAAGCTTTCATTCAAGACAGATTTCATGATTTTTGGATGTCTAAAACTCTTATTATGCTCAAAATACTATAAGAGTATCATTTTAATCCGGTAAGCAAAGAAATTCAATTAAACTTCATATGAACCCAAACTCATAAAATATGACAAATACGGCTTACGATGATTTGGATTATGCAAGCACGTTTGTGTTTTCTAAAAATATTCCTTTTTCAAAAACGTCTGTTTTCAATTTTCCCTAGATTATGCAAACGGGTTCTAATACGGGCAAGTAGCATTCTCTACTATTACGTGTTTTAATCCGTGCTAATTCAAATACGGCTTACGACGATTTGGATTATGCAAACACATCTGTTTTTCTAAAAATATTCCTTTTTCAAAAACGCCTGTTTTCAATTTTCCCCAGATTGTGCAAACGGGTGCTAATACGGGCAAGTAGCGTTCTCTACTGTTACTTGTTTTAATCCGTGCTAATTCAAATACGGCTTACGACGATTTGGATTATGCAAGCACGTCTGTTTTTTTCTAAAAATCTTCCTTTTTCAAAAACGTCTATTTTCAATTTTCCCCAGATTGTGCAAACGGGTTCTAATACAGGCAAGTAGCGTTCTCTAGTGTTACGTGTTTTAATCCGTGCTAATTCAAATACGGCTTACGACGATTTGGATTATGCAAGCACATCTGTTTTTCTAAAAATCTTCCTTTTTCAAAAACGTCTGTTTTTAATTTTTCCCAGATTGTGCAAACGGGTTCTAATACGGGCAAGTAGCGTTCTCTACTGTTACGTGTTTTAATCCGTGCTAATTCAAATACGGCTTACGACGATTTGGATTATGCAAGCACATCTTTTTTTCTAAAATTCTTCCTTCTTCCAAAAACGTCTGTTTTTTTTTAATTTTCCTCAGATTGTGCAACGGATTCTAATACGGGCAAGTAGTGTTCTCTACTGTTGCATGTTTTAATTCGTGCAAATTCAAACATGGCTTACGACAGTTTGAATTTTGCAAGCACGCTAATCCTTCTTTCATTTTCTAATCTCCAAGAGATCAAGTCTCTTAACCAGAACTACGTAGCCTTGAGTTTCCCATTGCACCAGGGAATACGTAGGAGCAGGATGAAGTCCTGTCAGGCTATTTTTGATAAACCTATTTATTTTCTATTCTATTTTAAGGGATCAAATAGTTTTCAAAATATCACACACTCAGTTTAAGGGTACCGTTCTTTGGAACGGGCGAGTAGGGTGCCTAATACATTCCTTACTCGTAACCGACTCCCGAACCTAGATTTCTTCCTCAAGTTAGGGTCTTTCCAAATGTTTTCCCTTAAAATAAAATTTGGTGGCGACTTCACAATCCATAAAATTCATTTCAAAATTTAGCGAGCTCGTCGTCTCGTCCTAATTACAGTTATGACAGATGGCGACTTCACTGGGGACACTTTAGAGAGTCAAGCCCGTTTATGTTTGAGTGTGTATGCTATATTGATCCTTGTGAGCTCATGTATTTATTTGATTATTCGTTATCCCACCATAGGATAGATGATTTTTAGTTGCTATATGTACTTGTTGCAAGTTCCCCAATTGCAGGTAACTCAAACCTCCAAAAGCTATAAGAGGTTTGTACGCCCTTCGCACACACCGCATACATGCATACGAACATGAGAGGGGCCCTACACCTGGGTCCAAGAGCAACTCAGGAATAGAGGGATCTAGTGGTGTCACTTGGGATGCACGTCCCGTTTGGCTATCACGAAAATCCCAGCTAGAGTGCGTCCTTTCCTAGTATCCTGTAACCAGTAGCATTCTCTACGGTTGCAGTAAGTACTAAGAGTTGGAACTTGGCTCTAGTAACCTTTATCCCATAGGCTTATGGCTAACCATTGGTGAGAAGCAAATTAGATATCCTAGATCCATAGGACAGGTAACCTCGAAATAGGACCTGCGGAGGGCACTTTCCTGTTATAATGCTGAAAATTAGTGTATGAAAATATTGTTTAAAACGTGCTTTAAGAACGTAAGTGTGAAAGAGAAAAAAGGAAAAAATAAAAAAGTAAGGAAAGAACAAAGGAAAAGATAAAAGACAAGAGAAGGGAAAAAGAATAAAAGTCCACAAAAAGGAAGAGAGAGAGAAAAAAGAATAAGAGGGAAGGAAAATGAAAAAACGAAATAAAAGAAATTGAAAGAAGGATCCGGAGAGAGAGAAGGGGGTCAGCGCTGGGCTTTTAAGGACCAAAAATACGAAACAAGATAAAATCTCCCAGCGAACAACATTCCTTCAAAATACTTTGTACCATGCATCATTGTTTCTTTATCATGCATAGGATTATTTATTCATATAACTTACTCGTTTTATTTGTTGGCTTTTCTTTCTGTTTTTTGTCTTTTTTAAAGGGGATCTGATTCTGGTTAAATATCTGAAGAGGGTGAAATGGAAATTAATGTGGGATCAGAATTGAGGAAGAAAAGAAGGATTGGGGCCAAGATGACTGACCTGTCCAGTTTAGACTCTTTTGCCAGAAAGTTACAGACGATACAAAAGATGGCCTTTATTAGGAGATACAGAAACATACTGAAGTTGCTAGAGGTGAAAGTACAAGAGGAAGCTATTACTGTTATGGTACAATATTATGATCCTCCCCTGAGGTGCTTTACATTCGCAGATTTTCAGTTGGCTCCGATGTTGGAAGAATACGAACAGATCATAGGCTTGCCCCTAGAAGGAAGTAAGCCATACAACCACTTGGAGCATAGCGCTTCCTTCAGGACGGTAGCTCAATCTATAGGACTGCAAGAAAACCACTTCATTACCGATTTCCAAGAAAGAAATCATACTAGGGGTTTTTCAAGGGAATTCCTCGAGAACTATCTACAGTACCTGGTAGATAATAACAGCTGGGATGCTTTCATGGATGTACTTGCCTTGGGCATTTATGGCTTAGTATTATTTCCCCAAGTTGATGACTTCATTGACATGCCGGCCATTGGTGTTTTTTTATCTCGGAAAAACAGGTCTGAGAACCCGGTTACCGCCCTACTGGCAAATACCTACTGTGCTATGAATTTTTGCTATGAAAAGAAAAAGAGAAAGATAACATGCTGCTTACCAATACTCTATATCTGGATTACAGCCCATGTGTTCAAAAGGGAAGTTAAAGTCCAATGTCCGATCTCAGATTTATTGTGCTACCAGATTAGGAACATGACAGGCAGAGAATGGGCAGAACATTTGGCTGGGTTGACAGAAGAAAAGATTAGATGGCAGTCGGCTTGGCAACAAAGGACAACGGTCATCTATCATTGCAAGGGTTTCCCCAATGTCCCTCTAATGGGAATAAGGGGTTGTATCAGCTATAATCCCATACTGGGGCAACGCCAGCTAGCCTATCCGATTCGAAGTCCTCCAGCCCAAGAGTTACTGACTCCTATTATTATATACTACGAGGGGGACTTTGCGGAACCTCTTCGGAAAGTACGAGAAGCTTGGGAAGTCATCACCCGAAAAGGAAAAGAGTTAGGAGTCAGAAGTTGTGCAGCAAGGGAAGAGTATCGGCAGTGGGTAAGAGAGCGAGTGCAACGAATCAAGTTACCTTTCAAACCGCAAGCTGCAGCTTCAGGAAGTCAACCGTTGCCTGAAACATTCGAAGACGAGGCTGTCAAAGAGTTAAAAGCAAAGTTGGAGAGTATGACCATCAAAAACAACAGGTTGGAAGAAGAGCTGTTAAGAGCACAACAAGAAGTTGCCGCGCTTAAGAGGGGATGGCCAAGAAAAAGATACCACCTTGGAGGGGATTCGTCAACAGCAAAGGTCCGAGCGAGAGCACGTAGCTAGAGTCCACATGAGTCTTCAAGCTGCTAATAAAGAGTTGGGGTTGAGAGCGCAAGAAAGAGATGCGGCCCTCCAAGAAAATCAGAGGATGAGGGATGTTGTTGAACAAATGAGGAGCTGAATTCGCCAAATTAGAAGGGGGGGAGATCAAGCTCTGGGAGAAAGAGATAGAGAATTGGCAGAGAAAAACCGATTGATCGACGAAAGGAATGAGTTACGCCAACGGGTAGAAGAGTTAAAGCAATAAATAGAGAATTTGTTAGTGGCATGTGAAAATGAGGTGAATGAGGAAAAATGGAATGTGATCGAGGTCATTAGGATGCAGCAAAGGGGGATAAGTGATCTGCAAGATGAAATGAGGTGGTATCAAGACACAACAGATCATTGGACTAGATGTTTTGGGAGGTTAGCTAGCTTGGCTAACACCGCTATCGCAGAAGTCCCTCAGTTGCTAAAAAGAGCAGAAGCTTCGTTACATCCACTCCATACACCGGCTGAAGTCGAAGAACTTATCCATTTTTGTAAAGAGTTAATCCTGAGAATGAACCGATATGTTGCTTTCGTTGAAAAAGAAGAAAAG
This sequence comes from Canavalia gladiata, assembly GCA_037954105.1. Classification (NCBI taxonomy): domain Eukaryota; kingdom Viridiplantae; phylum Streptophyta; class Magnoliopsida; order Fabales; family Fabaceae; genus Canavalia; species Canavalia gladiata. The sequence goes on along the minus strand of CM075658.1, from coordinate 20,902,769 downwards.
GATGTACCGTGAATATTATGAATAAAGAAGCTATTTCTTTCTACAGTTCTTGATGTTGCATTAATTTCCATTTCATACTCCGTTTAACAAGCGCGCTCATCCAATAATAAATTTATCAAGATATCTGATCCCCGATATTTAATTTATGTTTTAAAATTTGAGATTGTTTTCTTTAATACTAATTAATAAATATTGAATTTTACAAAAAACAAAATAGCGGATTCACGTATTCCTCAGCATCCCTATAGTACACGTTCAAAAACCAAAATGATGAATGAGTTAGAAACACAAAATGAAGAGCTGCGAAATGAGGTTGCTGATCTGAGGGATCAGCTGGCAAAAGTCATGAAGCTGTTAGAGAAGAATGCAGAGGGACCCTCTGGGGCAGAGACAGCAGCGGTGACTGACACATCGGGTCCTGTGCAGGTGGTAATCGATCGCGAGTGGCCTCCTTATGGGATACCACCTGGGTTTGCACCTTCAGCACAAGGTATTCCCACAAACCCTGCTGAGAATCCTCTCACTCACACCCAATACCCAAACCATCCTACTACCTACCCACTACATGTAAACCCACCAGCCACTTACCATACTAATCCTACTGCTTTCCCACCACATATAAATCCACCAGCCACCTACAATACAAATCCTACTGCTTACCCTCTACACACCAGTCCTTCAACCTCTCACCCACAAAATACCAATCCCAACTACACATACATGAATACTACTACCACTGAGAATCCTACGAACTCCATTCCCATGACTACTTACCCACTAAACCCCCAACAACCATCTCTCCTCCCGCCAGGTGGACACCATGCAGTTGGGCCAGTAGTGAATGAATAATGGCCGAATACCTCTAGTCAAGAGCTACCTCTCAGTGGTAGATGGCAACACCTGGAAGAAAGAGTCAGGACCATTGAAGGCAGTGGCTGTGGATTAGTAGACGCTTCTGACCTGTGCCTAGTCCCTGACGTGATAATCCCACCCAAGTTCAAGATGCCTGAGTTTGAAAAATATAAAGGAACGGGATGCCCTCGAAGTCATCTGACGATGTTCTGCAGAAAGATGGCTTCGCATGCGCATGATGATAAGCTCCTGATCCACTGCTTCCAAGATAGCCTTACGGGAGCTGCAGCCAACTGGTATACTCAGTTGGAACGCACCCATGTCCGATCTTGGAAGGATTTGGTAGACGCCTTTCTTAGGCAATACAAATATAATATAGAGATGGCACCAGATCGGTCTCAGTTGCAAAATATGATCAAGAAGGAAGATGACACCTTTAAAGAATATGCTCAACGATGGAGGGAACTGGCAGCTCAAGCTCAACCTCCTCTATTCGAAAGAGAGATGATAGGGATGTTTATGGACACTCTCCCTGCACCATTTTATGATAAGATGGTGGGCAGTGCTTCGGCCAATTTCTCCGATACGGTTTTAATTGTAGAACGAATTGAAAACGGCTTACGCCGTGGAAGAATCGTACACAACACGGTTGGCAATGTAAACGTGAAGAAGCCAACCAACAGTTCTTGGAAAAGAAGGAAGGAAAGGCTCACCATGTCACATTTGATCCAAGCCGTTCCGCACCTATACCACCTAGCTACCAAGTACCTTACCACCCTTAGTACACACCATACCCTCAGATGGTGGCCACCTCCCAACCTAACTACCAACCACCTTACACACCCCCTACAACCTTCCAGCAAACAACCCCGTTCTTGACACAACCACAACCAACCACACCCCAACCTCCCCAAAAAACCTGGAACCAAAACCCTGGCCCAAACACTAACCAAACTCAAAGAAAGCCAAATAGTGAAAGAAAAGTTATACACTTTGACCTGATTCCTATGACCTATACTTAGCTTTTACCCCGCCTAATACAAAACTCATTAATTGCACCATGTCCTATGAAGCCTTTAGAGCCGCCTTTTCCCAAGTGGTATGACCGAGCTGCTAAATGTGATTATCATGCTGGGGCCGTGGGACATTCCGCTGAAAATTGTCAAGGGTTAAAGCACAAGGTTCAGAACTTGATAAATGCTAAATGGCTGAACTTTGAGAAGGACTCCCCTAATGTAGGAAATAATCCTTTGCCAAATCATGGAGGGTCAACAGTGAATTGCTTAGAAGTGGAATTCGAGGTGAATATGCTTAATGAGGCCTTCCCTGGTTGTCCAAGGCCTTTAGTTATCCGGTACTCTGAGGAACAGGCTGTTCCAACACCAAATGGCTTGAGGCCGATTACTATAAAGGTGCCAGGGTCGTTCCCATACAAAAGCAACAAGGAGGTACCTTGGAAGTATGATGCTGAGGTATCTGGGGGCAAGGCAGAAGAAGAGAGAATCTAAGTCACCACTAGTACAACTATTGATGTGGTGAATATAGCTGGAGTTGGGGGTATGACTCGGAGTGGTCGCATCTACTCCCCTATAGAAGAGAGGAGGGGACGGCCCTGTGGGGAGGCAATTTTGGCTGGTCCCGAGCAAGAAGCTAATAAAGAAGAAGAAAGAAGGGAACTGAAAAAGCATGTTTCTGAAGAAGACGCCTGTGAGTTTCTAAGTATGATCAGGCAAAGTGAGTATGCGGTAATTGATCAATTAAACCGTATACCGGCTAAAATTTCCTTATTGGCATTAATGATGAATTCCGAACCTCATCGAAAGGTGCTACTGAAAATACTCAACGAGGCACACGTGGTACACAACCTTTCGGTAGAGAAGTTTGAAGGGATTGCGAATAATATAACCGCCAATAACTTCCTCACCTTCACCGACAGCGAAATCCCCGAAGAAGGGGCTGGGCATAATAAGGCACTGTGACAAGTGATAAGCATAGATTTCATAAATAATTATCTCTCACTTTTATCTCATTAAGACTTCTTATATGTTCAATTAAGTGATCTTTGTCATATTTTATGAGTTTGGGTTCATATGAAGTTTAATTGAATTTCTTTGCTTACCCGATTAAAATGACACTATTATAGTATTTTGAGTATAATAGGAGTTGTAGACATCCAAAAATCATGAAATCTATCTTGAATGAAAGCTTAAAGAAGTGTCCATATTTACAAAGCAAGAGCAGATTCTAAATGGGATGTTTAGGACTCCGAAATTATCTCGAAAGATGAGATAGTGTTGCTGACGTGGAATTTGAACAGTGTGCAAAGATCCGGCCATATCTTGAGATATAGAAGTCATATTGAGATGAACTCAACTTTGTTGGATAGCTAAGATCCAGGGCTACAACTTTTGTTCAGAAGTCAAGCTCTAATTCGGACATGTGAACATCTGAAATTACGGTGCAAGAAAGTCAAAATTGTTGTGCTCATTGGTGGCAAAAATTCAAAAGTGTTTTGCAATTTCAACAAAGCCCATGTGAAAGCAAGAAAAGGGTAGAAAAGTAATATCCTAGTTGGTGACTTTTTGAAGATGATGCCTCAAAAATCCTCTATAAATAGAAGGGTTTGCAAGAGGAGACACACACCAATTTTTGGAGATTAACTCCAATACCACTTTCTTTCTTTCTTTCTTTCTTTCTTTCTTTCTTTCTTCCTTTCTTTCTTTCTTGTTAGTTTTGCCTCTTTCATGGAAGGCTTAGTTTTTCTTTCTTGTTAGTTTGCCTCCTACATGGAAGGCTTATCTTTTCTTTATTGTTAGTTGCCTCCTACATGGAAGGCTTAGGATTTATTTGTTGTTAGTTGCCTCCTACATGGAAGGCTTAGGATTTATTTGTTGTTAGTTTGCCTCTTTCTTTGTTGTTAGTTTGCCTCCTTCATGGAAGGCTAGGTTTGTAGTTTCAATTCAAGGATTCAAGCTATTTTCATTTTAACTTTGAGGTCTTGATCTTTATTTACGTGCATATTAAGTGGTTTCTACTCTACTTCACTATATTCTTCAATTTTATTCTTTAATCAAAGTTTGATCGGTTGACGTATTTTGGTTAATGTATAATTGATTTATAATTGGTTTTTGATTGGTAAATCATTTTCCAAAAGTTTGAAGAGTAGAAATTAAGTAATTGAATTGAAGGTTTTCATTTTATTACTTACTTCAACTGAATTCTGATTGTAAAATTGGTTTAGATAAAAGATTAAGTGGTTACTAAATCTTGTTGATCATAATCAATTAAATTCTGAGAGGTTTCTCAGTAGAGAATTCAAGGATCATTGTAGGGGTTCCAGATGATCCTAGGTTGATAAACACAATGCATGATTTTAGTGATCAATGATTAGTTATGAAAATAGCCTCTGAATTCCTTGAGTTGATAATTGTTAAGTGAAATTAATTTCAGTCTGTATTTTGTGTTTAGCACTCAATATCACATCTTTACAAAACCCCCTTGTTCTAATTGTCTCCTTATTTGCTTAAGAATATGAAATGGTCTTTGGGAGATGACCTAGGTTTCACCTTATACTATACCAATAGTTTGGGGGAAATCTAGAAATTATTTTTGCGCGTTTGCGACGAGGGTGTCAAATTTGGCGCTGTTGCCGGGGAGCATTTTAATTTCCTAGGCTCATTTAGGAGTTTGTATAAAAGTTTTAATCTTTCTAACAATTTTTTTTTTTTACTTTAGGTATATATTCTTGGATTTTCTGTATGAATTCACCTTTTTGTGTATGACCCGATCCAATCCTGAAAATTTATATGCATATGATCCTGAGATTGATAGAACATTCCACCATTTGAAAAGAGCACATAGAAGGCATTCATCCAGTAATAACCAAGAAAGTAACAGTAGTGATTTTTCATCTTTAAATTTTGATAGTTTTAAATATTTTGCTAAGAACATGGCTGATAGAACCTTAAAAGAATTAGCTGCACCTGATGTTGCTTATCAACCATTGTGTATTCAATACCCTGATGTTGATGCACCATTTGAACTGAAGTCTGGACTAATACATTTGCTACCTAAGTTTCATGGCCTTGCAGGTGAGGACCCTCATAAACATTTGAAGGAATTTCACATTGTGTGTTCCACAATGCGGCCACAAGGAATTCCAGAAGATCATATCAAGTTGAAGGCATTCCCTTTCTCCTTAAATGATGGAGCTAAGGACTGGTTGTACTATCTACATCCAACATCTGTTACAAGCTGGAATGATATGAAGAGATTATTTCTGGAGAAATTCTTCCCTGCATCCAGAACAGCAGCTATCAGAAAAGAGATTTGCGGCATCAGACAGAACTCCCAAGAAACTCTCTATGAGTATTGGGAGAGATTCAAGAAACTATGCGCCACTTGTCCACACCATCAAATCAGTGATCAATTACTGATTCAGTATTTCTATGAAGGACTCATGCCAATGGACAGAAGCATGGTTGATGCAGCTAGTGGTGGAGCACTTATGGACAAAACTCCTACAGCAGCTCGAGATTTGATTGCCAACATGGCAGAAAATTCTCAGCAATTCAATTCTCGAACTAATTCCTTGTTTAAAGGAGTCCATGAAATGACCACCAAGACAGACCATACACGATTAGAGAACAGAATTGAAGAACTAACCTCCATCGTAAGACAGTTGGCCATCGGACAACAACAGCAACTTAATGTTGTTGACAAAACCAAAACATGTGGCATCTGCACTTCTGCAGATCATCCTACTAATGCATGCCCAACATTGCAAGAAAGTGAGACACCTGAGGCTACAGTAAATGGTATTTTGTGCACAGGACAACAATACAAGCCTCCTCAACATTATCAGCAACAGAAGTTTGAGCCACCTTCTGGATCATACAATCCTAGTTGGAGAAACCATCCTAACTTGAGATATGGTCCTCCACAACAACAAAGGATTCAAACATCTGACTCCCAAAATAAATACCAACCACCGTCATTCAGACAACAACAACAGCATATGCAGCAATCTGTACCTTCTAATGCTTCTGAACCCTCTCTTGATGATTTGATGAAGCAATTAGCTACCAGTAATCTTCAGTTTCAACAAAATGTAAGTTCTACCATTCAGGATTTACAAACTCAAATTGGGCAGTTGGCTACCACTGTCAACCAATTGAAATCTCAAGGTTCTGGTCAACTACCTTCTCAACCTGTCATAAATCCCAAAAGTGTGAATGCCATGACCTTGAGAAGTGGGAAGAAAATGCAGACAGACCCTACAATTTTAAAGCAACAAAGCTTCAATCAGACTAATCCACACCAAAAAGAAGCATTTATCTCTACACCTGGAGATATCTCTGATGAGCCATCTGAATCAGAGGGAAAGTCTGATGAAAAAAATACACCAGCCTTCGATAAGACATCGAATGATCAACAAAAAGAAGCTTGCCATAAACGATCTGCACTTGAAGCATCTGATGAGACAAAAACCCCAAATTGTGCTGATCAGAAGGTATCTTTACCTTTTCCAAATAGAATGGTCCAATCCAAGCCCAATGTTCATGCAGAATTGGATAAGGAGCTTCTAGATACTTTTAGGAAAGTGGAAGTCAACATACCACTTCTAGATGCTATCAAGCAAATTCCCAAATATGCCAAATTTCTAAAGGACCTGTGCACGCATAAGAGAAGACTCAAAGGGGATGAGAAGATCAGTGTGGGACGCAATGTTTCTGCCTTAATTCAACCCAGCCTCCCTCAGAAATGTAAAGATCCAGGAACTTTCACCATTCCTTGCACAATAGGAAACTCTACATTTGGTGATGCATTGCTGGATCTAGGTGCTTCCATTAATGTTATGCCCTCATCAGTTTATAAATCTTTGAATCTGGGAGAACTGAAGCCAACTGGTGTGGTGATTCAATTAGCCAACAGAAGTACAGCACATCCAGCCGGAGTACTTGAAGATGTGCTAGTTCAAGTGAATAAGCTGATCTTTCCAGCTGACTTCTACATTTTGGATATGGAAGATGAGTCATCCATCAATAGAGCAACCTTGATCCTAGGGAGACCTTTCCTCAAAACTGCAAAAACAAAGATAGATGTGCATACGGGGACTCTCTCTATGGAATTTGGAGATGATATCATCCAATTCAACATATTTGAAGCCATGAAGCATCCCATAGAGAATCATTCACTCTTTCAACTTGATGCCATAGACCTTCTTACGGATGATTATTCTATTGACAATCTACTTTTTAAATTTTTTGATTTTGATTTAGATTACTTAGATAATTTTACTTGCACATGTGATGAATTTGATTCATGTATTGTGTGTTCCAGGATTAATGCTGCAGACCAACCTTCGTTGAAAGATGACATGTTAGATGCAAGTGTTGCAGACATTTCAATCTCAGATAGATCTCTTCCTTCCATAATACAACCACCTCCTTTAGAGTTGAAGCCTTTGCCTGAACATCTAAAGTATGCTTATTTGGGGGAAAATGAGAAGCTTCCCGTCATTGTAGCAAAGAACCTTCTACCACAACAGGAAGAAAGGTTACTGCAAACCTTAAAAAGCCATAAACAAGCAATTGGATGGACTTTGGCTGATATTCCAGGTATTAGCCCATCTACTTGTATGCATAGGATACTGCTGGAGGAAAACACCAGACCTGTTAGACAACCACAAAGGCGTTTGAATCCAACCATCTTAGATGTGGTAAAGAAGGAAGTAGGTAAGCTTTTGGCAGCTGGTATCATCTATCCCATCTCAGACAGTGATTGGGTAAGCCCGGTGCAAGTAGTTCCTAAGAAGACTGGCATGACTGTAGTAAAAAATCACAATGATGAACTAATCCCTACCAGAATACAAAACAGTTGGAGAGTGTGCATAGATTATAGGAAGCTTAACCAAGCTACTCGCAAGGATCACTTCCCTTTGCCCTTCATAGACCAAATTTTGGAAAGATTAGCAGGAAAATCTCATTATTGCTTTCTGGATGGTTTTTCAGGTTATTTTCAAATACATATAGCCCCAGAAGACCAGCATAAGACCACCTTCACTTGTCCTTTTGGTACTTTTGCCTATCGAAGGATGCCCTTTGGTCTATGCAATGCCCCTGGAACCTTTCAAAGATGCATGGTAAGCATTTTCTCTGATCTCTTAGAAAGTTGCATGGAAGTGTTTATGGATGACTTCACTGTATATGGTTCTTCTTTTGATGCATGCTTAGAAAGCCTTTCTAAAGTTTTGGACAGATGCATTGAGACTAACCTGGTTTTGAATTTTGAAAAATGTCATTTCATGGTAACAGAAGGTATAGTCTTAGGACACTTGGTATCTAGCAAAGGTTTAGAGGTTGATAAGGCCAAGATAGACATTATTACTTCTCTACCTTACCCCACTTCTGTGCGAGAAGTACGTTCTTTACTTGGTCATGCAGGTTTTTACAGAAGATTCATCAAGGATTTTAGCAAGATTGCACAACCTCTTTCTAAACTACTACAAAAAGATATCAAATTTGTGTTTGATCAAGCATGCAAGGATTCATTTGATGAACTAAAGAAGCGGTTGACAACCACTCCCATCATTCAACCACCTAATTGGACACTTCCATTTGAATTAATGTGTGATGCATCTAATTATGCCCTTGGTGCTGTACTGTCTCAAAGAGTTAGCAAGAGATCTCATGTCATTGCATATGCCTCTCGCACACTTGATGCAACCCAATCAAATTACACAACTACTGAGAAGGAGCTTTTGGCAATTGTGTTTGCATTAGATAAATTTCGCTCCTATTTGCTTGGATCTAAAGTTATTGTCTTCTCTGACCATGCAGCTTTGAAATACTTGCTGAAGAAGACAGATGCTAAGCCAAGACTGATTCGTTGGATGCTTCTGTTGCAAGAATTTGATTTAGAGATTAAAGACAAGAGTGGTGCAGAGAACCTTGTAGCAGATCATTTAAGTCGGATCCAGCAACCTTGTGAAGAAACTTCAATTGCAGATTCATTCCCAGAAGAGCATCTCTATCATTTGCACGGGAAAGATCCTTGGTATGCAGATTTGGTAAACTATCTGGTTGCTAAAGAAATACCCAAACACTTCACCAAATCGCAACTTGCCAAGTTGAAAAGTGATGCCAAACACTACATATGGGATGAACCATACCTTTGGAAGACATGCAGTGATCAAATCATTAGAATATGTGTTCCAGATCATGAAGTTCAGTCTGTACTTACCTTTTGCCATTCCCTAGCTTGTGGTGGACACTTTGGGCCACAACGGACAGCTAGAAAAGTACTAGACTCAGGCTTTTATTGGCCTACAATATTTCGTGATGCACACAGATTATGCATAACTTGTGAGCAGTGCCAAAGAATAGGGAGTATTTCGCGCAGAAATGAGATGCCCCAACAACCACTTCTCTTTTGTGAGGTATTTGATGTATGGGGTATAGACTTTATGGGTCCATTCCCTGTCTCTTTTGGCTTTGTTTACATTCTGCTAGCTGTTGATTATGTTTCAAAATGGGTGGAGGCAAAAGCCACCCGTACTGATGATGCTCGAGTTGTTGCAGATTTTATCAGGTCTAACATTTTTAGCAGGTTTGGCATTCCTAGAGCTCTAATTAGTGACCAAGGTACTCATTTTTGCAACCGCACAATGGAAGCCCTACTCCGCAAATATGGAGTCATGCATAAAGTCTCCACCCCATATCATCCTCAAACAAATGGTCAAGCTGAAGTTTCTAATCGAGAGATCAAGAAAATCTTAGAGAAAACAGTTCAGCCTAACAGGAAGGATTGGAGCTTGCGCCTTGTTGATGCATTATGGGCATATAGGACAGCTTACAAGTCACCCATTGGCATGTCTCCCTACAGGATTGTCTTTGGTAAAGCATGTCATCTTCCAGTTGAATTAGAGCATAGAGCATTTTGGGCAGTAAAGAAATGCAACAAGGATCTAGACCAAGCAGGAATCCATAGGAAGCTTCAATTGCAGGAACTTGAAGAAATTCGATTAGAAGCATACGAAAACTCCAAAATTTACAAAGAAAAGGTCAAAGCTCTTCATGACAAAAAGTTGGCAAGAAAGGAGTTTTCCGTTGGACAAAAAGTTCTCCTTTTCAATTCTCGGCTAAAGCTTATGCCTGGTAAGCTACGCTCTAGATGGTTAGGACCATTTGTAGTTACTAATGTTTTTCCTTATGGTGCAGTGGAAATAAAAAATGAGGTAACTGAAAATATCTTCAAGGTGAATGGACATCGTCTTAAACCATTTTTCGAAGGTTTTCAAAAGCACACGGTAGAAGAAGTGCATTTGCACAATGCCACATACCTGCAATAAATTCAAGAGAAGTCTCTCTCTCTCCCTCTCTCTCTCTCTTTCTCTCTTTCTCTCTCTCTCTTTCTCCCTCTCCCTCTCTCACATTCCTCGCTTATAAGTTTCAACTAATCTCTCAACTTCCTTCTCCACCTCTTAAATCATCCCAACTATTACACCACATTGAGCTTGCAGGAATAATAACTTGAGTGTTTTAAGAAAAAAATGGAGAAAGCTCTCACCAGGATCAAAATTTTGTTCCCTACTCTCCCGAGAAATTTTCTTAAAGACATTTACAATTGCAGACTTGAACGATTGAGAGCATTAACACTCTTAGGCCTTCCAGAAGATGTCTGTTGGATCATTGAAGCTAAGGTACGTTTAGCAGGTGAATTTCAAGAATCATTTGTTAAAAATATGCCAGGTATGGGAAGAAGTTCCTATGCAAAGAAGAGAAGGGCAAAAAGAATTGGAGTTTGCTACAGGTGTGCAAGATGGACCTGTAACAAAAGATGCAAGAACCCTGGAATGGTTTCAAGAAATCGAGAGGACAAAATTCAATTCATAAAGGATGGACTGAGTAAGGAGTCATTGGATGATATCATTCAGACTCTTGAGACGCATCCTAGTGGGCATGTACAAGGAGTCCTTCTTGATTTGTTTGAACTGTTCCGTAAGGAAAAAACACGTTATAGTCTTGGGAATCTGACTTTAAAAGACCCTGTTGTCAGTTTACAAGAAAACTGAATGGGAAGCACATCCTCGACTCTTAGAAGGCGTTTCAGCCGTTACTGGACGTAAAACCAAAGGAAGATGTGAGCCACAATCACAACTACTGTTCATTCTCATGCGTGTATGTTTGTCATTTACATTGTCTTTTCAATTTATTGGGCCACCGTTTTTTTTTGAAATTTTCATCCCTGCTTAAAGTCTTTCCCCTCTGACATTCACCTTTTCCTTGAACCCAAAATTCAAACCTTTGCAACCAAAATTCAAACTTTTGCAACAAAAATTCAAACTTTTGCAGCAAAAATTCAAACTTTTGCTACCAAATCCTGATCCCGCACTATTCAAGCGATCTCCTTGTCTGATATTGAGTCCCTATAAATTATCCACCTCTATGACATATTTTTTCAAAAAAAAAAAAAAAGACAGAAACACCGTATATGGATAAGATCAATACTATCTGTGTTTTTGGTGGGTCTAACCTTGGAAAGGATGGAGAATTTCAACATGCAGCTTCTACCCTTGGTAAGGCATTAGCTGCAAGAAAAATCAATCTTGTTTATGGGGGAGGGATTCAGGGTTTAAAAGGATGTGTTGCAGGATCTGCACTCACAAAGGGGTGTAACGTCTTAGGTGTTGGCTTAAAAAATGGGAGCACCTCCTACTTCACCCTGGGTACTGAATTGAAGGTTGCAACAATGCATGACCGTATGAGACACATGTTGGTTAATTCTAATGCATTTATTGCATTACCTGGTGGTCTTGGAACAATGGAAGAAATTTTTACCATTATATTTTGGGCCTATCGGAATTTTCATAAAAAACCTTTGGGCTTATTGAATATTAATGGCTTTTATAATGGTTTGATATCCTTTTTAGATCATGCAGTAGAGCAGGAGTTCATGCCACAATCTATGCGCAACATCATAGTATCTGCTTCAACTGTTGAACAGCTACTTGAGATTTTGCAAAATCCTACATCTGAGCTCAGTCAAGCAATGCAGCTGGTGAACCAACCAAATCAGGATGGCAGAGATAAAAGAGAACCAGATACCACTCTTCGGTTATAACTTTTCCTTACTTTGATGGTTTTCTTACATTTCTTTTCCTGTTATATGAAATTTCATCTAAGACATTGGGGACAATGTCTTGGATAGGTTGGGGGGAAGATGGTCCGATATCTAAAATTAAAAAAAAAAAAAAAAACAAAAAAAAAAAAACAAAAAAAAAAACAAAAAAAAAATTAGGTTAGATTCATAAACTTGCTTTGAGTAAGATGGCTGAGTAAGGAGTTACACTTGACTCTTGATACGCATCTTATGATTTAAAAAAAAAAAATTGAATGTGGAAGTATGTTTTTCTTTAGATTTCATAAAATAATTGAAGCAAAATGATTTACATTTCGAGATTAATTAGTTTGGCAACACATATTTGAACTGGATAGATTAGATTTGATAAATATATTACCTGTGAGATTTTGAGCCTTATTATTATTTTCTTTCTTGTATGATTTTCATCCATGGAATATGTTACTTCAGAACTTGCATTAATTCTTTTTGAAGCTACATTTTCACATGATTTGTACAAAAATGATTGAGGCACTGTTTTTCTTGAACAAACCACTTGGCCAAATAACTAAACCATATAATTTTATCCTTTGATCAGCCCTTTGAGCCGATTAGCCTTTTCTTCTTTTTAGCTCATCACAAATAAAAAAAAAAAAAAACAACTTTGTCTGACCATAGAAGGTGAGGAATACTGGATTTATCATACCATAAGTGTTTCAATAAGTGTGGGGGAGATTATTGTTGTGTTCATCAATATCATGGTTGAAAAAAAAAACTGAAGCAATAAATTAATAAATAAACTATTATATTGAAAAATAAAAATAAAAAAAATTGAAGAAGTGATATCTGTTTCTCACACTTGCACTTACAATCAATTCTCAATCCTCACCATTTTCCTTGGTCTAACATTGTATCTCTTCAATATATCATTTCATCTTTCTAATCTCGTTAGAACCAAAATAAAGACCTCTTGATTTGTGCATTGCATGTGTACATAGTAGTAGAGAAGTAGAAGATATGCAAGCCTATGATAGTTCATCTTTCATGGATTGAATTTGAGAGAAACACTTACCAAATCAAACACTTGAGAGATTCAGAGTATATCATGTGAGGTTTTATCTTTCTCAATCTATGTTTTTCAAATTAAAGTTGCCTTTCTAAGTAATTTCAAAAATGTGATGAAAGAATGCTTCATGAAATTTTGTGAATTCTTGAGAAATCAACTCAAAACTTTGATGTTCTTTCAAAAAAAAAAAAAAAAAAAAAAATCACCAATCCTTAACTTAAGTTTGCCCGAGACGTGCAAAAGATAAGTGTGGGGGAATTTGATAAGCATAGGTTTCATAAATAATTATCTCTCACTTTTATCTCATTAAGACTTCTTATATGTTCAATTAAGTGATCTTTGTCATATTTTATGAGTTTGGGTTCATATGAAGTTTAATTGAATTTCTTTGCTTACCCGATTAAAATGACACTATTATAGTATTTTGAGCATAATAGGAGTTGTAGACATCCAAAAATCATGAAATCTATCTTGAATGAAAGCTTAAAGAAGTGTCCATATTTACAAAGCAAGAGCAGATTCTAAATGGGATGTTTAGGACTCCGAAATTATCTCGAAAGATGAGATAGTGTTGCTGACGTGGAATTTGAACAGTGTGCAAAGATCCGGCCATATCTTGAGATATAGAAGTCATATTGAGATGAACTCAACTTTGTTAGATAGCTAAGATCCAGGGCTACAACTTTTGTTCAGAAGTCAAGCTCTAATTCGGACATGTGAACATCCGAAATTGCGGTGCAAGAAAGTCAAAATTGTTGTGCTCATTGGTGGCAAAAATTCAAAAGTGTTTTGCAATTTCAACAAAGCCCATGTGAAAGCAAGAAAAGGGTAGAAAAGTAATATCCTAGTTGGTGACTTTTTGAAGATGATGCCTCAAAAATCCTCTATAAATAGAAGGGTTTGCAAGAGGAGACACACACCAATTTTTGGAGATTAACTCCAATACCACTTTCTTTCTTTCTTTCTTTCTTTCTTTCTTTCTTCCTTTCTTTCTTTCTTGTTAGTTTTTCCTCCTTCATGGAAGGCTTAGTTTTTCTTTCTTGTTAGTTTGCCTCCTACATGGAAGGCTTAGCTTTTCTTTATTGTTAGTTGCCTCCTACATGGAAGGCTTAGGATTTATTTGTTGTTAGTTGCCTCCTACATGGAAGGCTTAGGATTTATTTGTTGTTAGTTTGCCTCTTTCTTTGTTGTTAGTTTGCCTCCTTCTTGGAAGGCTAGGTTTGTAGTTTCAATTCAAGGATTCAAGCTATTTTCATTTTAACTTTGAGGTCTTGATCTTTATTTACGTGCATATTAAGTGGTTTCTACTCTACTTCACTATATTCTTCAATTTTATTCTTTAATCAAAGTTTGATCGGTTGACGTATTTTGGTTAATGTATAATTGATTTATAATTGGTTTTTGATTGGTAAATCATTTTCCAAAAGTTTGAAGAGTAGAAATTAAGTAATTGAATTGAAGGTTTTCATTTTATTACTTACTTCAACTGAATTCTGATTGTAAAATTGGTTTAGATAAAAGATTAAGTGGTTACTAAATCTTGTTGATCATAATCAATTAAATTCTAAGAGGTTTCTCAGTAGAGAATTCAAGGATCATTGTAGGGGTTCCAGATGATCCTAGGTTGATAAACACAATGCATGATTTTAGTGATCAATGATTAGTTATGAAAATAGCCTCTGAATTCCTTGAGTTGATAATTGTTAAGTGAAATTAATTTCAGTCTGTATTTTGTGTTTAGCACTCAATATCACATCTTTACAAAACCCCCTTGTTCTAATTGTCTCCTTATTTGCTTAAGAATATGAAATGGTCTTTGGGAGATGACCTAGGTTGCACCTTATACTATACCAATAGTTTGGGGGAAATCTAGAAATTATTTTTGCGCGTTTGCGACGAGCGTGTCAATAAGCATAGATTTCATAAATAATTATCTCTCACTTTTACCTCATTAATACTTCTTATATGTTCAATTAAGTGATCTTTGTCATATTTTATGAGTTTGGGTTCATATGAAGTTTAATTGAATTTCTTTGCTTACCCGATTAAAATGACACTATTATAGTATTTTGAGCATAATAGGAGTTGTAGACATCCAAAAATCATGAAATCTGTCTTGAATGAAAGCTTAAAGAAGTGTCCATAGTTACAAAGCAAGAGCAGACTCTAAATGGGATGTTTAGGACTCCGAAATTATCTCAAAAGATGAGATAGTGTTGCTGAGGTGGAATTTGAACAGTGTGCAAAGATCCGGCCATATCTTGAGATACAGAAGTCATATTAAGATGAAATCAACTTTGTTGGACAGCTAAGATCCGGGGCTACAACTTTTGTTCAGAAGTCAAGCTCTAATTTGGACATGTGAACATCCGAAATTGCGGTGCAAGAAAGTCAAAATTGTTGTGCTCATTTGTGACAAAAATTCAAAAGTGTTTTGCATTTTCAACAAAGCCCATGTGAAAGCAATAAAAGGGTAGAAAAGTAATATTCTAGTTGGTGACTTTCTGAAGATGATGCCTCAAAAATCCTATACAAATAGAAGGGTTTACAAGAGGAGAAACACACCACTTGGAGATTAACTCCAGTACCATTTTCCATCTTTCTTTCTTTCTTGTTAGTTTGCCTTCTTCATGGAAGGCTTATGTTTTATTTGTTGTTAGTTTACCTCCTTCATGGAAGGGTTAGGTTTTTATTTGTTGTTAGTTTTCCTCCTTCATGGAAGGCTTAGGTTTTATTTGTTGTTAGTTTGCCTCCTTCATGGAAGGCTTAGGTTTTTTTGTTGTTAGATTGCCTCCTTCATGGAAGGCTAGGTTTGTAGTTTCAATTCAAGGATTCAAGCTATTTTCATTTTAACTTTGAGGTCTTGATCTTTATTTACATGCTTATTGAGTGATTTCTACTCTGCTTTACTATATTCTTCAATTTTATTCTTTTAATCAAAGTTTGATCGGTTGACGTATTTTGATTAATGTATAATTGATTCATAATTGGTTTTTGATTGGTAAATCATTTTCCAAAAGTTTGAAGAGTAGAAATTAAGTAATTTAATTGAAGGTTTTCATTTTATTACTTACTTCAACTGAATTCTAATTATGAAATTGGTTTAGATGAAAGATTAAGTGGTTACTAAATCTTGTTGATCATAATGAATTAAATTCTGAGAGGTTTCTCAGTAGAGAATTCAAGGATCATTTTAGGGGTTCCAGATGATCCTAGGTTGATAAACACAATGCATGATTTTAGTGATCAATGATTAGTTAAGAAAATAGCCTCTGAATTCCTTGAGTTGATAATTGTTAAGTCAAATTAATTTCATTCTGTATTTTGTATTTAGCACTTAATATCACATATTTACAAAACCTCCTTTTTCTAACATTCTCCTAATTTGCTTAAGAATATGAAATGGTCTTTGGGAGATGACCTAGGTTGCACCTTATACTATACCAATAGTTTGGGGGAGATCTAGAAATTATTTTTGCGCGTTTGCGACGAGCGTGTCACACTGTACATATCAGTAAAATGTAGGGACCATATCCTTGCTCGGGTCTTGATAGACAACGGTTCCTCCTTAAATGTAATGCCTAAAATGACCCTGTCAAAGTTACCCTATGAAGCATCCCACCTAAGGCCAAGTTCAATGGTGGTTAAGGCCTTTGACGGGTCTCGAAGGGAAGTAATTGGAGAAATCGACTTGCCGGTACAGATTGGCCCAGTTATTTTTGAGGTGACCTTCCAGGTGATGGACATCTTACCCGCATATAGTTGTCTCCTGGGAAGGCCATGGATTCACTCCGCTAGAGCAGTGACATCCACCCTTCATCAAAGGCTGAAATTCATCATGGATGATAGGCTGATAATTGTCTCTACCGAAGAGGACTTTTTGGTCAGTAAACCCACCAATCCTCCTTATATCGAGGCTGCTGAAGAAGCCTTGGAAACTCACTTCCAAGCTTTAGAGATTGCTAATGTTACTACCGTTAAGGAGGGAGAGGTGGTAGACCAACATCGGCCCCCTAAAGCTTTGTTGATGATGGCCAAGATAATGTTGGAAAATGGATTCCAGCCCGAGGACAAACTGGGGCAAAACAATGGTGGATTAACCCAGCCTTTGCAGTTGATTAAGAACAAGCACAGGTTCGGGTTAGGATACAAACCCACAGAAGAAGAAAAAAGGAAGCTTAAGGGAGAAATGGAAGAAAAGAAGCGGGCTAGATTGGAAAAGCGAAAGCCCCAGATAAAGAGGGTCCCTCTGCATCCCATTTCAGAAAGTTTTTGGAGTGCTGGGTTTGAGACTCCAAATATGATAGCGATTGTTGATAAAGAAGAGCCACTCAACATAGATGACCTGGTGATAGCTTGTCCGCCGGAACACAAACTAAACAATTGGGAGACCATCGAGCTTCCTATGATTTTAAATTCAGTCTACATGTAATTTGTAATTGGTGTGAAATTTTTGTAAATGAACAATATTTTGTACATATGTTTGATCAATAAATACTGCTGAATTCTTTCAGAATTATTCTTTTCCTTCCTCCAATACATCCATATATCTTACCCTTTTCGCATATTTGCAGATCCGAAAACAACTTGCCTAATGACGATCACGCTAGTATTGTATTGAGTAATTTTGACTGTCTTGTTAATCAAACGGATGAGGAAATAGAATCTGAGTGCGAACCCTCTGGGGAACTACTAAGGTTGGTGGAGCGAGAATCTAAGTTGATACAACCTCATCAAGAGTCCGTCGAATTAATAAACCTAGGGACTGATGAGGAGAAAAAAGATGTGAAGATAGGTGCATTCAAAAATCGCTCTCGATTAGTGTCACTATTACATGAATATAGCGACATTTTCGCTTGGTCGTATCAAGATATGCCAGGATTAGACACATCGATCGTAGAACATAAGTTGCCTTTAAATCCTGATTGCCCATCGGTGAAGCAGAAGTTAAGAAGAATGAAGCCAGGTAGGTCCCTAAAACTCCGAGAAGAGGTGAAAAAGCAGTTTGATGCAGGTTTTCTGGCCGTAGCAAAATACCCGGAGTGGGTCGCAAATATAGTACCGGTCCCCAAGAAAGACGGAAAGGTGCGAATGTGCATAGATTTCAGGGACCTAAATAGGGCCAGTCCAAAGGACGACTTCCCTCTACCTCACATAGATGTATTAGTTGATAATACTGCCCAGTTCTCTTACTTTTCGTTTATGGACGGTTTCTCTGGATATAATCAGATCAAGATGGCTGAAGAGGATATGGAAAAAACCACCTTTATTACGGCTTGGGGAACTTTCTGTTACAAGGTCATGCCTTTTGGGTTGAAGAACGCTGGGGCAACATATCAGAGAGCCATGGTGACATTATTTCATGACATGATCCACAAGGAGATCGAGGTATATGTGGATGACATGATCGCCAAGTCAAGAACCGAGGAGGATCACCTCGATAACCTGCAAAAACTATTTGAACGTCTTCGAAGGTTCAAATTGAGAATGAACCCAGCTAAATGTACCTTTGGTGTGAAGTCAGGGAAGCTGCTAGGCTTCATTGTTAGTGAAAGGGGAATTGAGGTTGATCCTGATAAGGTCCGCGTAATCTTGGAAATGCCAGCCCCGAAAACAGAGAAGGAAGTGCGAGGGTTTCTTGGAAGGCTAAACTACATTGCTAGGTTCATTTTCCAATTGACAACCACATGTGAACCGATTTTCAAACTCTTACACAAGAATTAGCCCATCAGTTGGAATGAGGATTGCCAAGAAGCCTTTGAAAAGATTAAGCTCTATTTGCAAGACCCTCCAGCTCTAGTCCCTCCAGTCCCAGAGAGACCATTAATTCTATACTTGACAGTGACGGGTAACGCCATGGGATGTATGCTCGGTCAACAAGATGCATCTGGAAAGAAAGAACATGCCATTTACTATTTGAGCAAAAAGTTTACCGATTATGAGGCAAAATATTCTTTGTTAGAACAAACCTGTTGCGCATTGGCATGGGCCGCTCATCGTTTAAGACAGTACATGTTGAGCCATACTACTTGGTTGATCTCTAGGATGGATCCGGTTAAGTACATCTTCGAGAAGCCCGCTTTGTCCGGACGGATTGACAGATGGCAAGTTTTGTTATCAGAATATGATATCGTGTATGTTACACAAAATGCAATTAAAGGCAGTGCACTTGCAGATTACTTGGCTCAACAACCTCTAAACGATTATGAGCCGATGCGACAGGGGTTTCCGGATGAGGATCTGATGGCAGTATTTAGTGAGCTGGAACAGGAAGTAAAAGAGAAGTGGATGATGTTGTTTGATGGGGCATCCAATATGATGGGCCATGACATAGGAGCCATATTAATTTCCCCAGAAGGACAATATGTACCTATCACAGCTAGATTAGGCTTTGATTGTACTAATAATGTGGCCGAATACGAAGCCTGCATCATAGGAATACAAGCAACAATTGATGCTAATGTCAAGAACTTGGAGGTCTATGGTGATTCAGCTCTAGTTATCCATCAGGTTAAAGGTGAATGGGAAACTCGAGATGCAAAGTTGATCCCATACCAAGCTTATATTAAGGAATTGTTGGAGCACTTTGATGATGTCACTTTTGCACATATACCTCGAGAGGACAATCAGTTGGCTGACGCCCTAGCCACCCTCTCATCTATGTTCAGAATAGGTAGAGAGGAGGATATGCCCCTTATCCATATTCAACGCCGAGATCGACAAGCCTTTTGCCAGTCGGTTGAAGAAGAACAGGATGGGCAACCATGGTATCATGATATCCGGTGCTTTCTGAAAGACAAGGAATATCCTGATCATGCCTCGAACAATGACAAAAGAACTTTAAGGAGGTTAGCGGCTAGTTTCTTCCTCGATGGAGAAGTGTTATATAAAAGAAATCATGATATGGTCCTGCTCAGGTGTGTAGATGCAGCAGAGGCTAGTAAAATTGTGAAAGAAGTCCATGAGGGATCTTTTGGTGCCCATGCTAACGGACACGCGATGGCAAGGAAAATCCTCAGAGCAGGATACTACGGGTCGACTATGGAGACTCATTGCTATAAGTATGTTAAGAGTTGTCATAAATGCCAGGTATACGCTGACAACATCCACGTGCCGCCTACATCCTTGAATGTATTATCTTCACCATGGCCATTCGCTATGTGGGGAATGGATGTCATTGGACCAATTGAGCCTAAAGCATCCAACGGGCATCGTTTCATATTGGTTGCTATTGACTATTTCACCAAGTGGGTCGAGGCTGCTTCCTATGTCAGCGTGACCCGGAGTGTGGTGTTAAAGTTCGTAAAGAAAGAATTGATTTACCGGTATGGGTTGCCCAACAAAATCATCACAGATAATGGTACCGATCTTAATAACAAAATGATGAAAGAATTATGTGACCAGTTCAAGATCCAGCATCATAATTCCTCCCCATACAGGCCAAAGATGAATGGAGCGGTGGAGGCGGCTAATAAAAACATCAAGAAAATCGTCCAAAAGATGGTGCTCACATATAAAGATTGGCATGAGATGCTCCCCTATGCCCTCCACGCGTATCGTACTTCAGTTCGTACCTCTACCAGAGCAACTCCATTCTCGCTTGTTTATGGAATGGAGGATGTCCTTCCTATTGAAGTAGAGAGTGGGTGCAAGCCCGGGTTGATCAGTTAAATTTGGTTGATGAAAAAAGATTGGTGGCGTTGTGTCATGGACAGCTATATCAGAAAAGAATGAAGAAAGTATTCGAAAAGAAAGTACGTCCCCGAGCATTTCAAGAAGGAGATTTGGTTCTCAAAAAATTATTACCTATGCAAAAAGCGCTACAAGGGAAGTGGGCACCAAATTATCACAGGCCATACGTAGTCAAGAAGGCTTTCTTGGGAGGGGCCTTGATTTTAACTGATATGGATGGGAATGACCTGGCAAATCCAACCAACACTGATGCTATAAAAAATTATTATGCTTAATAAAAGCCCGCTAGGTCGAAAACCCGCAAGGGCGACCTAGGCAAAAGTTAGGGCATCCAAGAGCCCGCTAGGTCGAAAACCCGCAAGGGCGACATAGGCAAAAGTTAGGGCATCCAAAAGCCCGCTAGGTCGAAGACCCCCAAGGGCGACCTAGGCAAAACTTAGGGCATCCAAAAGCCCGCTAGGTCGAAAACCCACAAGGGCGACCTAGGCAAAAGTTAGGGCATCCAAAAAGGCCCTCTAAGTCGAAAACCCGCAAGGGAGACCTAGGAAAAAGTTAGGGCATCCAAAAAGCCCGCTAGGTCGAAAACCTGCAAGGGCGATCTAGGCAAAAGTTAGGGCATCAAAGATGTGCTAGGTTGAAAACCCGCAAGGGCGACCTAGACAAACATGAGGAAAATTCTTATCGTCGCAAGATGACCCTCAAGAATAGGTGGGAACAAGAATGTGATACTGGGGCAAAAGATAAAAAGCGGATTGATTCAAAAGCAGTCAGGTCAGTATTGGGCAGATACTGGGGCAAATTGATGAAAGGACAGGGAGTGGATAAAAGTGAAATAGGCCAATATTGAAATCGGTTCGGAGCTTATCAGAATAAGAATGGACTAATACTGGGGCAAAATTTTGTTTCCTGATAAGCATGGGCGATAAGGCAGGAAAGGTTATGAAAATACAATACTAGCATTGGTCGTCTCGAAGGCACAAGACCATCCAAAATTCCATCCAGAAATACATACTCTTCTAATTCCTCGTTCTGTTTACTTTTGAAATTCAGTCATTTCATTGATTCAATTGTATTCGTTGATCAAACATATGTACAGAATTAAGTGTATCACAGCAATTATTAAATACTAAGACTGTTTAAATCATGGTTAGAACGAAAATTTCGCAATTGATAGTCATTTAATAACATTGAATGATTCTTCTCTCCACAGAATAAGCAGCGTGATGCTTAAAGCCAGATGACGAAATCAAAAAGGGGAAGGCCAATCGCAAGCTCTAGCTCATTCTAAAGGTCATAAGAATCGTGCTATAGGGAAGCCGTGAATTCGAAGTCCGCTAAATAAATAAAGATCAAAATCTTTCCAAATCAAGTCTTCTTGCACCTTATTTCCTGCATTTTGGCCTATCACACCAGGCCCCTCATGTTTAAATTTCTGCTCAAAGCTTATCACATCAGGCGCTGCATTTTAGTTTCCTGCATTTTGGCCTATCACATCAGGCCCCTCATGTTTAAATTTCTATTCAAGCCTATCACATCAGGCACTGCATTTTAGTTTCCTGCATTTTGGCCTATCACATCAGGCCCCTCATGTTTAAATTCCTGTTCAAGCCTATCACATCAGGCGCTACATTTTATTTTTTCCATTTTGGCCTATCACATCAGACCCCTCATGTTTCAATTTCTATTCAGCCTGTCACATCAGGCGCTGCATTTTACTTTCTGCATTCTGGCCTATCACATCAGGCCCCTCATGTTTAAATTTCTGTTCAGTCTATCACATCAGGCGCTGCATTTTACTTTTTGCATTCTGGCCTATCACATCAGGCCCCTCATGTTTAAATTTCTGTTCAGCCTATCACATCAGGCGTTACATTTTACTTTCTGCATTCTGGCCTATCACATCAGGCCCCTCATGTTTAAATTTCTATTCAGCCTATCACATTAGGCGCTGCATTTTATTTTCTGCATTCTGGCCTATCACATCAGGCCCCTCATGTTTAAATTTCGGATCAGCCTATTACATCAGGCGCTGCATTTTACTTTCTGCATTCTGGCCTATCACATCAGGCCCCTCAAGTTTAAATTTCTGTTCAGCCTATCACATCAGGCGCTGCATTTTACTTTCTACATTCGGGCCTATCACATGAGGCCTCTCATGTTTAAATTTCTGTTCAGCCTATCACATCAGGTGCTGCATTTTATTTTCTGCATTCTGGCCTATCACATCAGGCCCTTGCATGTTTAAATTTCTGTTCAGTCTATCACATCAGGCAATGCATTTTAATTTCTTGCATTCTGGCCTATCACATCAGGCCCTGCATGTTTAAATTTTTGTCCAGCCTATCACATCAGGCGCTGCATTTTAATTTATGCATCTTGGCCTATCACACAAGGCCCCTGCGCATTTAGATTTCTGCATCTTGGCCTATCACACAAGGCCCCTCCATGTTTAAATTTTTGCATCTTGGCCTATCACACAAGGCCCCTACATGTTTAAATTTCTTCATCCTGGCCTATACAGGCCCCAACACATTTGCTTTTCTATCTAGCCTATTCAGGTGCCGCATCTTAAATCCCTTCATTTTGGCCTACCATATTAGGCCCCGCAAATTTGAACCTCGTCAACTCATTACACAAGGCTTGCAAAACTTATGCAAAATTTTCACATTTGAACTACGATCGTCCAACTTATTAGGGCAAGCACTCCTAAGTTTTCGGTCAACCCCGGAACTTTTCTGGTACCCCGAAGCATCATTCAACTCCCTGACATCTTCAAGACTTGCCAATAAGGCTCGCACCCATGCCATTTTTTATCTTTTACCTCGGACATAATTTGTTCACTTCTTTACTCATTTCTTACCGTGATAATCTAGAAACTTCTTTCTTATATTATCTGGTAAGAAAATGAGTAAAGAGGGGAAAACTGTGAACACTAAATTATGTCCGAGGATAAATTTAAAACCCAAAATAAATCATTTTGTTTTTTAGTCTAAAATAAAAAATAGCAAAAAAAGAATAGAAAAAGAAAGAAAAATAATTTTTTAGTTAAGAATTTAGTTAGAAAGTTAGTTGGATTAGCTAATGATGGTTAAGAATTAGTTAGAGAAAAAATAAAAAAGAAAAAGAAAAAAAAATGACAGAAAAATAATTTTTTAGTCAAGAATTTAGTTAGAAAGTTAGTTGGATTAGTTAATGATGGTTAGGAATTAGTTAGAGAAAAAAAAAAGAAAAAAAAAAAAGAAAATGAAAGAAAAATAAATTTTTAGTTAAGAATTTAATTAGAAAGTTAGTTGGATTAGTTAATGATGGTAAGAATTAATTATAGAAAAAAGAAAATGAAAGAAGAAACAATAAAGAAAATAATAAAAAGAAAACAAAAAAGAGAAAAATTAGAATACAAAAGGGGGAAGCTTCTTCACTTCTAAAATTTTTTCCCTTTCCTATAAATAGGGACTTTCATTTAGTTCAAGGGGGATTCTTCATTTTAAAAAAAAAATTCAGAATTTCTATGGAGGGAGAGAGAGGAGCACTTTGAGTCATTGAAGGGAGGTTTTTAGTTTTTTCCTAAGAGGAGCACCAAAGAGACTCTGGAATTCTACATTCAATTGAGCACCTCCTTGGCCTCCATGGAACCAGTTGTTCATCAACTTCCAAGATGCTATCAAGTGGCATTCAAGAACATCAATGGAGGTTAGATTTTGCTTCTATTTCGTTTAATTTTCTTGCGTCTTCTCGGATTTTCGAGTTCATCTTCGTCTCTGTTTTCCTTTTAATTTTTGATCTGTCCAATGATCTCCAATTTCAGTGATTTTTGTTGCGTTCTCTTTGTCTTTCTCTCTAGTTTCTGGAATGATATTATTTGTCTAATTTGGATCTAAAATGAAGTCTCTATGACCAGATTACTGAAGGATGTTCGTCTTGATGCGCAAATTAACTTAGCTTGTTTGATTTGTGTATACCTTACTCATTTCTGGTCTGTTTTTTTGTCAAATTTGTTTTGTTTGATTTCTATAACCTATATCTTTCAATATTTTGGTTTTAATTTTTCACATCTACCAAAAAATATTTCTAAAAATTCTGAGATTTGTATTCAAATTTTGGCGCCAAATTTTCGAGTTAATCTTCGTCTTTGTTTTTCGTTTTCATTTTTGATCAGTCACACGATCTCTGATTTTTGTGCTTTTTGTTGCGTTCTCTTCGTATTTCTCTGAAGTTTCTGGAATGGTATTACCTGTCTAATTTGGATCTTAAATAAAGTTTTTATGGCCGAATTACTGAGGTATGTTTGTCCTGGTGCGAAAATGAACCTATCTTGTTTGATTTGTGTATAACTTGCTCATTTCTGGTATGATTTTTGTCAAACCTTTTTTGTTTGATTCCTATGATTCATATATTTCAATTGATCAGTTTTAATTTTTTATATCTCTGGAAAAATATTTTTGAAAAATTCTAAGATTTGAATTCAAATTTTGGCGCCAAAATATCTTGTGTCTTTGAAGTTCTTTTGTAGATCTTGTTTTTTTAACCTTGTTTAGGTATTATTTTTCATGTGTGGATCCTTCTATATGTATTTCTTTCTTATTTTTTTGTTTTTGTATATCCTCCTTTGGAAAAAATTCCTAAGAGTGCATGACCATTTGCATACATCCTATATGCTAAGTCTAACTTAAGTCATGCATGATTAAGTCATTAAGCCTAAAGAGTTAAGTGTATGCTTGATTCAAATAAAAACAAACACTTAGTTCTTACCTTTGAACCTTATGACCTAAGCTGGATTGGAGATAATTGAATAAGGAACATCAATGGAGGTTAGATCTAGCTTTTATTCCGCTTAATTTTCCTGGTTCTCCTCGGATTTTCGAGTTCATCTTCATCTCTATTTTCAATTTTCCCCAAATTGTGCAAACGGGTTCTAATACGGGCAAGTAGCGTTCTCTACTGTTATGTGTTCTAATCCGTGCTAATTTAAATACGGCTTACGACGATTTGGATTATGCAAGCACGTCTATGTTTTCTAAAAATATTCCTTTTTCAAAAACGTCTGTTTTCAATTTTCCCCAGATTGTGCAAACGGGTTCTAATACGAGCAAGTAGCGTTCTCTACTGTTACGTATTTTAATCTGTGCTAATTCAAATACGGCTTACGATGATTTGGATTATGCAAGCACATCTGTTTTTCTAAAAGTATTCCTTTTTCAAAAACGTCTGTTTTCAATTTTCCCCAGATTGTGCAAACGGGTTGTAATACGGGCAAGAAGCATTCTCTACTGTTACGTGTTTTAATCCGTGCTAATTCAAATACGGTTTACGACGATTTGGATTATGCAAGCACGTCTGTTTTTTCTAAAAATATTCCTTTTTCAAAAACGTCTATTTTCAATTTTCCCCAGATTGTGCAAACGGGTTCTAATACGGGCAAGTAGCGTTCTCTACTGTTACGTGTTTGAATCTGTGCTAATTCAAATACGGCTTACGACGATTTGGATTATGCAAGCACATCTGTTTTTCTAAAAATCTTCCTTTTTCAAAAACGTCTATTTTTAATTTTCCCCAGATTGTGCAAACGGGTTCTAATACGGGCAAATAGCGTTCTCTACTGTTACGTGTTTTAATCCATGCTAATTGAAATACGGCTTATGACGATTTGGATTATGCAAGCACGTCTTTTTTTCTAAAATTCTTCCTTCTTCCAAAAACGTCTGTTTTTTTAATTTTCCTCAGATTGTGCAACGGATTCTAAGACGGGCAAGTAGTGTTCTCTACTGTTACGTGTTCTAATTCGTGCAAATTCAAACACGGCTTACGACGGTTTGAATTTTGCAAGCACGCTAATCCTTCGTTCATTTCCTAATCTTCAAGAGATCAAGTCTCTTAACCAGAACTACGTAGCCTTGAGTTTCCCATTGCACCAGGGAATACGTAGGAGCAGGATCAAGTCCTGTCAGGCTATTTTCCATAAACCTATTTATTTTCTATTCTATTTTAAGGGATCAAATAGTTTTCAAAATATCACACACTCAGTTTAAGGGTACCGTTCTTTGGAACGGGCGAGTAGGGTGCCTAATACCTTCCTTACTCGTAACCGACTCCCGAACCTAGATTTCTTCCTCAAGTTAGAGTCTTTCCAAATGTTTTCCCTTAAAATAAAATTTGGTGGCGACTTCACAATCCATAAAATTCATTTCAAAATTTAGCGAGCTCGTCGTTTCGTCCTAATTACGGTTATGACACATTACTCAACTCATGAAAAGTTTAGGACTTGTGCACATATGAAAGTCTGGGACTATCCATATTAAAAGTATGAGGCTTCAAGCTAAGTTCGTGATGACCATCGAGAATGAGCTCTTGTTCTTAAGAAGGTTGGGTAGGTGTGGAAGTGAAAAGATATTACTTGATAAAGGATTTAACTAATTGTCAAAATGTTATGTTATGAATTAAATGTGTCATTAAGAGTACAATGATGTGTTGTATATTAAAGTGTCACTAAGAGGGTGATTGATGAATATAAATGATTATGAATATGGAAAATAATTATAATGTGTCAAGTAATATCTATGATGTTATGATATGTAATGATAATAAAGAATGGATGAGATGAATGATTATACTTGTTATGAATTCTTTCATATTTAAAATAAAATAATTTCAGAAAAAGTGATAGTTTATAAAATCAAATATAACTTGTATATTTGTCACTTTATTAAAAGAAACTAAAATGGCAAGGTTAAAAATGATGTCATCAACTATATGTAGATGCTTATTGAGAAATTTTTTATTCTCATCTCCTTCTTCCCATTCTTTTTCTTGAGTCTAATCATACTCATCATGATAATAATTGTGTACTTAGAAAATAGATAGCATGGACGGGTAATTCATTACACACAAAAGGAATGCAGAAAAAGACCAAGAAAGCACAACAGAAGCAAGATGGACTACTTCATCATGCACTAAAAATGGACATGTTATTGTATTTATATTTATTTATGTGTTATTTTTGTTTGATAATAAATTTATTAATCCAGGCATTAACACCTTTGCTTTGTAAAAAAGATTCACTACAAGTCTTATATGTGTGTTATTTATATGTGTGAGTGTCATACTAGACAAGTTAATCTTATTTTAAAGTAAATTTATAACTACTTATTATGTCTACTTGACTACATGCTCTAAATTTACTAAGAGGGAAGATATGACAATACATTTCTTATTTTTAAAAAATTGTATCTTATTTTCAGTAAAAGTATTTTGCATAATGAAATAGCAGTGAATTTACGATATAACTTAAGCGTAGGACAAGATGATTATTAGAGTGTTACACTAAAAGTAAAAATTTACGATATAACTTAAGCGTAGGACAAGATGATTATTAGGGTGTTACACTAAAAGTAAAAATTAGTTATAAAAATTTAAAACTTGTACATAGAAATTTTATTCTCTTTTTTGTATTCAATTGTTTTTATAATTATCCTCATAAGATAATGAAAATATTTAATTCTTTTTTGGTCATGAATAATACAACATAATATTGTAATTGTTTAATTTAAAATTTTAATGATAGTGAAAATTAGTGATTATCTATTATTATGTTCTTAATAATAATTAAATATAGGTCCTATGTTCTTCTTCTCTTACTTCCTCTTTTGAAAACCTGATTTTTACTTAAGTAAGTTTTACTATTATTTGTATTGTAACATTTGACTTTTATGAATGACTTATTAAAATTTTACAAGTGATCCATATTATATCTAATATGTTAAGGATTGCAATTTCATATATAAAGTAGTACAATGGAAATAATTGATGTTTATTATGGTTAATTAGGTTCTTGAAGGTGTAAATAACAAAAAGGGAAACATTTATATAGGCAGTACAAGTCCCTCAAACGTGGTAAAAGCTTACTATGAACAATTTCAAAAAAATTTCTATCTTTTTCTAAAGTGTCCAGCAGAGGAACTAATTGAAGGAGGTTGTATGGTTCTAACTATTTTGGGAAGGAAAAGCGAAAATCCATCCAGCAAAGAGGCTTCCTATATTTGGAACCTTATGTCTATAGCTCTTAATGATATGGTCAAACAGGTAAATAATGTCTTTTTGTATATTATTATTATTATTATTATCACATTTTTTATTTAATTTTACATTTGTTCTGTTGTTTTTCTTTCCCTTTCTTTTATTTGAGTTGTTGTATATTCTTATTTTATAAATATATGATCATGACTAATTGTTTTCGGTATAATTGAATGGGGAATAACAAGGGAAGTAATTAATAAAGAAAAAGTGTAGAAAGAATTTTTTTTATATGAAAGAAAAAATTAATGTTCACAAATTTCATATTTTTATAATCTCTCCATGAATCGACAATTTAGTAGGAAAGTATTTTTTATTTTAATATTTTGATTATTAATTTTGTAGAGAAATAATAATATTAATTAATTATTTATAATACTAATAAAATAATAATATAATAAAAATTAGAATTTTTAAATTTAAATGAATTTTTTTAATTTATATAAAAAATTATATTATTAATTATTTTTTCATGTTTCCAAACAAGAAAAAAAATTATTTTTTCCTATTCATTCAAACAACTCATTTTTTAATTTACTTTTTTATTTCCTTGTTTCTTATCCTATTTTTTTCTTTTTATTTTTCATATCATCTAAACAAATTATTAAACTTCAAGCAGATATAAAATATTTAATATAAATGCACATTTTCCATATGCAACATATTTCAATTTTTAAAAAAAATTACATGGCAGCTAAGTTTGTGCAAGTGCAGAAAAATTAAAAAATACCTTTTCAACAAATACTTGCTAAAATTTTAAATAATACATATTAATTATCTTTTGATCATAAATAAATTTGCAAGATATGAATATAAATATTTTTATTGTTTGACACGGAATTATAAAGGAAGAGCAAGTAAATACTTTTAACATCTCTAATTATATTCCATCCTTATCTGATGTAAAATTGAAAATTGATAAAGAAGGATTATTTACCATCAACCATTTAGAGGTATTTGAAGTAGACCGAAAAACTCATGATTTTGAACATGAAATATCTAAATCACTTAATGATAATGGATACAGTATTACACAATGCATGAGGGTTGTGGCTAAACCTTAGAGGAGGTTTTTAGTCACTACCAGCAAATATTGGTTCATCGTATGTCCAAGGAAATATTGGTTTTTAGTCACTACCAGCAAATATTGGTTCATAGTTACGTGTTATTAACTAGAAAAGCATGAGCAATTAAAAAATTTGCATCTTATGACATGTTGATGGAAATTCAAATCATTTTGTGTAGGGAAAATAATTTATTAAAAAAGATAATATTTATTTTAGTGTAATTTTTGCACCATAAAGGAAATAGCTAGTTTCTAGTTACAGGTTAGAAAATATCATTGACACTGCCAAAAGAAAGTACAATAATATGTTGAGAAAAATAAGAAATAATGTTGTACCTTGAACATGTCGTTGATCTAATTTTGAGATACATGATGATGTTACAAAACGTATAATAAAATTAATTGAGGTGGAAATTGTGATAATTGGCTCATTATATTTTACATCTAGATGCTTATCTCATTTTGAATTTGCAATAATCTATATATAATATTTAAAATATAAAATTAGTTTGTTGATCCTTTATTTTTTTTAATTTGTTTTTTATTCTCTAAAAGTTTCTTTGTTTATCTATCTTTTAAATTCTTTCTTTTTTATTAACTTATTTAAATTTATTAATTACATGTTAATGAGTTGTCATTATTAATATAAATAATGTGATTCAATAAGTAATTTTTCTTTAATTTTTTTCTATTTTTTTTCTTTATTCCTTTCTTTCATCTTCTCTCTTCTCCTTGTCTTTCTCCTTTCCACCATTCTTTTACTTTCCCATCTATTTACTCTTTCTTTCTCTTTTTTTCTTCCTTATGCCCTCTCAATCCTTCAAACTTTCATAACAAACACACTCATCTCAATTTAAAATACAAGGATATTAGTCAAAATAAACATAAATTAAGTTATGATTAAATCATTAACAACACATTAGTCAAATAATAGTCAACCCATATCAACTATCCCAAAACAATCAACACAGAGAACATTTAGAAAACCAACATCTAAATATAAAAACAAAATAAAACAATTGAAAGGATAGAAAGAAGAAAAAAAGATTGCTACAGCTACCACCGAAATGGAACCACCACCATGAAGTCATCACCATTCTTGAAGTATCCACAATTCCCTTTCTCTATCACTGTTAGCATTAACAACCCACATATTTGCAGCGTTCGAAACCAAATCGGCACAATTAGCATTGTTATAAGGCAGCCATCAGGATTGACAGACCTTACCACACCAAAGTTATCTCTGGAGCAAGAATTTGTTTTACTATGCCCTAACCATCATCATCCCCACTTTTAATAATGTTTATGGATAACGATGTAGAAGATGATGAGAAGGTGAGAGACGAAAAAGAAGAAAAAAAATACAAGGAAGGAAGAATTGGAACAACAGGAGAATGGAAGGAAAGGGGAAGGATAAGGTGGAGAATGGAAATGAAGGAAGTAGAAAAATAGTTAATTTAATTTAAAAATAATAATAAAAATAATAAAATAAAATTATATAAGTTAAAAATAATGATCTATTATATTTTATTAACACGGTTCGAGAATAAAATATAAAAAAAACCCATTTAAAATTCATTTGAAAGATAGAGAACATATTTCAAATTTTCAAAAGATAAAGAATTGAAAATAAAATAAGACAGAACTAACAAACTAATATAGCCTACTCTAAAATTTAAGTCTATGGACTGAACAAACAACAAAAATATAATTTTTATTTGTAAATATGCATTTAGTATTTTTTAAATACTTGAAAGAAAAAGATTATTTCAATAATTGATTATGTTTATAACCAATTATTTTTATAGTTGTTTATGTAGAATATGTTTTCATGTTTGGATATGTTAGGTCAAAAGTAATTATAAACTTTTTTACCGTATAAAAGAATCACCTTTTTATAAAAAATATAAAAATAAATATGAAGTAGTAATTAAATATATTTAAAACAATTAATTATTGAGGATAAAATAAGAAAGAAAAAGTTGATAACTTTTAAACACAATTTCCAAAAGTTTACTTATCTTAAATAAATTTTTTCTTTGCAAATAATATAGTAATATAGATTATAAGTCACTTTTCTAATAATTTTCAAATAAAAATAAATTGTATTTTTCTTAATTTTTCATTTAATAAAAAATTATTTTCAAATACACATTTAGTGAAAATTTAATTTTACATTAGAGTAGTGAGAAAATAAATTAGATCATGTATACACACGCGCGCACACAGACACCTGATTTTGAAGCTAGACTCGAAAACTCATGATTTTGAACATGAAAGATTTGAATCACTTAGTGATAATGGATACAGTATTACATAGCGCATGAGGGTTGTGGTTTAACCTTTGCTTGTTAGCCATTTTGGTGAAGCTATCATTGAAGAGGTTTTTAGTCGCTACCAGCAAATATTGGTTGATCGTATGTCAAGGAGAAGATTGAGTTCATCAATGTTACCGTATTATTGACTAGAAAAGCATGAGCAATTAAGAAATTTGCATTTTATGACATGATGATGGAAATTTAAATCATTGTATGCAGGAATATAATTTATTAAAAATAATAATATTTATTTTAGTGTGATTTTTGCATCTTAAAGAAAATAGCTAGTTTCTAATTAGGGGTTAGGAAATATAGTTAGTACCCTAAAAAAAAATAGAATATTATGTTGAGTAAAAGTAAAAACTATAGTATAATGTTCTACCTTGGATACGTTGTTGTTCTACTTTTGAGATACATGCTGATCTTATAAAATGTGAAATAAAATTATTAGTGTGTTGATTATGATAATTGGCCGGTTATATTTTATATTTAGATGTTTATCTCGTTTTGAATTTGCTAATAAAACTTTTAAATATCAATTTTATGATTTTAGGAGGAAGTGTTAGATGGAATTTTTTTTATTAAAAATTAATATTTATATTCTCAAATATCAAATTTTTATTCTATATACAAAAACTTATTAAATAAAACAATTTATTCAAATGCGTTGTAACCAAAATTACAACAAAACAACAAATTCACTAAATGCTTGGTGGAATAATTATGATTGTAAAATTACCACCAAATTTTTATTTTAAAAGAAAAAATATTTTAAAAAAAACTCTAGCAGAGGAAGAGTTTTAAGTTTGAGAGTTGATTATGAATAAAGAAAGTATTAGTATCCTATTCGTCTGTTTCGAAGAACAGTATTCTTAAATTGAATGTGTGATTTTAATATTTTGAAATTTGTTTGATCTCTTAAATATAATAGAAATAAATAGGTTTATGGAGAACACAAGACTTGATCTTGCTCCTACGTATTCTCTGTTAGAATGGGCAACTTAAGGCTACGTAATTTTTGTAAAGAAACTTGATATATGAAAAACAAAGACTTTAAGGAAAATTAAAAGTTTATAAACATTTACCGATCGGTGCACAGGGTTCATGGCAAGCACAAGTTGCACCTAAACCTATACAAATTAAAAGATGAAACCATATATAACACTACTCATTCGAAATAAAATTCATCATTTAAATTTTTAGAAAATAGTTTTAGATGAGATTTTGTTAGATTTCCTTAAACTCATGTGTGCACAGCATTCAAGCCAAACGTAAGTTGCACATGAACCTGTACAAATTAAAATATGAAACAATATAAAACGTCACTCGTTCGTATTAAAACTCGATATGTAAATTTTTCGAAAATAGTTTTAGGTGAGATTTTGTTAGATTTCTTTAAACTTACTGTAAACACCCAATTATGTTCGAGATCCCATTTTTAAAACTAATCAAGAAACTAATACTAAATTAAATAAAACGAAAAAAATAAATAAAACAAAAAAACAAAAAAAAAACAAAATAAAAATAAAAATAGAAAAAAATATAATATAAATCTAAAAAAATAATAAAAATAAATGAATAAACAAATAAAAAAATAATATAAACAAAATCTGAAATTAAAAAAAATTAAAACAAAAAATAGAAAATAATTAAACAAAAAAAAGAAATGAAAAAGATAATAAATAAAAATTCTGGAAAAAATAAAATAAAATCTGAAAAAAATAATAATAATAAAACAAAAATCTAAAAATATATAGGTACAAAATTCCTAATAAAAATGAATTATTAAAAAATTAAGGAAAAAACAACAAAAAATAAAAAAAATTAAAACAAAAAAGAAAAAATAATATAAACAAAATATGAAATGAAAAATAAAAATAAAAATAAAACAGAAATAACTGAAATAACTGAAATAACTGAAATAACTAAACTAACAGAAACTTAACAAAAGAGAACGGAAAAAGGAGGTGCTGGCGCTAGTATATAAGGCTGGGAAGAATAGAAAAAGAAGTGGTCTTTCATTTTTTAAAAAAATTTTGGAGAGGGGGAGCAAAGGGTTTTTCTCTCGGTCTCACCAATTCTTAGAGCTTTTCGACGGTTCTGAAGCTTCTCCTTGCTGTTCTAAAGCGATCTTGGAGATTCTCTCTGCTGGATCCTCTGCTCAAACCTCAGTCGGAGGAGTAAAGGAAATTCTCACTGGCTTCTCTCCGAGATCGAAGATGGAGGGAACGCTTTTTCTCTCCAAGAACCGACCTAAACTGAGGATGGTTGGAGGTAGTTCTACATTGATCTAAAGAGAAGGAAAGCACCCTTGTCCATTGGACAGTGTTCAGACACGCACAATTCAGTCGGATCAAGATTAACACAGAGGCTTTGAAGTTTTCTTGATTTCATCCTTGATTCTGATTCTCCATCTCTAAATCCTCTTCTCTGCCGCATCGTACCTCTGGAGAAATTACCTTGATCAGAGTCAGCTTTAACCTAGATTGAAGCTTGAGGTTCATCAATTCTACATAGTAGTACCTACATATAGGTAGGTGTTTTTTTTTCCTATCTCTCTTTGACTGTTTTTTGGAATATGAATGCCAGTGGTTAAAATTCTTGATTGATTGGGAGCAAATATGTGGAAATGTGACTATTTGTTGAAGAATTCTATAGATAACTCCGCTGGACTCTTAGCTGCTTAACTTGTTAAGAATAAACCAAGATTTTGAAATTGATTTACTGATTAAACTTGCTCAATCCTGTTATTGGTCACTACTCTGGAACTATTCCTGCCGAATGATAAGATTCTTAGCAAGTTGATTGGGATCCAGATTAATCATTCTTGTTTGCTTGTCAAAAGATCCTTCTGTCAGAGTAAATTCGATAATGTTTCATTTGAGTTACTATGGTCCGGTAGTGAACACGTCATTATTCTATTAAGTCCAGTGAGCTGTCTTGACTTCGTCTCAGGATGCATAGATACCGAATTGGTTGAACGGATCCTGAGGACAATGATACGACAGAGGAGCCCTCACATACAGGATGCTCAAGAGATGGTAAAGCAAAGGCATGAAAATGAAATATAGGCGAGTGAAACAGTATTGGAAATATGCCCTGTTAACATCAAGCCATGGTGCTGATTATGCTTGAACTAGTGGTATAAGGTTTGTTGAAACCGGATAGATTCAATGGTAGGTGGTGGCTGGTTTGCGACGAGCTCGAGCTATCCTGTGATCTGCACAATTATGCAGATTCTTCCTTTTCGCCTCCCAAAAAATTCCAATCCTGATCCTCCACCTTTCCATAACCAAAGCCTGATTATTGCCTAGTTAGGAGCCACTGAAGTTGCAAAAGACCTTGGGCAAATCAGTGATGAGCCTTCTGCCATAGTGAGCTAGTAGCTCCAATTCGATCCACGTGGCAGTGGTAGGCTATCTCTGAAACACCTTGTTGCCTGATAGAGATATATAGATGAAAAAAAACTCTCCCTGCCTTAGGAGAGAAAAGAGCAATATCTTGCAGGTGAGCGTAGCAGACATTGTGCTAGCCAAAAATTGCTTTTATAAACTGACGAAAGTTTCAACAATATGTAACTAATGGGGAGCTTAATATTGTGACAGTTTGGACACCCCTCATTTCCTATAACTATGCATGAATCCCCATCGAGCTCACAATTCACTTTTAACGTGAAATTGGGCTAGGGAATTCTAGTGCCCATGCTCAGTGAGAGAACCTGAAACTGGGCACATCAGGTATTGAAGTGCAAGGCCAAGGCTAGAATTCCAAATCTGTTACAGCAGTTAGTTAACTCCAAATTTTGAATTTTCCTTTGTCAAGCTAGCCTAATGAATATATGTCTGGGTCATAAACCTTCCCATGTAATGGCAATGGACTTTAATAATCTTAACACCTGCTGTTAGGAATAAACTAGTCAAGTGTGTTGTAAGCGGAATTGCCTTAGATTTAGTCTAACCGGTAGCTGACTCGCTGGCTAAAACTGATTCTCAGATGGCCACAAGAGGATGTTTTAAATTTAATTTGGATCACAAGAGTCTCAACTAGGCGGTCAGCCTAATGGCTGGGCAACCGCGTTGCCCGTACCCCCGAGACTTGGGTTCGAGACCCACTAGGTTCACTTTTGTTAATTTAATTTTCATTACTAACTACTATTGTTTAACTGGTTAAATTAATTTAATTTTCATTACTAACTACTATTGTTCAACTGGTTAAATAAATATCCCTGTATGTTACTAACTACTATTGTTCAACTGGTTAAGTTACTAACTACTATTGTTCAACTGGTTAAATAAATATCCCTGTATGTTAATGACAAGTCGTTCAACTGGTTAAATAAATGACAAGTCGTTCAAGTTAAATAAATAACTGGTTAAATAAATGACAAGTCGTTCAAGTTAAATAAATGACAAGTCGTTCAACTGGTTAAATAAATATCCCTGTATGTTTAAATTAATTTAATTTTCATTACTAATTTAATTTTCATTACTAACTACTATTGTTCAACTGGTTAAATAAATATCTTTCATTACTAACTACTATTGTTCAACTGGTTAAATAAATATCCCTGTATGTTAATGACAAGTCGTTCAAATATCCCTGTATGTATGTTTAAATTAATTTAATTTTCATTACTAACTACTATTGTTCAACTGGTTAAATAAATATCCCTGTATGTTAATGAGAAGTCGTTCAAATATCCCTGTATGTTTAAATTAATTTAATTTTCATTACTAACTACTATTGTTCAACTGGTTAAATAAATATCCCTGTATGTTAATGACAAGTCGTTCAACTGGTTAAATAAATATCCCTGTATGTTAATGACAAGTCGATAACTTGGCTCAAATGGTTGGGCACATGGCTTGCAACCACTTTACTTTGAGGCCCATGAGAGGAATTTTTCTCCCCACCAGTTAGTACAATTAAGCATTTTTCATTTATTTCAATCCAGCCCCTACACTTTCCATTTGTTCCAATTTAGCCCATATATTCTCATTTATTTCGATTTAGCCCCTACACTTCCATTTATTCCAATTCAGCCCCTATATTCTCATTTATTCCGATTTAGTCCCTACACTTCCATTCATTCCAATCCAGCCCCTATATTCTCATTTATTCCGATTTAGCCCCTACACTTCCATTTATTCCAATCCAGCCCCTACACTTCCCATTTATTCCAATCCAGTCTCTACATACCTCATTATCCTAATCGAGCCCCGCATTTCCTTAAGACTAATTCATTTTGTTTTATTATTATTACCCTCAAAATAAAATATTTTTGGGAATCAATAATCTCACGCGATGAGCTCTAAATGGAAAATTGGCGATTTTCACTGTTGTTCGATATTTAGAGATTCATATAGGTCCTAGTGCAGCCCTAGTTGCCCCGAACCTTGTGCATAAGTGGACTAAGAGTTCCCACTCAAAAAAATAATAAACTCTTTTAAAAATATTTTTGGAAACACACGTCTCACACAATGAGCTCTAAATGGAAAACTAGCGGTCTTCACTGCTGTTCAATATTTAGAGATTCATACGGATCCCAGCGCGGCCTACGTTTGCCTCGGATCTTATGCATAAGTGGACTGATGATTCCTCCGTAAGATTATTTTTCAAAATACTCCTTTCCTTTTCAAGCAACTCGAAGGTCAAGCCTTCACACACCAGAACTACGTAAGCCTTGAGTTTCCATTGCACTGGGGAATACGTAGGAGCAGTATCAAATCCTGTCAGGCTAACTTCCATCAAGTTATTTATTTTCATTCTAATTAAAGGGATCAAACAATTTTCAAAAATCACACACTCAATTTAAGGGTACCGTTCTTCGGAACGGGCGAGTGGGGTGCCTAACACCTTCCCCACTTGTAACCGACTCCCGAACCTAAATCTCTTCCTCGACTTAGGGTTTTTCCAAATCTTTTTCCCTTTAATAAAAGTTTGGTGGTGACTCCACATAATATCAAATAAAAATCTATTCCCAAAATTTTAGCAAGTTCTTCGTTTCGTCGTAATTACGATTGCGACATTTACGTGTGCAGGGGTTCAAGTCAAACATAACTTGCACCTGAACTTGTATGAATTAAAAACACGAATCACGAAGAGCGCTACTCGTTTGTATTAGAATTCATCACGTAAATTTTAGAAAATTTAGAATTTTTTAAAAAACACATAAATAATTTAAGATGGAACTTTATTTTATTAAATTAAATATAATTTTTTAAAACTCACGTACTCACAAGGTTCAAATCAAACGTAGCTACAGCTGAACCTGTACGATTTTTTAATACGGAATAGTAGAGAACATTATCCATTCGTATTAAAACTCGTCGCGTAAGATTTAGAAATATTAGAAATATTTATAAAATAATAAGGATGGAGGATTTTAAGTTCATCATAGAACAAATTTATATTTTAGCAAAAAGAAAGAAAGATACAAATTAGAACATATGTAAAAAATTTGTAAATGTTGGATTATTTGTTTGAAAATAATATTTTATTTTTATTTTTATTTTGAAAAATTATTTTCTAAATTAATATTTATCTTATTAAATTTAGATTAAACTCTCTTAAAAAGGATAATTCTATTTTATAAGATGTATTAGGCTTGATCCAAATCAGACATAAAAAGAAACAGAAAAGAAAATAAATAAATAAATAAAAATAAACATGAAAAGAAAGAAAAAAAAAATAAAAGTGTTAGGATTGACCCAAATCAAACATGAAAAAAAGAAAAAAGAAAAAAATAGATTTCACCCAAATCAATTGTTTAAAAATTATGAAAAAGAAAAAAAAATAGACTTCACCCAAAATAATTGTTTAAAGATTAAGAAATGTAGCTTGCTAAGTCTCAAAGCTTATGCTTGTATGATACCTTATAACAAATTAATCATTTGGGCTAAGCCTCAAAGTTGTAATAAATGTGCGCTTGATTTACTTTATGAAAGCAAAGACATATATGTATAATACTTGTATGCTTCCTTCAGTTTTCCATCCAAAAACAACATGTGAATCAGTATAATATAGGAACTACGATTATGGCTGATTCTATCCTTTCTCATTTCCTCACTTAAAGTCCATGCAATATCTAACTTCCTCTGTTCATTCCACAGTTGAGCAAATCACTAACACTATCACCAACATAATGCCCATTGAATTTATCCATTAACTTATTAAGATACTGTTTAGGCAGCTTAATAGTAACTTAATGAGTTTCTCTTCTTCCGTTTTCTGTATAAGGAGCCATTGCACATCTTCAAATTCAGACAGTGGCTTCTCTCATGGCCATTTCAATCCATCAAATTAATGGAAATGCAGTAGGAAAAATTGATACCACAACATGGTTAAGAAAGTGGCTACAAACATGTTTCCTAATGCTAGGTTCACATCTTATCTCCACAACTATCATGTGCTTGGCACATTTGAGTAATTCTTCAGAGGTGTCATGCACAATACATATAAAGTTGAAAGCAAGACCTTTAGGTGTTTCTCCTTTGGATCATCCAACTCATGTAGTTTAGCTAGAGATAGACAAAATTCAAGTTGCTCAAAACTACAGCCAAATCTATTTGCAACCTCCCATAGACCTTCCTTACTGAAAGTGTTATACATTGATTTCTTTTTGGGGCCTCTTGTATTTTCCTCCATCATCTTTCACCCCTGAAGATGCAATGTTTTCAATAAGAAGTTCTTTACTATATCTGGTTTTCCATTCATAAAAAGGCTAGGGCGCTTGGCACAAAATCTCGAACAAAACCTGTTCATGGTTCATAATTTCCTCCGATTGATGATCAATAATTACAAATGTGCTAACTGGTTGGCCTCTAAATAGACTAGATATCTTCTTAGGGATTCCCTGGCATCAGCAACCATGGGGTGAGACTCAAATGAGTTCTGTGCGGATGAGGTAAGTGTGTTAAGACCAGATCTTCCTCCAGGCGAATAATTGACATAGCCAATAATTAGTAGCACTATGTAAAGTTCTTCCAATGTTTCAGCCATGTCAACACTATGGATGGAAGTGAACAAGGTCGTCCGACAAGGGCCTACGGCTCAGCTCGTTTAATAAATATATAGGCTCAAGCTTATTAAAAAGTCTTTTTAGATAAACAAGTCAGACTTAGGTTTATAAAAAAACCTATTTAACCTATTCAGGGGCCTATTTATATTTATATGTTATATATTTATATTTATTTTAATATATTATATTTGTATAATATTTATTTTATATTTTATTTATATTATATATATATGTTTTAGGTCTATTTAATGGCTTTTTTATTTTGTAGGCTTTAAGTTTGCAAGCTTTTTTAATCAATTATTTATATAGGCTTTAAGTTTATTTATTAATCTTTTTTGTAATGTAAACTTTTAAACAGGCTTGTAGGCCTTGTAGGCTTTAAATTAGGTCAGGTCTTGACAGAAAAAAAAAAGCCTTTAACAAGTAATAGGCTCAGGCTCAGACCTCAAAATTTTTAGTCAGGACAGGCTTGAACACTCAAAGCGTAGCTTGCTTCGGCCTACTTTCATCCCTAGTCAACACCCCTGCCTTGACTCAGGTGTCCAACCCACTTTGAAAACACTCTCATGAGAAATGGAATTGTAACATCAATAGAAGCTCTAACAAGAAAAGCATATGAGCTTAACCTTTGATCCAAAACAGATACAGAAGCATGAAGATGGTCTGAATCACCATAATCATTAAATGCTGATGCAGAAGCCATTCTTAGCTCGCATTCAACAATGAAACCAAAGAGATTGGCAGCAACTTTTATCCTTTCTGATGGAAGCACAACATTCACATTTTATGTATGAATTGGAAGGACCTCCAGATGCCCAACTTTACTCAAAACATTGATATCTATTTTCCAGTCAAACCTTCCAAGCCTCCAAAGGGCAGGACCAATGTTATTGAGCCAACTTGTCACTTCAACAACCATTACATGTGCCCGTGATTTAAGAATTTGAGGGTTAAGAATCAGGAAACAATCATCCCCTTAGTTTCACCATGACTCTTCTCCATTTCTGGAGCTATTGATCCTATCTTATCAATGAAGATGAAGGACGAGGCATTTGCATATTCGAAATTTCTAATTTAACTACTACAATTGAGATTTATTTTTGGCATGGTGGATCTTTTGGTCTTTCTCTATTCTCATAGAATCATGACTAACATTAACAAACTAGGCTATTAAGATAAGATTCATAAAGTAGTTCACGAGTAGAGGACAATTAATTTTCACAATTCTTCATGCAACTGAGTAATGACTTAAATAATCATACGTGTGAATGCCTTTGCTGCAAAGATTTTCTGCTTGAAGCTTTTCAAGCCAAAAACAATGGTGAATCGTAAGGTCTTATTAGTTCCTCTGAATAACAGATAGAGATGGAGGAAAGGAGCTTAAGAAACACCAAGAGGTAGTGCGAAAGAGACAGAGACTTTTTTTAAGAACACTTTTTAATCCTCTTTATCTCTTTTTCATTATTTATAGGCCAAATAACTTAGCTAATCCCTTAACTAATTTTATCACATTTCAATTAACTTATATAACTGTCCTAACTAACTTTCAACAGAATTTTTTTTTTAAATTTTAATTGCTTTTCTTTATTTTTTTATTCTTTTAGAATAATTAATTTTGAGCCAAAAATATTTTTTTGTTAACTTTTGGTTTAATTGAAGTTTTTTTTTAATTTAGGCTTTCTATTTTCTTTAAATTTTATCAATTAAGATTTAATAAGTAAGCTTCATATGTTTTTATTTCTAATTTTTATATTTGATAAATTTATTTGTTAACATATAATTTAATCTTGGACAAAATTAAGTGTTCACAAAGAGTAACTCCTATATTAAATTAATTCTTATAAACAAATATTAAAAATTATATTACTTATTTTAATATTAAATATTACTTTTTTTGTGAATATGCTATAAAATTTTTAGCGCACGAATCTTGCAAGATAAATATGAAACGTTTCTATTGAATGGTGCAAGGAATCATAGAGGAAGCGCAACTGGATAGTTTCAATATCCCTCAATACACTCCAAGTCCATATAAAGTAAAAAAAGGGAAGTTTTTAAAGAAAGGTCCTTTGCAATCAATCGTTTAGAGGTGTCTGAATTGAATTGGAATGCTACCGATGACTCAAACTGATGTGAACCTGAGCACCACATTAAGCAAAATAGATCATCTAAAAGATTCTCTACAAGGAATGAGATGTCTGTAAACACCCATTTATGTCTGGGCCCCTCCCCCCATATGTTAAAATTAATCAAGACAAAATAATAAATAGAAAGCAGAAAAATAAATAAGGAAACAAAACATAAAAAAGAGAATAAGAAAAAAAACAACAAATCAAAAAATAAAAATAATAAAAAGAAAAAATATAAAATCCAAAAATATAAAATCATTTAAAAGAATAATATAATTAAATATATATATATATAGATATAAATATAAAACAGAAAATAAAAATATAATAATAACATAAATTAAGAATTAAAATAAAATTAAAATCAGAAAATTAACAAAACGGACTAACTAATTATAAAACGGAAAAAACAAACTAACGGAAAAAAAAGGGGCATGTAGCTTCTGGAGGGGAGGAGGGACCTCATACATTCTCTAAAGAAAAGCCTTCGAAAGGGGGAAAAAGTTTTAGCATCAAGATAATAGGGGGAGATTCCTACTCTAACGAAGGATAATGAGTGTCAAGTTTCAGGTGGAAAAAATAGCCCGGTGGAAAAAATAGCCCAGTGGTGTTCACAGGATGACCTTTGTTCTCTGGTTCATCCCCTATGATTTGAGGAACATTCCCTCACCCATGCATGCTGCCAATAACAACCATCACTCATGCTATGCCAAGCTAGTCTCACGTCTGGAAGGCCATGCAAATTCCAACTCACATCCACAACAAGAGGGCCACGCATGAGTTAGGTAGCTTCTAACCTAAGGGGTTGCTTCCGACCTTGGTCAGGATCGCAGAAGGGTGCCTCCCTCTGGTGCTTCTAAAGAAACTTCACCTTGCTCCCTTGAGGAGAAGATATCTGGATCGACAAAAAGCAAAAGACGCCAGGGCCCCTCCAAGAATGAACCAGGTTCAGAAAGCGGGATCACGAGCAAATTACGAGGGAGGGGAATGAAACTTCCCTGTTCATAACCTGTCTCATGATAATCAGAATTGTCCATAATTCTTGAAATCAAGCTCACGTTCAGGTCAGTAAACAGCATCTTTCTTTTTCTAGTTTACGTGAAAAAGTCTTCTCTTGGAATTCACCGTATACTTCTCACGGTTATGGCATGAATACTATGCTCACAATTCAATTCTTGAAGTTAATCTTACATCCAGTTCGGATTTCATTTTGTGTTGATTCATATTTCTTGAGTCTCTAACTAAAATATAGTTTGCGGAATAAATTTAAAATTTGGTTCATACTCCATGATGCTACGATTAATGGTTGTGGTTTGTGAGTCGAGCTCATGATCCCACCACAGAGTAGTTGACGCGCTCGTCGCAAACGCGCAAAAATAATTTCTAGATTTCCCCCAAACTACTGGTATAGTATAAGGTGCAACCTACGTCATCTCCCAAAGACCATTTCATATTCTTAAGCAAATTAGGAGAAAGTTAGAACAAGGGGGTTTTGTAAAGATGTGATATTAAGTGCTAAATACAAAATACAGAATGAAATTTATTTGACTTAACAATAATCAACTCAAGGAATTCAGAGGCTATTTTCTTAACTAATCATTGATCACTAAAATCATGCATTGTGTTTATCAACCTAGGATCATCTGGAACCCCTAAAATGATCCTTGAATTCTCTACTGAGAAACCTCTCAGGATTCAACTGATTATGATCAACAAGATTTAGTAACCACTTAATCTTTCATCTAAACCAATTTTATAATCAGAATTCAGTTGAAGTAAGTAATAAAATGAAAACCTTCAATTCAATTACTTAATTTCTACTCTTCAAACTTTTGGAAAATGATTTACCAATCAAAAACCAATTATAAATCAATTATGCATTAATCAAAATACGTCAACCGATCAAACTTTGATTAAAGAATAAAATTGAAGAATATAGTGAAGCAGAGTAGAAACCACTTAATAAGCATGTAAATAAAGATCAAGACCTCAAAGTTAAAATGAAAATAGCTTGAATCCTTGAATTCAAACTACAAACCTAGCCTTCCATGAAGGAGGCAAACTAACAATAAAGAAAAACTAAGCCTTCCATAAAGGAGGCAATCTAACAACAAAGAAAACCTAAGCCTTCCATGAAGGAGGCAAACTAACAACAAATAAAACCTAAGCCTTCCATGAAGGAGGCAAACTAACAAGAAAGAAAGAAAGATGGAAAATGGTATTGAAGTTAATCTCCAAGTGGTGTGTTTCTCCTCTTGTAAACCCTTCTATTTATAGAGGATTTGTGAGGCATCATCTTCAAAAAGTCACCAACTAGGATATTACTTTTCTACCCTTTTATTGCTTTCACATGGGCTTTGTTGAAAATGCAAAACACTTTTGAATTTTTGTCACCAATTAGCACAACAATTTTGAGTTTC
Organism: Canavalia gladiata; assembly: GCA_037954105.1. Lineage (NCBI taxonomy): Eukaryota > Viridiplantae > Streptophyta > Magnoliopsida > Fabales > Fabaceae > Canavalia > Canavalia gladiata. The sequence goes on along the minus strand of CM075658.1, from coordinate 20,858,018 downwards.
TTGCACCGCAATTTCGGATGTTCACATGTCCAAATTAGAGCTTCACGTCTGAACAAAAGTTGTAGCCCCGGATCTTAGCTTTCCAACAGATTTGATTTCATCTCAATATGACTTCTGTATCTCAAGATATGGCCAGATCTTTGTACATTGTTCAAATTCCACGTCAGCAACACTATCTCATCTTTTGAGATAATTTCGGAGTCCTAAACATCCCATTTAGAGTCTGCTCTTGCTTTGCAACTGTGGACACTTCTTTAAGCTTTCATTCAAGAAAGATTTCATGATTTTTGGATGTCTAAAACTCCTATTATGCTCAAAATACTATAATAGTATCATTTTAATCGGGTAAGCAAAGAAATTCAATTAAACTTCATATGAACCCAAACTCATAAAATATGACAAAGACCACTTAATTGAACATATAAGAAGTCTTAATGAGATAAAAGTGAGAGATAATTATTTATGAAATTTATACTTATCAAATTCCCCCACACTTATCTTTTGCACGTCTCGGGCAAACTTATGTTAAGGATTGGTGACTATTTTTTTTTTTTAAAGAACATCAAAGTTTTAAGTTGATTTCTCTAAGAATTCACAAAATTTCATGAAGCATTCTTTCATCACATTTTTTAAATTACTTAGAAAGGCAACTTTAATTTGAAAAACGTAGATTGGGAAAGATAAAACCTCACATGATATACTCTGAATCTCTCAAGTGTTTGGTTTGGTAAGTGTTTCTCTCAAATTCAATCCATGAAAGATGAACTATCATAGGCTTGCATATCTTCTACTTCTCTACTACTATGTACACATGCAATGCACAAATCAAGAGGTCTTTATTTTTGTTATAACGGGATTAGAAAGATCAAATGATATATTGAGGAGATACAATGTTAGACCAAGGAAAATGGTGAGGATTGAGAACTGAGTCTAAGTGCAAGTGTGAGAAACAAATATCACTTCTTCATTCTTTTTTTTTTCTTTTCTTTTTTTCAATATAATAGTTTATTTGTTAATTTATTGCTTCAGTTTTTTTTTTCAACCATGATATTGATGAACACAACAATAATCTCCCCCACACTTATTGAAACACTTATGGTATGATAAATCCAGTATTCCTCACCTTCTTTGGTCAAACAAAGTTGTTTTTTTTTTTTTTGATTTGTGGTGAGCTAAAAAGAAGAAAAGACTAATCGGCTCAAAGGGCTGATCAAAAGATAAAATTATATGGTTTGGTTATTTGGCCAAGTGGTTTGTTCAAGAAAAACAGTACCTCAATCATTTTTGTACAATTCATGTGAAAATGTAGCTTCAAAAAGAATCAATGCAAGTTCTGAAGTAACATATTCCATGGATAAAAATCACACAAGAAAGAAAATAATAATCAGGCTCAAAATCTCACAGGTAATATATTTATCAAATCTACTCTATCCAGTTCAAATATGTGTTGCCAAACTAATTAATCTCGAAATGTAAATCATTTTGCTTCAATTATTTTATGAAATCTAAAGAACAACAAACTTCCACATTCAATTTTTTTTTTAATCATAAGATGCGTATCAAGAGTCAAGTGTAACTCTTTACTCAGCCATCTTACTCAAAGCAAGTTTATGATTCTAACCTAATTTTTTTTTTAATTTTTTCTTGTTTTTTTTTATATCAGACCATCCTCCCCCCAACCTATCCAAGACATTGTCCCCAATGTCTTAGATAGAAATTATATAACAGGAAAAGAAATGTGACAAAACCACCAAAGTAAGGAAAAGTTATAACCGAAGAGTGGTATCTGGTTCTCTTTTGTCTCTGCCATCCTGATTTGGTTGGTTCACCAGCTGCATTGCTATATTATCTTCCTATGGTTTTACGTCCAGTAACGGCTGAAACGCCTTCTAAGAGTCGAGGATGTGCTTCCCATTCAGTTTTCTTGTAAACTGACAAAAGGATCTTTTAAAGTCAGATTCCCAAGACTATAACGTGCTTTTTCCTTACGGAACAGTTCAAACAAATCAAGAAAGGTTAAAATTTTTTATACAAACTCCTAAATAAGCCTAGGAAACTAAAATGGTCACCGGCAACGGCGCCAAATTTTTGACGCGCTCGTCGCAAACGCGCAAAAATAATTTCTAGATTTCCCCCAAACTACTGGTATAGTATAAGGTGCAACCTACGTCATCTCCCAAAGACCATTTCATATTCTTAAGCAAATTAGGAGAAAGTTAGAACAAGGGGGTTTTGTAAAGATGTGATATTAAGTGCTAAATACAAAATACAGAATGAAATTTATTTGACTTAACAATAATCAACTCAAGGAATTCAGAGGCTATTTTCTTAACTAATCATTGATCACTAAAATCATGCATTGTGTTTATCAACCTAGGATCATCTGGAACCCCTAAAATGATCCTTGAATTCTCTACTGAGAAACCTCTCAGGATTCAACTGATTATGATCAACAAGATTTAGTAACCACTTAATCTTTCATCTAAACCAATTTTATAATCAGAATTCAGTTGAAGTAAGTAATAAAATGAAAACCTTCAATTCAATTACTTAATTTCTACTCTTCAAACTTTTGGAAAATGATTTACCAATCAAAAACCAATTATAAATCAATTATGCATTAATCAAAATACGTCAACCGATCAAACTTTGATTAAAGAATAAAATTGAAGAATATAGTGAAGCAGAGTAGAAACCACTTAATAAGCATGTAAATAAAGATCAAGACCTCAAAGTTAAAATGAAAATAGCTTGAATCCTTGAATTCAAACTACAAACCTAGCCTTCCATGAAGGAGGCAAACTAACAATAAAGAAAAACTAAGCCTTCCATAAAGGAGGCAATCTAACAACAAAGAAAACCTAAGCCTTCCATGAAGGAGGCAAACTAACAACAAATAAAACCTAAGCCTTCCATGAAGGAGGAAAACTAACAAGAAAGAAAGAAAGATGGAAAATGGTATTGAAGTTAATCTCCAAGTGGTGTGTTTCTCCTCTTGTAAACCCTTCTATTTATAGAGGATTTGTGAGGCATCATCTTCAAAAAGTCACCAACTAGGATATTACTTTTCTACCCTTTTATTGCTTTCACATGGGCTTTGTTGAAAATGCAAAACACTTTTGAATTTTTGTCACCAATTAGCACAACAATTTTGAGTTTCTTGCACCGCAATTTCGGATGTTCACATGTCTAAATTAGAGCTTCACGTTTGAACAAAAGTTGTAGCCCCGGATCTTAGCTTTCCAACAGATTTGATTTCATCTCAATATGACTTCTGTATCTCAAGATATGGCCAGATCTTTGTACATTGTTCAAATTCCACGTCAGCAACACTATCTCATCTTTTGAGATAATTTCGGAGTCCTAAACATCCCATTTAGAGTCTGCTCTTGCTTTGTAACTGTGGACACTTCTTTAAGCTTTCATTCAAGAAAGATTTCATGATTTTTGGATGTCTAAAACTCCTATTATGCTCAAAATACTATAATAGTATCATTTTAATCGGGTAAGCAAAGAAATTCAATTAAACTTCATATGAACCCAAACTCATAAAATATGACAAAGACCACTTAATTGAACATATAAGAAGTCTTAATGAGATAAAAGTGAGAGATAATTATTTATGAAATTTATACTTATCTAATTCCCCCACACTTATCTTTTGCACGTCTCGGGCAAACTTATGTTAAGGATTGGTGACTATTTTTTTTTTTAAAGAACATCAAAGTTTTGAGTTGATTTCTCAAGAATTCACAAAATTTCATGAAGCATTCTTTCATCACATTTTTTAAATTACTTAGAAAGGCAACTTTAATTTGAAAAACGTAGATTGGGAAAGATAAAACCTCACATGATATACTCTGAATCTCTCAAGTGTTTGATTTGGTAAGTGTTTCTCTCAAATTCAATCCATGAAAGATGAACTATCATAGGCTTGCATATCTTCTACTTCTCTACTACTATGTACACATGCAATGCACAAATCAAGAGGTCTTTATTTTTGTTATAACGGGATTAGAAAGATCAAATGATATATTGAAGAGATACAATGTTAGACCAAGGAAAATGGTGAGGATTGAGAACTGAGTCTAAGTGCAAGTGTGAGAAACAAATATCACTTCTTCATTCTTTTTTTTTTCTTTTCTTTTTTTCAATATAATAGTTTATTTGTTAATTTATTGCTTCAGTTTTTTTTTTCAACCATGATATTGATGAACACAACAATAATCTCCCCCACACTTATTGAAACACTTATGGTATGATAAATCCAGTATTCCTCACCTTCTTTGGTCAAACAAAGTTGTTTTTTTTTTTTTGATTTGTGGTGAGCTAAAAAGAAGAAAAGGCTAATCGGCTCAAAGGGCTGATCAAAAGATAAAATTATATGGTTTGGTTATTTGGCCAAGTGGTTTGTTCAAGAAAAACAGTACCTCAATCATTTTTGTACAATTCATGTGAAAATGTAGCTTCAAAAAGAATCAATGCAAGTTCTGAAGTAACATATTCCATGGATAAAAATCACACAAGAAAGAAAATAATAATAAGGCTCAAAATCTCACAGGTAATATATTTATCAAATCTACTCTATCCAGTTCAAATATGTGTTGCCAAACTAATTAATCTCGAAATGTAAATCATTTTGCTTCAATTATTTTATGAAATCTAAAGAACAACAAACTTCCACATTCAATTTTTTTTTAATCATAAGATGCGTATCAAGAGTCAAGTGTAACTCTTTACTCAGCCATCTTACTCAAAGCAAGTTTATGATTCTAACCTAATTTTTTTTTTAATTTTTTCTTGTTTTTTTTTATATCAGACCATCCTCCCCCCAACCTATCCAAGACATTGTCCCCAATGTCTTAGATAGAAATTATATAGCAGGAAAAGAAATGTGACAAAACCACCAAAGTAAGGAAAAGTTATAACCGAAGAGTGGTATCTGGTTCTCTTTTGTCTCTGCCATCCTGATTTGGTTGGTTCACCAGCTGCATTGCTATATTATCTTCCTATGGTTTTACGTCCAGTAACGGCTGAAACGCCTTCTAAGAGTCGAGGATGTGCTTCCCATTCAGTTTTCTTGTAAACTGACAAAAGGATCTTTTAAAGTCAGATTCCCAAGACTATAACGTGCTTTTTCCTTACGGAACAGTTCAAACAAATCAAGAAAGGTTAAAATTTTTTATACAAACTCCTAAATAAGCCTAGGAAACTAAAATGGTCACCGGCAACGGCGCCAAATTTTTGACGCGCTCGTCGCAAACGCGCAAAAATAATTTCTAGATTTCCCCCAAACTACTGGTATAGTATAAGGTGCAACCTACGTCATCTCCCAAAGACCATTTCATATTCTTAAGCAAATTAGGAGAAAGTTAGAACAAGGGGGTTTTGTAAAGATGTGATATTAAGTGCTAAATACAAAATACAGAATGAAATTTATTTGACTTAACAATAATCAACTCAAGGAATTCAGAGGCTATTTTCTTAACTAATCATTGATCACTAAAATCATGCATTGTGTTTATCAACCTAGGATCATCTGGAACCCCTAAAATGATCCTTGAATTCTCTACTGAGAAACCTCTCAGGATTCAACTGATTATGATCAACAAGATTTAGTAACCACTTAATCTTTCATCTAAACCAATTTTATAATCAGAATTCAGTTGAAGTAAGTAATAAAATGAAAACCTTCAATTCAATTACTTAATTTCTACTCTTCAAACTTTTGGAAAATGATTTACCAATCAAAAACCAATTATAAATCAATTATGCATTAATCAAAATACGTCAACCGATCAAACTTTGATTAAAGAATAAAATTGAAGAATATAGTGAAGCAGAGTAGAAACCACTTAATAAGCATGTAAATAAAGATCAAGACCTCAAAGTTAAAATGAAAATAGCTTGAATCCTTGAATTCAAACTACAAACCTAGCCTTCCATGAAGGAGGCAAACTAACAATAAAGAAAAACTAAGCCTTCCATAAAGGAGGCAATCTAACAACAAAGAAAACCTAAGCCTTCCATGAAGGAGGCAAACTAACAACAAATAAAACCTAAGCCTTCCATGAAGGAGGAAAACTAACAAGAAAGAAAGAAAGATGGAAAATGGTATTGAAGTTAATCTCCAAGTGGTGTGTTTCTCCTCTTGTAAACCCTTCTATTTATAGAGGATTTGTGAGGCATCATCTTCAAAAAGTCACCAACTAGGATATTACTTTTCTACCCTTTTATTGCTTTCACATGGGCTTTGTTGAAAATGCAAAACACTTTTGAATTTTTGTCACCAATTAGCACAACAATTTTGAGTTTCTTGCACCGCAATTTCGGATGTTCACATGTCTATATTAGAGCTTCACGTCTGAACAAAAGTTGTAGCCCCGGATCTTAGCTTTCCAACAGATTTGATTTCATCTCAATATGACTTCTGTATCTCAAGATATGGCCAGATCTTTGTACATTGTTCAAATTCCACGTCAGCAACACTATCTCATCTTTTGAGATAATTTCGGAGTCCTAAACATCCCATTTAGAGTCTGCTCTTGCTTTGTAACTGTGGACACTTCTTTAAGCTTTCATTCAAGAAAGATTTCATGATTTTTGGATGTCTAAAACTCCTATTATGCTCAAAATACTATAATAGTATCATTTTAATCGGGTAAGCAAAGAAATTCAATTAAACTTCATATGAACCCAAACTCATAAAATATGACAAAGACCACTTAATTGAACATATAAGAAGTCTTAATGAGATAAAAGTGAGAGATAATTATTTATGAAATTTATACTTATCTAATTCCCCCACACTTATCTTTTGCACGTCTCGGGCAAACTTATGTTAAGGATTGGTGACTATTTTTTTTTTTAAAGAACATCAAAGTTTTGAGTTGATTTCTCAAGAATTCACAAAATTTCATGAAGCATTCTTTCATCACATTTTTTAAATTACTTAGAAAGGCAACTTTAATTTGAAAAACGTAGATTGGGAAAGATAAAACCTCACATGATATACTCTGAATCTCTCAAGTGTTTGATTTGGTAAGTGTTTCTCTCAAATTCAATCCATGAAAGATGAACTATCATAGGCTTGCATATCTTCTACTTCTCTACTACTATGTACACATGCAATGCACAAATTAAGAGGTCTTTATTTTTGTTATAACGGGATTAGAAAGATCAAATGATATATTGAAGAGATACAATGTTAGACCAAGGAAAATGGTGAGGATTGAGAACTGAGTCTAAGTGCAAGTGTGAGAAACAAATATCACTTCTTCATTCTTTTTTTTTTCTTTTCTTTTTTTCAATATAATAGTTTATTTGTTAATTTATTGCTTCAGTTTTTTTTTCAACCATTATATTGATGAACACAACAATAATCTCCCCCACACTTATTGAAACACTTATGGTATGATAAATCCAGTATTCCTCACCTTCTTTGGTCAAACAAAGTTGTTTTTTTTTTTTGATTTGTGGTGAGCTAAAAAGAAGAAAAGGCTAATCGGCTCAAAGGGCTGATCAAAAGATAAAATTATATGGTTTGGTTATTTGGCCAAGTGGTTTGTTCAAGAAAAACAGTACCTCAATCATTTTTGTACAATTCATGTGAAAATGTAGCTTCAAAAAGAATCAATGCAAGTTCTGAAGTAACATATTCCATAGATAAAAATCACACAAGAAAGAAAATAATAATAAGGCTCAAAATCTCACAGGTAATATATTTATCAAATCTACTCTATCCAGTTCAAATATGTGTTGCCAAACTAATTAATCTCGAAATGTAAATCATTTTGCTTCAATTATTTTATGAAATCTAAAGAACAACAAACTTCCACATTCAATTTTTTTTTTAATCATAAGATGCGTATCAAGAGTCAAGTGTTACTCTTTACTCAGCCATCTTACTCAAAGCAAGTTTATGATTCTAACCTAATTTTTTTTTTAATTTTTTTGTGTTTTTTTTATATCAGACCATCCTCCCCCCAACCTATCCAAGACATTGTCCCCAATGTCTTAGATAGAAATTATATAACAGGAAAAGAAATGTGACAAAACCACCAAAGTAAGGAAAAGTTATAACCGAAGAGTGGTATCTGGTTCTCTTTTGTCTCTGCCATCCTGATTTGGTTGGTTCACCAGCTGCATTGCTATATTATCTTCCTATGGTTTTACGTCCAGTAACGGCTGAAACGCCTTCTAAGAGTCGAGGATGTGCTTCCCATTCAGTTTTCTTGTAAACTGACAAAAGGATCTTTTAAAGTCAGATTCCCAAGACTATAACGTGCTTTTTCCTTACGGAACAGTTCAAACAAATCAAGAAAGGTTAAAATTTTTTATACAAACTCCTAAATAAGCCTAGGAAACTAAAATGGTCACCGGCAACGGCGCCAAATTTTTGACGCGCTCGTCGCAAACGCGCAAAAATAATTTCTAGATTTCCCCCAAACTACTGGTATAGTATAAGGTGCAACCTACGTCATCTCCCAAAGACCATTTCATATTCTTAAGCAAATTAGGAGAAAGTTAGAACAAGGGGGTTTTGTAAAGATGTGATATTAAGTGCTAAATACAAAATACAGAATGAAATTTATTTGACTTAACAATAATCAACTCAAGGAATTCAGAGGCTATTTTCTTAACTAATCATTGATCACTAAAATCATGCATTGTGTTTATCAACCTAGGATCATCTGGAACCCCTAAAATGATCCTTGAATTCTCTACTGAGAAACCTCTCAGGATTCAACTGATTATGATCAACAAGATTTAGTAACCACTTAATCTTTCATCTAAACCAATTTTATAATCAGAATTCAGTTGAAGTAAGTAATAAAATGAAAACCTTCAATTCAATTACTTAATTTCTACTCTTCAAACTTTTGGAAAATGATTTACCAATCAAAAACCAATTATAAATCAATTATGCATTAATCAAAATACGTCAACCGATCAAACTTTGATTAAAGAATAAAATTGAAGAATATAGTGAAGCAGAGTAGAAACCACTTAATAAGCATGTAAATAAAGATCAAGACCTCAAAGTTAAAATGAAAATAGCTTGAATCCTTGAATTCAAACTACAAACCTAGCCTTCCATGAAGGAGGCAAACTAACAATAAAGAAAAACTAAGCCTTCCATGAAGGAGGCAATCTAACAACAAAGAAAACCTAAGCCTTCCATGAAGGAGGCAAACTAACAACAAATAAAACCTAAGCCTTCCATGAAGGAGGCAAACTAACAACAAATAAAACCTAAGCCTTCCATGAAGGAGGCAAACTAACAAGAAAGAAAGAAAGACTGAAAATGGTATTTGAGTTAATCTCAAAGTGGTGTGTTTCTCCTCTTGTAAACCCTTCTATTTATAGAGGATTTGTGAGGCATCATCTTCAGAAAGTCACCAACTAGGATATTACTTTTCTACCCTTTTATTGCTTTCACATGGACTTTGTTGAAAATGCAAAACACTTTTAAATTTTTGTCACCAATTAGCACAACAATTTTGAGTTTCTTGCACCGCAATTTCGGATGTTCACATGTCCAAATTAGAGCTTCACGTCTGAACAAAAGTTGTAGCGCCCGATCTTAGCTTTCCAACAGATTTGATTTCATCTCAATATGACTTCTGTACCTCAAGATATGGCCAGATCTTTGTACACTGTTCAAATTCCACGTCAGCAACACTATCTCATCTTTTGAGATAATTTCGGAGTCCTAAACATCCCATTTAGAGTCTGCTCTTGCTTTGTAACTTTGGACACTTCTTTAAGCTTTCATTCAAGACAGATTTCATATTTTTGGATGTCTAAAACTCCTATTATGCTCAAAATACTATAATAGTGTCATTTTAATCGGGTAAGCAAAGAAATTCAATTAAACTTCATATGAACCCAAACTCATAAAATATGACAAAGACCACTTAATTGAACATATAAGAAGTATTAATGAGATAAAAGTGAGAGATAATTATTTATGAAATTTATGCTTATCAGTAGTATTTGAGTTGCCTAGCCGTGGGGGTCAAGTTTAATATGAGAATAGTTGGGACAGTTATTTCCATCTGAGTTACGAAACCAACGAGAATGACTAACCATTGACAGCTCTGATCAAATATATTTTTTTCGTTCTTGTGAGATTTCTCCCAAATTGGCTCAAGGTCTTAATATTTTCATGAGACCTGGGAACTACCTACTCCAGCATGTGTCAAGGGATATGTTACTAGCCCTTGCAAGGCCACCACAACAAGAACTACTAATAACAGAGGCATGCACACAAATCTGATACCATGGGCGAATTCAGGTTAGATGAGTCTACTATATCCCTGCATGAATTTATGATGAGGCTGCCTTGGACTCTTTTTTTAAAGCACGATCCTAATCCACGAGGGGCAGTTGATAGGCATATAAGTGACACCGCCGATCGGCCAACTCACTGCCCGTAATAAGATGTATTATCTTAGCAAATGGTAATAACACACTTGAATCTTGGCAAAACAGTGGTCCTTGGCTGAAAAGTATTATACCATGCCACCCTCATTCCTTAAAACTGCTTTTAACGCCTACGAGAGCCAGCTTGTGATGTTCGGCGCATGTGCATTGAGTCTTGAAAGCTGTGATAAAATTTGGCCATAGCCCTCATAGAAATATCAAATAAAAATCCCAGCCCTTTGGTTTACGATTGAATTAATTCACAGGTTCTTTAGCGACCCAGCTCAGTGGGCATGCGATCCCAGTTCTCTCATGTATTCCAATTCATACACGTCGACTATCCATGCAATAAACAGGGGCCCTCCAATATTTGTTAAACGAGAGCTATGGCCCAACCCTTTGTACACATACATTACCAATACCAACCAAAGTCATAAAAGGGGTAGCCCGAGTGGTCAGGCGGGTAACCTGTATCCCCCGCGACTCGGGTTCGACACCCACTAGGCACATTTTACTCATTTACTTTGCATTACCAAGCCATTATTGTTCAACTGGTTAAAAATGCACCTACACATCCTAATATCAAATCAAGGGCTTAGTCTAGAGAGGGAGTGCGTCCTGGGTAGTTGGAAAGTGCGAGTTCGATCCCTCTGCCAACCTCTTTCTTGCAAATAGAAATCAAATTTTCATTCCTCATATAACTTTGGAAAGCACGGTTCTAACCAGCATTTGGGTGTAGCGTAGTGGGTTAGCACGCTGCATGCCATCCAAGGTCTCTAGGTTCGATCCCTCCATATAACTATTTCGTTTTAATTCCCCATAATATCAATGTGGACCCTCTTACTCCACTGGGCTTGTTGGTTCGGGATTGCTCAGTGAGAAAGGCAGCAAATTAAATCCAATTCGAGCAAAAAACCAAAATTAAATTCTATTTCTCCATCAAAATTCGAATCAATTTTTTTCTTCAAAACTCATTTCTCCATCAAAATTCAAATCAAACTTTTTTCTTCAAAACTCATTTTTTTTCTTTCTCTCTCATGTTAAATTCTTTTCTCCAAAATTCAAAGTTTATTCTCCAAACCAAATTTTTTTTCTCTTTTAAAAATTCAAATTAAATTCCTTTTTCTTCAAAGTTCAAATCGAATTCCTTGTCAAACCAAAAGTCTTTTCTTCAAGCTTTTAAATCGAGTTCATATTCTTCAAATCAGGTTCAAATAAAATCAAATTCATATTCTTCAAATAAAGTCAAGTCGAAATCAAATTCAAGCTTAATTCTTTTTTTTTCCTCAAGTTTTCAAAATAAATTCAATGCCTTTTCTCCAATCCAACTCAAGTTTAACTCTTTCTCCCAAATTTCCAAAACAAATTCAATCCCTTTTCTCAAATCAAGTTTAGTTCAAATTCTCAAGTTTTCAATCAAGTATCTTTCAAATCAAGTTCATTTAAAATCAATTTCACTTCAAATCAAGCCCAATTCTTTCCTTATCCCTATTCTTTTTAAATTAATTCTTTTTGAGAATCACAAGTCTCACGCAATGAGCTCTAAATGGAAAACTGGCGTTTTTCACTGCTGTTCGATATTTAGAAGTTCATATAGGCCCCGGTGCAGCCCTAGTTTCCATGGACCTTGTGCATGAGTGGACTATAGGTTCCTCCAAAAAATAAAACTCTTTTCAAAATGTCTTGGGAATCGCTAGTCTCACACAATGAGCTCTAAATGGAAAACTAGCGGTCTACACTGCTGTTCGATATTTAGAGATTCATATGGATCCCAGTGCAACTTACGTTTGTGACACGCTCGTCGCAAACGTACAAAAATAATTTCTAGATTTTCCCAAACTATTGGTATAGTATAAGGTGCAACCTAGGTCATCTCCCAAAGACCATTTCAGATTCTTAAGCAAATTAGGAGAAAGTTAGAACAAGGGGATTTTGGAAAGATGCAATATTGAGTTCTAAACAAAAAATACAGAATGAAATTAATTTGACTTAACAATTATCAACTCAAGGAATTTAGAGGCTATTTTCTTAACTAATATTGATCACTAAAATCATGCATTGTGTTTATCAACCCAGGATCATCTGGAACCCCTAAAATGATCCTTGAATTCTCTACTGAGAAAACTCTCAGGATTCAATTAATTATGATCAACAAGATTTAGTAACCACTTAATCTTTCATTAGATCTAAACCAATTTCATAATCAGAATTCAGTTGAAGTAAGTAATAAAATGAAAACCTTCAATTCAATTACTTAATTTCTACTCTTCAAACTTTTGGAAAATGATTTACCAATCAAAAACCAATTATAAATCAATTATGCATTAATCAAAATACATCAACCTAACAAACTTTGATTAAAAGAATAAAATTGAAGAATATAGTAAAGCAGAGTAGAAATCACTCAATAAGCATGTAAATAAAGATCAAGACCTCAAAGTTAAAATGAAAATAGCTTGAATCCTTGAATTGAAACTACAAACTTAGCCTTCCATTAAGGAGGCAAACTATCAACAAATAAAAACTTAGCCTTCCACGAAGGAGGAAACTAACAACAAAGAAAAACTTAACCTTCCATGAAGGAGGCAAACTAACAACAAAGAAAGAAAGATGGAAAATGGTATTGGAGTTAATATCCAAGGGTTGTGTTTCTCCTCTTGTAAACCCTTCTATTTATAGAGGATTTTTGAGGCATCATCTTCATAAGGTCACCAACCAGATTTTTTACTTTTCCATCCTTTTATTGCTTTCACATGGGCTTTGTTGAAAATGCAAAACACTTTTGAATTTTTGTCTCCAATCAGCACAACAAGTTTGATGTTGATTGCAGCGCAATTTCGGATATTCACATGTCTGAATTAGAGCTTTATATCTGAACAAAAGTTGTATCCCCGGATCTTAGCTTTCCAACGGATCTGATTTCATCTTAATATGATGTCTGTATCTCAAGATATGGTCAGATCTTGGCACAATGTTCAAGTTCCACGTCAGCAACACTATCTCATATTTTGAGATAATTTCGGAGTCCTAAACATCCCATTTAGAGTTTGATCTTGCTTTGTAAATGTGGACACTTCTTTAAGCTTTCATTCAAGACATATTTCATGATTTTTGGATGTCTAAAACTCCTATTATGCTCAAAATACTATAATAGTGTCATTTTAATCGGGTAAGCAAAGAAATTCAATTAAACTTCATATGAACCCAAACTCATAAAATATGACAAAGACCACTTAATTGAACATATAAGAAGTCTTAATGAGCTAAAAGTGAGAGATAATTATTTATGAAATTTATGCTTATCAAATTCCCCCACACTTATCTTTTGCACGTCTCGGGCAAACTTAAGTTAAGGATTGGTGACTAATTTTTTTTTTGTTTTTTTTTTATGAAAGAACATCAAAGCTTTGAGTTGATTTCTCAAGAATTCAAAAAATTTCATGAAGCATTCTTTCATCACATTTTTTAAATTACTTAGAAAGGCAACTTTAATTTGAAAAACATAGATTGAGAAAGATAAAACCTCACTTGATATACTCTGAATCTCTCAAGTGTTTGATTTGGTAAGTGTTTCTCTCAAATTCAATCCATGAAAGATGAACTATCATAGGTTTGCATATCTTCTACTTCTCTACTACTATGTACACATGCAATGCACAAATCAAGAGGTCTTTATTTTGGTTATAACGGGATTTAAAAAGATAAAATGATATATTGAAGAGATACAATGTTAGACCAAGGAAAATGGTGAGGATTGAGAACTGAATCCAAGTGTAAGTGTGAGAAACATATATCACTTTTTTTTACAATGTAATAGTTTATTTATTTTTTTATTGCTTCAGTTTTTTTTTTCATTTTTTTTCCAACCATGATATTGATGAACGCAACAATAATCTCCCCCACACTTATTGAAACACTTATGGTATGATAAATCTATTATTCCTCACCTTCTATGGTCAGACAAAGTTTTTTTTTTGGTTTGTGGTGAGCTAAAAAGAAAGTTAATCGGCTCAAAGGGCTGATCAAAGGATAAAATTATATGGGTTGGTTTGGCTAATTGGGTTGCTCAAGAAAAAAAAATACCTCAATCATTTTTGTACAATACATGTGAAAATGTAGCTTCAAAAATAATCAATGCAAATTCTGAAGTAACATATTCCATAGATGAAAATCACACAAGAAAGAAATTAATTAATAAGGCTAAAAATCTCACAGGTAATATATTTATCAAATTTAATCTATGTGTTGCCAAACTAATTAATCTCGAAATGTAAATCATTTTGCTTCAATTATTTTATGAAATCTAAAGAACAACATACTTCCACATTCAAATTTTTTTTTTAATCGTAAGATGCGTATCAAGAGTCAAGTGTAACTCCTTACTCAGCCATCTTACTCAAAGCAAGTTTATGATTCTAACCTAATTTTTTTTTTTAATTTTTCTTTTATATCAGACCATCCTCCCCCCAACCTATCCAAGACATTGTCCCCAATGTCTTAGATGGAATTTCATATATGATAAGCATAAATTTCATAAATAATTATCTCTCACTTTTATCTCATTAAGACTTCTTATATGTTCAATTAAGTGGTCTTTGTCATATTTTATGAGTTTGGGTTCATAAGAAGTTTAATTGAATTTCTTTGCTTACCCGATTAAAATGACACTATTATAGTATTTTGAGCATAATAGGAGTTTTAGACATCCAAAAATCATGAAATCTGTCTTGAATGAAAGCTTAAAGAAGTGTCCACAGTTACAAAGCAAGAGCAGACTCTAAATGGGATGTTTAGGACTCCGAAATTATCCAAAAAGATGTGATAGTGTTGCTGACGTGGAATTTGAACAGTGTGCAAAGATCCGGCCATATCATGAGATACAGAAGTCATATTGAGATGAAATCAAATCTTTTGGACAACTAAGATCTGGGGCTACAACTTTTGTTCAGAAGTCAAGCTCTAATTCGGACATGTGAACATCCGAAATTGCGGTGCAAGAAAGTCAAAATTGTTGTGCTAATTGGTGACAAAAATTCAAAAGTGTTTTGCATTTTCAACAAAGCCCATGTGAAAGCAATAAAAGGGTGGAAAAGTAATATCCTAGTTGGTGACTTTCTGAAGATGATGCCTCACAAATCCTCTATAAATAGAAGGGTTTACAAGAGGAAACACAACACCACTTGGAGATCAACTCCAATACCATTTTCCATCTTTCTTTCTTTCTTGTTAGTTTGCCTCCTACATGGAAGGCTTAGTTTTTCTTTATTGTTAGTTTGCCTCCTACATGGAAGGCTTAGTTTTTCTTTATTGTTAGTTTGCCTCCTACATGGAAGGCTTAGTTTTTCTTTGTTGTTAGTTTTCCTCCTACATGGAAGGCTTAGTTTTTCTTTGTTGTTAGTTTTCCTCCTTCATGGAAGGCTAGGTTTATAGTTTCAATTCAAGGATTCAAGCTATTTTCATTTTAACTTTGAGGTCTTGATCTTTATTTACATGCTTATTAAGTGGTTTCTACTCTGCTTCACTATATTCTTCCATTTTATTCTTTAATCAAAGTTTGATCGGTTGACGTATTTTGATTAATGCATAATTGATTTATAATTGGTTTTTGATTGGTAAATCATTTTCCAAAAGTTTGAAGAGTAGAAATTAAGTAATTGAATTGAAGGTTTTCATTTTATTACTTACTTCAACAGAATTCTGATTGTGAAATTGGTTTAGATAAAAGATTAAGTGGTTACTAAATCTTGTTGATCATAATCAATTAAATTCTGAGAGGTTTCTCAGTAGAGAATTCAAGGATCATTCTAGGGGTTCCAGATGATCCTAGGTTGATAAACACAATGCATGATTTTAGTGATCAATGATTAGTTAAGAAAAAGCCTCTGAATTCCTTGAGTTGATAATTGTTAAGTGAATTAATTTCATTCTGCATTTTGTATTTAGCACTTAATATCACATCTTTTCAAAAACCCCTTGTTCTAAATTTTTCCTAATTTGCTTAAGAATACGAAATGGTCTTTGGGAGATGACCTAGGTTGCACCTTATACTATACCAATAGTTTGTGGGGAAATCTAGAAATTATTTTTGCGCGTTTGCGACGAGCGCGTCAAAAATTTGGCGTCGTTGTGGGGGACCATTTTAGTTTCCTAGGCTTATTTAGGAGTTTGTATAAAATTTTTAACCTTTCTAACAATTTTTTGAGTTTGTATAAAATTTTTAACCTTTCTAACAATTTTTTTTTGAGTTTGTATAAAATTTTTAACCTTTCTAACAATTTTTTTAGGTATACTATTCTTGATTTGTTTGAACTATTCCGTAAGGAAAAAGCACGTTAGAGTCTTGGGAATCTGACTTTAAAAGACCCTGTTGTTAGTTTACAAGAAAACTGAATGGGAAGCACATCCTCGACTCTTAGAAGGCGTTTCAGCCGTTACTGGACGTAAAACCAGAGGAAGATGTGAGCCACAATCACAACTACTGTTCATTCTCATGCGTGTATGTTTGTCATTTACATTGTCTTTTCAATTTATTGGGCCACCATTTTTTTTTGAAATTTTCACCCCTGCTTAAAGTCTTTCCCCTCTCACATTCACCTTTTCCTTGAACAAAAAATTCAAACTTTTACAACAAAAATTCAAACTTTTGCTACCAAATCCTGATCCCGCACTATTCAAGCGATCTTCTTGTCTGATATGAAGTCCCTATAAATTATCAACCTCTATGACATATTTTTTTTAAAAAAAGACAGAAACACCGTATATGGATAGGATCAATACTATCTGTGTTTTTGGTGGGTCTAACCTTGGAAAGGATGGAGAATTTCAACATGCAGCTTATACCCTTGGTAAGGCATTAGCTGCAAGAAAAATCAATCTTATTTATGGGGGAGAGATTCAGGGTTTAAAAGGATGTGTTGCAGGATCTGCACTCACAAAGGGGTGTAACATCTTAGGTGTTGGCTTAAAAAATGAGAGCACCTCCTACTTCACCCTGGGTACTGAATTGAAGGTTGCAACCATGCATGACCGTATGAGACACATGTTGATTAATTCTAATGCATTTATTGCATTACCTAGTGGTCTTGGAACAATGGAAGAAATTTTTACCATCATATTTTAGGCCTATCGAAATTTTCATAAAAAACCTTTGGGCTTATTAAATATTAATGGCTTTTATAATGTTTGATATCCTTTTTAGATCATGCAGTAGAGCAGGAGTTCATGCCACAATCCATGCGCAACATCATAGTATCTGCTTCAACTGTTGAACAGCTACTTGAGATTTTGCAAAATCCTACATCTGAGCTCAGTCAAGCAATGCAGCTGGTGAACCAACCAAATCAAGATGGCAGAGAAAACAGAGAACCAGATACCACTCTTCGGTTATAACTTTTCCTTACTTTGTGGTTTTCTCATATTTCTTTTCCTGTTATATGAAATTCCATCTAGGACATTGGGGACAATGTTTTGGATAGGTTGGGGGAGGATGGTCCGATATCTAAAAAAAATTAAAAAAAATTAATTTAAAAAAAACAAAAAAAAACAAAAAAATTAGGTTAGAATCATAAACTTGCTTTGAGTAAGATGGCTGAGTAAGGAGTTACACTTGACTCTTGATACGCATTTTATGATTAAAAAAAATTGAATGTGGAAGTTTGTTGTTCTTTAGATTTCATAAGATAATTGAAGCAAAATGATTTACATTTCGAGATTAATTAGTTTGGCAACACATATTTGAACTGGATAGATTAGATTTGATAAATATATTACCTGTGAGATTTTGAGCCTTATTATTATTTTCTTTCTTGTGTGATTTTCATCCATGGAATATGTTACTTCAGAACTTGCATTGATTCTTTTTTAAGCTACATTTTCACATGAATTGTACAAAAATGATTGAGGCACTGTTTTTCTTGAACAAACCACTTGGCCAAATAACCAAACCATATAATTTTATCCTTTGATCAGCCCTTTGAGCCGATTAGCCTTTTCTTCTTTTTAGCCCACCACAAATCAAAACAAAAAAACAACTTTGTCTGACCATAGAAGGTGAGGAATACTGGATTTATCATACCATAAGTGTTTCAATAAGTGTGGGGGAGATTATTGTTGTGTTCATCGATATCATGGTTGAAAAAAAAAACTGAAACAATATAATAAATAAACTATTATATTGAAAAAAAAATGAGGAAGTGATATCTGTTTCTCACACTTGCACTTAGACTCAGTTCTCAATCCTCATCATTTTCCTTGGTCGAACATTGTATCTCTTCAATATATCATTTCATCTTTCTAATCCCATTATAACCAGAATAAAGACCTCTTGATTTGTGCATTGCATGTGTACATAGTAGTGGAGAAGTAGAAGATATGCAAGCCTATGATAGTTCATCTTTCATGGATTGAATTTGAGAGAAACACTTACCAAATTAAACACTTGAGAGATTCAGAGTATATCATGTGAGGTTTTATCTTTCTCAATCTATGTTTTTCAAATTAAAGTTTCCTTTCTAAGTAATTTCAAAAATGTGATGAAAGAATGCTTCATGAAATTTTGTGAATTCTTGAGAAATCAACTCAAAACTTTGATGTTCTTTCAAAAAAAAAATAGTCACCAATCCTTAACTTAAGTTTGCCCGAGACGTGCAAAAGATAAGTGTGGGGGAATTTGATAAGCATAAATTTCATAAATAATTATCTCTCACTTTTATCTCATTAAGACTTCTTATATGTTCAATTAAGTGGTCTTTGTCATATTTTATGAGTTTAGGTTCATAAGAAGTTTAATTGAATTTCTTTGCTTACCCGATTAAAATGACACTATTATAGTATTTTGAGCATAATAAGAGTTTTAGACATCCAAAAATCATGAAATCTGTCTTGAATGAAAGCTTAAAGAAGTGTCCACAGTTACAAAGCAAGAGCAGACTCTAAATGGGATGTTTAGGACTCCGAAATTATCAAAAAAGATGTGATAGTGTTACTGACGTGGAATTTGAACAGTGTGCAAAGATCCGGCCATATCTTGAGATACAGAAGTCATATTGAGATGAAATCAAATCTTTTGGACAACTAAGATCAGGGGCTACAACTTTTGTTCAGAAGTCAAGCTCTAATTCGGACATGTGAACATCCGAAATTGCGGTGCAAGAAAGTCAAAATTGTTGTGCTAATTGGTGACAAAAATTCAAAAGTGTTTTGCATTTTCAACAAAGCCCATGTGAAAGCAATAAAAGGGTGGAAAAGTAATATCCTAGTTGGTGACTTTCTAAAGATGATGCCTCACAAATCCTCTATAAATAGAAGGGTTTACAAGAGGAAACACAACACCACTTGGAGATCAACTGCAATACCATTTTCCATCTTTCTTTCTTTCTTGTTAGTTTGCCTCCTACCTGGAAGGCTTAGTTTTTCTTTATTGTTAGTTTGCCTCCTACATGGAAGGCTTAGTTTTTCTTTATTGTTAGTTTGCCTCCTACATGGAAGGCTTAGTTTTTCTTTATTGTTAGTTTGCCTCCTACATGGAAGGCTTAGTTTTTCTTTGTTGTTAGTTTGCCTCCTTCATGGAAGGCTAGGTATGTAGTTTCAATTCAAGGATTCAAGCTATTTTCATTTTAACTTTGAGGTCTTGATCTTTATTTACATGCTTATTAAGTGGTTTCTACTATGCTTCACTATATTCTTCCATTTTATTCTTTAATCAAAGTTTGATCGGTTGACGTATTTTGATTAATGCATAATTGATTTATAATTGGTTTTTGATTGGTAAATCATTTTCCAAAAGTTTGAAGAGTAGAAATTAAGTAATTGAATTGAAGGTTTTCATTTTATTACTTACTTCAACAGAATTCTGATTGTGAAATTGGTTTAGATAAAAGATTAAGTGGTTACTAAATCTTGTTGATCATAATCAATTAAATTCTGAGAGGTTTCTCAGTAGAGAATTCAAGGATCATTCTAGGGGTTCCAGATGATCCTAGGTTGATAAACACAATGCATGATTTTAGTGATCAATGATTAGTTAAGAAAATAGCCTCTGAATTCCTTAAGTTGATAATTGTTAAGTGAATTAATTTCATTCTGTATTTTGTATTTAGCACTTAATATCACATCTTTACAAAACCCCCTTGTTCTAAATTTCTCCTAATTTTCTTAAGAATACGAAATGGTCTTTGGGAGATGACCTAGGTTGCACCTTATACTATACCAATAGTTTGGGGGAAATCTAGAAATTATTTTTGCGCGTTTGCGACGAGTGTGTCAATATAATAGGAAAAGAAATGTGAGAAAACCACCAAAGTAAGGAAAAGTTGTAACCAAAGAGTGGTATGTGGTTCTCTTTTTTTTCTGCCATCTTGATTTGGTTGGTTCACCAGCTGCATTGCTTGACTAAGCTCAGATGTAGGATTTTGCAAATTCTCAAGTAGTTGTTCAATAGTTGAAGCAGATACTATGATGTTGCGCATGGATTGTGGCATGAACTCCTGCTCTACTGCATGATCTAAAAAGGATATCAAACCATTAGAAAAGCCATTAATATTTAATAAGCCCAAAGGTTTTTTATGAAAATTTCGATAGGCCCAAAATATGATGGTAAAAATTTCTTCCATTGTTCCAAGACCACCAGGTAATGCAATAAATGCATTAGAATTAATCAACATGTGGCTCATACGGTCATGCATGGTTGCAACCTTCAATTCAGTACCCAGGGTGAAGTAGGAGGTGCTCTCATTTTTTAAGACAACACCTAAGACGTTACACCCCCTTGTGAGTGCAGATCCTGCAATACATCCTTTTAAACCCTGAATCCCTCCCCCATAAACAAGATTGATTTTTCTTGCAGCTAATGTCTTACCAAGGTTATAAGCTGCATGTTGAAATTCTCCATCCTTTCCAAGGTTAGACCCACCAAAAACACAGATAGTATTGATCCTATCCATGTACGGTGTTTCTGTCTCTTTTGGAAAAAAGTATGTCATAGAGGTTGATAATTTATAGGGACTCAATATCAGACAAGGAGATCACTTGAATAGTACGGGATCAGGATTTGGTAGCAAAAGTTTGAATTTTTTGTTCATGAAAAAAGGTGAATGTCAGAAGGGAAAGACATTAAGCAAGGGCGAAAATTTCAAAAAATGGTGGCCCAATAAATTGAAAAGACAATGTAAATGACAAACATACACGCATGAGAATGAACAGTAGTTGTGATTGTGGCTCACATCTTCCTCTGGTTTTACGTCCAGTAACGGCTGAAACGCCTTCTAAGAGTCGAGGATGTGCTTCCCATTCAGTTTTCTTGTAAACTGATAACAGGGTCTTTTAAAGTCAGATTCCCAAGACTATAACGTGTTTTTTCCTTACGAAACAGTTCAAACAAATCAAGAAGGACTCCTTGAACATGCCCACTAGGATGCGTCTCAAGAGTCTGAATGATATCATCAAATGACTCCTTACTCAGTCCATCCTTTAAAATCCAAGAATAGTATACCTAAAAAAACAAATTGTTAGAAAGGTTAAAACAATTTATACAAACTCCTAAATAAGCCTAGGAAACTAAAGTGGTCCCGGCAACGGCGCCAAATTTTTGACACGCTCGTCGCAAACGTACAAAAATAATTTCTAGATTTTCCCAAACTATTGGTATAGTATAAGATGCAACCTAGGTCATCTCCCAAAGACCATTTCAGATTCTTAAGCAAATTAGGAGAAAGTTAGAACAAGGGGATTTTGGAAAGATGCAATATTGAGTTCTAAACACAAAATACAAAATGAAATTAATTTGATTTAACAATTGTCAACTCAAGGAATTCAGAGGCTATTTTCTTAACTAATCATTGATCACTAAAATCATGCATTGTGTTTATCAACCCAGGATCATCTGGAACCCCTAAAATGATCCTTGAATTCTCTACTAAGAAAACTCTCAAGATTCAATTGATTATGATCAACAAGATTTAGTAACCACTTAATCTTTCATTAGATCTAAACCAATTTCATAATCAGAATTCAGTTGAAGTAAGTAATAAAATGAAAACCTTCAATTCAATTACTTAATTTCTACTCTTCAAACTTTTGGAAAATGATTTACCAATCAAAAACCAATTATAAATCAATTATGCATTAATCAAAATACATCAACCGAACAAACTTTGATTAAAAGAATAAAATTGAAGAATATAGTAAAGCAGAGTAGAAATCACTCAATAAGCATGTAAATAAAGATCAAGACCTCAAAGTTAAAATGAAAATAGCTTGAATCCTTGAATTGAAACTACAAACTTAGCCTTCCATGAAGGAGGCAAACTATCAACAAAGAAAAACTTAGCCTTCCATGATGGAGGCAACTAACAACAAAGAAAAACTTAGCCTTCCATGAAGGAGGCAAACTAACAACAAAGAAAGAAAGATGGAAAATGGTATTGGAGTTAATATCCAAGGGTTGTGTTTCTCCTCTTGTAAACCCTTCTATTTATAGAGGATTTTTGAGGCATCATCTTCAGAAGGTCACCAACCAGCTTTTTTACTTTTCCCTCCTTTTATTACTTTCACATGGGCTTTGTTGAAAATGCAAAACACTTTTGAATTTTTGTCTCCAATCAGCACAACAAGTTTGATGTTGATTCCAGCGCAATTTCGGATATTCACATGTCCGAATTAGAGCTTTATGTCTGAACAAAAGTTGTAGCCCCGGATCTTAGTTTTCCAACGAATCTAATTTCATCTTAATATGACTTCTGTATCTCAAGATATGGCCAGATCTTTGCACACTGTTCAAGTTCCACGTCAGCAACACTATCTCATCTTTTAAGATAATTTCGGAGTCCTAAACATCCCTTTTAGAGTCTGATCTTGCTTTGTAACTGTGGACACTTCTTTAAGCTTTCATTCAAGACATATTTAATGATTTTTGGATGTCTAAAACTCCTATTATGCTCAAAATACTATAATAGTGTCATTTTAATCGGGTAAGCAAAGAAATTCAATTAAACTTCATATGAACCCAAACTCATAAAATATGACAAAGACCACTTAATTGAACATATAAGAAGTCTTAATGAGATAAAAGTGAGAGATAATTATTTATGAAATTTATGCTTATCAGTTTGCCTCGAATCCTGTGCATAAGTGGACTGGGGATTCCTCCCTACGATATTCTCAAAATACCCCTTTCCTTTTCAAGTAACTCGAAGGTCAAGCCTTCACAAACCAGAACTACGTAAGCCTTAAGTTTCTCATTGCACCGTGGAATACGTAGGAGCAGGATCAAGTCCTGTCAGGCTAATCTCCATCAAGTTATTTATTTCCATGCTAATTAAAGGGATCAAACAATTTCAAAAATCTCACACTCAGTCTAAGGGTACTGTTCTTCGGAACGGGCGAGTGGGGTGCCTAACACCTTCCCCATTCGTAACCGACTCCCGAACTTCGAATCTTATCCTTTAGTCAAGGTTTTTTCCAAGTATTTTCCTTTAAATAAAAATTTGGTGGCGACTCCACATTGTTCAAATTCTATTTTTCAAATCTTAGCAAGTTCGTTGTCTTGTCGTAATTACGGTTGCGACAATGTCCTATGACGAGAAATAGGGCCAAACATATTGAACAAACATTTCAAGATCTCATCAAGAAAGTTTAAGAAAATGACTACATGGATCCAAACCTAAATCCAACATGGGTTAATTTATGTAGTCATATTATTGAAGATCTTAAGTTATAAGGTTTATGATTTTTAATTGACTTTCTATAGATTGCATTATGATTTGATATTTATTTACAAGTTATTTGTTTTAAATTATTTACAAATCAAATTAATATTTTAGATTAATTTGTAATTTAATTTAGGATTTCATATTTGTTTTCCTTTTATTAGATTTTCTCCTAATTTTGGTCAATTAGTTATCTAAATAATAAGAGTTAGGAGTTCAATGTAAATATAAATTTTGATGAATAATAATACTTTTCTTTAAGAGTTTTTCATTTATGTATGAGTTGATTGTCTTGGTTCTTGAGCCAAGAACTACCCTTGATAACATTGTTTTTCCGGCAGGTCGCGGTAAGGGTTATGTTCCTCCTTGATAACTTTGGTTATTTTTGGTAGAACGTGGTTTGTGACGGGTTCCTTTATCTTATCATATCCTGATTCTCAAGATGTTTCAATTATCGTTTTTGCATTCGATTCATTCACATAGGATAAATCATGTCGTTTGACATCATAACTTCGACTCTTAGAATCAGGTGTCATCTATTTCTTATTTTATTTTATTTGTATTTTTCTTATTTTCCACTATCCTTTTATTCTCATTCATCTTTTGGTTTATTCTTTTTTTTTCATTACCTACCTAATAAATTATCTAATATATATATATATATATATATATGCCCTTGATAACTTTGTTCTTCCAGCAAGTCACGATAAGGGTTACGTTCCTCCTTGATAACTTCGGTTCTTTCCGGTAGGATGTGGTTTGTGTTAGGTTCCTTTATCTTATCATATCCTAATTCTAAAGACATCCCAATTATCGTTTTTCCATTCTGATTCATTCACGTAAGATAAATCATATCATTTGGTAAATCATAGCTTCGACTCTTAGAATCAAATGTCATCTATCTTTTGTTTTATTTTATTCGTATTTTTCTTATTTTCTACTATCCTTTTATTCTCGTTCATCTTTTGGTTTATCTTTTTTTTCCATTACCTACCCAATAAATTATCTCAATAAATAAATATATCTCTATCTCTTGTAGAATTAAAGTTCTTGTCTACCAAATATTTCATAGACAAGTGAAAAAAAAAGTTATGATAGAAATTAAAAAAAAATTCAAGGCAATTTGTTATTAAGAAAATATATATTGCGGTCTTCATTCAGTATAATATTTGAGTTCTTATTTATTTGATTAGTATTTCTTATCTTATTCATCTTGAGTATTCGTGACTCTTTCATTATCTATTAAAAAATCAACTTGTGAAGTTTTTGGTTTAAAGACTTATAAGGAGAATTGAGAGGTGAAAGGAAAAAGTTAGTGAGAGCACTATAGAAAAATTCAATTAGAGTGTAAACATGAGTGAAGAACGTCAATATTGAGGTAAACACACTAAGGGAGTAATTGGTGAAGTTTTATTACAGTAATTTATTTATTTTGTTCAATTTGCAGCATTGTCAATAGGAGTGGTGAACTCCATCAAAATGAAATGGATCTAAAAATATTCTTATCTGTTCAAGATCAATTCCAACAGTTGAACAAGAGGTTGGATGATATGAAGGGTTGGTCGAGGAGGAGGTCTCAGGTTTCTCGTCAAAGTAATCTCCAAAAGTTACTTCACCCTCATAAAGAAGCAGATTAGGAAAGAACTTAAAATCATACAGTGGAAGTTTCAAAGAAAGAAGACAATATTAGGAAGAAAAGGATAGCAACTTGGGAAGTATTAAGTTGTCCCTTCCACCATTCCAAGGAAAGAATGAACCCAAAACTAATATTGAGTGGGAGAAAAAGGTGGAATTATCACAATTACTTAGAGGAAAAAAAGGTAAAACTAGCCATTGTATCTTTTAAAAATTATGTTAATATTTGGCAAGACCAACTTATGCTTAATAGGGAGAGGTATGGAGAGAGACCTCTCCGAACATGGAAAAAGATGAAAGTAGCCATGAGAAGAAAATTTGTGGCAAATCATTATCATAGGAACTTAGACCGAAAATTACAAAGTCTTACTCAAGGTGTCATAGGTGTTGAAGATTATTACAAGGAGATGTAAATTATCATGATAAGAGCTAATGTGAAAAAGGACAAAGAAACCACTATGATAAGATTCATTGAAGGGCTAAAAAGAGAAATAATTAGTGTGGTGGAGTTATAATATTATATGAAGATGGAGAAATTTCTTCATAAAACTATTCAGGTGAAAAGAAAATTCAAATCTAAAAGCACTCATAAATATATTTCTAGTTCATCGTGGAAGTAATTGGGCCAAAAGAAGGAAGGTCCTAAACCAAAGAAAAAATCTCAAAAAAAAAGTGAGCAGTTTCTATTTCTAAAGGTAAATCCGAAACTAAATCATTTTATAAGTCAAGTCACGTTTGTTGTTTTAAGTATTAAGATTTGGGGCATATTACTTCCCAGTAATCAAACCATGATCATGATCATGACCATAACCAAAAAATTATAATATTATTTTTTATTTATATTTAAAATTAATAATTATTTTAACAATCAACGCAAAAAAAAATTAAAATCAATAATACATAATATGACAGAACTTTTATTGAGGTTAAACAAAGTCAATAATTATTTTTAGAAAAAATCTAATTCAATATTTAAATGAGTTAAAAAAATTATAAATTAAAATATTATCTTCCATTTATATTACTGACAAAGAAAAAATATGGATTTATTTTACTAAATCTTTAAATTATTGTAATATTAATTTATTTGTATAAATTATTTATTAAATAAGAGTGTGAAATATTTAATAAATTAAATTTTATATTGAAACATAATTTAATTAAAAAAATTCTTTTAACTTTTATTATATTTTTTAACAAATTATATTACAAATATATATATATATATAATATTTTTAAAAAATTCTGTCAAGAATTTAAAAATTAAAAAAATTAAAAATAACAATAAAAATCAAATAACAAATTATAAAAGTTAAACAACAATTTTTCACCATAAAAGACCTTAAATAAAATAATATATTTAAATATTAACATTTTAACTACATTAAATATATAAATATATATATAAAAACATTTAATTAATTCACATAAATCAATATTTAATATGTTCATATTTACAAACATAAAAAATAATAATAAAAAAAAAAACCTCTCGTACTATTTGAAATGCTCACATCCCGAAAGGTCAAAGTTATACTCTAGAAAGCATGTCAAAATACACTAGTAGTAAAAGATAACCTGCCTGAAAAAAGAATCAGTTGGTTGGTCAGGGCCCAATTCGCCATTAAAATGTTGAAATTTTCTAACATGTATTCTCTTGTGCCCCTGAACAACTCTGGTTTGGTTGTCAATTTTAATGTGCTCCCACCCAGGAAAAAGTATCAAGGTTCGGCCTATGGCTAGAAAAGGGGACCCTTTTATTTAAGCAAAATCAATAAACTGAGTTTAGTTTCTAAATTAATCGATGGTTAACATGTTTTATATATCGATATTTGATATGTAAGTAATGAAAAATTAAAATTTATTTATTTAAAAAATTAAAAAATTAAAATTAAATATTTTAAAATAAAAAATTAAAATTAAAATTTTAAAGAAATTAAAATATATTTAACTTTTAATTTAATAAAAATTAATTTGAATTATATATTCTTTAAGATGCATATATTCTATTACAAATGTAAATTTTTTAATTTTTTAACGTTAAAATAGATTCACATAAAGGATTATTCCCCGTCGGTGAGTCGCGGGCTTGTACCTGTACAATCTAGGCTCCTGACTGGTCGACAAATTTGGTTCACGTCGTTTCCTTCTGACTTTGTTTTGAAAATATTTCTATTTTGAAATATGTATAACGTGGGATTTATTTAGAGATGTTTGATTATATTTTGAATTTTAATTTAAAATCTATTTTTTAAAAAATTTAAAAATTATTCTTAAAATAAATTAAAGAAATAAATAAATAATAAAATATAGAAATAGAAAGAAAATAAAAAATCAACACAATTTAGAATTAATTTGATTTTTTAACTTCAAAAATTATAGTGTTTTACAGTAATTTTTAAAAAATATTATTAAAAAGTTCTTTTAGTTTTTAAATTTTAAAAAATATAAATTTATTTTTAAAAATAAAAATAAATAGGTCCATAGTTTGCTCCTTTTCTGTTTTTTTAATGAGAACTGAAAAATATAGTTAGAATTATCTTTGGTTTAATTTTTAAAAAATATTTATCGCAATATCCAATCAAAAGAGCAAATAAATTTGTTAGTTTCCATACCTATTATCACTTCTTACTTCCTTGTTCGTTAACCTTCTCTCAAAGCAAAATTAAATCTTTCTATTTCACTTACTCTCACTCTCAAACTAATAAAATTTCGTGATGTGGGAGAAGGAATAAGAGTGAACTACCTATATAGTCCTCAAACTTGTTACAAAAGTTCAATTTAGTACTTGAGAGACGTAAATTAACTCGTTAGTCCCTAACTTTGTTAGCTGTGTTTCACGTTAGTTCTTTGACTATAAAGTTAAATGCCACATAGGAAGTTCATGTGTCATAAAAGAATGTCGTTGAACTTGTTTAACAGACCTGAATGGTATCTTGTACACGTCGTTGTCATCTTCATCGTTTAAAATGTTCAGAATTTAAAAAAAAAAATTCCTAGTCTGAAACCCTACTTTTGGAATTGAAAAATTGGGGCAATTGGAAAACCTAAAGTGAGACGCAACATTGTTGGAGGAAAATCAAGAATGTCTATATGCAATGGAGACTCAAGAATGTCACAAAGTATTCAAAAGGGGAAATGAGCAGTTAAGATGCTTATGCAAATACAAAGCTGTTATACGGGTTTCAACCTTTGCAAGGAATCGTGAAAAATTTTTCTATGGATGTCCAAAACTAAAGGTAATATGACTTAATATACTTAAAGTTTTGTGTTGGTGTACTTTTTTAGAGATGTTTTAACATTGTTCATGGTGTATATAGGTGGAAAATAGATGTGATTTTTTCATGTGGTACAATCAGACTACTGGGGAGGAGTATGAAGTTATATCAGTGATGAATGGTGCTGAATGTAATGATGAAGAATGAAAGAAAATATCAAAGAAGATGGATGATTTAGATATGGAAGTTAGGAGATTACATGTGATAATATATTTGGGGTTGGGGTTTATAGTAGTTGTGCATGCATTTTGTTTGGGTTTTAGTTTTAATAACTAAAGTAAAAGCTTAGTTTATGTAATTTTAGTGTGATCCCTCTGTGTTGAAATACTAGTATGTTATGTATTGAAGTGGAGATTTATGAATTTGAGGACGGTTTGGAGTACAATTTGTTTTTATGTCAATTCAAATTATTCTGCACATTGTGTGGGAAACCATGCTTGAGTAACTTAAGTTTTGAAACCTTTGTTCTGCATAGAACGTGAGGACTGTTTTGAAACATCAAATAATGTATTACACTTAGTGAATAATTACCAAAAACAAGTATGAGTAATTGCAAATGAAAAACTGAAACTAAGAAACAAAATGTGTTCCTAGTACAACTTTTATTAACTAGGATCCTTTGCTGCAACAAGGTTATAGCTGAGAAAATTGCTTGACAGTTGACACTTTAAGCACATGTACAGAATTACCACTCTATTTATTGTTACAGAAGTTAATATAAGATGCAAATATCACATAAGCATATGTACAAATTTCTGCTTTTCTTTTTCTGTTCCTTTCTAATAAAGACTCATGTATAAGGAAAAAAGAATTTATTTTAGTAAGTTACAGTAAGGAGCTTATTGAAATAATGTGACTAACAGCTTGTGACCTTGAGGGAGTCATAAATTATTTTGGTAAGTTACAGCAAAGAACATATTCTGCAGAGAAAATGACAACATCGATGCTTCTATGAACAGATATAATGACAACGGTCCTATAAAACAGAGATAATGACAACCAACAAGACAAAATATTTTTTCTTTCAATTAATGTTAAAACGATATCTATAACTATCATATTTATTCAAACGACATCATTTCATATAAGCTTTCTACGCGATATTTAACGTTACAGGTCAACACGTCATTAACAAAAATTAGATCCAAAGACTAACGTGAAACACGGTTAACAAAGTTAGAGATTAATGAGTTAATTTACGTCTTTTAGGAACTAAAAAAAACTTTTATAATAAGTTCAAGGATAAAGAAATAGTTCCTTTTAAGGGATAATAATAATAATAATAATAATAATAATAATAATAATAATAATAATAATAATAGTGTAATTTAAAACTTAAACCAGGTAAAATTAACTAAAAAATTATTATTCAATTAATGGAATTAGTGTAGTTTTGTTTACTGGTCCATGTTCCATCACATAAAGATTCGTGTGCTACTACCTGCTTTCAATTAACGTACATATCCAAGATATTTTTGCTTGATATTTAAAAAGCACACATTTTTCAAGTTTTAAATACATCTCTATTTTCGACAGCCAGCCCATGTTAGCAGTTTATGATAAAGACGGCTGAGGTTCAGGTTTATGTGAGCGGTTGTTGATAAAGACGACTAAGATGGTGGTGTTGGTGTATATTTATTGATAAGTGAATATATAAATTTATTTTAATATTTAATTTTGAATTAAATTTTAATTTTATTTTTTATTTTTTTAAGATTTTTTTATTTCAATTAAAAAAGTAGATCATTAATTTTTTAATTTATTATTTATGTTTATATTAATTTAAACAACTAATATATAATATTAAATGTTAAATATAATTTAAAATTAATATAAGAAATTACACTAATAAAGGTAGAATATTTAAAAATGTATTGATATTGTTAAAACCAAATGAAAATAATGATAAATATACTAAAATAAATGAGATAAAAAATCTATTAAATATTATATTTGGATGTCGGTATTTAAAAAAATTAATATCTTATTTATAAAAATTGATAAAAAATACAGCTAATAAATTGAAGAATTAATTATCTAATTTTTTTAAACGACGGATGAAAGCCTAATTTTTAAAATTAAAGATAAAAATAAAACATTTTAACAAGATAAAGCACTATTATTTTTCATCTTTATATTTTTTATACTTTTAAGTTCGAACTTACCGTTTTGTTTTTGTTATAAAAAAATATAAGATTCCAAACAAAAGTTGATAACCAATCTATTTCTCGGTAATTTATCAAAACCTTTTTTATAAGTATTTTATAAATATTTAGATATTTTTATTATGAAAATTGTTTGGGATTAAATATTTAATTATAATTACTTTAGAATTTAAAATTTTTACATAATAGTATATATAATTCATAACTTTTTAGAGCTTAAGCTTTTTTAGGTAATAACTGTTGGAAATTAATTTCAGCTTTAGAATTTATAGTCTTTAATTTAGCTATAATTGTTAGAATTTAATTTTTATTTTAATTAAAATATATTTATTATAATTTGATTTATATTTTAAAATTTAGATCTTAATTATGTTATAATTTTAAAATTAAGCTATGTTATTGTTTCTTATTTTTATTGTATTTTTATTTTTTTTGAGTGGAAGATTTTGAATTTTCAAAACTTCAATATTTCCTTTTCATGATAACATTTATAAATATTTCAACTGTAAAAAAATTAAAATAAAAAATACCTAATTCATATAATTTTAAAAAGTAAAAATTTAAAATTATTTTAATTTTGATCCCTTGATAATTAAATCTAGATCCGTCCTTGGATCCACTATTTAATTTGCGCACGTACACTAATGGTCTGTTTGAAAATAGAAATAGAAAAAAATTTAAAATTAAATTGTTTAAACAGATAAAAATATAAAAAATACATTTAAATAGATGAAAAATATATATATTAATAATAAATTTTATTTTAAATAAATTTAGAAAAAATTTGATTTTAAAAATTAATTTTTTATATATTTTTATTTTTTAAAATGTATAAAAAATTAACAATTTATTATATATAGGTATTGATTAAAGTTGTTATTCAGGTTGTACTAGCTTATATTATGATTGTGGTTAGATTTCTTTAAGTATATGTGCATCAATATGTTCCCAAATAAATAAATTTTGGTAGAGAACTTGGGGTAAGAATGGGGGAATCCAGTAGAAAACCTACGGATTTCTAAGGAGTGGTAAAAGGGAAAGGGGTTTGGACCTTGAGGATTTATTTCTTATAAACTTGGCCGATTTAACCAAATAGGTGTGGAGAACTATTAAATATCTTAACACTCTTTTGGGTTCAAATGCTAAAAGGAACTTACTTCCCAAAGCGGGATTTCCTTCGTGCAAATGGAAGTCATAACTCATCATGGATTTGGTTGAGTTATATAAAAGGTAGGGATTTCCATTATAAAAAATATTGGAAAGTGGGTGATTGTGAATGGACAAAAAAGACCTTTCACACGTCTATATATATGGGAGCGTATAGGCTTTCGATGAAACGCATAGAAACACCAGCAAAAGAGTGAGAAAGTGTGAGAGAGATAAAAGTTATTAACAAGAATGGAATTAGCTCGGGTACTGTCCACGAATGGAGGCGTTGCAGAAACAAGTTATGCAAAGAACAGTTTTATTCAGGTATATATATAATAATACCTTCTGTGTTCTCTTTAATGTGGCGTAAATTCAACATTCTTTTTCTAAAAAGGAAAAACAGAATTATATTTTATAAAAAAAAAGTGTTGTAGACTAAAAAAAATAAGTGAATGAAGTGAAAAGAAGTTCAAAATAAAAAAATAATAATATTAGAATATATGATAATCAGAATTTTTTAATAAGATACCCATCTAACTACTAATTCGTTGAATCATTGTTTTATGCTTCCCGTTCGTTTTAAAACTTTAGGCAAATACAAAATCCCAATTCAGTCACACTAACATGTTAAGGTTATATAATTAACTGCATTGGTAGTGCCACGCCAAAATCATGGGTACTAATATGTTCTTCCATATTTTATGTCATTGGTTATACAGCAAAAGGTGATTCATTTGACAAGGCCCATTAGAGAGGAAGCCATAACGAGTCTGTATTGCAATAAACTCCCTACAAGTTTAGCAATTGCAGATATGGGTTGCTCTTCTGGTCCAAACACTCTGAATGTGGTCTCAGAAATCATCAAAACTGTGGAGAACCTTTGCCGAGAGCTTCACCAAACATCTCCAGAATACAAAATATTTCTCAATGATCTTCCAGGAAATGACTTCAACAGCATCTTCAGATCCCTTGACAGTTTCAAAGAGAAGCTTCTAGATGAAATGGAAACTTCCATTGGTCCATGCTACTTTTCTGGAGTCCCTGGTTCTTTCTATTCCAGGCTGTTTCCAAATCGAAGTCTGCATTTTGTGCATTCTTCTTACAGTCTTCACTGGCTATCTAAGGTATATATGTTAAATAACTGTTTTTATTTATTAAATCTAACATTCATCAGTTAGGCAGAAAATTTTAGAATTCAAGTAATTTGTAAATAAGAAATTATTATTATTTAAAAAAAAGTAAAATATAAAAAAAATTATGAATGGTAATAAAAAAATTTATAATAAAAAATTTTAAAAATTTTCTTTAAATAAATATCATTTGAAATTTTTTCTATTTAATATAATTTATTCAAACAAAAAATCTGTAATATTTTTAAAAAATTTTATCATTTCAATATATAAAACCTAGTAAATTTAAATTATCCTATCCCAACTCAAGCTAAATTTCATTTGTAAGTCCCTTGCTTTGTATATGTTCTTTCTGTGAATTAAGTAACTGCTTTTTGAATATCATGAGGAAATTTTTAGCATTATACGACGCTCCTGAAAAAAAAAAAGATTTGCACGTGTGTATAATTACTTTTAAAATATTATTAACATTTTCTTAACATACTTTATCATACAATATATTTTTATGATTGATTTAATTTTTAAAAATAAAAATAACAATTTTTTTAACTTTTTAAAATAGACTAATAATATAAAATATGTTTAGAAAAATATCTTGCTGGTTCCCGTTAATTTTATATATAGAGGAGTAGAATGGGAATAATTGGTGTTTAATATGGTTAATTAGGTTCCTGAAGGTGTAAATAACAATAAGGGAAACATTTATATAGGCAGTACAAGTCCCTCAAACGTGGTAAAAGCTTACTATGACCAATTTCAAAGAGATTTCAATCTTTTTCTAAAGTGTCGAGCAGAGGAAGTAATTGACGGGGGTTGTATGGTTCTAACCATTTTGGGAAGAAAAATTAAAATCCATCCAGCAAAGAGGCTTCCTGTGTTTGGAACCTTATGGCTATAGCTCTTAATGATATGGTCAAACAGGTAAACAAAGTCTTTTTTTTATATTATTATTATTATTATTATTATTATTATTATTATTATTATTATTATTATTATTATTATTATTATTATTATACCGTTTATTTTTATTTTACATTTGGTTCTATTATTTTTTTTTATTTTTTAATTGAATTCTTGTATATTTTTATTTTATAAATATATGATTATGGCCAATTGCTTTCAGTCACATTTAAACGGAGAATAACGAGGGAAGTAATAAAGAAAAGTGTAGAAAGAAATTTTTTTATGTAAAAAAAATTAAATTTTACAAATTCCATATTTTTATAATCTTTTCATGAATCGAGAATTGAGTGGGAAAGTCTTTTTTATTTTAATTTTTTAATTATTAATTTTTTAGAAAAATAATAATAATAATAATAATAATAAAAATAATTATAATATTAATAAAATAATAATTAATAAAAATTAAAATTTTTAAATTTAAATTAATTTTTTAATTTATATAAAATAAAATTTATAATATTAATATTTTTTTTCATACTTTCAAATAAAAAATTATTTTCTTTTCTTTCTTTTCTATTTTTATTTATTCAAACAACTTATTTTATATCTTATTATTTTTTTTTTATTTCTTAGACTCCTATTTTTTTTTCATATCATCTAAATAAATTATTAATCTACAAAAGTAGATATAAAATATTTAATATAAATGCATATTTTTCATATGCAATATATTTTATTTTTTTAAATTACATGGCACGAGGTTAACTTTTTTTCAAGTACAGAAAAATTAAAAAATACTTTTTCAAATAAAATAGTTGCTAAAATTTTCAATAATGCATGTTAATTGTCTTTTTATCATAAATAAATTTGTAAGATATGAATATAAATATTTTTATTGTTTGATATAGGGAATTATAAAGGAAGAGCAAGTAAATACTTTTAACATCCCTAATTATACTCCATCCCCATCTGAAGTGAAATTGGAAGTTGATAAAGAAGGATCATTTGCCATCAATCGCTTAAAAGTATCCGAAGTAAACTGGAAAACTCATGATTTTGAACATGAAAGGTCTGAATCACTTAATGATAATGGATACAATATTACACAGTGCATGAGATCTGTGGCTGAACCTTTGCTTGTTAGTCATTTTGGTGAAGTTATCATTGAGGAGGTTTTCAGTCGCTACCAGCAAATATTGGCCGATCGTATGTCTAAGGAGAAAACCAAGTTCATCAATGTTACTGTATTATTGACTAGGAAAGCATGAGCAATTAAGAAATTTGTATCTTATGATATGTTGATGGAAATTTAAATCCTTGTGTGTAGGAAAAATAATTTATTTAAAAAGATAATATTTATTTTAGTATGATTTTTACACTTTTTTCTAGCTACCTGTTAAGAAATATCGTTAGTACTGCAAAAAATAAACATACAATATTATGTTGAGAAAAATAAAAATTAGAAGTATAATGTTGTTATACTTTAAGTATGTCGTAGTTTTAGTTTTGAGATACATGGTGATGGTGATGTAACAAAATGTGTAATAAAATTATTGATGTGGGGATAGTGATAATTGGCCCTTTATGTTTTACATTTAAATGCTTATCTTATTTTGAATTTGCTAATAATATATATAATATTTTAAATAAATTAATTTGTTGATCCTTTATCTTATTTTTTATTAATTTTTTATTTTTTAAAAATTTTTTAGTTTATCTATCTTTCAAATAAGTTTTAAATTTTTTCTTTTTTATTAATTTATTTAAATTTATTAATTACATGTTAATGAATTATCATTGTTAACATAAATAATGTAATTCAATGCATAATTTTGTTTTTAATTTTTTTCTTTTTCCTTCATCATTCTCTTCCTCCTCTTCTTTATTCTTCTACTTTCCTACCTATTTTTCATCTTCTTTCTTCTTCTCTTCCCCTCTCCACCATTCTTCTACTTTTCTATCTTTTCACTCTTTGTTTTTTCTTTTTTCTCCCTCATACCATTTTCCTTCCTTCAACATTCCATAACAAACATACTTCTCTCAACTCAACACACATTGACATTAATAAAATTAAAAATAAACTAAGTGATTATTAAATTATTAATATATTAGTTAAATAGTAGTCAATTCATATCAAGTATTCCAACGTAATTATGATAGAGAATATTTAGAAAACCAACAACTAAATATAAAAATTAAATTAAAAAATAAAAAATGAAAAGAAGAAAAAAAGAATGCTACAACTACCACCGAAATGGAATCACCACCATGAAGCCATCATCATTCTTGGAGTACCCATAATTTCCTTTCTCCATTGTTGTTAGCATTAAAATCCCCACATATTTTCCACCTTCAAAACCAAATTGACATGTACATTGTGAACACTTAATTATGTTTGAGGTTAAATTTGTAAATAAAAAATTTAAATTTAAAATTTTTTGACCAAAATATATATATATATATATATATATATAAAAAGGATAAGAAGCCAAATAAATTCAAATAATAATAATAGTAATAAAAAGATTATACTTTTTAAATTAACACTTAGTTAAAATTTAAAATTTAAAATAAATAAAAGTAATAATAATAAAATAATATAATAGTAAATATATATACATGCAAATAATAGATAAATAAAAATAAAAAAATTGAAAAGAAAAATAATAATAATTAAAAAAATGACAAGGTGACAAATTTGGTTAAATGATGGTTAAAAATCGGTTTAAGTTAGTTGTGGGCGAGGTTAGAAGGAAAATCATGATTAAATAATTATAACCAGGGGTAGTTAATCCATCAGGAGGTTTATAAATACAAAAAATGAAGGGAGGTTTGCTGGGAGAAAGATTGTTTTGAAAAAGAACTCTTGGCTCTTATCTTTTCTCTCTCGAAAGAATTTGGGATTTTACTCCAATTTTCATCAACGGAAGGAATCACACGCATTCTCCAGAGCTAGCATCATTTGGAATCTATCCTTACTTCACTTCAAGGAAAAAGAGTTATACTTCCCAGTTAGCTTCATCGAGGTTAGATGTATACTTCTTATTATGCTTTCAAGTCTGGTTAAATGATTGTTCATTGAGATCATACTACAGTTTTCACTATAACTTGTTTAAGCCATGGATGAAATGAGTTTATGTTTTTGTGGCGAATTTCAGAGAGAAATAGAAAATGTCATTGAGAGAACGAGAATGCATCATTGGTTGTCTTTGTTCTTTCTTCTGCTATTTTTTTTATGAGTTATCCATCTGGAGCCTTTGATAAGCAAATTGTGATGTTCGCTTGATGTGATATTCCATTTGTTCTCTGCATTTCTCCATCGCTTGCCTCTAAGGAATTTTAGGCTCGTAGTTTATGGCTGTCGTAGAAAGATAGAGGTAGTAAGAAAGACTTATGGACCTTAAAGACACTAAGGATGATGCTTCCAAGAAGACTTCCACTCGAGATTCCATTCTTTAGTTTTTCTCGCTTCTTCTCGATTTCTACCTTAGATTTTAGTGGAGCTACACCACAGACATTCCATCTCAATTCCTCCAAGTAGCTTTTGATTTTGTTCATTACCTTGGAAGCAATATTAATTACAAGTTATTACCATCTGTTTGTCAATTTGAAGAAGGTTATTTTTAACAATTAGGTTAGGAGTGGAAATAAAAGTAGGCAAGGAGCTTGTTGACTATGCCTTGGTATCTCCACTAAAATTTCACAATGGAGTTAATCATGAGATAAAAGAAGTTGGAATTGGCCCCTGCAAACTGACACTTCAAGAGCTCGAAACTAATTATATAACCCTGTTAGAGATTTCTCATCAATACTATGATCTTATTGAAAGAACAGAGTAAAATCTTCTGTACAAACGAGGTGGAAAATGCAATGTAAGATATGAAGAAATAGAGGGCCGCTAGTGGAGCATAAATACAGTGACTGTAGAGGTTCTACATTTTTAGTAAAGCCTCGTCTCTAAACAACTCTCTCTTGAGCCACATCTTCTCATCTCATCTCAACACTTTCCTCTCATTTGTTTCACTCATTTCCTCCTACTTTCCCTTCTCAATCTTCTACAGGAATCCTACAAGCTTTGCCATAGCAGATTTCAAGGTGAATCTGTCACGTCAAATTTTCTTTCTTGTTGGGAGGGCTATCATCCACCTAGGAGTAATTAAGTTTCTTAGAGAGATTTTTTCATATTAAAAAAAAATGGAACAGCCCTTGAGGTTTAATTGTATGCATGGTGCACCCTACCAAAAGATTCAAGGAGCAGGGATTACATCATTGCACGTGGCACTAGGACTCTTGAGCTAATCAAGGTTAGATTTTCCAGTGGAAGATACTTGAATGGCTGAGGGAAAGAACGCTTAAGCTAATAATCTTGCGTGTTCTCAATACATTAAAAATCCTTGAAGGTATAGCGGGAAAAGCCTAGACTTCAGGAAAGATTTCCCCACAAGTGACGAATGAGGTCTGTGCAAAAGGCAGCTACTGCGTTGAAGAGTTCTGATCACCATCATTGCCCCAGTCCATTTAGTAGAGGATAACCGCTTGAATTTCATAAATCTTGGTACTGAGCACGCAAGTAAATGGCATGCAGTAGATGGAAGAAGTGGTTGTAGTTACAAAAAAAAAGATTCTAAACAAAGGATACCCAAATTAAGTAGAAGCCTCAACTAAATAATATCTTGTCTAAAGATTTGGATCCCAAATTTAGGTTGGCATAATAAGGTTCAAAAAGGTGGAGGTCCCACTTGATGCTATCTCCAAAATCCATATATAGCAAATGACAAAATGACAAGGAACAGAACCTATGCGGTGCATTGGACTAACAGAACAAGACTTGGACATTGGAAGTCACGAGTACCCTAATTTGTCAGCCTTATGATAGTTGGGCTTACTAATAAGATTTCAACCCAAATATTTATTTGATTAGTATTTCTTACCTTATTCATCTTGAGTATTCGTGACTCTTTCATTATCTTTTGGAAAATCAACTTGTAAAGTTTTTGGTTTAAAGACTTATAAGGAGAATTGAGAGGTGAAAGGCAAAAGTTGGTGAGAGCACTATAGAAAAAGTCAATTCGAGTGTAAACATGACTGAAGAACGTCAATATTGAGGTAAACACACTAAGGGAGTAATTGGTGAAGTTTTATTACAATAATTTATTTATTTTGTTTAATTTGCAGCATTGTCAATAGAAGTGGTGAACTTCATCAAAATGAAATGGATCTAAAAATATTCTTATCTGTTTAAGATCAATTCCAACAGTTGAACAAGAGGTTGGATGATATGGAGAGTTGGTCGAGGAAGAGGTCTCAGGTTTCTCGTCAAAGTAATCTGCAAAAGTTACTTCACCCTCACAAAGAAGCAGATTAGGGAAGAACTTAAAATCATACAGTGGAAGTTTCAAAGAAAGAAGACAATATTAGTAAGAAAAGGATAGCAACTTGGGAAGTATTAAGTTGTCCCTTTGTCGAAACCGTAATTCCGACGAGACAACGAACTCGCTAAAATTTTAAAATGAATTTTTATTGGATTATGTGGAGTCGCCACCAAATTTTTATCTAAGGGAAAATACTTGAAAAAACTCTAACTCGAGGAAGAGATTTAGGTTCGGGAGTCCGTTACGAGTGGGGAAGGTGTTAGACACCTCACTCGCCCGTTCCGAAGAACAGTACCCTTAACCTGAGTGTGTGATTTTTTGAAAATTGTTTGATCTTTTTACTTAGGGTGAAAATAAATAGGTCGATGGAGGTTAGCCTGACAGAACTTGATCCTGCTCCTACGTATTCCCCGGTTCAATGGGAAACTCAAGGCTTCCGTAATTCTGGTTTGTGAAGGCTTGACCTTCAGAGATGCTTGAGAAAGGAATAGGGTATTTTGAAAATATTTTAGGGAAGAATCCTTAGTCCACATATGCACAGGATCCGAGACAAATGAGAGTTGCATTGGGCCATATGAATCTCTAAACATCGAACAGCAGTGAAACCGCCAGTTTCCCATTAAGAGCTCATCGCGTGAGACTTGTGATTCCAAAAAATATTTTGAAAGATTTTTATTATTTAAGAGGAACTCTTAGTCCACATGTGCACAAGGTCCAAGGCAACTAAGGTTGCACTGAGACCTATATGAATCTCTAAATATCGAACAGCAGTGAAACCGCCAGTTTTCCATATAGAGCTCATCACGTGAGACTTATGATTCCCACAAAGAATTTAATTTGAGAATAATAAGGATAAGAGAAGAATTAGGCTTGATTTAACATAAAATGAACTTCATTTGAAATGAAACTTGATTTTGAGATGAACTTGGCCCAAAAATGAACTTGATTAAAGATAAATTTGACTCAAAATTTGGAGAAAAGAATGAAATTTGATTTAAGATGAACTGGATTTTGAATTTGGGAAATTGAACTTGACTTGACTAGAAATGAGCTTGACTTAAACTTGAAGAATTGAATTTGCGTTGAATTAAAATGAATTTTAATTTGACTAAAAGTGAACTTGACTTGGAATTAGGAGGAAAAAGAATTAGACTTGATTTGAATTTTGAAGAATTGAATTTGGAGTTAATTTGACTAAAAATGAACTTGATTTGAATTTTGAAGAATGAAATTAAAATGAATGAACTTGACTTGACTAAAAAATAAACTTGATTTGAGTTTTGAAGAATTGAATTTAAACTTGATTTCATTTGAAGAAAAGGATTAAAAATTTGAAGAAAAGATTAAATTTGACTTTATTTGAAAGAAAGAACTAAATTTGATTTTATTTGGAAGAAAATAATTAATTTGTTTTTATTTGAAGAAAAGAATTAAAAATTTGAAGAAAAGATTAAATTTGATTTTATTTGAAAGAAAGAACTAAATTTGATTTTATTTGAATGAAAAGAATCCAACTCGATTTTATTTTATTTGAAATTGAATTAAATTAAATTTTATAAAAAAAATAAACTTGATTTTTATTTTAAAGATTGGCGACTAAATTGAGGTCTAATTTAATTTCATGTGACTTAAGTGAATGGTTTGTTAGGGGTGTGTGGCAAGGTCCAAATAGCATCTGCAAGATGGCTCTTAGAAAAATAATTGGCTTTCAAAAAAGAGTACCAGGTAGGGATCGAACCCATGCCTTGGCATGTGCAGACAACGTCCCAAACCACTCGGCTATGTCCAAATACTGGTTATAATTCGCGCCATTACGCCTACAGGATGAATCCAGGTTTAATTATCTTTTTTAAGAAAAGGTTATAGAGGGGATCCGAACCTGAGGTCTTGTGGATTATGGGCAGCATCCCTAACCATTGGGCCAAGCTCATGGTTGTGCTTTTAACACCTCGAACAAAATTAAAAGGGTACCTTCATGAGCATGGATTAGGACTATGCACGTGAATTGCATGGGGTTCCATCTTGTTATTCAATCCCTGTGTATAAAGAGCATTATTGATTCGGTGTTACCATGTGCTGCTTTAGCCCTTTGTTGTGCATGCAATTCTTGAAACTTGCTTGGGTAAAACAGGACCCTCTCTTCATTTTAAGATAGCTTGGTCGTCAACTCTAAAACAGGTATGAACCAGCATACCCAGCCCTGTGTATCGACCTAGTTTCTCTATAAGCTTTGTTATATCTTCTATGACCTTGGGAGCAGTTTGAATCTTGAGCTGGTCAGCATGGCCCATTGTCATACAGTGTGGTCATTAGGGCACATGATTGCAAGCGCTTGACTTGTTTCATATGAGGGCTCACAGACCCGTTTTCTACCTTCTGTTGCGAAGGCCATCGTTCGCCATCATTGCATGGGGTCTTCCATTTTCTTCCCATTGACCAAATTGTTGCTGCTATATATATATATATATATATATATATATATATATATATATATATATATATATATGCGAAAAACCCCTGATGGTCTTCATTCTGGCGCACGGAATGTCTTAGAAGGAGGCGACATAACAATGGTCATTAACTTTATACATGATTAGCACACCTACTGCGTCGTCATTCGTATTCAACCTTACTATCATGGTAATCCACGCATTGCTTCATTGATACCAAGTCATCTCCCTTGCTTGTGAAGGTGATTTTCTTTCTCGGTTCCAATGTCCTGGAGGTTGCCAGAAATACGTGGAGTCTTCGAGGCGTAGCAGCATGGCCTCCCTTGCTTGCTATTTGTGAGTCAACACCTGCATGGCTCCCGCATGCCCTTCCCTTATTATCAATATAAGTCACAATCTGCAAGGCGTGTGCATAGAGCTACTTCACATGAAGCTGAGTTGACAATGGTGTTATAGCTTGGTCACAAGACCCATCATGGGTATTCTCGTCCAGGATAGGGAGAAGACACCTAACATAGCTGACCATACATCCAGTGATGTGATCGCCCTCCTTCCCTAGGTGCAGATATGAGTCCATGCAAAGCACCACACTCCTTGCCAACCACATGGGAAACTAATGCTTGCAACTCGTGAACATTGAAGGATGAACCGTTGCTGGAATTACACAACGTTGGCCTCTAGCTGGAACCAACGCCTGATTTTGTTGATGGTGGCCATGGCCATTAGTCTAGATATAGTTGAGTCATAGAAGACACCCATCAATCTTTTCACATGCTCAAAAATGTTATCATTCTTCCCATCGTCCAGGGTCATAGATGAAATTGGAAACCTGACCTTGTTGTAATCAACAGTAGCAGTACTTGGACCTATCATGCAAACCCTACACCTTTGTTGAGAGTAGGAACGTAAGATTCAAGGCTGGAAGGCTGATATAGCCCTTGATAACGACTTGGATGCCGAAGTGACGATCACTCGTATAATGGCTAGGCCGACTACATTCTTGCAAATTCTATAGGATTCTTATCTTATTCAAGCGTAGTGAATTATCCATGCACATGCAATTTTCGATTTACGAACTGGTGAATCAAGATTCGGGATGAAGGTCACTCATCCCCTCGATTCAGATATAATTTTAGTCAAATTCATGCAAGGTGTTTGATTCAAAATGTTAGGACAGCAAGTATGAGTTCAATGCTAGCCAAACATGTGTGACCCTATGATGATCACTATGCATAACAATTGAGGTATACGATCCACATGCAACATCACACATATTTTAATGCATATTACATCGGTCCACATGTGAGAAAACTGGCCTGGTTGTCACGGAGGTGTCCGATCTGAATTAGAGAGTCGATTTTCTGTACCTAATTATTGAGATCAGAAAATCCTCCCCTGGAGCACCTGGTGTCGTTCTTTAGGTTTCAAGATGCAAAACCATCCTTGAGCAGGCCATCATCGCGTGACCATGGAGGGTGGAGAGACCAATTGAACCCCAAAGAGAATCCCTCTCTTGTGAAGAAAAACTCTGGAGATTTTGTCTAAGATCCTCAACCAATTGCACCATTGAGAGAGCCTCCCCCCAG
This sequence comes from Canavalia gladiata, assembly GCA_037954105.1. Lineage (NCBI taxonomy): Eukaryota > Viridiplantae > Streptophyta > Magnoliopsida > Fabales > Fabaceae > Canavalia > Canavalia gladiata. Next base: position 20,814,219 of record CM075658.1, on the reverse strand, counting down.
AGAGGAAAAGCCCAGCCTCCTTTTTTCTTTCAAAACCCTTTTCTGTTCTTTTCCTCTTTACTTTCTGTCTTTTTCTTGCATTCTATTTTTCTATGTTTTTAGTTAGCTTTCTGTTTTTCAGTTTTAACTCCTTTTTTTTTTATTTTTGGTTTTCTGTTTTTTTTTTATTTTCAGTTTTCCTTTTCTTTATTCATTTCATTATTATTTATTTAATCATCATTTTTTATTTTGTTTGTTTAATTTTCTATTTTTTTCTTTATGTTTTTTTCTTATTTTATTTTTTCTTTGGGTTTAATTTTTGTTTTTATGTTTTCCATTTTTATTTATTTTCTTTTGTTTTAATATTTATATTTATTATTTTATTTATTTCTGTCTTCTATTTTTTCTTATTTGGTTTTCTTTTTAGTTATTTTTCTGTTTTTTCTGTTTTTTCTTTTTTTATTATTTTTTGTTTATTTTTATTTTTTCTTTTTCCATTTTACTATCTCTTTTTGTTTTAAATCCCTTTTCCTTTATATTATTTTATAGATTTTTTCAAAAAGCTTTTTTCCTTTTTTATTTCTTTATTTTTTTATTTTTTATTTTTTCTTTTCTCTATTTTACTTTGTTTTTTTAGTTAGTTTTCAGTTTATTTATTTTTTCGTTTTCTATCTGTTCATCTTTTTTGTTTTCTATCTTCTATTTTTTAATCTTAATATTTATTTAAATTATGGTTTATTCACTAATTTAGTTTAAAAATGGGACCTCGGACATAATTGAGTGTTTACACCCTTCCACCATTCCAAGGAAAGAATGAACCCAAAACTAATATTGAGTGGGAGAAAAAGATGGAATTATCACAATTACTTAGAGGAAAAAAAGGTAAAACTAACCAACGTATCTTTTAAAAGTTATGCTAATAATTGGCAGGACCAACTTATGCTTATATGAAGAGGTATGGAGAGAGACCTATCCAAACGTGGGAAGAGCTCAAAGTAGCCATGAGAAGAAAATTTGTAGCAAATCATTATCGTAGGAACTTGCATCGAAAATTACAAAGTCTTACTCAAGGTGCCATAGGTGTTGAAGATTATTACAAGGAGAGGTAAATTATCATGATAAGAGCTAATGTGGAAGAGGACAGAGAAGCCACTGTGATAAGATTCGTTGAAGGGCTAAAGAGAGAAATAATTGGTGCGGTGGAGTTATAATATTATACGAAGATGGAGAAATTTCTTCATAAAACTATTCAGGTGAAAAGAAAATTCAAATCTAAAAGCACTCATAAATATATTTCTAGTTCATCGTAGAAGTCTAATTGGGCCAATAAGAAGGAATGTCCTAAACCAAAGGAGAAATCTCAAAAAAAATAAGCAGTGCCTGTTACCAAAGGTAAATCCGAAACTAAATTCTTTTATAAGTCAAGTCACGTTTGTTGTTTTAAGTGTTAAGATTTGGGGCATATTACTTCCCAGTAACCAAACCATGACCATGATCATGACCATAACTAAAAAATTATAATATTATTTTTTATTTATATTTAAAATTAATAATTATTTTAACAATCAATCTAAAAAAAATTAAAATCAATAATACATAATATGACAGAATTTTTATTGAGGTAAAACAAAATCAATAATTATTTTTAGAAAAAATCTAATTTGATATTTAAATGAGTTAAAAAAATTATAAAATTAAAATATTATCTTCCATTTATATTACTGACAAAAAAAATATGGACTTATTTTACTAAATCTTTAAATTATTGTAATATTAATTTATTTGTATAAATTATTTATTAAATAAGAGTGTGAAATATTTAATAAATTAAATTTTATATTGAAACATAATTTAATTAAAAAAATTCTTTTAACTTTTATTATATTTTTAACAAATTATATTACAAATATATATATATAACATTTTAAAAAAATTCTGTCAAGAATTTAAAAATTAAAAAAATTAAAAATAACAATAAAAATCAAATAACAAATTATAAAAGTTAAAAAACAATTTTTCACCATAAAAGACCTCAAATAAAATAATATATTTAAATATTAACATTTTAACTACATTAAATATATAAATATATATATATATAACAACATTTAATTAATTCACATGAATCAATATTTAATATGTTCATATTTACAAACATAAAAAAATAATAAAATAAAAAACCTCTCATACTATTTGAAATGCTCACATCCCCAAAGGTCAAAGTTTTACTCTAGAAAGCATGTTAAAATACACTAGTAGTAAAAGATAACCTGCCTGAAAAGAGAATCAGTTGGTTGGTCAGGCCCAATTCGCCATTAAAATGTTAAAATTTTCTAACATGTATTCTCTTGTGCCCCTGAAAAACTCTGGTTTGGTTGTCAATTTTAATGTGCTCCCACCCAGGAAAAAGTATCAAGGTTCGGCCTATGGCTAGAAAAGGGGATCCTTTTATTTAAGCAAAATCAAGATATTTTAACCAAGCTTTCACGATTTTATGTACCACTATTTGGAGTATATGGGAAGTAGAAACTAGGCTCTACTTTTAACCTTAATATTTCTAATCCTTTGTTCATTATAAACTTGCTCAAATGTTATAATCAAAAGCATCCACATCACTAATTCTACTAATAAGATTACTATACAAAATAAGTCTAGTATTTAGAAACATATATTTTAGAGGACTTCATCGCAATGTGTTATTAAATGTAATATTGATTCAAGAATCCTCTCTAATTAGGAAATTGGTGATATATTTTTGATTGCCCGAGACTCTTCAGGGTGTGTGTCCTGTCTACAGTTGCTCCTAAAATTTTTGCTCCCTTCTCTTTAGTTGCTGGCTCTAGCTATCATGGAAGCAATGACTTTGGCTTATAACCTTGGCTAAGGTCCCCTCTTGTTTGAGTTTGAGTGCCTTGAAGTGATTGTAGTGTGCAGGGCAGATAAACAATGGTGGAGAATATTATCCATAATCCGTAACGATTTGTCTACACTTTTCATCTAATGATCGATAGATTTAAATAAATAAAAAATAAAACAAATCCAATAATTAAAAAAAACACAAATCTACCAATCTACACCTAGATAAAAATATCATTTGTGACTCATCTTAGGGCTATTGAAGAACAACTTGCGGGTTAAATGCTGTCTGCCTAATACCCTTATGGCAATGGGCCAAAATAAAAAGCCTTATGGCATGAAGATATCTTACACCATCCCAAACATAACACAATACATAGACCCAAAAAAGAAGGGCAACTACTATTAGGCCATGGCTTGAATACATGTGTGATGTACATGTATCCTCCATTTTTACCCAAAAAAAAAATTGTATCCTCATATGTCATCTTTCCCCCCAAGTCCCCAACACCTTTGACACGTTAAATACTAAAATTGTATACACACTTTGCATTCGAGTTGTACTATTAATGTTTTCTTACGTATATAACTGAGATTACTTGTTATTTTTCCTTGATTTCATTCTTCCATATTCAAGTTTATTTTTCCTTTACAATAAAATTTTATTGATAAAGTGAGTTGTATTTAATAGTTAAAGCATATAAGAAAGAATTCTTCATTCTATCTATCATACTTCCAGTTGGTGTGGTTTTATTGTTACAACTTATTATCCATTTTAATAATATTTTCATTTTGATATATTTTATTTTTATTTTTATTTGTTAATATATCATATATATTTTTCTTTTTTCTATTTTTATCTTAATATATTAAACGTTTTAATTTCTTATCGTTAAGCTACCGCTTTTTTTTAAAATAAAATAAAATAAAAGACATGATTAACTGTAATAAATTAGAACTAATGGCAGCAAATTACAAGCATCTCCTAATAAAAAAACTACAATACTTCATTTTGATAGAATTTAATGCCCCGTTGGAACTATTTTTTTAAAGAATAAATAAAACCTTCTGTTCCATTATTTTTATAATAAAAAAATTAAAACTTGAACCAATAATCTTATATAAATTATTTTAACTCTTTATTTTTAAACCAACGCTAATGAAATTTCTATTCTATTAGTTGAAAGTTAAACAATAAAAATTAAAAAAAAATTACCTGAAAGTTAAATATTTAATAAAATTAAATATTAAACTAACCAATAAATATAAAATAACAAATAAAAATTTAGTTAATTAATAGATAAAAACTTGAAAAGTGTAACATATTATTTTTAAAGTATTAAAACTTAATTATTAAAATTTTATTTATTTAAAATTGAAAATATTTGTTTAACTTTTATGCAAATAAATGATGAATAAAAATTTCAAAAACTATTTTTAATTTTAATATTTTATCAAAAAACCCAATATTTTTTTAAAATAAAAAAAATAATATAATTATTAAAATAAATAGTATATAATAAAAAATAAATATAAAAATTGATTGTATTATTATAAAAGAATAATATGAAAATAAATATATAAATAAGATATTAATTATGAGAACATATTAAAGGTAAAATTAAAAAAACTAAAATAGATAAAAAAAAAGTATTAATATTATTTAAAATACCATTTTAAAAAATATTAGTAACTATTAAAAAATCTACTTTATTAAACAAAAATAAAATATTTTAACAAACATTTCAACTAATAATTTTAGCTTTAAATTAATTAAAATACATTGTTAAATATTTTTATAAAAAATTAACAAAAAAAAACTTCACTTTAAAATGAAAAAACTCATTCATTGAAATTCAAATTAAAAAATATAATAAATAAAGCGATTGAAGCATTGTATAGAACAAAGGAGAACTAGACGAATTGTATCAACATCCTAACCTACTACTATATGTATAGAAAATATAGAAAGTAGATTCTTGATTTGTTCTACATAGATGGAATTTCCCCAATTTTTTTAAACCCACTTGATCATACAAAGTAAAACTGTTGTTATCCTACGTTGATAAAATTATTATATTTTATATTATATAATAAATATTTTTAATAAAAAAATTAATATTTTTATATAATTTTATATTTTAAAATTAATGTTAACAAAATCGTTGTTTAAATCTGCAATAATTACTGATGCATGAGTTTGGAAAGTGTAGACAAAGAATTAAGACTCTTGTCCTTGCAAGGAAAGTGTAGGATCCCTAGAATTTTTTGTAGGTTCACATTCTCAGTTACCTGGATTCTTCTTTGAAATGGATATTAGTGTATGGGGTTAACTAAATTGTCAAGTGAATTAAAGGCACGTTAAAAAATTAGGTAAAACACTACTTGTATTGGGTGAATGTGATCTGTGAAAGTGACTAGTACCATAGACAAAATATAATTGAAATTTCAATGTACAAGTAAAATATTTGGCAATTGATGATAGTAGGAAATGAGCAAGATAGTAAAGAAAGGGAAATTGGCAGCATGCCACCGCAGGACCAACATCCCTTCATTATAGGTCATATCTTTACCCTGCCTTTATTGTCAGCCCTTGAATACAAAAGTCATAGGGTTAGTTGAAGGCCCCTCCTAATAGCATGAGCCTCACATTAAAGACAAAAGACCACATGCATTGAATAGAGAACCCAAGCCAGCTTATATCACCAAAGGCTAAAAGGCTACATTGTTTCTACCTTTAGCTTCTCTTTGTGAACTACATATCTCCCATTGTTGGTGCAGAATTATTGCTTCATTTTCTTTGTTGGTTTTGTTTGAATGAGAGGAAAATATAAAAAGGAAAGAAAATATAAATAATAATATTTTATTGAAATGAAAATAGAAAAAGGTAATTGAATTTTAAAAACAAAAATTTAGTTTTCTTTTTTATTTAGATTTTAAAATTTTCTTTTCTTTTTATTTGATTTCAAAGAGTATAGAGGTAAATTACCATATACTCTTCCTTCGTATAATTCTCAAGAAACCAACTTTTTTATATACACATATTTTAGCAGTAACAAAAGAAAAAATAGAATGGATTGTGCAATGTTTCATTTTTAACTTTTTTTTACCAAATTAATATTAATTTTAAAATTATTTATCAAAATAATATTACTTAAAAATCATTTGTCATATTCTTGTGTCAGAAGTTTGAAGCAAAACAAACAAGTACCATACTAAAAATATATATCGATCACATATTAGGTGATATCTCTTGGGTTCAACAAATTAAAAGTTATCCTATACCAACTTTTGACATGTGTTGCTTGTTTTTATGCTGAATAATATAAGACGATTACTATATATATGATTGCCAGTTTTGCAGGAAAAAGAAAGGAAATGTTTAAGCATATTTTTATACTATCTTCTTTGAGAATTGACTTTGTTGGCATAAGAAACTTCAATTATCTTGGAATTAAGTTAATCTCCAATAATTAGTTCAGATCTAAGCAATGGCTTATTATACTTCACAACATTAATCTTAGAGTAGGTAGGCCAAAAGGCTAAATTACATACAAGATAACCCACTCCTAATCCTAGAAATTTTTCCTTCTATATATTGGTTCTTTATATTTTTTCTGATTGAAACTAGAAATCAATTGATCAATATAGCATCAACCTAAATATCCTCCTGGAGAAGAGGTCACAGATATTTTTAAAATCTGTATGCAAGAATTTGAGTCACAAAATATATAGTCCAAAGTCCAAAAGTATAATGATATCGTGGCTATCATTTCCAACCAAATAACAAATCTATATTTGAAAGTTATTAGCCTATACATGCATCACATCCTATGCATCAACCATTTTTTTCTTCTTTCTCCCCTTGTGCTAGACTGAGGATGCTGTACAAATGACAGCTTTTCCATTTCTGCCAAGTATAATTCATTTTTTGTCCTTTATTTTGTTTAACTTTTTTTTTATTTTTTGTAAGTGTTGCTGTTCTCTTCAAGAGACAGTAATTATTTCCTGTTTCTTCAAACAAAAAACACATTGGAACTCAAAATGTGCTAGATACAGAGAAAATCATGTTCCAAAGCTTGCCATAACTGGATGATTTGTTTCATTGCTGGAAGATAAGCCAGTGTTTTCCTTTGTCTTATACCCTTCCTTGTTCTTGGTGGCTCAGGGAAGAGATGTACCTGGCACTCTGACATACATGATTTCTCTTCCCATGATTGGTGACTGTGATTGTAATAGGCACCAACTTGAAAACATAATATGCTTGCAATTTTGGAGATATTGTTTTTGTAATTTCAAAGTTTGATCAAAATGGCCATATTTGCAGCCTTTGTTATTGATTAATTATGAAATTGAATTAATTAGATTATACCTGTGGACAAATAAGATCAAATTTGAGGAAACTTTTGTCCAAACCTTAAAACATAATCATGACTTGGTCCTGTTTTTATGTGGTTTAATAAAAGAAGTGGGTTTGGGAATATAGAGCTTTCCAAGAAAGTGGGTCCCTATTAAAGGCATATTAGAGGGAGTTTGATGGAAGAATGTGAAAAAATGATAGTAACACCCAGCATTGGTCCTCAATTATTCCTCACAAAGTTAAACCTTCCAATTTTGCTTTCTTTGGAATGACCATAGAAGGTTTTTCAACTTTACCGAATAATTGAGGATTCCAATTTTGAAAAAGGCCTTTCTCTGGCAAAATTTCCTCCAACCAATGGATAAGAGCAGCTGCCAGGTTTGTTTAGTGTTTAATGCTTTTGTTTTGTCTTTGTCTTCAATAAAGTAAGACTCTGTTGGTACCCACCACTAAACAAAACATTAAAACATATACCAAATAAATCATACATGTTACTTCTCCTCATTGATACAAACTGAAAAGTTAAATAAAGAAATTAATTGAAAATGACTAAATGGTTGATAAGTTGTTAGAGCATGCTCCTTCTCGTGAACTTTTTACTTTTATTTTTCTTTTCTTTTTTATTTTCTTGCATGTATTTAATGAAATTAAAAGTCACTCTAGAAGTTGAGAATTATCTAAATGGCATAAGAAAAACTAACCTAACCACTTAACCACTCCAATAGTCATTGTTTGTGGAAGTAATCATGATTATCCCCAATAAGAGGGGCGAAAAAGGAGGAAGAGAAAAAGGGCATTTTGGAAAGACGGAAAGGTTTGGCTGGCAACATAAATAAAATTTATCAAGATTGTAATCTTATGGACAGAAAAAGTAAAAGTGTCTTTTCCTGGTGAAAGATAGCATAGCAGTGGTACTATGGAAGTAATAGCCAATTTGTTTTATAATGATCAACGCATAATTTCACAATGATTGAAGTTAATTATCCATAGAAGAAACCTTTTGCCGAAGAAAAAAGCAAATAAAAGTTAGAAGAAGAGGGGCGGGAGCGGAGTGGGGAATGCAATGTGGTAAGAAGGAGAAACTTTGTGTGATTCACAAGACAATCAAATCAATTCTATAGTATTAAGAAAATGATAGTAATAACTTCAAAGGGACAGGTTAAATCAATTTGTAGAGTTAGCTGTTAGGTAAAACAAGAACTTAATTGATAGTAAAAGAATTTGTGTTTCTCAAATATGGAAAATGGTTGTTTGAGGTGAGTAATTTATGATTTTAAAAGGGAAAAAAGTTTGTAACAAATGTTTCATTTTTTAGTATTGATTTATAGGAACTATATGTAACGATTTGATTCATCAAACAACTTGAAACGTGTTACTTTTTTTAAAAAATAAATAAATTGTAAAATCCCCATCATATATGCATAAAGTTGCAATTATCTTACAAGAATTTATCATAAGAACGATAAATTCAATATGATAAAGAATTAAGTAGATAATCGTATAAAGATAGACTTTGGTGAATGTTTTGTGTGTTGGTTTATTTGAAAAATGTCGATATAATTCTCCATGAATTCAGAAATTTTAAAAAAAAAAATTAAAGGTAGTGTTATAAACTTTTGAATATTTTCTCTCTAAATGATTGATCTGAGTGCTATTCCTTCTTTATACGTTAGTGTTAGAATTAAAGGAGCTAAAATTAATGCTGAGGAGATCATTTCTAAGGACTTCAAAATTCACAATAATAATCTAGACGCTATATCTCGACTGAAAACCATAACTAACATAATATAAACTCAAGGACCTTTTTATACATAAAGTTCCCGTTTTACCTATTTTTTTAATATAAAAATATTTTACTCCTGTTATATTCGCGCACAATTCCCGGTCGATTATCTAACAAATAATTTGTTTTGTGAGTGATGCGTTTAGTTTCCTCAATTACATTTTTCTAAATACGTATTTTCTTGCATTAGTGGAATTGTAAGAGAGCTGCGATTCTTAACAGTAGAAAAGAATAAAAAAGTATTCAAGAGTTATGATCGACAGTGAAACAGAACAAATATATTTAGGAGAGAACCTGCAACATCATTATATCAGGCTAATCCTACCGTGGTTAGCTTCTTGTCATTATCTATTCCCATGTAACCAAAAAGGCTAATCCTACCGTGTCAATGGTTCACAAAACAATTTAGAACGTAATATTTGAATCCCTTGCAAAAACTTGGACTTGTCCGCTTTGTATAATTAATTAGTAATAAATGAATTTTATAAGGGAATAGTTCTAAATTCTTTTAATATATATATATATATATATATCTTCCGGTAAAAAACACCCGCTCACCAACTTGGTGATATTATGTGTTGCAAGAAAGCGAATGGCGAGGGAATTATTGCTGGCTCGTGCATGTGAAAATATAATTGGATCCAAGATTCATTAGTGAAAGCAACGCTGTTTCAAACAATTTTGAATACACCCTTCATAAATACTTAGTTTCAGGTAGAAAATGGAATGCTTGATAAAATTAATAATAATAACAGCAATCAAACTGCCCCAAACCAATTTAGAATTAAATTGGATAAATTTTAGCCATGCCGAAAATAAATCACTTCTTAATGAAACATATATAATTCAATTTTGACATCTATGCCTATATTCATTAAAAAATATATATATTTAGATTTTAACCTTTTCTTAAAGACTAGCTAGACAGTTCAAAAATATTATCCTATCCAACAAAGTACCTAAAACACTTTTCTGGATGCCAGTTGAACTAATTAAGCACCAGCCATTAACGTTATATTTGGAATACAATTCCATTCCCTAGCTTTTACCATAATCAAGCCCGCAAAAAAGCTCCATACGGTTTTGTTTCCCTTTTACTAATTACTACAAACAATAATCTGTAGAATAAGATCAGCATTGATTCCAATTGCCGATCAAATCCCTCATTATTTTGATCTAGTAAACCACCTATAACCTGAATATATTCTTGAATTTCATGGTTGGTTCTAATCTATTACCAGTTTAACACGTCAATTAGCCACATTCCACTCGCCTTTTGATAATAATAATTAAACTTGCGTAGTTAATTATTAAAAGAGATAATTAGACATTCTTATATGATTGACGCCGAAAAATATGAACACTGTACATTACAGGCGGATCAAAAGGAGAATGGCCTGAACGGGTAGTGGCATATATATATCAGTCTAAATTATTACTTTTTTCGGGAATAGATTTTGATTATTGAGCGCATTTTTTGTAATTTTATTTCATATATTATTTCAAAATCTACGATGGATTCTGAACAACAATGGCGGAAGACTCCTCCCGCAGAAACCTCATTTGCTTCGCGATGAACGCTTCTATGGCGAGCTGGAACTCCTCATTGCTCAGCTTATCGTGCGGGTACAAAATTTCCGGGGACTCTTCCCGCCGCTTCTCCGTCTCCGACCGCCGGAGCTGTCTCCGTCGCGGCACCTTTGCGGCATCTCCCTTCCACTTCTCCGACTGACTCCGGCGATACTTCGAAGACTCCGATTTCACTCCGGCACCGGCATACGCGCGATCCTGAACCGTCTCGGCGATGACCTGCTTGTCCTGGAACTCCACCTCCGCCGCCTCGCACGCCGGCGGCACGCTTGCTTGCGGCGGTGGCGTGGTAGCGTTGTTGCGGCTGTTGAGAAACTCTCGGTAGAGTCCATCGGCGGAGTGGTGGTCGGAGGATCGGCCGGACTGCGCGAGGAGAGCGGCGATGATGGCGTTGGAGACGGCGAAGACGAAGAGAGGAGTGGCGGCGAAGGCGGCGATTCTGCGTAGGAATTGAGCGGAGAGAGCGAGTGCGAAGGGGAGGCGCATGAGGATCCATGAGAGGAGGATGAGAAGGATGCAGAGTTCGAGAATGCGAAGGGCTTTGGAAATGGCGACGAAAATGTTGTTGTGTCTTAGAATGGCGTTGGCCTTCTCTGTTTTCAAGAGCAACTGGTCCATGGACAGAGAGAGAGAGAAAGAAAAAGTAAGTGGTTTGAACACGTGGATTTGAAAAAGGAGAGAAGAGAGTGTTCAGTTTTTAATTTGTTAGAAGTTGGAAGAAAGATGAACCGAGTTGATGAGAGTGTAGTGAGGAGGGAAGAGTAAGAGAGAGAGCATGGAAAGTTGATATGTGAATGTGTGAAGTAATGTTGTGTCCCAAACTTCACATAACTGAACCCTCTTTGAACATACATGTTGCTCTTTTATAGACTACGTCCCCTACATTTATTTATCTTTTCTCCCCACACATTAATGTTTTCTTTTTTAACTTGAATTTGTATTTCGTAAAATAATTAAACGATAAAACTTCATACATTATTTTACATGATAAAAATCATTTTTTCGTTTGTTCTTTATTTTTTATGTTAGATAATTTAAAATTTTATAAGGAATATAAAGGGAAGGCAAAGAAAAGTGATCAGAAATGACATGTTTTATTTTTAAAAAATTGCAACGCAGAATAAATTATAAAAACTGGAAAATAAATCCAACAATGGACAAATGAAAATTGGTCTAGAACACTATTTTTAAGATAAGAAATACATGTTTGATTTTTATTAAATAATATTTTGAATTTAAATTTATAAAAATGGTAAAAAAAACTAATTTTTTAACATATAAATATTTTTTATTCAAACAAAATTATCTTTCGTAAAAAATATTTATTTAAATTGGATAGAGTTAATATAAATAATAAAAAATCTAAATTTTAACATACCTATGTATTAAAAGTTTAAAACATAAATTTAAAATTTTTATTAAATTTATAATTAAGTTAGAAAAATTTTGATTAATTGATGTTGAGAACTAATTAAATTGAAAGAAAATGAAATTGGGGACAAGGAAATCCGGGGAACCGCCCATCCATTCTGGAAAGGTTTGGATTAAAACCATCCACGGTTGAGAAAAGTGGGGTCAGCTTGGACGTGTCAGGTATAAAATATTTTGAAAGAAATTAATACCCTGATTTAGAAGTTTAATACTTTAATTTATATGAAAGTTAGTGTATGTTTGGATTACTTGTTAAAAATAGATTATTTACAATTAATTATTATTATTATTATTATTATTATTATTATTATTATTATATAAATAATTTTTATATGTTACTATGTTAGATAAAAGAATTAATTTAAAGTAATTTATTTTACTTTAATTGTATAAAATAATTTTTTTCTGTAATAAAATTATAAAAATCAATAGAAAATTATTTATAATAGTTAGTTTTATATTCAAAATAATTTATTATTAATGATAAAATTAAAAACTAAAATTGATTAAAAAATAATTAATAATTTTTAATCATAAATTTTAAAATATATGTTATTTTAAATAAATTATTTTTTATGAATGATAATTAAATTTTTTAAAATAATTTTATAAAAAATACTAAAGGAGTTTAAAAAATATACTCTTCCAAAAAATTACATAATAAAAAATCAATGTAATCAAAACTTACTCTTAAGTCTTATTGTTAAGATTTTTATATTGTTTCTCATTGTATATTATTGTATACATTGACTATACCCCCAATGCAATAGCGCGCTAGAAATAGACTATAGTTTCATACAAATTTTATTTGATGTAAAAAGAGTGAATATTAAAATAATTACTGCAAAAAATACTTTATTCAATTTTTATTTGTTATTCAGAAGATTAATCTCATTATTATGTTTGCAATATTCAAACAAGAATAAAATTTGACTACAATGATAATATATTTTACCTAAATTATTTTTATTAGGATAAGTGAAAATTTTCAGCAATCTTAAAAAATTGAATAACTATTTTTTTTAGTAACTCAGTAACTAAAAACTATTTTCTATTGTTGACCTTCCTTCGTCATTTAACCATAGGAAGTAATAAAATTTTAAAATTATGTTGTAAATATTATTTTTTTTATTATTATTATTACATCATTAAATTATAGGTACATGGTAATATAAATTAACGAAAACCTATCACATACTGAAAACTTAATCAAACTAAATTTTATTCAGTAATATAAAAAAGTATACTTTAGTTGAGTATAACTAATTTTATTATATACGTTATTTTTTTATACAATATAAACGAATCAAATTTTAAAATTTTATATTTAACTACTTTAATTCTTAACTCAGATCAATTATAATGATTTATTATATTATATTATATTATATATATTATTTTATATTTATTTTAACAAAAACATTTAAAAGTAGATTAAATTTTAAATGTTTAAGTATAACTTATTTACTAATTTTAATATTTGAGTTTGAACTTATTATTTATTATAGGTTTTTTTATCAAGATCTCACTTGTTTTAAAATTTATCAAAACTTATTAATCTGTTTAAAAGATTATAATATAAAAAAAATAATTATAAATTTAAAATTTATATAAATGATTAATTAAAAAATGTATAAGCTTAAAACCTACGAAAAAAACATCAATAAATATGCCTAATATATATATATATATATATATATATATAGGAGAGATCAAGTTACTCTAAGAGTAACTTTGCTTAGAGTTATTTCGCTTAATAACTCTCATATACAATTATATTTCATCAATTCAATCATTAAATTAATAAATTATATTATATAGACCATCCTTGCAAATTTTTATAAAATTTAAAAATTGTTTGATACCTCAAAAAATAAATTTAAATTAATGGATCATATATCTCTTATAATATCCGTTAATTTGAATTTATTTAATAAAATATCAAATCTTTTTTAAATTTTATAAAAATTTATAAGAATGATGTATATAATTTAATTCAACGGTTAGATTGATGAAGTATAATTGTATAGGAGAGTTATTAAGCTGTGTAACTGTAAGCATATATATCATTTAAAAAATTTACAAGCTTAAAACCTTTTATAAAAATATATTTTAATAATATTTTTTAAGTTGTACATGTTATTAAACCACCCATACTACTATCATTTTAACAAAAATCCAATCAAAATTGTTTAGTGAATAAGAAAATCAAACATATCATTTTAAATTTAGGTAACAATATAACTTATATCACAATTTACATACACAATAAAATATAACATTTAAAATAAAAATACATAAATAAATATCATATTATTAGATTATTTATAATATAATAACAAATTTAATAAAAATAATAGATGATAAATTAGCACTCTAAGATCATCTTAAGAACTAGAAGTTGAATAGAGATAGATAACAACTATACCAAACAAATTAACAAAATTTAAAAATATGAAGTAGAGCACCAAAACCGTGTAGGTAAACGAAAATAAAAAAGATTAATTAAATTTTGAAGGTATTAAGTGGAATACTAAAACCGTGTTGGTAGACGAATATGGTAAAGAATAATTTTATTTTATTTGGAGGATAAAAATAAAATTATCTAAATTTTTTATTAAAATTAAAAATTAAAAATTTTTAATTCTTAACAAATTATATAAATATAATATATTAAAATAAATATAAATATAAAATATAATATATAAAAATAAATAAATATTTAAATAGGTTAAAAAAATTTATTATTTAACTTATTTATTTAAAAAAAATTAAAAATTAAAATCTATCTATTTATTAAAAAATTAAATAAAATTAAATTTTAAACACCATAAATTTCTGTCAAACGTCTGGTTCATTTTTATTATCCAATACTGAGCTGAAGTTTAAACTCGTATTTATGGCCAAAATATATTTAGTGTCTAACATCTGGTTCATTTTTATTATCCAATAGTGGGGGATAGATGAAGTTTAAACTCGTATTTATGGCCAAAATATATTTATTGTCCATTTACGGTTTGTAAATTTTATTTCAGTTTATTTATTTATATGGTGTGGAATATCTTTCATTCTTCACCAGCTAGCTGATAGTAGAAAATAAAGAGGAGAGGGATGGATTTGGAAAATGGAAGGTAATGAGAATCAGTCTGCATTAAGGATCGTGAGAGATAAGACGTGGCATTTCACGTGGGGCGATGTATTAGTAACAGTGCAAACTGCAATTTTGCTGTAGCTTCTGCATTCTCTTCTCTCACTTTATTTTAAGAGCAAACATTCTATTGTGTTACCAATACCATTGTTATAATTAATTTTTTTTAAATAAATTATCGAAAGGTCAGAAAAATATATAAACTTCGTACACTAAATTAATTTTTTAACTAATGGTGTTATGTGGTAATTTATATTTTTCAGTGACTAAAAAATTATATCTTTCCGAACTTACTGTTTATTTTTATTATTATTTTCTTTAAAACTTTGTTTCTTCAATGTGTACCAATTCAACTCAACCTCCTTCATGTCACGTGGTAACACTGTTCAGTGCTCAACTTGAAACATTCCATACTTCTTCAGTGGTTATGAGCTTTCTATATCAGCTCCATCTCTACCACTAAACTTATTTAGCATCCACCCCTTCTTTTCCCACATGGTTCCAGTTAAGCGAATCTATACCCGAAATCAGAATTCATTCACACTTTGCAATATGGTTAGAGAAAGCATCAGTTTTAAAATTTAATTTTAATTAACTATTATTGTAAAATAATTTAAATTGTTAATTATTTATAAATTATAATAAATATAATTTTTTAAATATTTATTATAAAATTTAATATTTTAATAATATAATAATCTATAATTAGATAATATAATAAAAAATATTACATCGTCAATATCTTTCAATTAAATTCTTAATTTTAAAAGGATAAAAATAATAAACTTTAATTATTAGTTTTGCATGTATAGTCAAAATAATATAAAAGTATATAAAATTTTAAGAAGTCTAATGATTTTTGAATAACTTTTAGCTCAGATTATGCCAATCATCATATTCTATGATCAAATTTGACACAACGCTATATTTGACATTTTATAGGGTACCTATTATAACAGATTAGATGATGACTTGAATATTAAAACAGGAACTTAGATTCAGTGATGCCATGTAGAAATTCGACCTTGATCTCAAACTCTCGAGAGATTTCGGTTCTCATGACCTTCAGTTCCATCTTGCAATGGAGTCCATCCTTTTTAAAGGGAAGATAAGCTTCAAGTCTTGGTCAGGGAAGCATACTTACCAGCAGAAAGGGTTGTTTGAGTCAACTTTCATTAGAAGAAACATAACATTACACTAGCATTAAATAATCGCTTCCTCTCTTTTCATTCATTTTAAAATTTGTTACAAGAATTAAAAAAATATACTTAACAGTAGTTTAATATTATGTTTTAAAATTAATCTTAAAGTTTAATAATTTTTATTAAAAATATTTATAACATTTTTTATATTTTTATATAATAAATATTTATTTTTATTAAAAATTTATCCATTTTAAATATTTAAAATCAATCATAAAGACTAAAGATTAGAACTTTTCTATATTTAATGTTTTTATTTATTGAAACTACTATATGGTTTTTTATTATATTATTTTATTTCTCTTATTATTATTTATTTATTTATTTTAAATTAAAGATATAATTGGTAAAAATAATTAATACTACCTTAAACTTTATAAAATAAGAAATAAAAAAAATTTAAAAATAAAGAAAATATTTATTATATTAATTTAAATGAGATTTAGGTATGCATATAACTAGGCTATAAAAATTAGTTGAACTCGATCAATTGAACTGAAAACCAATCAATTGATCGATTTGAACATTTGCAAACGTTGGTAAATCAATCAAATGGTCCATTTGAGCATTACATTGCAAATATTGGTAAACCAATTAATTTGGTCAAGTTTATCAAGATTTTGAAAAAGACTCTATTCTAAAATGTTATTTTTTTTATTAATAAAAAAATTTAAAATTACAAAAATAATTTGGAAGCAAGAATTTTTTTTAATTCTTTTATAATCTTAAATTATAAATTTTATTCTAGTTACTAAATTTTAATTTTCTTGTTTTAAAATTTTATATAAACATTATTTAACTTCGATTAAATTCATTATTTACTAGTGTAAAAATAAGCTTTTACAACAGGATTTTGAATCGATTGTTCAGAAATTGATGTAGAAAAAAGACGATGGTATTTTTGTAAAAATGAAACTTTCTACATCGATTGCTCTATAACCCATGTAGAAAAATGGATGGTGATATTTTTGTAAATAAAATTAAAACTTTTTACATCAATTGCTTTATAAACAATGTAGAAAAATAGGAGGTGGAATTTTTTAAATAAAATTCAAACTTTCTATATTGATTCTATATACAACCAATGTAGAAAGTATTTTCTACATCGGTTGTATACAGAACCAATGTAGAAAGTTGTATTTTTATAAACATATTTTACATTGATTAAGTAATTAACCGATGTAGTAAATACTTTTTACATCGGTTTAGTGTAACAACCGATGTAAAATCTTCTCCCCCCTCCCTAAACCTGGTGCGACAGTTTTCGCTAAGCCATAATTCTAAAAACTAATTCAAACACTCTATGTCACCATTGTCATCCTCCTTACTGCTAGCCTTATCTTGCCGTTGTCAAGCACATCATCCTTACATCTTCTTTAGACTCTGTCACTTGAAAGACTATGACTCTCGTCAGAACGTCATTGCCAAGCATTCTGAAATAGGGACGAAGCAGGTCGTCATCCTTCCTCCATCATCCGTCGCTGAGGTAGGGAGCATTCTTGCCAAGCACCTTTCGTCAATCCCCTGTTTTCTTAGGTTTATTATCTTTGAAATTGCGTTACCTTTGCCAAGAACCCTTCGTTAAGGAGGATTTGACTCCATTGTTGCTATAGAGAATAGTTCTCCACACTTCCAGACTTTCCCTTGTTCAAGACTTGATTCGATTTCGCTCCTCGGAGAAGAAAGTCTTGTACTCATTGTTGGTAGCACCGTGAAGGTTAGATTCTTGAACGTGGTTTACAGTGTTAAAATTAGTTGCATGTGTGAGTGAGTAAATGATTACTATTATTTGCATACATACTCTAGTGAGTAAATGATTAAATCAGGATTGAGGTTTATGGTAGAATAACTGTTGAAGTGTGAGAATAGGTGTTAACAATGTTATTAATTTCTCAAATTTTGGGCATGCTGTTAATGGTTGTCATTGGCTTGTATGTAAAGTAGTATCAATGCATATTTTAGTGAATATTCTCAAATTGATTGCAACTCTATTGGATATAAGTTTGTTTTACTAAGGGAAAAAAGTCTATTGTATAAAAGCTATGCATGTACATTTTTTATCTGGACCTTAAATTCACCAATATTTTCGAGTAACTTACTGATGTCGTACATAGAACTAAAGGAAGAACACGGTTTGCCATATACACAATTTGGAGGAGTTTGGGCAAACATATTGATGAATATTTTTTGATTTTGTTATTAGACAATAATGCCTTAAACCAAATGTCTTATTTCAACCATGACTTCTATTAAAGAGATATAATGCTTTACGTAATATATTATGTTAGATTTGGTTCCAAGGGCTGGTTTGTGCTTGTGAGGGAGCTAGAGTCAGTTGGTGATTAAACTTATCTCTTTATAAAGTTGATATGATTATAAACAAATTATGATTATTGTTCCTTTATATCAGAATGCCTTGACTAGTCTTAAGTATGATTATGTATAAGTTAGGAGATGTTGCTAAGTCTTGGTTTTGGTTAATTGAACCACTGAATTGGGAATCATATAATGCTTGAGATTCTGACCCAGTATTAACTTTAGCTTACAATGTATGCATACAGTTTACTAATCCAATCCACATGCTTTGATGCATCTTCCTTTTAATGAAAATGCACCCATTATTGGAACCCGTATAAGTTTTCCTTTCTATGTGGAAATGAAGTTTCTTAATTTGAAATCTAACTCATTTTTCAACCATATGGTGAGAGAATCAAGTATGGTTTTGAGTTTTTCATGAGTAGCATCTTCCATAGCCCTTCTGAGCCATGTAGTAGAATAGGTTCCTTAACATAATTAGATTCTTATTTGAAACTTAGGGATGTTATGTTTCTATTGAGCAAGACCTCCAAGGGTTCATTTATTGAATAACTTGTAATGTAAAGAATAGATTGAATCCATGTCATTTGTGTGAAGTTGTTTTGCTGCAAACCAAGTTCTGCAAAACTGTTCTGCATCAAAGGAAGGAGTTTTGATGTTGTACAAAGATACAATCTCATTTAGCACACCATTTTTAAGTTACAGGCTTAACATATTACCTTTGCAACATATGACCTTTCCAGCAGTGGTTGAAGTCATTTTCTTTGCTAAACGACTTAATTAATTAGGAATAACTCACAACTACATTATCCTAGCCAAAACACACAAACCTACAACAATTGTTATTGGGCATCAAACGCAATATTTTCTTAGTCTTTATCTTGAAGCTCTCTAACTTATAATAAATTTAAGAAACTTAGGCATTCCCTGCAATTCCTCTCTTCTGTCATTTAAGATATAACCTTTAGTATCACATGATGAAAACATAAACATACTGATCTTCATTTATTATTGTTGCTTACTAAAATGGTAATTACCATAATTATACATGTCTAAATTGCATGTTGATCTTTTTAAGTTAAGTATGTTTCTTTTCTTGAGTTTAAATATGAGCATACCCTTAGTTTTCCGTTCGATGTTGAATACAATGAGTATATTGTTGAATAAGTAAACCATTCATTGTATTTAATCTTGAATTGTCCAAGTTGGACAGTTTGGGACTAAAGTTTTTTATTCAATGGTTAACAATTTCTTCTTAAATCTTATAAATTGTACTTGATAAAATTTTTGTTTTGTTCATTTTGCATTGTCTCTAAGTATATGCTTGATTATGGTAAATGAAATCACACTCAATTTATGTAATTGGAGACTGATGCAAAATACTGCCGAAATTTCACCAAGTATGATATTCAAGATTTAAGAAATTTGTTAATCGATGAATAAAAAAATATTTTCTCATATGGGATAAGGTCTTACCAATAGTGAGGAAAATAAATTTCCAATTATGAGTGACAAGGCTAATGGGTATCCAAAATCATGTGTCTATGATTCCATTATAGTATGGATCATAGCTGGATAAATGTTAAACAAACGAGTGCTCAGTATGAGAAAGGGGTTAAAGATTTTTTAAATTTTGTGCAAATAAATCTACCTCAGAGTAATGGATGATTTTACTGTTCATGTGTTAATTGTCTAAATGAGAGATGGTTGAAGGTTGATCAAATTAGATAGTGTGTTCTTTGTGATGAGTTCTGCAAAACTTATACAAGATGGGCATGGGATGGTGAATTATTAGGCATGTCAAGTGTGTCGTAGACGGTGGAGGTTGATATAAATATGGAAGATCAGGTAGAGGATATAATCCGTGATATGGGACGTGAGTCGTTTGAGCGGAAAAATATGTATGGTAACTTGTCCTTGGATTCGGAGAAACCTTTGTATTCGGGATGCACTAGGTTTACACGATTATCATTAATGTTAAGATTATTCAATTTGAAGGCAAGGAATGGGTGAAGTGATAAAAATTTCACAGAATTACTTGAACTGTTGGTAGAGATGCTTCTGAAAGATAATACATTACCAAAGCGTAATTATGAGCCGAAGAAGGTATTTTGCCCGATAGGTATGGAGTATAAGAAAATATATGTTTGCCCCAATGATTGCATACTATATAGAAATAAGTTTGAAGAATTACATGAATGCCTTATATGTTAAGTTTCACATTATAAAATGAAGGATGGTAATTCTAGTTGCGATGAAAGCACAAAGCGGCCTCCAGCCAAAGTGTTGTGGTATCTTCCAATAATTCCAAGGTTAAAACAATTGTTTTGTAATAAACATGATGCAAAGAATCTTATATGACTTGCAGATGAAAGGGAAATTGATGGAAAACTTTGTCATCCAATTGATGGTTTGCAATGAAAGATGATTGATCAACTATATCCAGATTTTGGAAATGAACCAAGAAACCTAAGACTTGCACTTGCAATAGATGAAATGAATCTGTATGGTAATTTAAGTAGTAAGCATAGTTCATGACCTGTTCTTTAGACAATTTACAACCTTTCTCCAGAGCTATGCATGAAACTTAAATACATCATATTGTCTATGAGATTTTAAGTCCACAATAGCCTGGAAATGACATAGACATTTCTCTTGCTCCCTTGATTGAAGACTTGCGAAATCTATGGGAAGAAGGTGTAGATATGTTTGATGGGTATGGTAATGAAAATTTCAAGATGGGGGAACGTTTTTTTGCACTATTAATGACTTTCCAGCATATGGAAATTTATGCAGATATAGTGTTAAGAGGTACAAAGCATGTCCTATATGTGAATAAGGCACAAGTTACCATCAACTACATCATGGAAAGAAGATAGTTTATCTTGGTCATCGAAAATTTCTCAGGACTAATCACCCTTATCGTAGATTAAGGAAAGCTTTTAATGAGTTGCCGGAAAATGGGGTTGCTCCAAAAGCCTTAATTGGACAAGAAATTTATGAACAGGTTAAAAACATCAATATTGTTTTTGGAAAGACTCAAAAGAAGGTCATCGAGACAAAGATCTGGAAGAAAATATCAATTTTTTTTATCTTTCATACTAGTATAATCTTGATGTTAGACATGGTATTGATGTGATGCATGTGAAAAAAAATATGTGATGGCATCATTGGAACACTCTTTATTATACAAGACAAGACTAAGGTTGGTGTCAATTCTCGACTGGATTTGGTTCAGATAAGTATACGACATCAGTTAGCACCACGACTTGTACGAAAATGGACATATTTGCCCTCGGCATGTCATACATTGTCAAAAAAAGAGAAAATATGTTTCTGTGAGTGTTTACATAGGGGTAAAGTACTACAAGATTATTCTTAAAATTTCAAAAGACTTGTCTCCATGAAAGATCTAAGGTTAGTTGGGTTAAAGTCTCATGATTGTCATGTGTTTATGCAAAAACTACTTCTAGTGGTTATTCGTGACATTTTGACTAAAAAAGTTAGACACACCATAAGTAGGTTGTGCTTCTTTTTTAATACAATATATACCAAAGTCATTGACCCTTTGAAATTGGATAAGTTGGAAAATGAAGATTTTACTGTCTTATGCTAATTGGAAATATATTTTCCTCCATCATTTTTTGACATTATGGTTCACATGGTTGTTCATATAGTGAGGGAGATCAAATTATGTGGTCCAATTTATTTAAGGTGGATGTATCCAATTGAACGATACATGAAAATATTAAAAGGATATGTGAAAAATCCACACCGTTCCGAACCATCTATGATTGAAATACATTGCAGGTAATTGAGTTTTGTACAGAGTATTTGTTAGAGGTGGAACCCATAGGACTTCCTAAGTCTCATCATGAGGGAAAACATGGAGGTAAAGGTACACGAGGCATAACTGTGAAAAGCATGAGTTGTGCGGAAGTCTTTCAAGCGCATTTGTATATTTTGAATAATACCGTTGAGGTTCAACCTTACTTATCTACTCACAAAACCATTATAAGGGAAAAGAATATTCGAATGAATGAGAGATGATTGTTGAATGAGCATAACAAAACGTTTTAAACTAGTTTGATGAAACAATTAAGAAGGATAATGGTGCCTCTAATACATTAAAGTGGCTAGCAAATGGCCCAAACTTTAATGTCATATGTTGGACTGGATAGGATATCAATCAATTTTAATTTTACACAAAGTCTCAGGATGATAAAAGTACCATGCAAAACAGTGGGGTTATGGTGGTAGCAGAATCAATGCATTTTTCAAGTTCCAAAGATAAAAATCCTATCGTGGATTCCATATTTTATTTTTGAGTGATTGAAGAGATTTGGGAGATTGATTAAATGAAATTTAGAGTTCCTGTTTTTAAAATGCAAGTGAGTTGATAGTAACAATGGTGTTCAAGTTGATGAATTAGGATTTACATTGGTTAACCTTCACAAAGTAGCTTATAGGGATGACCCTTTTATCATGGCCCACCAAGCAAAACAAAATGTTTTATGTTGAAGATCCTTCTAACAAAAGGTGGTCAGTCATTATTCAAGGAAAGATGATAATCGCTGGTGATGACACTAATGATTTGGAAAATATAGATATTTATTAAATTTCCTTATCATCAAGGATAGCTAGTATTAATGAAGAAAATGAAATTAATGATATACATGTTATTCGAGATAATCATCATGAAGGAATATGGGAAAATGTTACTTCATGATGCAAGTTAGTTATTTATTTGATTATATCATCATTTTATGTTTATTATGTACTTGTTTAAAAATATTTATTACTTCTTTCATATTTAGTACAATTTTTAACGTATATTTTTTTTCTTTGCTTTCAACAAGTACATGACTGATGATATGATTCACCCTACGCGAATGAATCGAAATGCGGAAACGATAATGGAACGTCTTGAGAATCAGGATAAGATAAGATAAGATAGGTAATATTAAGATAAGATAAGATGAGATGAGATAAGATAAGATAAAATGAGACAAGACAAAGGAACCCGACACAAACCACGACCTGCCGAAGAGCACCGAAGTTATCAAAAGGAACGTTACCCTTACCGCGACCTGCCGGAAGAACCAACGTTATCAAAGGTAGTTCTTTGCCCAAGAACCAAGGGAATCAACTCACATAGAGATCAAAACTATTAAAGAGAAAATATGATTAGTCCTCAAAATCTGTCTTTTCACTGAATCCCTATCTCCTATTAATAGCTAACCAAATCTAGTAAAAAAAGATAACAAATTAGAAATCCTAATTAGATTGCAATTTGAATTGCAACCAATTTAAAACAAATAACTTCTAGATAAATATCAAATCCTAATGTAATATATAGCAAATCATAAACTTTATCACTTAAGATCTTCAATGATATGACTATATAAATTAACCCATGTTGGAATTGGGCTTGGATCCATGTAGTTCTTTTCTTGAACTTCCTTGATGAGACCTTCAAGTGATTGTTCCATACGTTTGGCCCTATTTCTCGTCATAGGACCTTCCATTCCTTGTAGATGATCTCTTTTGCTTATCGTGGTGCCCACGTTCACATCATTCCCTACTTCTCCAAGAGGATTCGTCCTCGAATCTTGAAGGTCATCTGCATCAAATAAGGATAAATAAGAAACATTGAAATTGACATTCACATTACCGTAGCTACTTGGAAGATCGATTTTATAAGCATTATCGTTGATCCTTTCAATCACTTGAAATGGACCATCTCCTCTAGGATGTAATTTAGAACTTCTTTGATTTTGAAACCGCTCCTTTCGCAAGTGAACCCACACCCAACCACCAGGATCAAAGACCACTTTGGTGCACCCTTTGTTTTCCTGCCGAGCATAATGTTCATTCTTCTTCTCAATATTAGCGCGAACCTTGGCATTGAATTTATGCACAAATTCAGCCTTTTGTTTTCCATCCACATTAAGAGAGTCATTAGTATAAAATGGTAAAATATTTAAAGGTGATAAAGGTTAAATTCATATACAATCTCAAAAGGTGAAAAGAAAATAGATGTATGAACAACCCTATTATATGAAAATTCAACATGAGGCAAACAATTCTTCTAATCCTTTAAATTCTTTTGAATTATAGTATGTAATAAGGTGCCTAAAGTTCAATTCACAACTTCAACTTGTCCATCTGTTTGTGGATGAGCCACAATAGAGAATAATAATTTAGTGCCCAACTTAGCACACAAGGTTTTCCAAAAGTGACTAAGAAATTTAACATCTCGATCACTTATAATAGTTTTAAGTAAACCATGCAAATGTACAAGCTCTTTGAAAAAAAATTAGCAATATGGGTGACATCATTAGTTTTAGAATAGGCAATAAAATGTACCATTTTGTTAAACCTCTCTACAACGATAAAATTACTATCTTTTCCTTTTGAGGTCCTAGACAGCCTTAGTACAAAATCCACAGAAATATCAGACCAGGGATATTCAGGAACAGGTAAGGGTGTATACAAGCCATGATGCATTACCTTAGATTTTGCTTGTAAGAAAATAATATATTTTTCACCAATAAGTTTAACATCATGCTTTATTTTTTGCCAAAAAAGATGTTCATGTAAAATATGAAAAGATTTTTAAATGCCAAAATGCCCAATTAATCCTCTCCCACGAGTCTCTCTAATAAACATTCCCCTTACGCTACACTTAGGTACATACAATTTATTTTTCTTAAACAAATATTCATCTTGCCTAAAATAGTCATCAAAACCATGGTCAGAACACGCTTTTCATAATTGTCCAAATTCAATATCATCCGCACATATGGTTTTAGTAATTCAAATCCAAGTAATTTGGTCTGTAAAGTCGTAAGTAATACATACCTTCATGACAACACATCTGCTACAATATTTTCCTTTCCCTCTTTATACTTGATAACATAAGGAAATATCTCATCAAATTCTAGCCACTTTCCATGTCTTTTATTAAGCTTACCTTGAGACTTTAAAAACTTCAAGCTGTGTTGATCTGAATGGATGACAAATTCCATCAACCAAAGATAATGTTGCCAAGTTTGTAAGGCGTACACCAAGGCATAGAGCTCCTTGTCATAGGTTGAATAGTTAAGCATCACTCCACTAAGTTTCTCACTAAAATATGCCATAGGTTTGGAGTCCTGTATTAAAACAGCTCCTATACCCACTCCAGAGGCATCACATTTAATCTTAAAAACTTTATCAAAATTAGGTAAATTTAACACAGGGTCATTAGTTAACTTATCCTTTAGCAAATTACAAGCTTGTTCATGTTTCTTATCCCATTTAAAATTAACATTCTTTTTAACAAGTTTATTTAAAGGGGTAGTTATAGAACTAAAATTTTGTACAAACCTTCCAAAAAAATTTGTTAAACCATGAAAGCTTCTTCCTTCATTAGCATTTGTAGGCGTGAGCCATCCTATAGTTTCATTAACCTTTTCTTCATCAACACTAACTCCCGTAATCTTGTTGATGACTCTATAGTCCACGCACGTGTGTTATGTTCCATTCTTCTTTGGTACCAAGATAACATGAACTGTACATGAATTAAGAATTTTCCTCACCAAGCCTTTTTGCATCAACTCGTCTACTTGTCTTTGAATCTCCTTGGCCTCTTCAGGAACAGTTCTATAGGCTAGTCGGTTTGGAATGGAAACACCAAGGATAAAATCAATTTGATGTTTAATACCTCTTATAAGAAGTAAACTTCTTTGTGATTCTCTAGGAAATACATCATCAAATTCCTGCAACAAATATTCAACCACACTAGGAAAAGAAGAGTTGTGATTGTTAGTAAGATAAATATCCTCGTACATGAGTACAAGAACTTGTTCCTTTTCCCTCAAAACACTCTTGACCTCTCCTTTGTGAACAAATACACAAACTTTATTTTCTTTTTCTTTATTTTTTTATTTTTCTTTCTTTTCACTCTCATTCTTTTTTTGACTTTCTACTTTTTCTTCACTCTCAATTTTATCTCTCTTTTTTCTTTCTTGATTTTCTAATTATTTTTCATTCTTTTTTTGACTTTCTAGTTTTTTTTCACCCTCAATTTTATCTCTTTTTTCTCTTTCTTGATTTTCTAATTCTTTTTCTCTCATTTTACGTTCTTTTGAATTTTTCATTGAGTCATAATAAGCCTCCTTTAGTTTAGGATCTTCCTTCTCATTGGACCAATTAAATTTCGATGATGAACTAGAAGCATACTTGGGATATTTGCGAGTGCTCTTAAATTTCAGTTGTCTTTCTACTTGAATAAATTTATGAAGCAATTCATCCATCTCCATACAATGTTGTTGCTCCACCACATTAGTTATCTCTCTTTTTAGCCCTCTAATAAATCTTGCCATAGTGATTTCTCTGTCCTCCTCTGCATTTACTCTGATCATAGCAATTTCCATCTCCTTATAATAATTTTCAACACCCATGGCGCCTTGAGTAAGACTTTGTAATAGTTTTTTGTGTAAGTCCCTATGATAGTAACTTGGCACAAATCTTCTTCTCATGGCTACTTTCATCTCTTCCCACGTTCGGATAGGTGTCTCTTCATATCTCCTCTTATTAAGGATAAACTGATCCCACCAAATATTAGCATAATTGATAAAACAAAAAATGGCTAGTCTTATCTTTTTCTCCTCCGAGTAATTGTGACAATCAAACACATGCTCCACTTTTCTCTCCCACTCTATATAAGTTTCAAGTTCGTTCTTTCCTTGGAATGGTGGAAGTGATAATGTAAGACTCCCCAAGTTGTTATCCTTTTCTCGATATCTTCTTCTTTCTCTTAAACTTTCACTGTTTGATTCTAAGTTCTTCCTCCAATCTCCTTCTTCATCATGGTGAAATAATCTTTGGGAACTACTCCAATGAGAAACTCGGGACCTCCTTCTCAAACAACCCTTTATATCATCCAACCTCATGTTCAACTGTTGGAATTGATCTTGAACTGATTTTATGAATATTTTTATATCCATTTTATTTTGATGGAGTTCACCACTCATGTTAGCAATGCTGCAAATTGAACAAAATAAACAAATTAGAATAATAAAGCTTCACCAATCACTCCCTTAGTGTTTACCCTTAATATTGACATTTTTCACTCGTGTTTACACTCGATTTGGCTTTTTCTATAATGCTCTAACCAACTCTTGCCTTTTACCTCTCAATTCTCCTTATAAATCCTTGAACCAAGAACTTCACAAGTTGATCATCCCACAGATAACGAAAGAGTCAAAGATACACAAGATTAATAAGGTAAGGAATATTGGTCAAGAATTAAGAACTAAAAAAAAAACATTATATTGACTGAAGACTGAATTTTTTTTTCAATTTTCTTGAATTTTCCTTTTTTTTTGAATTTCTATCACAATTTTTTTTTTTGCTTCTTTTTTTTATCACAAATCTTTTTTTTTTGTAAATAGCAACTTTTTCACAAGAAATTAAAACAATAGATGACACCTGATTCCAAGAGCCTAAGCTTTGATACCAAATGATATGATTCACCCTACGCGAATGAATCGAAATGCGGAAACGATAATGGAATGTCTTGAGAATCAGGATAAGATAAGATAAGATAGGTAATATTAGGATAAGATAAGATGAGATGCGATGAGATAAGATAAGATAAGATGTAATAAGATAAGATAATGTGAGATAAGATGAGATAAGACAAAGGAACCCGACACAAACCACGACCTGCCGGAGAGCACCGAAGTTATCAAGAGGAACGTGACCCTTACCACGACCTGCCGGAAGAACCAACGTTATCAAAGGTAGTTCTTTGCCCAAGAATCAAGGGAATCAACTCACACAGAGATGAAAACTCTTAAAGAGAAAATATGATTAGTCCTCAAAATCTGTCTTTTCACTGAATCCCTAGCTCTTATTAATAGCTAACCAATTCTAGTAAAAAAAGATAACAAATTAGAAATCCTAATTAGATTGCAATTTGAATTACAACCAATTTAAAACAAATAACTTCTAGATAAATACC
This sequence comes from Canavalia gladiata, assembly GCA_037954105.1. Classification (NCBI taxonomy): domain Eukaryota; kingdom Viridiplantae; phylum Streptophyta; class Magnoliopsida; order Fabales; family Fabaceae; genus Canavalia; species Canavalia gladiata. The sequence continues at coordinate 20,785,542 of CM075658.1, read as the reverse complement.
AAATCCTAATGTAATCTATAGCAAATCATAAACTTTATCACTTAAGATCTTCGACTACATAAATTAACCCATGTTGGAATTGGGCTTGGATCCATGTAGTTCTTTTCTTGAACTTCCTTGATGAGACCTTCAAGTGATTGTTCCATACGTTTGGTCCTATTTCTCGTCATAGGACCTTCCATTCCTTGTAGATAATCTCTTAGATGATCTCTTTTGCTTATCGTGGTGCCCACGTTCACATCAGCTGACCCGTTAGGGAACCCTTCTTTCCAAAGTGAGTCTGATAGCTAGTCTCGGTAGAAGAAGGGAAGACGAGCCACACGGTTAAGGGAGTTAACCTTTAGCCGGTGTGATGAGCAGAGGGTTCTCATAGAGTTTGATAAGGCCACTGGAAATCCTTTAGGGCCAAACAAGACAAAGTTTAAGAGTTATGTGACCCTCCTTGGACAAAACAAAGTTAATATTTTGAAGAAGGATTGAGATGATGTAGAGATGCAAGTGAAAGATCAAATTTAAGAGACTATCATGGTATTTAACTTTAAAGCTTTAAGTTTCTCCATATATTTGTGATTCACTAACTAATTACATCTTGTTTTATGTAACTTACATATGATGTGGCAAACACTAGCTTATTGAAGAGGAAGTGGCTTTCATTTGCTGGTGAACGCTGGTGGGGCTTCAAGACACATCTCACCAACAAATATATATATATAGGTCACTGAAGGATTTGTCTCCTTGTGAGGAGTACTAGTTCCTTGATGATGGCACTTGGTAGAGATTTGTTAAGACTCGAAAGAATCCTGCATACGTTGTATGCATCTTTCTAAACTTATAACAGGAGAAAAGAAAGAAGACTTGGCAAAATTATGGCAAGAATTGTTACCCCCACCGATTATCTCATGGGGGTTTTGAGTTGCTTTAAGAAAGGGTGATGGAGAAGTAGTTGGAAGAACATCAGCAATCATCTGAAGCAGACCCATCTACACTTTTGTCTCCATTGTCTCTACCCTCACACCATTACAAATGGAAGATAGCACGCCATAAGGCTTCGGGAGAGTATAGATCAGAGCCTTCTCGCATTGTTGGTGAGAAGATTGTTAGCAATTACAAAATTTACATTTTTTTTATTTAGCTTATAACACATATATTACTGATAACAACCATTTTTTATTTTGTAAGATTCTTTGGTTGAACAAAGCTCACAGGGAGTCTTTGTTCTAGCTTGTCGAGATGATATCTTAAGTACTACTATTGACCAACCAGAGCATCCAGGTCGTGTTCGTGCTGCTGGATGAGATGTTAACATTAGACAGTACTTCGGATTATCTTTCACCCATGCCTCCAAAGAAGGACTGGTGTCCAAAGATAAATTAGAGGCCATGAGAGAAGAGATGAGGCAAGCACTGTGACAAGAACTTCAAAAAGAGCTCAGACAGAAACTCTGATAGGAGTTCAGACAGGAGCTTGCACCTTTGGGACTTTCCCATACTCAAACAGCGGGTCACCATCCACCACCTTCTCCTAGGTGCATGAGCATAAAGGGAAGTTGTGTTCCGGCGGAGGAGCAAGTATTGAGAGAAGAGGATGTGGTTGATGCTGCAGACGATTATGAGTTGTATGTTGATCATCCATATCATTTGGTGGCCATTGGGAAAGTCTACACCCTGGGTTCAACCATCCATCACCAGCAAATTGACGATGATCATGTTCGAGTGGTAGTTGAATGGGTTCAAGATGAAAATGCTCTTATTCCTATGCCCACTGAGGAGGTTCATATCGTAGGGCAAGCCCCAATCATTTTATCCTATGACTGAGGAGACTTATGTAGCGAGCTCAACCTAAATATATATATATATATATATATCTTACTATTTTCTAAATTTATTTTAGGTTCATAGAGAAGATCTTGGAAAGGATATTGATTTCGATGCTAAAGAAGATCTTCCTAGTTCTGCTCAAGAGAACCTGAGGTTGAGTTACTCACATATCTATTTGGTATTGTTGTTAACTTGGCTGATCAAACTTTGCAAATAACTATGAAACCAGATATCATAGGGAAGCCCACTGCTATCCTTTTCTATATTACTAAGAAGGATATCTTGGAGTTGGTTGTGGGTAACGATCTCCTATGTGTATTAGTTCTACAATTATGATTGATGTAAGTAAATTTCTAAACCTTAGTTGAATTCATTAAGTATCAAAATCTATCATATGGAAATTATTCACAATATTAGGTACCTGTATAGATGCGATACGCAAAGAGAGAACTTACACCTCTATGGATTCCTGGACCCGGTTCATATGTAGAAAATCGGGAACAAAGCAGCTAAGATACAAGGATACCTTCAGAGAGACTAGAGACTGATAAAGACTGTTACTTAGCACCTTATTTTCGATCGTAAGTCAATACTTAAAATTTTTTTTTAACAAATTCATTTAAATTTCTAATTTTGGTTTATTTTCATCCATATTTTGTAGGGCCCATTAGCAATTAATCATTATTTGTCCAAAGTAGAATGTAGTTGTATTTCTATGCTCTGCTTGGAAAAAATCCAATAAAGACATAAACAACATTATAAACGTGTAAGTTTTTAGGATTTTGGTATTTATATACTATATATTTTGTATTTTCAAAGGTATTCATTTGCTTCTTATTTAATTGTAGAGCAATGAAAGCTCAACTTTGGTTAAAAGGGATGCATTCATCAAATATTAAAAAGTCTTCATGAACAATTCCACGTGTAAGTACTTTATTAAAAATTATTCAATTATTTTATATTATTTTATTAATATATCATCATCTATAATTATATTTGATACTCTTTCTATTATTTTGAAGTTTCCAAGACAACCTGGAGGAACTGAGTGTGGATATTATGGGATGAGACATATGTTTTACATTGTCTCGGCTTCTATTGTTGATTTTTAGAACGGGGTAATTACAATTGTCATATTTAATGATTTCATTTTAATTTATAATATGTTATTTTCTCTAATTTCCTTTAAAAATATTTTGTAGATATTTCAAAATATTCACCCTCTCATGGAAGAAGAAGTTGAGTATTTCATAAGACGTTGGAGGAAATTTATGATAGAGGTGGCCAATTTGAGTTTATTTGATATAATTTTAAGTTATTTTATTTGTAAATTTAGATTTGATAATAAATAATGATGTATTTAGTTAAAATATATAGATTATGTGATTTTTGTATTGTCTATCTGTCCATTCTATTTGTATATGCAGGTATTGTGAATAAATAATATGATAGTATGTCTAAACAAGATGAACATTGAAAAAATGAACTTTCTACATCAGTTAAGATTATAATCGATGTAAAAAGTGACTTTTTACATCAGTTGAGACATGAACCAATGTAGAAAGTGATACCTTCTACATCGGTAGGTTCTACCTACAACTTATGTAAAAAATAAGACTTTCTATATTATCCACTTCTATACCACTCAAATAACCAATGTAAAAATTTTATAACAATCGATATAAAAAACTTATGTTTCACTGATCATTAAAAAATCTAAAATTTGATAATCTTAAAATATAAATTTCAACCTTTCTTATTTATTTCTATTTAACCTCAAAATAAAAGCAGCATGTAAAAAAATTACTTTTAATTTCATAAATAATGTTAATTTATATTTTTACAAATTTATTTAAATATAAATTTTAATATATATCAATTAATCTGCTCGACTAATAACTTGTTAATCTAACCAATAATCACTAATCTAATATTTTGAGAGAATTGATCTACGAATTTTATAGTATTATATAACTAATTAAAGTTGCGAAATGAACTGAACCATTATATTTTTAGGAGGAGTCACATAACTTTTTTAGTAAGTCTTATTTATTAGATAGAGAAGAATAAGTATATTCTATTAAAACATTTTAGGATTCGCTGACTTTAAAATTAAATTAAAATTGGATCATTGAAAATAATCAGGGTGTATGTCTAATTTAATATTAACTACAAATTTTACATTAAAACATATATCACAGCAAGTAAAGTTGATTTTGAGTAATTGCTAATCGGACACTTAATTTCTTAAAAAAAAAACAGTGAAGGATTTTATATTTTAATATAATAAATAATTTTAATAAAAATTAATTTTATTTCATAAACTAATTTATTTAATAGTTAAAATTTTTTATATGTTTTAATAAAAAACATATATTTTAATAAAATATGTAAAATAAATTAATTATTTAAAATAAATTTAATAAATGTTCATTTTACATAACATTTTAAATGAAATTAAGTAAAAAGACACTGATTAATCACTTTCAGTATTTGGATCAACAATTGAAATAACAGTAATAATGATAATAATAAGTCGAGTATAATTTCTACAGCAGAGAAATTTGAGAATATGAAGACGGAAATAATACATGGAGTTGGAATTGGAGAACCGAAATTGAATTAGGTGTGTCCGTGTAGGGTGGTTCGTACATGATGCAAGTTGCAAAAAACTTTTCGTGTGATTACATTACATGCATCACGTGGCACTCAAGATACTGTTATTTTTACATATTATTTTTTATTTTTATTTTTACTGTTCGCTGACATTGCCAGAGCCTGACAGTGTCTGTTGCCTGTCTCCAAAAATTGTAAGTTTCTTGTTGGTTGAGTTCCAATATTTATTTTCAGTCCTGCCATTGTGATAATGCATTCTAATTCCGTTCGCATGCCTTTTTCTCATATCACTTTTCCACTGCACCACTCTCAACATCACAATCCCTGTCATATGAAATAATAAAATTTTATTTGTAAAATAAGTTCCTTTTATGCATTAATAATCTGCTAACTACTATACATATTTTGTAAAGAATTCCACATATTGGCATAATATCATTCATTGAGAAAGCATAAATTAGTGAAATGGTTGCATTAGAATTTTACTATTAAACTGTTATTAATTAAAATACATCTTATATCATATCTTATAATTGGTTTTTGTAATCTGAATTGGAAAAGAGACGTCACCTGGGGAATCATACTATATCTTATCTATATATAGTCTTCATCCAAGCTTCTCAGGTCAAGCTATCAGTCGCTTCAGATTGACAAGAGGTTTCAAATTTTTGAGTTTTGATTGCATAATTAATGGAATGCAATCAATGTATGAAGCTGAAGAGTGAAGACTGGGGCTAAGACTTTGACCTCGGCATTCTGAATTACTTAAATTGAGTAATATTATGATAACGTGAAGATCAATCAACTCTTGTATTTTATTTGGAGGAAAAGAAAAAATATTTTTTTAAAAAAGTAATTTTCTCTCTCCTCTCCTGCTTTTTGTAATTTTAGTTTTAATTTTTTGTGGTTATTTACTTTTCAATATTCCAAACATATAGAGTTAGCAATTATTTTAAGTGTTTAAAAATGATATAAGGTTTTGTGAGAAAATTCAGTATCTTTTATTTCATTAAAAATATAATAAATTATTTTACTATAAATTTACTATTTTTTAATACTTAAATAATAAAACTATTATATTGTTTACCTAATAAATTTATATATTATTTACTTTATATTCCTTTTCTTTTATCAATCTATCACATTTTTTTTTCTTTTATCGATCTTCATTATATAAAATTTTGTTAAAAAAATTTGTACAAGTATAAATTTTGTATACAATATTCGTGCTTTAAAAAAATATTTTATAGAACTTTGCTTTATAAAAAAAATGTTTCTATATTAAAAGTGGAGTTAAAGTTTTTAAATTTAATTTTTATATATAGTTAATATAGAAATTTATATTAAAAATTATACTAAATATAATTTTTAAAATAATTATTATAAAAATTAGTAAATTTTAATAATATATTATTTGTGATTCAATGATAAAGTAAAATATATTATAGTGTCAATGTATTCAAATTAAATTTATTATATATATATATATATATATGAAAAAAAATAGTTATAAGAAATATAAATAATTATACAATATTAATTAGCTCAATAGAATGATCTAATACTTATGATATTTTAAATTTAAATTACTATGTTTGGAAGGTTCTTGCAAGAAACAATCTTCTGTTCTATGATCATATTTCTTGCAGTACTCTTAACTCCTTTTGAAAAATTTCTTATTGTGTTATAAATGAAATAGTGTCATTTTTATAAACTTTTTTATTGTATTTGTATTAAATGTAGAAGAAATTAGTTTATTATTAAATGATCTAGCTTATCATAAAATGATTTTTTTAAAAATTGAATAATATATTTTTTTTATAAATTTATTTTTTTAAAAAAATAATAATAATATCATCAGTAATTCACATATGATTTTAAATGTTGCAGAAGATATTAAAATCATAAAACTAAGAGAAGAATAACTCAACAACATTTTACATTAAATTGTTATCATCCATATCCAACTAACTTCATAATCAAAGATATTTATTTTACGATTTGGTTTGATTTTAAGTAAAAAAAAAATATCCAAATTAATCATAACAAATATTTACAGTTTGATTCAGTTCAGTTGAAATTAATTGGAAGGATTAAATCAAATTAATCTTTTGTGATTTAATTTAGTTTGATTTTTCAATTTTTCATTTTGTTTTAAAAAATATAACAAAAATAAGTTAATAAAAAAATAATAAATTTTTAAAAATATAAAGCTAACATTGATTAAACACAAAGAAATAATAGCATTTATATTTAAACATATTTCAATACAAAATTTAAATAAAAATAGATCCTTATGTTAAAAAGAAATTTCAAATAATAATAAATAATAAAAAAAATATTAATAAAATATATAAATTTTAAGCATTATAAATAAATAAAAAATAATAATTAAAAATAATAATAACTTAATAATATAAAATTAAAAAAAATATAAATTTATATATTATTTGATTTGATTCAGTTTAATTCTATTAAAAGAAACTATAAACTAAACTAATTGCACATAAAAATGTTAATTTTCAATTTTTTTTATTTTTTATTTGATTTGATTGTTCAATTTAAATTAGATTAATTTAATTTTTAATATTCCTATTCACAACTTTTTATTTATTAAAGCATTATTTTTAACATATGTTTATAAATACCACTAATATCATTAGTGTTATAAAAAATGAAAAATAATGACATTTTTATTTTATAAAAATATTAAATTTTTCATCTTTATACTTTAAAAATTCTCAACATTGATACTCTCTAAAATGTTTTTTCTAATAAATTTATTTATAATATATTTTCATCACCATCAAATACACGTTATTTGATTATTTCCATTTATTTCTGTTAAGTAGTCTTTTAAGTACTTTAGATTCATTCATCAGCTCATCTCATGTGAATTGGAGGCTAGAAAGAAATTGACATATAAAAAGAATAAATTTATATTTAACATGGATGAAATGAAAGTATGTGAATTTTTGTGCATAATAACAAAATATGTTACTTAACTTATTGGTTAAAATCCAGAGCCTCTTTAAAGACAAAAGAAATTATAATATAATCTATTATACATTATTTATATTAAAAATCTATTAATTAGTTATGAACATTTTTTAATTTATAAAAAATATAAAAAATAAAAATTATTTACATATTAATTATATTAATTAAAAATTATTTATAACAATTAAAAATTAATTATTTGCATTAATTATATAAATGACATTATATCTATCATAAAATAATTTTGTATTCATTCTATTAATACAATTTTATTTGCATTCTCTTATCTGAACCATGATTTAGTAGTATTTGATGAAGTTAGACTAAGGAATACATTAACGGGTTCTTGTGATGTACAACTAGAAAGATTTAAATTAAAAAAAAATGAAAAAGAAAATATTTTTCTAATTTCCATGGCAGAACGCACCATGCATCTTCACTGAAAGTCTTGATATGAGACTTCTGTATACCGTGCTAGAAATGAAAATAAATCGAGTTGAGCTAAATTTTGAGTGTTTAAGTTTGATCGTTTAAAAATTTTGAAACATGAGTCTAGGCATGTTACCTGTTTAAAAGCCTATGTTACAAACAAAAATTAATAAATAAACTTAAAATCTATATAAATAATTAATTAAAAAAGCTTGCAAACTTAAAGCTTACAAAATAAAAAGACCATTAGATAGATCTAGAATATATATATATATGTTAATATTATGTAAATAAAATATAAAATAAATATAAATATATAATATATAAATATAAATAAGCACCTGAATAGGTTAAAAAAACTTTTTTTATAAACGTAGGTCTGACTTGTTTATCTAAAAAAGCTTTTTAACAAGCCTGAATCTATCTATTTATTAACCGAGTCGAGTCTAACCGAACCGTAGATCCTGTCGAACAGCCTTATTCACTTCCATCCCTAGTCAGTGCTATTTTATGACTATTTTTTTTACGATATGCAATTGTATTTGTTCCTACTCTTATCTTCGATCGATGGTCATTGTTTGAATTACGACAAACGTAAAAAAATAAAATAATTATTTTAATGAATAGAAATAAAAAGAATAATTTGTTTTATTTAAAAAGATAAAAAAAAATATATTAATAGTATAAATTTGTTATATAAATTAAAAAATAAAATTTAATTTCAAATAATTTAATTTTTTATTAACATAATATTTATTTTTATTTAAAATATATAATAATTTTATCAATTTAAAAAAATAAAAGAAAACAAAAAAAATTTCTTCATATTTTTTCTTCTATTTCAAAAATAAAAATTTTGATAGAATTCATAAAAAATATTTTCATTTCATCCTATTTTTATATAAAAAAAATAATAATAATAAAATTTTCATATTTATTTTTTTTCTTATGCTCCTTTCCTTTCTTACCTTAGTAAACTATAAGATATCATTCGTAACATAGAAATCGTAACACAGTCATCCACACATATTTAAAATAATTATTTTGTACTTATGTACGGCTTCTATCATCTAATTATAAGGTTTTCTAAAAAGAATCCAAATAGAATAAAAATATTTTATTAATTTGAGGTGATTCTGTTATAATAAACAACTTATTTATTTTAATATAATATGTTCTGTGATCCTTTATTTATTTGTAGTTAAAGAAAATAATATAAAAAGAAATAAAAGATATAAAAATAATTTTTACTGTTTATTAATTAAAAATAGAAAAAAGAAAATATTTCTTAAATTTTTATCTAAAGTATTTTCCTTCCAAATAATTATAGAGATTGACACTATAAAAATTATATCCATTACGATATCAAATTGATTGATATAATAATTTTGTTTATATTAATAGTCTATTTAAATTGAGTTCTATAGATAAAATTTCAATTTCATCCAATAAGACAAACAGCTTTACGTAATTTTTTATAAAAAAAATATTTTATAGGTCTAGTTTTCAATATAAAATTTCAATCATATTAGTTCAACTTGAAATGAAATTATTTACCTCACAAAAAATTTAAACAATCACTATTATAATATAAGCAAATGGAGAATGATGTGATAGTTTGTTTTTTAATATTATATGATTCTTTGGTCCTACCTTCCCCTTCCCCAAGTCAAAATTAGGTTTTTTTTTAATAACATTGTTTATTAAGAAGGATAAAAATACAAAAATTAAAAAATAAATTTTCTTCATATACTTACTTTTTATTTCTCTTTTTTTATCTATTTAATAATGTAAATATTGAAGAGGATGGTAATCAGCCAAAATCAAGGTGCTGCCCTGGTTTACAACAATGTATTTTCACAATTTCTTGTAACATCATAGCTTTTATAAGATTTTGACAATGACAACAGTAATGTATTTATTTCTTTGTTTGTGAAACCTAAATTTAAAAGCTTGATTGCACATCTGGAAGTGATGTTTTACATGGTGAAGCATAAACTAGTAACTTAACAAAAAGAATCGAAAAGCAGAAAACTAAATATATTTTGTAAAGGAGGGGTTCAAATGGTCAAAAAGGAGGGTAGTAGTAGAAGACTAGAAGTAGAGGTGGTCGTTTTTTCCCATCAAACAGTGGCTGGTTTGCATTGTTGTTTGCATTGCATAGCATAGATGAATGATGACTACATGACTACGACTCTGAGTACTTGAATAATAATGTACCACACAGCCACCACGTGCTCTCTAAACGCCAAGCGACACGCATTTTGGCCCTCCCAATTTGCATTAACCTTGTCACTGTCAGGATGGAAACCAGACATCCAACACGGGCTCTTAAGCCTTCTTTTATTCAAATTTGATTTTATTTCAATTATATAATAAATACCTAGGTTTCATTTTGTTAATTTTTTAATTAATAAATTAGACTTAATTTTATAAAAAAAAAATTGTTTAGTTCAGCCCAATTATTTTTATTTTTATATATTTATATTTATTTAATATACTATTATATAATATTAATATATTAACATATTTTAAAAAAATTAATTATAAATAAAAATAATTCTAAACAACTTTTTTAAAGTAATTTTTTTCATTACTTTTGTCTATTTCCACAATTTTAAGATTCTGTTTCATATAATTTTAATTTTGAGTTAAATATATTTTTAAAAAAATTATTATTATATTTATCTAATGTTTATTATAAGTATTGAGCATGTTATGTTAATTTTAAAATAAATGTTCTATATTATATTTTAATTTTTATATATATTTATATTTGTTTATATTTGTATTATATTTTTTTTATAGATCGTATTTGTATATAATTAATATTCAATATACATGCTCTAAAATTATTTAATTTGTAATGATGCATATCTTTTAAACATTTTTTCTGCTTGAAAACAATAAAACTATTGATTTTTATTGTACAGGTAATATTAGTAAGAATTAATAAAACTATTGATTTTTATTGTACAGGTAATATTAGTAAGAATTGGTTCAACAGATTTTATAATTTTAAAAAATTATTATTAAAATATATTTTCATAAAAGATATACTACAAATTTATTTATTAATTTTTTATTTTGTAAACTTTAAATTTACATAATTTTTAATCAATCATTTATATAATGATTAAATTTACTTATTATTTTTTTATTGTAAGCTTTAAATCTATTTTAAATAGGTCTAACCTTAACAACAACAACAATTTATATCAAGATCTAAACTCAGACCTAAAACTTTTTAAATAGGCAGATAGATTTAAATATTTAAAACCTAATTCGACTTGACCTATTTTCATGATCCATTACGAGTCACTATGTCTTACCTAGTTTGGGTACGTGAATCATTTTGTATACATTGTGACTTATCAAACTAAATTTATAATTTACCATTATCTCTTTTACCTTTAGGGGTAAAAACGAGGAAGATCATTCCACAATGATATGATGTGATTTATTTAAAGTTTAATTTGATTAAACGTGTTTAATAAATAAATAAGTTTAACTTTAGTAAAAAAAAATTAAATAAACAAATTAAGTTTAAGGGTTTAAATTTATAAAAAAATCCACTTAACTCATTCATGGACCTATATCTTTAATATTATATATTTATATTTATTATATAATATTAATATATTTATATAATTTGTTAAAATATTAAAATTTTTAATTTTTAATTTTAAACAAAAGAAATTTTGGATGATTTTCTTCTTATCCTCATAATAGAATTCTTCTATGTCGTCTTCATCTAACACAATGGTTCCGAAGCTTGACTCCACACATTCCTAATTTTGAATAAGGCTTTAAGTAGTCTATGTAATTTTGTGTTAGAAAGCATGTCATATGTGACACATCATCTATTATAATATTTCAAAATGATTGTTTTAAAATTATCTTTTTTTTTAATAATCATTTCTTCTATGTGTTGAAAATAGATGAACAACTTTAAAAAATTAATTTAAAGATTTGATACCTATGTTCAAGAGATCATAAGTTTATTGGTTTTCTTTTTCTTGTTTTACATTGATGATGTTTTCTATTGTTATAAGTTTTGTAATTTTATTTTTAATGTTGAATTTGATGGCTGCCTTTAAATTTGTCTTGAATGTTTTAGGCTCCTAACTTAAAACCGATTGTCTTTAGTGATTTTTATATTTAAAAAAAATTAAATATTTTTATTAATTTGTTTGGTAGTTAAATGTTTAAATTTTTATTGAATTTGTTATAATATTATAAACAATCTAGTAATATAACATTTATTTACATATTTTTATTTTGTATATTATATTTTATTGTGTATATATGATATAAGTTATATTGTTATCTAAGTTTAAAATGATATATTGAATTTATTGTTTATTAGATAATTTTGATTAATTTTTTATATAAATAATATTACTAAAGACTGGTTTGATAAATTTTATAATTTAAAAAATATTATTAAAATGTACTTTTATAAAAAATTTTAAACTTGCAAATCTTTTAAATATTATACATAGATAGAGTTTAAGTTTATATACTCATTTTTTTATTTTATAGACTTTTTCAATCAATTATTTATATATATTTTAAATTTATTTATTGACTTTTTATATTATAAATTTTTAAATAAATTTATAAATCTAATAAACTTTAAAATAGATTAAATATTAAAAAAAACTTTAGCATATCTAAATTTAAATTTTAAAATTTTAAAATAAATAATTTAAATATTTAAAATCTAATTCAATTTAACATATTTCTTTCATCTTAAATGGTATATTACACCATATATACCTATCTTATTATATATCCAACTTGGTTCTCTTTCAGCTTGAAGCCATTGGAATACACTTGTGTCAATGGACACATGCGAAAAGAATTAGAGATGAAATTAAATGACTTGATAACTGTCTTCGTCTCCAAATTCAAGTGAATGTAAACAGTTTGGTTTAGTAAGAAGGAGCTGTTATCCTTATATATCTTGACAACTTGGTTTCAAATGTGAGCTTATTTTTTTGGAAAGAGGGAGTTGGAGAGGGGCCATGTTTTCAGAGGAGGGTAGTTAGTCTTGATTCATGCATAAATTAAATGCATGTTTGAATTATTTTTTTAAGATGAATAATCGTTTATTTTTTTAAAACTTCTCATACAAAGTTAGTAAAGACATGATTATTTTTTTAAAATAAGCCGAATTAAACCTGCACTAAATATATTTTTAATGTATATATAGTTAAGCCACGTGATTTTTTAATAAGGTTTAAGATAATTAATTTTTTGTATGAAATTATTAAATTAGATGAACTTATTCATCATCTAATTTATTCTTTCTATTGAAAATATATGCATTTTCTATCACATTAGATAAAATTATCGTGAATAATAATTTTTTTATTTAATATAATTAAGAATAATTTATTTAACTTTTATTTTTAAATAATTATTTTTAACTATTATTATCTTCACAACTATCATTTATTATTATTAATGTTATATAAATGATATTATCTATCATCTGCTTTTTTACTATTATTCGTATATTGTTATTATTATAATAATTATATAATCTATCATCATTATATTTTGTATTATTATTATTGCCATTATTGAAAATTATTATGAGTATTACAATACTATTTGTGTCTACTTATCTCATCAATAAACAATTTAAGCTAAAAAATAATAAACTATTTGTGTTAGCATATATATTAGTTTATCTATTTTAAACATAACACTATTAATTTAATTATACGAAAAATTTCTATTTTATTATATTTTAAATAATACAATAATTTTTTAAAACAATAAATATAATTTTTTAAAATATTAAATAAATAATTTGATCATAAAATCTTAATATTATGTATAAAACATCTTTAATTAAATATTCATTTTAGTACAATATAGATTGTAGTTCCAAAATATAACTAATACTAGGACTCTCATAAAAGGGAAAAAAAGTCTCATTAAGAAAAATTAATAACAATAAAACATGGGCTCCACTCGCCCCCATAATATATGTGGTTCGTCCATTACATTCTTCACTCTCAATACATATTATAAACAAAAAGCAATTAGATTATAATAATAATAATGACTAGTAGTTAAAAAGATTTGACACGATTAGAGGAAGATGAAAGGTGAAACGGCAGCTTTATAGATGGTGGAAAATAGCTCAACCGGAATCTTAGGCGAGGCATAAGTTAAATTGTTTCGTGGTTCTCGCATTAGTGAAAGAAAAATCAGAAAAAAAAAAATTCATGCGAAACTTTAGCACAATGATCTGAAAAAGGGATTTGGTCTTGAAAGCGGAAGCTTCTTTTATGAAATAGATGTTACTTTCTTGCCTGGAAAGTGCTTATGGGGGGAAAAAAGAGAATAATTGTAAATGTTGTTAGGAGATACTTTGTGGAGCTCAACATTTATCTCAAGTACACTCTCACCATACTGGACATTTCATTTTCTATCTTTGTTCTCTATTGGAATAATCGGTGCGGTCTAAATGGGTTCTGCAAAAGGATGACATTGACCATTAGTCATTCAATTTCAAGATCTTATTTTCAAAGCATATTCTATTTGTTGCTTTTTTTCCGAAACTTATCCTGTTGTTCCCTATGGAGCCATGGTATGGGTAAAGAAAAGGGTCATCAACATGATTCTCCCTTATTATGCCTTATATTACACGGACACCATTAGAAAGTTTCAAGAAAATTTGTTAGATATGTAGCCCAAAGTTTCAGGCTTTGAAGCCCGTTAATATGTAACACATTACAAGTTACATATGGGCTATATATTGGGTAAAATTTAGCTGATGAGCCACATGTTGTAACTTGTAAAGCCTGATAGCTCAAAAGAGTTTGAACCTTGGACCCAAAAACAAAAATAGTTGACACCTCAAGATTTGATTGAAAGCTTTGTTATGTTTCTTTGAGAAATGCTAGTAACGCACGCACATTTTGATTGGTTAATTTTTTAAGAAGTTAAAATAATTTTTAAAAAACTGATAATAAATTTTTTAATTTTTAAAAAATTTAACCAATCATAAGAAATGTATTAAAGAGTTTATTCAAAAGAATATATTAACTTTTCTCTATTTCTTTTTGGTTTCATAGTCGAAACACATGTGAGTGGAACATGATTGCCATAGACCAGTTAGATCCATAATTGCTTTTTACATTCTTATTTTTTTTTATACTTTTTTTTTGAAATTTTAATATTTTTATTTTATTTTTTTTTAATATAAATTTTACAAGTTAGTTTACATAATATAAAAAATATATTATGTAAATTAGTTTGCGGAATATATTTTTTATATTTCGTAAACTAATTTACAGAATATATTTTTACATTTTATAAATTAATTTATGAAATATATTTTATAGAATATATTTTTACATTTTATAAACTAATTTGTAGAATGTAAAAATATATATTTCATAAATTAATTTATAAAAATGTAAAAATATATATTTCATAAACTAATTTACAAAATATATTTATTAAAAGTATAATAAAAAAATTACAAAAAATAAAAAAAGTAAAAAAAAATAAAAATAAAAAAGCAATTTCCTTCAAATGATTTTAAGAGGCAGATATGGGGTTTTTTTTTTCCAATGAACCTGTGGTTCTTTGATTTTTCTGTTTTTGTTTTTGTTTCATTTAAGTAATGCTTGAATTGTTGAGTCCCTGCAATGCATTAGATTTAAGAATTAAGGTCCGTTTGTATTGACAGGAAAAACAAAACAATAAGAATTAAAGTACGTTTATTTAATTTTTCAAAAAACAATTTGGTTTTTTTGAAATTTTTTAGTAAAACTGAAATTATTTTTATTATATAATTAACTATTATTTAAAAGATAGTAATAATTGTACCTCTTTTTTCTTTTCTCAGAAGTTACTCAAAATAAAAAAAATGTTCTTTTTTAGATTTTAATTTCTTTTTAAAACTTAAACAAACACTTAAAAATTTTAAGGTAGTTTTTTTCAAAACAAAAGTAATTTTTCATGAAAAGTTTGAAATAAATTAACTCTTAAATGATAAAGATAGTATAGTAAAAAAATAAATTTGTAAAATGAAATATTTGTTATTATTTAAAATCAGAATGATTAAAAATCAGGAAAAATATGAATGATATTTCATATTTATGTATTTATATTTCTTTGATGGTATATATGTATATCTTAGTTAGATTAGTTGGATGTAAAAGAAGAATTATGTTGTTAACAAATTTAAAAATCTTAATTATCTTTATCAATTTATCATATATTATTAACTTTTGAGTAGAATAATTGACTATATTAATTAAAATCACCACAATGCTACATTCTTTAATAATTTTTTAATAAAAATATATTTAAGATTTCATGTAATGAGAATGAACTCCAACACTTACTTTAGTAATAGTTACCACTTTTCTTTCTTTCTTTTTTTGGAAAAAAACTACACTTGCATCCCATATACTTTAACGAAATCATACATAATATTTCTTTTTTTATATTTATAATTTTTTTAATTATTTAAGTCTTATTACATTGTATATACTTGACTATTTGACAAAAAGTAATAAACTTAACAGAATGTGGACATGTGAGGTAGACATGTCTATTAATGATTTTTTCTTCTAAAAATACTTCTATTTTTAACCTTCAAATATTATCTTTTTTTCTAAAAATGCTACAAGATTCAAAAGTAATGAGAAATTCAAGAGAAAGGGAGAAGACACAAACTAAGATTAGACAAACTTTAAGAGCAAAGGAAACAATCCATGAGAGTGAACTAGGGGAACTTAACTACTTAAAAGAAGTGATAAGAAAAACCTTGAGGTTACACCCACCTCCTCCTTTGTTTCTTCCAAGAGAATGAAGAGAAATATGTAAGATTGATGAATATGATTCACCGATCAAGACTAAAGTCATAGTAAACACATAGGCAGTGGAGAATGACCCAGTGGGTTGCCAGAGCATTTGGGTGCCGATGGTGTTTTATTCGATGTGATTGCTTTTTCTAATAATCTTTTCAGGGACATGCATTTGGAAAATATTCTTCTCTCACTACAGTTCAGCTCTTCAATTATAAGCTTTTAGGAGAGGTTCGTTTGGGTATATGGATTTAGAGAAGCCTTTCAACCTTGATGTTAAGGAACAACTTCTTTTTTATTAACTCCTAACGAAAGAATAATAATTATTTTCACAATTAAAAATTTTAAGGTTATAATCAAACAATGTAATTTGAAGATAGGTTTTTGCAGGTGTCAAAAAGGAAAAAAATTTCATGCGTGATTTTTTATTTTTGTTAAAATACAAGAATGTAAGTTTAGTTAGCTTTTTTTTTTTTTATGTTAACATGAAAAGTATAGTACAAGTAGTTGTTTGTTTGGTGTATTATTTGAACATGCAACGATTTTAGAATACTTTTTATCAAAAGGATAATTTTGATTTAAATAAATTTTTAATTTTATAATACAGTGAATTTTAATTAGCATAAAAATAATTTTCTTATTCTTATTTTTATTCTTTAAAAAATTTTATTTTCACTCAACAACTATAGATAGTTATTAATTTGAATAACAAATGTCTAATTAAATTTTGTTACATATATCAATTTATCTTATATGTTAAAACATACTTATATAAACAGTTTATTTAGAGATATTAAAATAATTTTCTACATGATTCAATAATTAAAATCATAACTTGCATTGTTTGTGTAATTTTTATACGATGAGATGAGTTGATACATATGATCAAATTTAGTTAAATTTTTTTAATCAAATTAGTAAATATATAATGATAACTTAACAATAGAGATGAAATCAAAAAATTTAAAAAAATTAAAAATGAAAGTAAAAAAATAATTTAGAGAACCGAACAATAAAAATTGCTATATTTATAAATATTAAAAATATATTTAAGTTGACAAGTTTTTATCTTAAATTTTTTTTTTCATAATTTTTTTTAAGATAGAAAATAGTATGTTATTTTTTTAGTCTTTTGATGTAATACCATATAAGAAAAGAAAATATATTAATTTTGGATAAATTTCTAAATAAGAGTAAATACTCTTATAAGACAAGCTAATTTGGTATTTGAAGTGATGGAAAAAGGACTTTCACAAAATTGTTTTCATCAAATGAAATTTTAAAATTCATAATTATGCATCAAGTTCAAATTAATAAAAAAAATTAAAGGAATTAATATCATACACTTAATCAATAAACAAGAAAAATATAAGATAAATAAAGAATCACAATTAAAGTGTGAAAATTTTTTGATAAAATTTTAAAAAAAAAATTTAGCTTAAAAACCTAAAATAAATCATTCAAAAAAATTTGATTTAAATTTACATAAATACTAAATATAAAAAAGTGTTTGTGAAAAAATTATTTATAAAACTTTAAAAATTCTAATTTCCTAATTTGATCATAATAAATAAAACTTCAATCTACCTTCTTAATTCTTCTTATTTAAAGTAAATTAAATAAGATTTAAAATGAAGCAACCATAATTTTTTATTAAAAATTTAAAAATTTAAAGCCAAAAATTAAACATTTCCTGTAATTAGATCAAATGAATATATTGAAAAATTTTCTCCTTCATAACTTGTTTAGTCTTGAATAAACTATCCATTAAATACTGTAAGATTTTTTTTTTTTTTTAATGTTTATTCTTATCCTAAGTTCCTTTCAAAAATATCTTTTTTTTTACTTTCATTTTCTTTTGAAGATGTTCCTTAATAAATATTTTATTATTATTTTTCTTTTTATAGTTATTAGTTAATAAGTTTTATTTCTTTTTGTTAAGATAATTATCTTTTGCTTTTTGTCTTATATATAGGATTATTCCTAATAATAAAATTATCTTTTTTTTATCTGTACTTTTCTATTATGGTACAAGTTTATTTCTTCTTGCTAAATTTCTCTCTATTGTATTACTTCATTGTCATTTTTTACCTATTTTTCATCCAAGACATTCAAGATCCCTCTAATCCTCTTTACATTAATCCTAATGAAAGCCCTCCTATCATTCTTGTTTCTCCTTCTTTATCTCACAATAATTATCACAGTTGGACTCAGGCTTTGTAGATGAACCTTCTCACTAAGAATAAAGTCTGCTTCTTAGATGAAACTTTTCCCACTTCTATCATGGAGCATCTTGTTTTTCCTTCTAGAAATGACATAACATCCTCGTTCTCAGCTAGTTGCTCAAGTATATGAATTTTAAAATTGCTCAAACAATTCTATGGCATGACAAAGTTGAGAATGTTTAGAAACAATTGCGTGAATGTTACTCTTAAGATAATTTATTCAGAATATCTAAACTCTAAGAAGATACTTACAACTTGAACCAAGGATATTTTTTAGTCACCAAAGATTACACAACCATGAAGACTTTCTAGGATGAACTAAAAATCTTGAATCCTATTCCTACCTATACCTGTAATGCTCGTTCCACTTGTGATATTTTGTCCAAGATTCAGTTTGATTGTAACTTTGATTACAATGTCAGAATTTTTTCAGGTCTTGAAGAACAATTTTTTAGGTCATTCTTAAATCATGCTTATGGATTCTCTTCCCAATGTTAATCGTATTTTTGCCTTAATTACCTAACAGGAACGTCAATTTATTGTTGAACATGTTGACAACCCTAAGATTTTGATCAACAATACTAAAAATGCCTCCAAGAAAGTCATCCTAATTTCAAAAACCATAACAAGAAATGTTGTTCTTGCTATGGAAGGAATAATCACACTACTGATGTATGCTATAAAAAACATAGTTATCCTTTAGGTTTCAAATTCAAGAACCTAAAATACACCAATCACAATGCCAACATGTTCTAAACACACAATACAAAACCCATTCCATAAACTACAAAACTTGAAGAAATCAAGTTTGACTTTATCACTGATTAATACAATACCTTATTGGCTCTTCTTCCCTAGCAGGACCAAAACTCTAACACTGGCAGAGCAAGAATTAATTCTTGCACCATTCCCATATAAATGGCAACGTTCATTCCACAAAATAGATCCTTAATGTTGGTGTTATAATTCATATCTCCATCAATGTTAGCTTACTAAATGACAATTGTCTCTTTGCCTCATATTTTGTACCATTTTTCTTTTAACTGATGTTCTTTATTTACCTAATTTTAAATTTAATCTCATATTTACCACCAAACTCACTAATACTATTGCTAGAAAATTAACTTTCATGAATAAGATATATTTCATACATGATATCAATGCCTTATGGATGATTGGTGTAGGTAGGGTAGAAGGAGGTCTTTACATTCTCACCATCCCATTTCCTCCTAGTCCTTATATTCAAGATTTTTCTACTTATACATGTAATTTGGTACTCATATTACTAGTATGTGATACTATATACTTGGACATCCATCATATGTTGTTCTTTTCCTTTTTAAGTAAAATTTTTCTTTATATCATGTAATAAACACAATGTATGTGACACATGTCACTTTGCTAAACAAAAATGGTCTCCCTTTCTTATTAGTTCTACGTCCAATTCTAAAAATTTTAAATTTATACATGCAGACATTTGATGTCTTTTTCTATCTCCTCCATACATGGATATTCCTATTTTTAAGCATTGTTGATGATCATTCACACCACACTTGGATCTATTTACTTAAATTAAAAAGTGAAGCTAGACTTTATAATAAACTGTCTTTATGGTGGAAACTCAATTTTATACCAAAGTCGAAATCATTAGAACAAATAATGGTAAAGAATTTGATTTAAAAAATTTTATGCACAGAATAGATCATTCACCAAATTGTGTTGAGACTTCACAATAAAACTTAATTGTTGAAAGAAAACATTAACATCTTCTTAACATCACCTAGACTTTATTTTTCCAAACCAATTTACCTAAATTATTTTGGTCTTATGTTATTCTTCACTATGCATATCTTATAAACAAAACTCCTAAACTTTTCCTTCATAAAAGAAAGTCCAAATAAAGTTCTCAATGACACTCTTCTTGACATTTCCAACCTTAAAGTATTTGACTCTATATGTTTTGCTACTACTCTTCAAGACTATTGTTATAAACTTAAATCTGTTGGACATCGGAATGTACCCTACGAAAAGCATGGAAGAGTACAAAAGATCTACATTTTAGGTCTTCAAGAGCACTCACAACAAGGAAAAAACAAAAGAAAAGAAAAAGTGCACAAGTTTAACATAGTTAAGCACTATCTATCTACATCCATGGAACACCTAAAAAATATTCATTCATACTTACAAATTTTTCATGAAGAAAATTACAAACCCCTTTACAACTTTTGACATAACTACTCGAGCCTCAAGTACACCAAGGAATACGTTGTTATGGTGACACAAAACTACCTAAGTCCCAACAAACTAACTGTTATGGTTATGGTGATAAAACTCATACAACATCTTTATATATATACCTTTTTCTTCTTCAAGTTGTTCGATGTGAGACTTGAATGAATAGAATCTCAACATATCCTCCTTTCATTCAAAATCTCACATCTTTTCAGTTTATTAAAAGATGTCTTATTTGAAAATTATTATTTCTTATTATTGTGATCCTTCCTTGTTGTAGAATCCATCAACCAACAAAATCTTTCATTTTCACCTACCACAACAATCTTTCCTTCAAGTGTGAGATTTTTCCAGATAGTATGTTTCTCCTCAAGTGAGAAAATCTGTCCATAAAAGGTTTGTACTACAGTACCAACTGATCCTTTTTTGTTTTTTTATCATACCTAAGTCAGAACCTTGAGGCCTAATACCAATTGCGAAAGGTATCCTACTAAAGACATGAAAGAGTACACAAGATCCTTCACATTTTCTATCTCTAGAAGAACTTATAACAAGGAAAAAAATACACAAGTTTAACGTACTTTGGCATTGTCTGTCTATATCCATTGAACATCTCAAAAGTATTTACTCATACTTGCAATTTTTACAGAGAGAAAATTGCAAACCCTCTGTTACAACTTTTTACACAACTACTCAACCCTCAAGTACATCCAAAGGTTGTTGGGGTAACACACAACTACCCAAGTTTCAATAGACTATATTGTTGTGGTTATGGTGATAAAAATCATACAAAATATTCATTTATAAAATAGTTTTCTACCTCTTCTTTTATCAAGTTGTCCGATGTGAGACTTAAATGAATAGAATCTCAACAAATTCTTGAGGCCAAGAAATGTGTTATCAACAAATTCTTCCCCTATTAATCTTTATCTTTAAGTTACTCACAGAATCTTTCGCTACATCAAATCTTCTCTTTACAATGGCATCTCATTATCTGCCAACTCTAATTTGCAACTAAAGGCCTCTAGTGATAGTGACTAGGCTAGCAACCTTGACACTAGGAGGTCTATCGCAAGTTATTTCATTTATTTTGGTTAATCTCTTATTTCATGAAAATCAAATAAGCAAATTACTATTGCAAAATCTTCATGTGAATAAAAATATTGCTCGTTGACTACCACTATTTGTGAAATTCAATGAATTTATTACCTTTTATAAGATTTAAACATCATTTTCTCAACTCCTACTCTTTTATATTGTTGCAATAGTTTTACCATTCACATTGCTCAAAATTCATCCTTTTAGGAAAGAACGAAGCACATTGAACTTGATTTTCACATTATTCATGAAAAACTCAAAGCTATGTCATTCATCTTCTTCCTATCTCTAACAAATTGTAGTTTGTTAACATTTGCACTAACACTTTGCCCATTTCTTCCTATGACAACATCGAATCTAAGCTAGGAATGCATGATATAAATTCTTCAGTTTGAGGCTCATAAATATTTTGTTATTTCTTTTTCCTTTTTAATTATCAGTTAGTAAACTTTCTTCCTTTCTATCAAGATAATTATATTTATCTCTATCCTTATATATAAAGTTACTCTCTAATAATAAAATTATCTTTTTTATCTATATTCTTCTGTTAGTCCTTAATGATTATTGTCAATGATGACATGAAAGGTTGTTGTTCCAGTGCTGAATAGTATTCTTACAAGAAATAATCCCACGTTCAACCTAGCAAGATAATTTTGGCAAAGTTTGGTATATGTAAACATATTTAGTTGAAGATGGTGAGTCCCTATAATGTCGATTTAACTTCATTTGGTGAAATACATATGTCCTTGCTAATGTAAAGAGATATGACTGAAACTCTTAATTCTCATACTATCCTATAATGGCCATGAAGGTGGTCCTATAATTACACATACTTGTTCTAATAAAGGAAAGTTATGTCAGAAGTGATTCCTATAATTACATTAATAATTAACAATAGTGCAAAATAGGTTGAGATAAATAAGAATGATTTTTAATCAATAAAAAAAATTTATGATGAGATACAATTCATTTTTGTTAAATCTTTGTTCACCTATGTTCCATATCCAAAGTGGAACAAAAAATTTAGGATAATCATGGTTATAATTAGAGATGAAAATAAGTTAGACCGTTTGAGAGGGAATTACACTTAACTTATTTAAATATTAGTTTGACTCAACTTATTTAATAAATAGATAGGTTATGTCTTGTAAAAATATTTTTTTACATAAACAAATCAAATTTATGCTTATAAAATAGTTTGTTTAACTTATTTAGGGATGTATTTATCTTTATATATATATATTATATTTATATTTATTATATTTATTTTAATATATTATATTTATATAATATTAATATATTTACATAATTATTAAAAATTAAAATTTTTAATTTTTAATTTCAAACAAAAGAAATTATAATTGGCTTCTCATTATCTTTAAAATAGAATCCTAGGCTATTTGTTTAAATAATTTATATATATATATATATATATTTAAATTCTATTTAATAATTTTTTTATCTAATAAATTTTAAATTTATAAATCTTTTTAATCAATCATTTATATATTTTAAGCATATTTATTGACTTTTTTTATTACAGATTTATAAAACAGTTTTATTGGTCTACCAGAATTTTTAAAACAAATTTTTAAATCTAATTCAACTCAATCTATTTTTATTCCTAATTATAATCTTTAAAAAAATATCATTTTATTTTAATTTTTGACAAAAATCTTTAAATTTAAAAATAGGAATTTTTTATAGTTCTTTGTTCTTGTACTTTAAACATAAAAAAAATTATCATAAAAAATATTATAATAATTAAGTTATTAAAAAATATACATATAAAAAATTAAATAGAAACGTAAAATATATGATAAATCGTTTAATTTTTTAGGAAGAAAAGTAGTTTAATAAATACAAGTTTGTACAAACTAAATATAAGATGAAAATTGTGTTGTTATAGATTTTTATGAATATTAATGAATAAAGATAAGAATAATTTTAATAAATATTTAAATTATTGTAACTAAAATACTATATTAAAATAACGGTTAAAATTTTGAATTAACATTAAAAATATATTTTAAGAACAATAATAACTAAAATAAGAATAATTTTAATATATATAATTTAAATTTAAAACAACACATGACAATTAGTAACTTAATTTGAATATGTCGATATATTATTTGGGAATTTTTAACCTTAAAAATAATAATAAAATATTTAAATATATTATAATTTATTTCAATAGAAATAGTTTAATAAATATATTTGTGTACAAAAATAAATAAGAAAAAATAATTTTGTTGTTTTAAATTATCATATGAATAATAATAAGTAAAATAAGAATGGTTGTAATATATATATATATATATATATATATATATAAATTTAATATAGTTCAAAGTAGTTTATTTAAATTAACATTAAAATATGCCTTAACAATAATAATAACAAAAATAAGAATAAATTAAGCATATATTTAAATTTAAAATAACTTATAGTAATTAATAACTTAAATTGAATTCATATATAATTGGAACATGATTTAACTTAAAAATAATTACATATTTAAAATATATTATATGTCAATTTACCTCTTAAAAAAATTAGTTTAATAGGTACAGTTGTGTACAAAAATAAATAGGATGCAGGATGCAGGGATTTTGTTGCTTTTTTTTTTACAAAGAATATTTTTCTTAAAATATATTTTATGATGAACAATGATGAAAAATAAAATAATGTAAATTAATAAAAAATATTTTATCAAGTTAATAAATAAATTATTTTAAAGAATTTTTCATTTATATGAAATACATCAAATATACATTTAAATTTTGTATTATAAATTAGGTTTTTTAAAATTAGAATAAAAACTAAATTTATTATTATATAATAATGTAATTAATTTTACTATAATTATTTTTTAATAAATATTTCATCTACGTACTTTCATTAACATAAAAGTCCATGAATTCAACAAATCAAGTTATGCATTTAACAAATATCTATTATATTTGATAAATATAATATACATTTTATAATTATTAAATATAAAATTTAATATTATTTAACCTAACTATATAATATAGTTAATAATTATAGAAGTAATAATTGATTTATATAAAAAAAATTATATATATTCATCTATATTCTAAATTTAATGGTTATTAAATTTTTTTAAAAAAATATAAAAAAGAATAATATGACTATAAATAAGATGAAAATAGATGTAATATATTTTTTAATATGTATATCAAATATTTCCTTAATTATAATATTCAAATTTGTTGTGTAATCTATTTTATTTGTATAAATGGATAAAAAATTGGTAAAATTAATATTTTTTTAAAATAAATTTTTCAAAAATTAAAATTATTTTAATAATTATTATAATTAATTAATATATTATTTATACATTAAATATATGAATATCAAAGATTTATTTAATTTTATATTTTAAAATGAGATTCAAATGTTGATATCAGAAATTATTTTCACCTACGTTTTATTTTGAACATTTTTTATTTTATTATTTAAAATAATTGAGAGAGTATAGAAATCAAGTTACAAACAATATATAAAATCGTATGATTTTAGTGTTAAAATTAAAAAGGAAATTGAATTTTTTTTTATGAATTGTTTTACATTGAATGTGAAGTTTTTATATTTAAAAAAATAATAGCTCAAATTTTTTTAATGTTTCATCTTATTATTAGCATGCAATTTCAACGTATAAAAATTTTAATGAAATTTAATATTACTATAATGCAAAGATTAACTTAATATAAAAAATAAGTGTTAAAGAATAAAGAATAAAAAATGGTTAGAGAATAAAATCAAATCTTTTTCTAAACTTAGAGGGTGTTTGGTTACAATTTTTTTTTTTTGAATTATATTTTATAAGAACTATAATTATTAAAAATGTTATAAATAGGTTTGGTAACATTGAAAAATTTATGAAAGTATTAAATAAGTATAATTAATATAAAATCTAAAATATCTTAAATTTTTATGCCTTAAATTTTTTAAATAATGATGTAATTTTAATTATTTATAGTTTTTCATTCTTTTAAATATGAACATCTTGATTTATTTGTATGAAGTAGTTTGTTGAATAAATATTTTTATAATTTTAAACAAATATGTATATATTTTGTTATGTTTACTTTTTTTTTATTTTTTTTCATCTAATTAGATTGGTTGTAATATTTATCTTTTTATCAATATTTTACAAAATATTTGTAAAAATATTTTTAAAAATTATGATCTATCTAGATTTGCTTCAAAACAAGCTTAAATTTCAGTTTCATTTTCAAGATTAAAAAAAAAAATTGGCAAAAAAACCTTAAGACACATGCCAACCTTCTTTTATGGAAATATTTTAGTAAAAACTATAATTAAAAATAGGTTTTAAAATATTAATATTTAACAATATTTTTTAAAATATTCATACTAAATAAAAAAAATTAACATTCCTGACAAATTTTAAAAAAATTTGTTACTAAAAAAATAGTTATTAGATTATAAAAATATAATTTTACTCATATTTTTCAAAAACGCCTCCAAAGAAGTGTCCAAAAAAAAAATGATTTCATAAAATAAATTTAACTAAACATATATGTATTCATTTGAGTGTATTTTATCTTTAAAATAATTAAATATATTTAGAACAAGCTACAAGTCATTTTATATTCTAACGATAATATAAAAAAAAAGGTTGCGAACAAAAGTAAATAAGAGATAACAATTTTGTTGCTTTAAAATATGTTTTATAAATAATAAAAAAATAGTATTTTTAAATTAATATTTTTTTATAAATTACAATATTAAAATAACAGTATTTTAAAACAACTCTTAAACTTACAAATTAAGATTTAATAAATCATGTCTTAAGAACAATAAAAATTAAACAGAATATTTATAGTATTTAATTATTAAATAACTCAAAATATTCTACTAAAACTATTATATATTTATTAACTAACGCAATATAAAAATTTTAAAAAAATTTTCTCTTGTAAATTATTTTTATAAATTAAAATATTAAAATAATAATAATAATAACAGTAAATTATTTATTATATATTTTAACTACTAAATTTTGTAATATTTAATTTTTAGCTATTATTAAAGTTTTTAATAAATTGTACTGATATAAAATGCCATATATTTAATATATTCACATTTATTTGATACATTTAATAAATATTTATTTTTAACAAATATAGAAATTAAGATACTAAATTTATTATTATATTTTTATTTCAATCAGATTTAGTAATAATTAACTTTGGGTTATTAATAATTAAAATCTGATAAATTTCATTGAAATAAAAAGCCCCACATTCAATAAATATATATTATATTTGATAAATATCATATATATATATATATATATATATATATATATATATATGATTTAATAAATGTAGAATTTAATAGTGTTGTTTTAAGTTAATATTTATAATTTTAACGCAATTGTGAAGTAAACTTTATAAATAGATTGAAATTTTTTTATCCATTTTTCCAAAAATATAATAAATAAAAATTATTTTTTTAATAGAAACTTAACTAAATACACATATACTCATTTGAATATATTTTATCTTTAAAATTATGTATTTGAAATATACCTCATAAAATTTTTATTATTTTTATATTAAAAATAAATTTTATCATTTTTTATGATGTAAATCGATACAAAATATATTAAATTTTAATAATTATATTATTTAAATTATTATTAAAATATTTTATAAAAAAATTCTTGTCAAATATTTGTTAAAAAGAATCGAAAATTAAAATTATGATTATTTATTTTTTAAATTATCATTAAAAAACTTTTTGTGTTTGATAAAAAAAATGTGAACAAAAATATGTAATAGAAAGTATGTTTTATGAATAAAAATAGAAAGTAAATTTTTAAAACCTAATTTAATAAAAAATAACACTTAAACTTTAAGGTTTAAATTATGTTTTATAAACAATACTAATTAACGTAGGAACATTCATAATATTGTTTAAACATAAATTAACTAATAGTATGTCGTTTAAAATAACAATTCAATCTCGAAATAAAGTGATAAAAAATGAATGATATGAATATTTTAAATTTAATAGTTAAATTAATTTTTTATAAAAAATTATTTAAAATATAATATATATATATATATAATAATATAGGCACAAACAGAAAGTGCTAGGACCAAATTGTGTGATCATTTTAATATTCATCCACACGACAAAAGTTATCTAATTTGGAACATCTTAGATATGTGATCGTCTTTTCCCCGTGTTATACTCGCTTTGTTCATTAACATGCCACTTACACGTCACACTACCAGCGGCCTTGTCTAAAAAATGAAAACAACTAAACTAACATTGCAGAAGAAAAGATAAAATGGCCACCTATATTTATGTGAGAAATACTATTTGTACTATAAATAAGCATTACAATTCACGTATACTAAATAGAGAAAAATAAAAATATATAGAATATAATATAATAAATAAAATAAAAGTAAAAATATAGAATCTTTTAAATAAACTAAAAATATATTAAAAAGTATTAAAAATACTCAAAAGAATAAAAACAGTCGGTTTGTACAAATATATAAGATGACTTAAAAGTCATATCCATAAATACAAAATAGAACTTTTTGAAACTCAACTATGTTAGCTATATGCAAATAGTCTAAATCTAACATATGTTTAATACTATCAACAACATAAAATAAAATTTAAAGAATTATTTAATCAATATTGAACATGATATAGCAATCATTATAATTTATTATCTATGAATTAAAAATTTAATAATTCATTTCAAGTTATAAAAATTAAATTACAGTAATGAAATGATCATTTATTTATTTTGTTTTTTTAATTTTATTAGTAAATCATAAATTAAAAAAAATATTATTTGATATTATTTGTAGAGTGGTATAACATCGAACTAATTTTAGATATTTTGATATTATATTTATTTTATGATAATAAAAAAATATGTTGAGATGATTTTATTTAAATTGTAAAAATTTCACATAATTGCATTTCAATAATTTTTCTCTTTTTAAAATCATTCTTAAAAATTATTGCATTTAAAATAAATTTTAAATGAAAAAAGCATTCATATTAAACAACCACCGATACAAAACAAAAATTTAATAATTATTTTTTTTATTAGTTACAAAGGAATCAATGTAAAAAATAGCATAATAATATTTTTGTAAATATATGAAAAGATATGATATTAATCATTTTTCTTCTATACAAAGTCTTATAAAAGTACTATGCAAAATAGTGGAGTTATGATGGTAGATGAGTCAATGCACTTTTCAAGTTTCAAAGATAAAAATCCTATGATAACATCCATATCTTACTTTGGAGTTATTTAAGAGATTTGAGTGATTGATTATATTAAATTTAGAGTGTTTGTTTTCAAATGCAAGTGGGTTGATAGTAATAGCGGTTTACAAGTTGATGAATTGATATTTACATTGGTTGACCTTCATAAAGTAGCTTATAAGGATGACCCTTTTATCATGACCTATCAAGTAAAACAAATGTTTTATGTCGAAGATCCTTCCAACAAAAGGTGGTCAATCATTCTTAAAAAATACCATAATTGGTAGCGATGACACCAATGATTTAGAAAATATTGATATTTCTCAAACTCCTTTCTCATCAATGATAGCTACTATCAATGAAAAAAAAATGAAATTGATGATGTACATTCTATTCGAGATGATCATCATGAAGGAATATGGAAAAATATTGTTACATGATACAAGTTAGTTACTTATTTTATTAAATCATCAATCAATGTTTATTGTTACTTATTTTAAACTTTTTTTTACTTATTTTATATTCATTAGAGTTTCTAACATATATTTTTTTACATGTTTCAACAAGAACATGACTAATCCATCTAAAAACTCTCCTTTCCAAAGTGAGTTCGATAGCCAATCTCGGTAGAAAAAGGAAAGAAAATGAGAGTTAACCCTTAGCTAGAATGGTAACCATATGATTCTTATACAATTTGATCAGGTCACTGGAAATCCTTTAGAGTCAAACAAAACAAAGTTAGTATTTTGAAAAAGGGTTGGAATAATGTAGAGTTACGAGTGAAAGATCAAATTTGGAAAGCTATCATGGTATATCACTTTAAAGCATTAAACTTTTCCATATCTTTTTAATTTAATAACTAATTACATCTCTTATTTTATGTAGCGTACATACAATGTGCCAAATATTTACACACACACACACACACACACACATATATATATATATATATATATATATATATATATATATATGGGTCATCGAAGGATGTGTCTCCTTGTGAGGAGTACCAGTTCTTTGATGATGAGACGTGATAGAGATTTGTTGAGACCTAGAAGAATCTTGCATTTGTTGTATGTATCTTTATATGTCGTGTTTATTTTTATTTAACTCATTGCTCTCTTTTATGTCTAACTGAGTTCCTTTATTATAACAAGAGAAAAGAAAGAAGACTCATCAAATTTCTACAAAGAGCTGCTACCTTTATAGATTATCTCGTGGAAGTTATGAGTTGTTTCAGAAAAGACTAATTGAGAAGAAGTTAAAAGAATGTGAACAATCATTCTAAACAAATTCATCCACACTTTTGTCTTCATCATCTCCATCCACTCACCATGAGAAATGAAAGAGAGCATGACAAAAGCCTTCATGAGAGTATACATCAGAGTCATCTTGCATTAGTGCTAAGAAGATTGTAAGTAATTATAAATTTAAGAAATTTTTTATAAATTAACTTAAACAATATATTACTGATAATGATTATTTATATATTATAGGATTCTTTCATTGAACAAAGTTCAAAGGGAACCTTTGTTCCTTTTAAACGGGTTGATATTCTCAGTACTGTTATTGGCCAACCAGAGCATCCAGGGCATATTTGTGTCAGAACAAGGTGTTTCCATTGAACAATACTTTGGATTTTCTTCCACTACACGTGGCTTAAAAGAAAAAACTGGTGTCAATGAATGAGTTGGAGGCCATGAGGAAAGAACCTAGAAAAAACTTTGAGAGGAGTTAATATATGAGCTCAAACATGAGCTTGCATCTTTGGAACTTTCGCAAACACATATATAAGAGAATCTTTCCCCTTCTCCTAAATATGTGAGCACAAAGAGGAATTTTTCTCTAACCGAGGAAGATGTAGCCGGAGGAGGGGAAGATTATGAGTTATATGTTGATAATCTGCTTCATTTGGTAGTAATTGGAAAGGTTTATAACTTAAGTTCAATCATCCATCATAAGGAAATTGATGATGATAATGTTAGGATGGTGGTTGAACAAGTTCATGATGCAAACGCTCATGTTCTTGTGCCTACTGAGGAAGTTCATACAATTATGGTTGATGTAAGTAAGTTTCTGAACCTTACTTGAATTAATTAAGTATCAAATTTTAACAATTAAAATTTATTCACAATATTAGGTACTTGTATCGCATTTGTACACAAAGAGGGAACTTAAACCTTTACGGATTCCTTGATCATGTTCATATCTAGAAAATTGAGAACAAGCACCTGACATACAAGGTTACATTCAGAGCAAATTCAAAACTGAAAAAAAAGTGTTACTTAGCACCTTATTTTTAATCGTAACTTAATATTTAAAATTTTTATTTAACACCTTAAATTAAATTTTTGATTTTGGTTTATTTTCATCCAAATTTTGTAAGGTTCATTGACAATTAATCATTATTTATCCAAAAGAGAATGTGGTTGTCTTTCTATGTTCTACTCAGCAAAAACCAAAGAAAGACAAGGAACATTATTGATGTGTAAGTTTTTTATTGTTTTTGTAGTTATATTCATTGTTTTTATTCTCAAATGTATTAATTTCGTTCTTCTTTTATCATGGAGCATAAATGTTCGTCTTCTATTAAAAGGGACACATTCAACAAATATTAAAAAACATTCATGGGTAATTTCACGTGTAAGTATTTATTAAAAATTATTTAATTTTTTTATATTTTTTATATTATATCATCTTTAATTATATTTAATTTTTTTAAAATGTAGAAGACAAACTGGAGGAACTGAGTGTGAATATTATGTAATGAGAGATATGTTTCATACTATCTTACCATCTATAGTTGATTCTTGAACTGATGTAATTATAGTTATCACAATTTGGTAATTTGATTTTAATTTATAACGTGATTTCCTAATTTCATTGTAATATTTTGTAGATATTTCAAATTTCTTACCTTTTAACCAAACAAGACATTGATGATGTTAGAAGAAGTTGGAGAATATATGATAGAGGTAACCCATTTAGGTTGATTTTGTGTAACTTTAAATTATTTTCTTTGTGAAATATTCAATGTATTTAGATTTGATAATGTATAATGATATATGTAGTTTTAATAAATCAATTATTTGTCTATTGTATTGTCTAGCTGTATATGTAGATATTATGATTAAATTCTATGATAGTATCCTCAAATGAACTGGACATCAAAAGAAAGGATTTTCTACATCAGTTTAAACTTTAACTAATATAGAAAGTGACTTTCTACATCGATTTATACATTAACTAACGTAGAAAGTAACTTTTTACATTAGTTAAAGTCTAAACCGATATAGAAAGTGAGATTTTTTACCTAAGTTGAGGTAAGAACCAATGTAGAAGGTTCACTTACTAAATCAATTTATAGCTTTTAATTGATATAGAAATTGAATTTTCTTCGTTGATTCTTATTTCAACCAATGTAAAAAACCTAACTTTTTATATTCCCCGCTTCTATACCACTTAAATAACCAATGTAAAAAATCTAAAATAATTTATGTAAAAAGCTTATTTTCCATTAATGAATACTAGTTGAATCCAAAAATCTTTGAAGAAACAATCTTTCATTATAGGCCTTGAATTTAATATTGAAGCGTATAATGCTTTAACAAAGTAGTCGTCTAAAGGATCATCTTTTCATGTACAGTTGTCCTTCATACTATCTTGAATATGTACAGAGGTAACAAGAAGTTGCAAACTATTTAGTTGATTAGTTTCATACTAGAAAAGTTCCTTCTCCAATTTCAATTCCATCTTCAAACACTATTAATGTGAATTCTAATATATGCTAAAGTTGTTTCCTTAAAGTTGGAAACATATAAAGTCTTGAAAAATACTGTACAATTTCTCCTCTTCCACCCAAACATCATACTAGAAAGAAATTTCATCATCATTACCTATTTTTTTAATGTATATTTTCTTCCACACATGACTAAATACTGTATTATTTCTTCAAACCTTTAAAAAGTCTAATAATTATCTTAAATCAAACTTATTTTTATCGTTTCTCCTAATATCTTTATTTTCATACTTAACTCTTAACACTGAACACTTAACACTGTACACCATAAACTATTCTCCTTTATCAAAATCATCTACCTCCACTTTTTCAGTAAAATTAAATTAAAAGAACTAATATCTCTCACTCTAGATTCGTTCACATCTTTTTATTTATAAACTACTTAATTTATCTAAAAAATATTTTTTTCTCCTTTGTTCCTCTCCATAAAAAAAATATTTAAACATACATTTAACAGTGAAAATAATAATTTTAGAAACTATAAAAAAGAAAAGAAGAGACATTGTGTCAGCAACAAATGAATAACTCATTTGAGAATAACTACTCTATTATCGGAGAACAAAATTCTTACATTTTCAAAAAGATAATTTTAAAAACAAAAAAGTATATTTTAAATAGTGTGATAATAAAAAATATATATTATATAAAAGTTAAAATATTTTTAATTTTAAAAATATAACAAATTTTATTTTAAATTTTTGTAAATTTTTCCTATTTTTAGTTTTAATCTTTATATATTTATATACTTTACAAAACATATGCTAAACTAAGTTTTGTATCATATATTAACACATTATATATATTGACATAAAATTTACACAAACAACTAATTTAAAAATATATCAAAATAAATTTTTATATGCATCATTGATAAAAATCATGAATCATATTGTTTAATTTTATGAAAATTTTTTAATATGTACAGTAATTTGACATCCATAATAGAATCTAACCAAACATCTATTCACTAAATCATTAATTATGTAATAGCAAGTTAAAATTAATGGAGAATAGTTTTAAAAAGCCAATGATGAAGATAAAAATATTAGTCTTCATACCTGCTGAATAATGAATATCTGAACCAAGACAAAAGAAATAAAGTAAACTTAATAATTTTAATATTTTAGCTTTAGTTTATAATTTTATATTTTTTTTGTTTTATTTTTTATCCTTTTTTAAATTTTATTTCAAACGTAACACTTCTTAACCAATACTGAAATTCATAACTTGATGAAAATGACTAAATTAAAATTAAAAAAAAAAAGACACAGAAAGAGCCAAAATGAAATAAAAAATATTAGAAGAATAAAAGCAAAATAGAAAATGAAATTAAGCTATCAAAATAGTAATTTTTTTACTCTTTTCAACTCATAACCAGAAGAATTGTCTCTCCTGTTCACACAATAGATTTTTATATAAATAGCATATGGAAAAATGACTCACCTGATCTTCACATTATTTGGTTAGAAGAAAGTTAGAAAGAAAGAGGAGATGAAAATGTTAATAACAAAAAAATTTAATGAAAAAAGAAAAAATTAGTTATCCTTGTTTTTAAAATATCATTTTAACTTTAAAAAATATTTTTAGTTAAAAAATAATTTTTTTTTTCAAATCTTTCACATTTAAAGGAAAGTTAAAATTTAGTTAGAAAAGAAATAATTTCTTTCATTCTTCTCATTTCCAAAAATTTAAATTAAAAGAGATAAATTTAAAAGAATCCCTTTCTTCTTCCCCATTCCCCTCCAAACCAAAAGATATGTTTAGGTGTATATATATGTTGCTAATTATATCCTTCCATATAATGACAATGGTCTCTTTTACTACAATCCATATACCAAGATACTATAAAATACTTCATTTTCTCGTAGTTTTTCTCCTATGAAATGAATGGATTCACAAGAATTTCCGCTTTCAAAGATGGACAAAGTGATGAACACGTTGGAGTGCTTGAACAAGAAGCTTTCATTGATGGGTCATCCAAGTTTGGGCCAAAGCTTTTGTTCCAGAAGATGGAATCAACTCTCAATGGATTGGTTGGTCATTCATTATCTTTCCAATCATGTGTGTGATTTTCTGTTCTGTTTCTGCCGTTACTGTTCAGAATTTCCACTCATATGTTGCATTTTTTATTTTAATTAGTCCAAGGTGCAAAGTGCAAACTAAACTATTACCAAGATTAAATAATGGAGTACCTACACTAATGCTTAAATTTCATAGCCACATTGCATTGTTCACCATAAACAACGGCTGATTCATTCAGATTCATCGATGATTTCCTTATTGCAAAAGAAAAAGAAACAGAAAGATTTCAGAACTGGAATAGCAACAATCATCCACTGTCCAACCTTAAAATCTTACACATTTGACTTCCATATTACACTCAGTCTTCTATAGATGTTATTTAGATAATGCATAGATGATATGGCCTCATTTTCCATAGAATAATTTCAAGACTAAAGTATCCGGATATGCCTGCCAACATTCCTTCTATGATCATTTTGTTTTTGCTTCCAAGTGTCATCATTTAGTTAACAATAGTTTAAGATTCTTAACTTGCTTATATCTTTAATGTGTAATTGTCATGTTATGAACTAATGATGCTGTTTTTTTACAGAGCAAGTGGATAGTATGTACCCTCTTTGGTTTTTTCATTCTTTGGAGGCATGATGCTGAAGCCTTATGGTTTACAACAGGGTCTATGCTGAATGGAATGCTTTCTATTTCACTCAAAAAAATACTGAACCAGAAACGACCTTCAAACCTGAAATCTGATCCTGGCATGCCCTCTTCACATGCACAATCCATCTTCTTTATTGCCATGTTCATTATTTTGTCAAGTAATTCATCCCACGTTTGTCACTACCATTCAGGAACCTCAAGTTTTTAGATCAAATTCTTGTGATGTGAAGTGATATTGGTTTATTGCTTGTAATTATTTTTAACTGATTCTGTATCATATCCTAATATCTTCGATGTTATTTGGTAAACAATTTAAGTGATCATTCGTTAGAATTTGGTGGGGGTCAACTTGATTATTAGCTTTTGTATTTTTGTATGAATTCCATTATCCAAGTTTCCTTTCCAGTGGAAAGAGTAAAAAATAATTTGTTAATGCAGAATTCATCTACAAGATTCAAAAGTAGGCAACAAAAGTTTATTTTATAATTAGAACTATATATATGTCTTTCTCCACTAATTGGAAGAGCAGATGTGTCCAATTTCCATTCTAATTTTTAGTATGACATGTTAACAATTACATGACTTTATCAGCTATTAGAAATTTATTTCTTTCTCTTCATATGCTGCAGGTGTTGAATGGCTTGGGATAAATGAAATTTCCATTAGCAGCAGCGTACAACTTTTGGCATTTGCTTCTTATTTTGTAAGTATATAGCACTTCAATTTAGTCAAATTGGTAAACCTTATATATATATATATATATATATATATATAAGTTTTTTACTTTTAACCCCTCTTAAATAAATTTTTGGATCTCACTCCATGGCCTGGTACCTCGCTTTATGTTATTTGATATGATGTTATCATGAATTTCTATGACGGCTACATCTTGGCTCTTTCATTACGTGCATAATGTTAGATAACTTGATATGATTGTTCATGTTGTTTGACTAGCTTGCCATGACGACTAAATTTTAACTTTTTATAAATGAGTGACCATACAAAATCGTATTATATATAAAAAATAAATAAACTTATTTAAACTATTTGCAGTATAACTGACTAGCTTGGGTAAAATTATTTAATTTTTGTAGATATGATAAATTTAATTTTAATTGTCATAAGTTTTAATTTTTTAAAATAATTCTTATCACTAGTTACTAATAACATAATATATACCAAATTTAAATTGTCATGGGAAATGTATGTATGAGTTTTTGGGTGGTGGGTGTCGGGTGGTTTCTTGATTATCATGTACATTTTCCAAACTCTTGATATACCCTTTGCTATTTCCCATCTATAATATCATTTTTTATTGTTTAAAAAAACAGTATGTATCCGCTAGTTTCTGAGATTTATTCTATGTTTGCAGTCATACCTGCGGGTGTCACAAAAACTTCATAGAGTGAGCCAAGTGGTTGTTGGAGCCATAATGGGGTCCATTTGCTCTATCTTGTGGTATTGGCTATGGAGTGCCTTTATGCTACATGCTTTTGCATCCTCTTTGTGGGTTAGACTCATCCTTATTTTGGGTTCAGCAAGAATTTGCATAGGTTTTCTTTTATTTGAGATTCTCCAATGGCTTAAAGATAAATATAGTTTGATGAACATATAATGAAAATATGGAATTTAAACTTAAGATCAATAACAGTTATACTTTAAAATAAAAGTTGTGTACTTTTATAATGTATGATAATCATTTAACATTTCGTGTAATAATTAGTTTTCATATTAAACCTATCTTATATATGTTTACATCTTAAATTTAATAGCTAATAATTTTTTTATTTTTTTTAAAAAATATAAAAAAGATCATTAGTCATAAATAAAATAGAAATAGATGTAATATATTTTTTATATATATGACAATCATTTTATATTTCAAGCATTATAAACATCTAAAATATTTCTATTTCTATTTCTATTTTACAATTTTTAATCTTTTAAATTTTTATACATACAGATAAAAATTCCACTATAATAAAATAAATTATAACATTTTATTATGTTCGAGTTTGAAATATTATTCTCTCTTTTAATTTATCCAAGATTAAACTTTTACTCCAACGTATCAGTTCGTCTTTCAATTAATTTGTTTTTTCTTCTCACAATTGTGCCTTTTTCGAAGAGGTCAATTACACTCTGGATTTTGTAGTTTTACGAAAATTCAAGCTTGATTAATGCTCAACCTAATTATAATACTGATAAACTGCTAGTGCTACTATTATAATTTTAACATTAACTAACAAGTATCTGGGCACATAGAAATAAAAGTAAATTGTAAAAGTTAAATTTTCAAAAATTTTAGTAATAGAAATATAAATATAGATTTTTAAAATTTAAATTTTGATAAATCTTACATTTTAATTTAATTCTGAAAATTAATTTTAATGATGATATGTAAATATTTTATTATACTTATTGAATAAAATAATTTAAGTGTTGATTAAACACTAATAAAATTAATAACTTTTATTAGATATTAAAATTAATAACTGATTTTTATAAAAATATTAATTTAACTTATTTTATAAAAATTCATAAAATACATATTAAAAAATAAGAAAGGTACAAGACTATATTAAAAAAACAAAACATTTAATGTATATTTTTTTTAAAAACTGAAACTTAAATTTAAAATTTATATTAAAAATAATTAATAAAGATATTTTAAAAATCGAACCAGTCATGATTTAATACTTTAACTGTAATATATTTTAAATATTTTATAGTATTATAAATAATAAAGTAATATAAAATATTAAAATTAATATAAAAATATTAAATTATGTTTCATATGATAAAAAATCAATAATAGAAGACAAATCATAAGCATACGGATCTTTAAAACCTATCATTGTACTTTAAATTAAAAATTAAAAAAATAACTCCTAACAAACTTAAACTGAATTTTATCCTCAAATTTTTTTTTATCAGTTTACATCACTTTTGAATCGATTCAATCAATTTTTGTCGATTTTAAGATTAATTGATTGTTTTGGTTGGTCAGATAAGATACCTAACTAGTTTTTATTCAACCACTCGAACCAATTGATTTGATTTAATTTTCAAAATAATAATTAATAGAGCTATTAAAATAGAATACCTAATCCGAATCGAATTATAAGCTTTATCAAACTAAGAACTTTGTACAAATAAGCTTACCTTTTATTTGACTAATGCAGTTAGTTACATACACTGTTTATAGCTTATAGCTATACTTGATAACTGGAGTTCTTATTTTCCAAATAAATAGACGAAGTCAAACTATTCGACTGAACAAAAAATAATGTAAATATGATATGGGAAAGGAAAGAAAAACTAATGTGAAAATTGCTTCCATATCTTAAATTTTCCATTCAACATATTTCTAAATACATTTACCAAATAGGAGATCATTGGACATGCCAACATGGAAAGCAAGGGGGTTAGGGTCAGCCAAAATCATATTCAGTTCAACTTTTGATGGCAGCCATGGCCAAGGGATCTTAACTTACATATTGTAATGGATGCCTCACGATTTTTTAGTTTTCCATCTTCACATCATATAACGCGTATCTGACCCCCATAACCATAATGCTTTAGGAGCCCTTCGTCTTGTCTCCAATTTTCTTTCACCTTCACTTCAATCTGTTCAGAGACCAGTACTGAGTAAATATTTTCCAAGTCTAGAAGTAAAATGTATAGCACATTATTAATGAGTGAAAAATGCAAGTCCAAATTCAAAATGAGTAGTATAAATACAGAAGAAAAAAATTATGTAAATTGAAACCTCGAGATAAACTTTCTTCTGCAAAAAATCTTCAACATCAAGACGGGCAGCTGTTGCAAGCAGTTTCAAAGCCTTTCCTTCCTGAAGTAGTTGAGCATAACATGTACGTGGATCACTACTCAATCTTTAATATGCATCAGACAAATCCTCATTTAAATGGAGAATTAAACATGTGAAATTTTGATTTATTTTTTTTACCAAACAAAAACATGATTCCAAAGAATTAAACACACAAAAAATATGAAGAATTGGTGGATACTTATAGTTGCAAGCCATGTGCAGGGTTAACATTGAGACATGTGTTAAAAATCTGTTTGGCAAAAATGTTTTCAATTCAGTGTTAAAGTGAGTAAGCTCACGACTAATACAAAGTTAGAGTAGCAGAAATAAATATCATTGGCAGTATTGCCACGACACTATGTCCTGTACAAACAAATTCCACAACTTCACAAATTATCCGCTGAATTTTGAGATAAGTCACATACTCTTCCAATAAGGATAATCTTCTGCGAATTTTTCTCAACCAAAATCTCTACTTGTATGAAATCTTTGGCATTCGGCCGAGCTTTATAGTTTACAACATTGACCTGAAAAAAAATAGAAAATAAGGAAATATTTGCAAACATTTCTACAAAAAAGAAATTAGTTACTCTTTCAATTTTGGAGGCGAAGATGGATATATCATAAAAAATGAACACAAAAATTACCTGACATACATACGGAATTTCATTTCGATACTGCATGAAAATCTTTTCTCTAACAATTTCAGATACAAAAAATCTTTCTGGATGCTCGCTGACAATATCCTGTGTGTTTAGAAACAACATTAAGGAAGCATATGATACATGAAAGAAATATGCAGAAGAAATGACAAGGGATATATTCAGTTCTTGTTATATTAACAGTTATGAATAGCATGCTATCGTGATAAAAAAAGGGGATTGGCACTAAACTATACCAGTGTGTAGCAAAATCCATATACTGAGTAATAGGTAATAGCACACACTGAACAATATTGATGGGTGGTATCTGCACAATTGGCAAATCAGTGTAGGTGCAATATCTGCACACACACCATTCTTACCACTGGAGGTACCGAGGT
This sequence comes from Canavalia gladiata, assembly GCA_037954105.1. Taxonomy (NCBI): domain Eukaryota; kingdom Viridiplantae; phylum Streptophyta; class Magnoliopsida; order Fabales; family Fabaceae; genus Canavalia; species Canavalia gladiata. Next base: position 20,744,631 of record CM075658.1, on the reverse strand, counting down.
ATAGTTAAGGAGCATGGCATCTATCTATATAACAAAAGAGTCTACAGTCCAAACTGTTTTTTCCCACCCAAAACTTTGCCATCATAGCAGTATTACCTTTTTCCTATCATGTGAAAATGATTTAAATTCTCCTTTGATCTTTTCAACTGTTAAATATATTTTGATTATTTTTAAATATTTATATAACATATATTTTAACATTTGTTTTTGAAATGTAACCCGTGCAAAGCAACAGGTACCGTAGCTAGTTATTATAATATATGTCATCATCAAAATTGTTTTCTTTTTCCAGTTCATACCATACAGGGACTAGCAGCCTTCTCCATACCACTACTAATTATGTCACCCACTACCAGCCCAGAATTGTATGCCATTCTATGCCTACAGGTGGTCAACAGTATGGCATATTAACATGCTAATTACAGTGGGATTTCTTGATTGAAGATGACAAAAAAAATATGAATCAGAATGCATGTACTAAGGTAGATAATGTAATCCCTCAAGATGTAGGATCTGTATGTATATTTGATCAGTCAAGGCAAAAAAAATGTCACTTTATGGTTTAATGTTTTATATCATCTTTATACAATGAGCAAAATTAACAGGTTCCATTTATAAATCAAGTAATCAATGTGCATTTGTGACTGTTGCGTACATTTATATACAGCTTGTTTAACTTCAACAACCCTAAACATACACCAAGGTAATAAGCCAGATTTTACTTCAGTTTAAATGTAAACTCTACAATCAATTGCATTTATTCTTTTCATAGTCAGGTGTGGAATAGCAGAAGAAATGGTTCTTTCAGTCCTTAATGGGCCCTTGCTTTTATCACTAAAAGTGAAATGAAATAATGATATGCAAAAAAGGACATTTGAATTAGGGCAACAAAATTCTGACTTTTGACATGCCTTTGGATAATAAGCTGGTCCATGGGGAAGCTTTGACAGTATCCACTCCTTGACATCTTCAACCCCATGACCATATTTAGCACTAACTGGTATAACATCATCAACATTGGTAAATTTCTCATACCACTGCAAGGAATTTGAAATAATTAGGATATAAAAGACAGGAGAAATAAAGCTAAATGAGTTAGTTAACTTATACATGCTAATTACTCTGTTCCAACCTCAAGTTTCTTTGCAACTTCCCCAGGTTTAACAAGATCCTTCTTGTTCAGAATCAGTAGAATGGGGGGCTTATCTTTTAGGTCTCTTATGCCTTCTTCCAACACTTCATCAATCTAGAGATAGGAATTAGGAAGCAATTTGGGAAAGAAAGAAAGGCGGGTAAAAAACAATTTCATAAGGAAGAACCAAGAACCATACTTGTTCAGGTGCTTTACGCGCATCAACAAGAACCAATACACAGTCAGCATCAATTGCAGCGCTGCGAACATTTTTCATCATCATTGAGTCTAACTTGTGCATTTCCTTCTGTAGAACACCAGGTGTGTCATAAAGTATCATCTGCATTAAAAATGCAACTTTAGTATTAATATTACACATGAAAAATGACTAACAAATTATAACAAGCAAACAGACTCTCTTACCTTGAGCTCAATATTTGAACTTAATGAATTCCTAGAAAGCTAAAAAAAACTACTCCCTCCTTTTTATCTGTCCAGACAAAAAATAAAAAGTTTGTTTATATTTACATGTACACTCCAGTTTTCAAGAAACTATTAATTATTATTTTTTATATACCCTTCATCTATCAACGGTAAAAAATAAAAAAGTAAAGCTAATATATAAAGGATAAATTAAAAATTTTTAAAAAATTAAAACATTAATTATATTTCTTAACATTTTCTTATTGGACATAAAAAAGCAACGGAGGGAGTAGTTACATTTAATTACAGCACAGCATTTCCAAGTGATATACCTTGTCAATTAATTCAAATTAGGATAATAGCCAGGAAAACTTGCATAATACATTGAGATTCCTGTAACAAGATGACAATATCAAACAGAAGAATTAAGTGGACACCAAGATTAAAACCTGATAATCCGTGTCCGAACAAATGCAGAGAATTCGATGCCTGGTTGTTTGAGGCTTATCAGTAACTATTGATAACTTTTGACCAATCATTTGGTTTGCCAGTGTACTCTTCCCAACATTTGGTTTCCCAAGTAAAGCCACGAATCCTGCTTCACGTTTTGACGCATCAAAATTAAGAAAGAGCAAAAGGAGACGCTAAATCTAAGCTTTTCTATGAACAAAATTTCAAAGCAAACAAACCCTAAGAGGCATGAGAAAGGAGACGAACCGCTTCGGTGGTCGGGGCCGCAATCAAGGTTGAGTTCTTCGGTCTCGTAATCGTCGAGTAAGGTCATGTTCCTGTCGGGTTTGTTGCTGAGGGACAAGAATGAGGCATCATCGTCTTCATATTCTTCTTCTTCGTCTTCATATTCTTCATATTCTTCGTATTCTTCTTCTTCTTCTAATTCTTCTATTTCTTGAACTTGTTCGCTGACCCTGAGTTGGTCTCGCTTGTTGGGAAATGCTTGGAAGCTACGGTGCCTGATTTTACAACAAAGATGTGAAAACGATTCGGTTGGGTTTCGGTGGAAGGGCGTTGGAATGGTGAAGCCGGGAATGGGAAAGAGAGAGTGTTGAAGTTGAAAGAGGAACTGTTGTGAGGGAACAGTTGCAGTTGAAGAAGCCAGCTTCTCCATTGCCACTGTCTCTTCTCCACTTCCTATTCTTTTTATTTTATCCAACCCATTAGATAATCAATCAAATCTCTCTCACGACGTCGTTTTGTTCATGAGCTATTACTAAATGTCAAGTAGTTTCGATTGTGAAGCACTACTTTGTAGATGCACCTTGTCGTCGATGAAACCCCTCCCTATCTTTTATCCTTTGGGTTTTGGCTTAGCATTCTATATATTTTTCCTTATTTAATGCTTTCATTTAGGTTCATTTGGTTTAAGGAAATATTCTGTGCTTATATTTTTATTTTTTTTATAAATAATTAGAACATTTATATGCTATTGTTAATCATACAGATATTTAAAAAGAGGAAATAAAATAAAATATTATCTTTTCGTAACCACTTTTAAATGTTTAAAGTAGACATATTTTTCCAAACTATCCAAGTTCTTAATTTTAGAGTGTTATGTCTCTGTCTAAAAAAATGCCAGAATTGTTAAAAGGTTATTGACATAATCAGTTCTTCTTTTGATTTCAGTCAGCAAATTAATGTCAATAAAATTCAATACAGTTGGTATGTAGTTATACCTTTTAAGCATGTTACTAGAAACTTGAATTTGATTGTGTGTAAAAAAAAAGTTTTGTTTAGAAGATAAAATTTATTTAGAATGTGCTTATGAAGTTTGTTAAATATTTTTAATTTATTTAATAAAATAGCTTATTTTAGTAATTATTAATTTTTTTCATATGATTACGAAGTAAGTTTTATGTTTTTAACTTTTAATTTAAATATATTATTTATTTATATTTTTAATATATTTTTATAATTTAATTTTTTATATATCTATTTATTTTTATAAATTTAATATTATTTCATTAGTTTATAATAATATTATTAATTTTCATAAATTTATTTTATATTATTCAATATATAATGTTTATTTTATTAAAAATATTAAACTATCTAATAAAAAATTAAAATTATAAAAATAATTAATTTTGAAAAAATATTTAAAATTTATTTATGTAGAAATTAAAAATAAATATTTTTATTTTAAAAAAATAATTTTTTTTATTTAATTAAATTTTAATTTTTTATTAAAAAATATAACATACTTATCATATTTTAATAATTATTTAACCATATTTTTATTATTTTATATTTATCAACTAATTTAACAACTAATTTTATTAAGTATTTTTAATTTGATAGATAGCTTATCAGTTTTTAGTTTTTATCTAATTTTTTAATTTTTAATTTTCATCTTTCAAACTTTCATCTAACTATTTATAATTTATTAAACACATACAAAATTAATAAATTATTATCATTTGAGGTAGATTTTACTTTTTAGGAATTGGCCAATTACTTTTTTTCTTTTATTTACTCAATTTCTGTTTTTTTTTTACTTTTAACTAGCATATTATTTGTACATTTCACAATAATTTTACATTTAAAATGATAAATAAAATAAATATTTCATTAATATAAATATGTTATTATTCTAATAAAAAGTTGAACAAACAATTTTTTATAATTGAGAAAAAAATTTAAAAAAAATTATTAAAATTAGAATGCATAATTTTTATTAATATGATATTAAGATTAAATTTTTAAACCAAAATTAATTAAAATTATAATAATTTAAAATATTTTCAAATTTATTATTTTGTATCAGTAATCAAAATTTAAATAAGTAATTAAAACAAATAAAAATTATAAAAAAAAATTTCAATGTTTAATGTACAAAATTTTTTTACCTTAATAACAATGAAAGTAATTTTAAAAATAACGATCTAGTTAACGTAAACAGAATATTTAAGAGAAAATTAAAAAAAGATAAAATTTTACAGAAATATAATTTAAATAAGTCTCCCATGGTTATTACATTATATTTATACCTTTTTGGTAGAATTTACAAGTATATTGTCTTGTGCGCATTCGATTTTGGCAACTTCACGTATCAATATTCTAAACTTTAAATAAATAAATAGAATATTTTATTTAAATTAAACTAGGCATGAAAGTGAATAAGATAATTTCATAAAGATTTATGATTTTATTTTGTTAAAATTTAATTTGGCTTAACTTATTTAATAAATTAATAAATTTAAATTTATTAAAAAAAGTTTATTAAATAAATTTAAAATTATAAAAAAAACTATTTAATTTATTTAAAAATCTATTTATTTTTATATATTATATATTTATATTTATTATATTATTTATTTTAATATATTTTATTTATATAATATTAATATATATATTATACTTATTTAATAACCTTTTTACCTTATAAGATTTAAGTTTACAATCAATCATTTACATAGGTTTTAAGCCTATTTATTAACTTTTGGTTAAATGTATACTTTTAAGCCTATTTATTTAAATGTAGGTTTTACATCCTATCACACTTTGACAAAAACATTTAACAGATAAATCTAAAGTCATTATTTAAATGTAGGTTTTACATCCTATCACACTTTGACAAAAACATTTAACAGATAAATCTAAAGTCATGATTCAAAATTTTTAAGCAAACCAAATTTAAACATTCAAGATCTCATTGGTTAAACCTATTTTCATCCCAAATTTGGATAGAATATTTTAATAATTTAAAAAATTTGAAATATTTAAAAATCTAAATATTTTGATTTAAAAAATATATTGTTTGAATAAAATAATTTAAATTTATTATATTTAAAAAATTTTATTTGGATGATAAATTTTAAGTTTATTGAATTTTAAATTTTTGTATTTAAATTTTTTTATTTAGATTAAATAATTTAATTTTTACTATATTATAAAATTTTATATTTAAATATTCTTATATTCTCCTTAATTTTGTTTCTCCTTTCTTTTGGTTCATTGAAAAAATTAAATACACAAATATTTTTATTGTATAACATATTTAACCAAAATAATAATTAAAATGACAAAAAAAATACAAAAACAAATAAAAAAATAAGAGAGAAAGTAACACACAAAAAAATGAGAGACAAAATAATGTGAAAGAGGTAATGTTGTTCACGACAATGAGCCAAACATTTGAAGAAATTTTAATTTTATCTATTTTGAAAGAATTTTAAATTCTATCATTATAATTTGTTAAAATACTTTCTTAAAATTTATAAAATTTAAAATTTATTATAAAATAATACTCAAATAAAATATTTTAATTATTAGAATTTTAAATTCTTTCAAAAATTACTTTCTCTTCAAATATTTCAATCAAACATAAGGTTAATAAATTTTTTTTTATCATTCGTGTTGGAATCATTTGCAAATTGCAAAATATGATCCTAAACCCTCTTGCATCTTTGAATAAAAAAGAAAAGTAAAATTAATCACAAAACTTTAAATTAATAACTTTATATTTAAAATAAATATTTTAATATTTTAAAAAATTTAAAATATTTAAAATTTAAATATTTTTATTTTAAAAATATTATGTTTAAATAAAAAATTTCAATTTATTATATTTTTAATTTTATATTTAAATTAAATAATTTAATTTTCACTATATACAAAATTTTATGTTTAAATATTCTTAAATTTATCTTTTTTATTTTTATGTTTGTAAAAAAATTTAAATATATAAATATTTCTATTATACAATATATTTAATAAATAATAATCTAACAAATATGCATAATTAAAAATATAAAAATATACAATTATTTCATTTGATACTAAAAATATTATATCTAGCTATGAAATACAAGAAAAAAAATGTGAGAAAATAATAAAAAAATAATAAAAAATAAAATAATAAAAATAAAAAATAAAAAATAAAAAAAATTAAATTTATCTATTTTAAAAAATTTTAATTGATTAAAATACTTTCTAAAAATTTTTTACAAAAAATATTTAAACAAAATATTTTAATTATTAAAATTTAAATTCTATCAAAAATTATTTTTTTATTAAAATATTTCATCCAAATATAAGATAAATAAATTGTAAAAAAACATATGATACTCGTTTAGGTAAGGTCAAAAACTAAAAATATATTCACCATTAACTAAATTATTTATAAATTCAATTCATTTTAAAATAATAGTAAATAAACCTTCATTGTTTTCATAAATTTTATACATCTCACTCTGGAAAAAACAATCCTAGCAAAATGAGAGTTGCATCATTAGCATTTAACTTTATTATGTAGCAAAGCTGGATGGCCATTAAGTAAGATGGTTATATACATAAAGTCTACACGTCCCAAAATCATATTTAAATATAAATATATATATATATATATATATATATATATATATATATATATATATATATATATATCAAAATCCCTAATATCCCATCCGTAAAAACTGTATTGTATAAACAGCCTTCTTCGGTAATGGGATCTGAGAAACCGTAGAAAATGCAATTTGTAACAGCAGCAAAGCCAATTCAATCAGCAATATTTTTATTTCATGCGGTAACTGAAAAATGACCGCACTCATCCTTGACGAATACAGCCGTACTTCAGGTGTTATCGAATTACCACACTACTTTGTTGACCACGGAACACAACCAACTTCAACAATGCACACAAAACATCATATACGAAGCAGAATTCTAGCAGGTTATTCGCTTCACCAGACTTCCTTTATTACGGTTTAGCAATTAGCAACACCAAGTATCAAATTTCTTCAGCAGCGTTAAAATGCTTGGAGAAGTAAGCATAAAGAATCTACAATAAATGTGTTCCGCCAAAAGTATCAGGGGGAGCAAATACTTTGCTCTCAAAATCCATATGAAACTATGGGGTATTATTATTTCATCAACTCAGATTGAACCCTTTCACTAATCTACTAGCTAGACTTCCAGGGAAAGGCACATGTTAATGTATTGAAAGGCCCAGTAAATTATGCACATTACTCAGGATGCCGGAAAAATATAACAGATCAAGTAAGAGATGTGTTAGTCACACAATAGCGTATATAACTTTTATTTTCCTCTCCTACCATAAGTCGGCAATGAAGTTAGTGTTGATGGTATAGATGGTGTATTAGTTGGCTGCATCATCATGTTTGGGAACCAAATCATGGTCTGCAGATGTTGATCCTTTACCCATTGGGAGATAAGACCATGCTATTGCTGTCGTGCCTACTACAATGGCAGTAGTAATGGAGCCCCAAATCCATCTCTGCCTCCTACTCTTTCTTTGTCTCTCTCGTCGTGCCATCTCTAAACAAGACAGCAAATAACACAAATGAGATAGATGAAGCAAACCAAAAAAACCTAGGGCATAGATTTATGCTGAAAAAATGGTTCCCACAGAAAGCATGCATTTCCCCAGCTGCACCTAAATAAGCCACAATGCTTGCATGCTCATCACATTACATATCCATTAAATTCTAACATCATTGGACAATTGACCACTAAATTAAAATAATTCACAATCAATATAACTTAACATGGGAAGGCATGAATGGCAAACCCCCAATCTAGGCAGTAAATAACCAGCTATGCACCTAATATGCAGAAGGTATAGAAATACAGAAGCCAATATCCTTAGGAAATTTAGAGGTATAAAGCACGAGCATAAAGATTCCAAGCACAATGCATTCAGTGCATACCTAGCAATAGTAATACATATCAGACATCATTTGCAGTATTGCAGCATGTTTGGAAAATATTGCATAAGGCTTATTTGAACTTATGAAAGTGGTTATGACCTTCCTATAAGCTCTTTTAAACTTATTTCAGTAGATTAACGGAGAAGAGTATCCCAGCACCCCCTAACTAGAAATCTAGTAAAACTCATCAATAAAGATTATTGACTGAATTATGGCTCAGTTGATCTACTATTGCAATGACACTGCATACAACCATAAGCTATGAGCTCATACTGTATTATCATAACTATTTGACTGATCTTCGTTTCACAATAGTAATGGTTTTTATATTATTTCTGTTTCTTCCACTAATTCTCTCTTTTAGGAGGGTTGGGAGGTATAGCCCATTATCCCATAATGGATTTTAAGCCACCAAACAGCCTAGCACCTTACTTCTTGTTTGCGTTATCAAACATATGGCCCCACCTATAGACGTACAATTTTGATACTCTATCATCATAACTACCATACCCTATTCACAGTCAATGACCATAAACTGTGCCCATACTTGGTGTTTATTTGACTCTGTTTTGAACAAATAACATTGTGTCATTTTAAATGGAAAGTGGAAAATAATATGTTATGAGGAAAAATAAAATGACAAATCAAGCTGATACTAACTCGTACCATAGCAACACACATTTATCTTATCAAACAATAGAACCAAAATAGATATATTCAGTTAAAGGTAGAAGAATGACAAACGTGATATCAATAACATTGCAGAGAAAATATATGAAATAAATCTCACCTACTGCTTCTTGGTTCCTCTGAGACATCTCCCTATTCATGGTCTCATAACAGTGGAGGCGTTCCAATAGCCGCGCAATCTCAAAGTTCTTTGACTCTAACTGCGCTTCCATCTCCATCTCCATTTCTGCCCTGGCAATTCCTCTCCCAACGCTGTTTGATATGAACCTAGCAATGTAAAGTTGTTGACATATATCTTCTGTAGGATCAGAACTTAGCTGCTCATTTTCAGCAACAGCAGTAAGGTCTGCAGGCAAAGCAACTCCCATAAGAGAAAATCCTCGTCTAATTCTCTCCCACTGGCTTTGCATGCTGTTAAGGGATTCTTCAACTTGCTTCCGCTTCTCTATCTCCATCAATAGACTCAACCTTATTTCACGCAATTCAGCCTCAACATCATGTAGAGAATTTTGAGTCCCACCTTCAGAAGAGAGTTCTACAGGAAGAAAGAGCCAAGTATGAATCTATGACATGAAATATATCCAAGGCATCTACCGATCCTTTCTTTGCCATGTCTGATCAGTATATGAAATATGCACTAAAACCTATGAAGCATGGACTCTGGCAAGGACATCAGAGTCAACATGGACACTCAGATAAGATTAATATCTAAAACATAGGAGACAGAGATATGGCATATACACTCACACATACATAGTTTACATACACAACATATACAAGCCTCACAAAAGAATATTAAGAGGCGTTATTTTTACAACGTAAGCACTTGGTCTCTTTACAAAAAACTCCTAAAACAAGAAGATGAAATTATGTCTTTTTAAAAAACTATATTCACCTTTTCAAACCAACATGTTAAGTTTTATTTTTTCTATGATAATGAGCCTTTCAAAAAATAGAGACATTAATTATATAATATTTTATATTATATTTCAGGTTAACTTTTCTAAAGGTTAAAAAATGAATACATTTTCAATAATACCAGTATGTGTCCATCCATAGAAGTGTCTGCTCAATGTTCAAGCTGAATAGAGCTGTCAGCTTAGGTGTTTGAGCTGATAAAAAATGATTTTTTAATCCAACACCAGTTGAGACGTGTCCAGCACAGATCAAACAAAGTATTGGTGTAGAACCGTGTCAAGAAGATGTCAGTGTCGGAATCATGTTTGACTCCACAACACTTCAAACAAGAGTGTAGTTTGTGCTTCATAGGCTAAAATTGATAAATCAAGGGAAAAATCAGGATATTCCCTGTATCACTGCAGTAACACTCACAAGCAATTAAAATTAAGAGAACTGTAGGGGAAAAGAAAAATAAAAAGTTAAAGTAATAAAACGAAATGGAAAATGGTCCTACACATACACCCAATTCCAAACTACATTGGAGACATCCCTAGGGTTGTACTTGTCTACATGCATTTACTCAATTGCAAAGAAATAAACAGCACTGAGCCTAGTTCAATTTACCTTCCCAAGCATCAAAAAACTCCCCACTAGGAGTGCTGAACTTTGCAGCACGTTCGGTGCCTGTATTATCCTCACCATCTGTGTAACTTGCTACACTCATTGAATCCTGCAGATCAAAAAAGTCTTCATCCTCGCCATCTCTTTCCAAATTCAATGCCACTACTTTGTCCATGTGTGATCCATTAGAAATGCTACTACTTTCACTTGCCCTATGTCCAAACCCAAGGTCACCACCACTGTTGCTACTAAGGTTGGTATCATGTATGGTATTCACCTGCTCTTCCTCCTTAATAGGTTCAATGTTTGAGACAGTGACTTGGAGATCAGCCGAACTGGCAACCACCGAATCATTGCCTTTACTGTCACCATTTTCATCTTCTAGATCATTCTGCTTAGTCTGAACATTGACCTCCGAGAAACTCTTAAGGAGACGTGGGCCACGGCGTTTGTGATTGATGATGTATGGAGAAGGAGGGAAGGAGGAGGGTGAATCCGGAAGCGGCGTCACCTCAGGAGTGGCATAGAGTGCTGGCTTTAATTGAGGACGAGGCGGGGGCTTCTTTTTCGAAATTGGTTCACTACTTCTTCTCCCAAGCGTTTTTGGGACAGCCACTGAAGCCGGAGAAGATCTATGAGGAGGTTTGGAAGCTCCAGGTTCTATCAACCTATCAAATGCTATGGCAGTGAAGGTCGGCATGGCTGTATAAAATCATATCAAAATGATACATAAACGTTAAAACTTGAATGATTATGAATGAAGACCAATGCCAGGTTAATAAAAACCAATTTTCAATCAACTATATCACCAATCTAATCTAAATACATAGAAATTAACAATGGGAAGGACCATAAGCAAAAATTAAAAAAATCAGGTGACAAAAAGATCAAACAAACGCAAAATCCCTAACCTAAATATAAGGCCATCCTCTCTCCTTCCTAGTATAATCGAAAACAGAAGAGTAATTGCACAATTCTAACCCATCGCTTAATGAAAATTTAGTGTTTGATTCGCGAAAGAAAAGAGGAAACAAAACCAAAAATCCCTTGCACAATAACAATTTATATTCATATATATAAAAAAAATGTAGAAGTGGAAGAAGAAGATTTCTCACAAGAAATGGAAGATGTAACCGAAACCTAAATGAAATTGAAATCCAAAACCAAATCGCTAATTTTTTCTCTCTCTCAAACGAACTTCATAAGCAAGCGAAACCGAAATTGGAATGACAATCTCTGTCTCTCTTTCTCTCTCTCTTTTCTTTTCCCGCAAAATAAGCAATCCGAAATTGAAATTAAGGAATAAAATCAGAAAAGGTTAAAATTAAAAGAAGAAGAAGAAGAAGAAGAAAGAAAACAAACCTTGCGTGGGGAAGAAGAAGAAGAAGAAAAGGGAGGGAAAGGGAGAAGTGAAAAGGACTAAGTGGTGAGAAAGAAGGAGAAAGAAGCAGCGCCTCAGATGGGAGGCGTGCGAAGCTGCATAAATTTTGGAACTATCTTCAATTCTAAATAATGCTGTCTGCTAGCGACACACTTCCCACACCTGTGGAATCGTTTTCAACCTTCAACACAACCCACCTTTTCCCTATACCCTGCCCTAATCTTCTTCTTCACTCTTTTACTTCTTTTTTTATTACAATTTTCACCTTTTTATGCATTTTTTCAAGCCAATCTCCTCCGCATTTCTTTAAACATCTATTTTCTATTCTTAGCTAAATCATTTATTTAAGGGAAATAATTCTTTTTTATTATTTTCAGCTTATTCTTCTTCTTTTTCTGTGGTCATTCCACGGACACGCATTTCTCCTTTCTCATGCGCGGGCCCAGGCCCATTCTCACTGCGTGCGTCATATGCAACTAATATAATATATTAATATTATTTCATTGTTTAGCAACAAATGTTAGAGAAGATATTTATTGACTTTTATGAATTGGGTTTTGGTTCTGTGAAGAGCCAAAAGAGAAAAGAGTTGAAAGGTGCCTTCCAAAGGAAACAACAATGATAAGAAAGAGTCGTGAGGTGTTGGCACAGTAGGCACGGCCTCTTCTTTCTTTAAGAGATTGCTCCAACAACACGTTGCAATTTGAATATCATTATTCATAGGTCAACAATAAAGTGCCGTTCAAACTTTAAGACTCGGATTGTGTTATAGCTAAAAGTCCTCAATAAGTTTTAAAATATATAAAATTTAAATTTAAATTATCTAATTATAATATAGACAAACACTTAATCCTGCAAAATTTGTTCATACACGACTTTTCCTTATTTAATAATACTAATGACAGTAAATGTTTAGCCATATAAATAAACAACGACTGTTAACCAACGGTTTAACAATCTGAGTTCATGAGACCCTCATGATAAAAGGAAACTTTGGGAAAAAAAAAAACTATCCGCAACTTTCAATACTTACAAGTTATTTGAATAAAATCAGTTATGTATGTGAATATCTATAAAATAAACATTTTTTGAACCTTCTAATAAATGAAGGAGGACCTGATAATAAAATATTCATACCCACAAAGACTTGTTATATAAAATTACTAATCCATTTTATGTATATGTAAATAATTTATTCTAATTTTTCTTCTTTTAATATTGTTAGTAATTTACTTATCAATTTTTATGTAGTTCTGTTCTTGTTTTTAAATTATAATTTTTATAAAAAAATATGATAAATTAGTCTTTTTTAAAAGTTGCCTTTATTTTGTAGTTGATAGCAACAGAACCGATAGATATCGTGGACACCTAAAAAGTCATTTAAAACTTATTAGGCAAAAATGGAAGATTTTTATCTGGATATGATGGATACTTTCTTTCCATTTTCACCTCATCGTGTTGACATTCCTATTTTGTATAAGGGAATGGTATCCTATTTCCAACTTAATGTTGTAAACAAGATTTTTATGTTTTTTATGGAAAAATATTTTGGATAATTATCCTTACATTGAATCTCATTTTTATTAAACTTATAGGATTTTAATTCTTCTAGAAAAAAAATAAAAATTATAATTTTTTACCCATTGAAACGAATTTTTTTCCACCGACTGTACGCATTTATTTTTCTTTAAAATAAGAAACTTGACATGTATAATTATGTTTTTATAATTTATTTTCTCGATTAAAATAAAATTAATAAATAAAGAAAAAAACCGTAAAAAAGTAAATATTGTAGGAGTATCAAAATTACTTCCTTTGAACCAAGTATAGACGGAGAATACCAATAAGTGATGTGAGTTTTGGACAGTGAATTTGAAATTGGAAAAAATTTTTAGACATACCAATTGCAACTCTCATCCATTTATATTCGGTATGGGTTATGAGATTTATTTTTATTTTTTCAACAAAAATCTGTCAGTTGAATTGGAAATGAAAATACATTAATAATATTATTAAATAAAAAAATATAAATAAATAATATTATTTATATATATAAAAATCATTATTACTTGAAATAAATTTGCAAAACCAGCGGCTCAAAGGTTCATATGACTTAGGCAAAGATTATATTACGGATCTTTTGATAATATACATTTGAAAAAACTATTTAAAGTTTACCTTTCTTGCTTTATGTAGTGTAAAATCAGCTATTAAATTTATAGTAGTATAATTAAGTTTAAAAACTATTTTTTTCAATTAATAAATTACTATTTTAGAAATTTCTTTACTATTTTCCTTTTTTTGTTCAAATCTTCATTTGATTTTTCCAGCTGTTTTATAATAGTAATAAATGTACCAAATGTATCTTTATGGGATTGAATGAGTATTTCTATATTTATTTCCTTACTTTTTTCAAATCCGGCTGCGCACTTTAGACAACTTACAAAAAAAAAATAATAATACTAATAATAATAATAATTACAACAAAAGTTGCAATAATAATAGTGGTATTCTCTCTTTGAAGTTTGTGTTTCTCAAGTTAAAATTTTATGTTTTGATATTAAGAAAAATAAGATAAATAATTTATTAAAATTTATTTTATATTAATAATTTAATTTATAAAAGAATCTATTTGTATTGTAAGAAAGGCAAAATTTAATGATCAATTAGAATAAAATTAAAATTTAAAGATTAATTAAGATAAAATTAAGGTTCAAGGTGTTTAATTGTAAAATAGATAAAGTTGAATGTGTAATTAGTAAAACTTTATCTCATGCTTAACCTTCTTGGTATAGATATTTTTCAAATAAAAATTAAATTATTAATATAAATATTATAAATTTATATTAATAGTAAATTATTTTATACTAACAAATAATTTTATTAATATAAAATGTTAATATATATATTAATAGTATAATACATTATTTATTAATATAAACTTTAAACGTATATACTAACAATATAATTTTTGTTTCACAAAATTTATTCTAACAAAAATTATCTTAACATTTGAAAAGTTTTTGTATGCTAATAAATAAATATTTTCAGTGAATATTTATTAAATCCAATAACTAAATAGTAACTATTACTTTAAATTATAATTGAAATTTATCTGAAATATTAAAATATATATATATATATATATATCTTTAAAATTAATTAATCCATTGATAGGTATAAAATGCGTAATTTAATATTATTTTTTAATAAATATATTTTGTGCTAGTATGATTGTTTTAGGAATTTGGAAATTGAGATCCTATGTGTAGGCCTTTTTAGCTAATGCCTTTACCTGCTTTGGGATGCATGATGAAGATGAATGACTACAAACTTATATGTAAAATTGAGTATGTTTAT
Source organism: Canavalia gladiata (assembly GCA_037954105.1). NCBI lineage: Eukaryota > Viridiplantae > Streptophyta > Magnoliopsida > Fabales > Fabaceae > Canavalia > Canavalia gladiata. The sequence goes on along the minus strand of CM075658.1, from coordinate 20,729,438 downwards.
TTTATAATTGAAAGAATTTGAAATGTGATTTGGGGAAATTGAAAATAAAATTCCAACCACCCAACGAGTTTTGAGATTTGTGTAAACATGATTTGAAGCATGTAACCATGTTTTGAAATGACTATAATCTAAATTTGCACATTTATGAGATATAGTACTAAATGTGGTTTTTTTCAAAGAAATTTTTTCTCTTACTTTCCATTGATAGGATTTGTATGAGGGAAACAAATTAGACCTTTACCCACACCTTTGAAGGTCACCTTTGTAATTACCTTATATTGCATAAAACGGCCATTCTAGCATTAAACAACTTCCCTTGTATACAAGGCAAATCAGTTGCTTGTGAATTCGGTATTGGAGAGATTTTTGTGCAAGTAGATTCCCTTTCTTCAACGAATAGATTCTTAACTAATTTATAGGCTTTCACGGGCATATTAATTATAGCATTACATCAATATGAATTCAGTTTTATATTATACTCTATACATCAAACTCAAAATCATCATTTATTCATGTAATGTATTTTTAATTATACTAAAATATGAAATTAGAATAGAATCCTTAATTATATTAAATCTACCATTCTTGTTCTAACTAATATTCCTATTCCATAAATTTGCATTTCTTGCACCAAATATACCATAAGTTACATCTTGTTCGTTTAGCATTTCAATTACATCGTAAATATTCAATAACATTTATATTATAAAGTTAAATATATTTATAATTATGTAAATATAACGAGTTATCTTTTTCGTTTGTAATTTTTATTTTCATTTATAAATTTTTATTTTTGATCTTTTCTATTAATTTATCATTAAATATTTAGTTAAATTTTATCATGTACCTTTTTTTAAATTAAAAAAATAAACATTAACCATTATACATATAACATGCGTTTTTTTATTTTTATTACAATGTAAAACTATTTTAATTTCTATTTTTTATCATTAAATTAATTTAATAACTTCATGTATTATATGTTTAATAATATTTATTATAATTAAAAATAAATTACAATATATAAATTTTATTAATAAGAATCTAAAAAAATTATATTTATATGTAGATTTTTTTATAAATTTATATTAAAATAAAAAATTATAAAAAAAATGGGATACGTGTCAATTGAATTCATGCCATTGACACCGAATTATGTTAACAGCGAGAGAACCACTAAATTGGCTAAGGAAATTAAAGAAAAAGAAAAGGTTATTTTAATTGGTAAAATTAAAAAAAAATTAAAAATGAAAAACAACATTGAGAAAAAGTTTAATTTTATGTTTGGGTTAGAAATTTTAGAATTTTAAAATTTTTTAAGTAAAAATAACTAATTATTAAAAGAAGAATAATATATAATAAAAATTATAAATAAATTTTTAAAAATAAAATAATAGAAGATTTTAAAAAAAAATTAAATAAAAATTATTTAACATAAAAATTACATAAATATAAATTTATAATATTTTTAAAATATTTTTTTATTATTTAAATACATAAACTCTATTAATTTTGAATAATCTTTAAATGGAATGATGAAAAAGGTAATTGACGTAAAACTGAAAAATGCAAGGAGAAAGAAAAATTAAATTTGAGCAAAGCTTTAAAAGGTTACACAAATACAAATTGTGGAATAATTTGATTAAAGTATTTAAAAAAATTAAATATTACACTGAATTTCAATTTTAAATAAAAGAAAAAAATTTAAGTTAAAAATAGTTTTACAACACTCTTGATTTTATGATAAAATTTTATTTATTATTTAAAAATTTAGAATTATATTTAAATTTATTTATTTAATTAAAGTAATTTGATTGATGATTAATAATTTAGCTGTTTAGAAATATAATTAAAATAGTAAAATTAGGTTGAAAAATTAATAAATTAATGTAAAATAGTATATTAGAAAAATAATATACTAAAATTTTAAATTTAAATTATTTAGATCTCACTAATAGATGATATTTTTGACATAAAATTTTATATGCTCGATAAAATATATTTATGAACTATATTTATAATGTTTCGTGGACAATAAAAATTTATATGATTTTTTATAAATTTTAAAAATTATGACTCTTAAATTTAGAGTTGTTAAAAAAAGAAATTAAAAGGAATATCGTTTAAATATTTTTAAATTATATAAATATATTTTACATAATAGGTAAAAGTATTTAATTGAAAAATTTGATAAAAAAATTGAGTTAGTTTCTATTTTATAAAAATATTTGAAATCTATTACATTATAAAAAAAATTCTTTCAATTTTTTAACAATATTTAATATATATATATATATATATATATATATATATTTATATAACCTATTTTATAAAAAAATATATTTAAAATTTGATATGTGAAAATAAGATATGAAAAAGTTAAAATAATATTATATTAATATTTATTGTATATATTTTTTATAAATTAATTTGTCAAATGCGTATATAATAATTTAAATTTTTATTTTCTTTAAACAAATTTTTAAAAATAACAGAAAAATAGTAAAATTCTGAACTAGTATCTTCAACATGGTTATACATGCTTTAAATATGGTTATACTAGATGATAGAGATGAAGACATACAAGACTAAGGAAGCATGGACATATTGAAGATTAACACAAGTGTACAAGACCGAGAAAGCTCGAGTGTGTCGAGGATCAGCACAAGCCTACAAAAGTAGGACTGCATGATCATTCAGTATTGTGTTAGCACTGGCACAATCATGCAACTTACTTAATGAGTAGAAATTACCATACAAGTATTCTGATGAGTAGTATTAAGTATATTTGTGCTGAATAGATTAGAAATATGAAATATTAGCAACGTGTATTATTGTTAATTGAATCAAATTTATGATTAGAGGTTAAACATTTTAGTAGTTATGTAAAGATTATGTAACTTATATCTAAAATATATGTGTGAATGATATATTATATAAAATGAGATAATGAAAGGATGATTGATACCTTATATGATGAAGTAGTGAAATAAATTACATTTTAATAAAAATTGAGTAAATTCCATATGATAAGTGGAAAAGGATAATAAGATGCTAACATTTGAATAGAAGGCAAGGCCTTCGTTTGAAGAAGAAAGGATGAAGGAAGTAATTAAATAGATTGGTTGTCATTCATCATGCGTATAAAAAGGTTATTCTGGGAATATTCAATGTTGGGAATAATTTGTGAGCCCTTTTATAAAAGAGAATGAGAAATCTAAAGATCAGCTCATATAAAAATAGATCATAGTTTATGAAAAATAGAAATCTTTGAATCTAAAGGGTACGTAAGCTAGGTTTGAGCCTTTTTAATGACTTGAGATTATTTTCTGTAGTCGAGACGACTCTAGTTGAACTTAACCATCTCGACAAGATCCTAATAAAATTATCATTACTGATTAAGCAATTTCGTGGTTTTTATGAAATGACGATGATTATGTGAGCATTGTCAAAGGCACGTTGTTATTGTAATGAGTGTTGTCATTGTTAGGAAATATAAACGTTGCACTGTGGAAAAATCATTGCTTTGAAAGCAAAATTTCGATACTTATGATGCAACTTGATTCTAATATTATTCCCTAAAGTTAACATAGCGGCACACAAGGAACCTTGCATTCAAAACCTACGCTTGCTGGAGGCACGCAAGGAATCATGCACTCAGAACCTACGCTTGTTAGAGTCTTACATAATACTACTCAAAGTTAAGAGGAGAATAAAAAGTGGGTACAAGAGCTCAGAGATATATGTTGAATACTTAGAGACATGTGTATATATGGCACGGGTGGGAAGTTGCATCTCACCAAAAAATACTATAACGTTTAGTAGTTCAATGTTTAACGACAAAAAATAATTGTTTAACAGCTAATAAGTTCATAATAGTCAAATATTAAGGCTAGGAAATAAAGTGCAATTGAAATTATGACTAATCATCGTATAAAAATATAGAACAAATTATTATCGTAATTACTATCATTTGCTGGCCATTCACCAATAGTTATGGTCGCATTGTTATGAAAATTGAATTTTGGTATCCTTTATTATTTTGATAAGTGATGGTGATATTTTGAGCTCACATGCATATGCATCTTGTAAGGATAACCAACTCCGGATTAGTGAGAAAGGTTTGAAGAGAATGAGTGAGTAAATATATGCATACATTGCATACAACAATTGTCTTTATGAATTAAGTATATGGTAATTCTTTGTAAACAATAAAGGACCTATATGCTGCTTGTTTGAACCTAAAATCAAATTGGTATTTGAGGTAGTAAGATTTATATGTTCGAATACGAGATTTATAGATGTGTACTACTTGCAGAAAAGATGATGGAACAATCTTATGCATACAATGTATTTTAAGATTGATTTTATGATAGTTCATTATGATTGTCCAAAAAAATTTTATGCTTAATATATTTTAAATTGTAATCTAGCACATTACTCACAGTCCAATTTTACTTAGTGAAATATCTCACTCTCCTTCTATTATCTTCTTTATATGTGACTGTAAATTTCATAATCGAACTGCTCCATGGATCATATTATCTTCAATGTTAAGATAACCGTCAACACAATGTAGACTATAATTTTTATACTTTGTAACTACAAGTAATGACTATAAGGCAAAAGTACTTATGATATAAAAGGAAAATTAAAGAAGTGAATCTAGGTAAATTTTAAACTTTATTCGAGTAACACAAACTTAAATTGCTTACGTTTTGAATGAGTTTAAATATATGTAAGTGAGTTATGAGACTGTTGCATATATTATTTAAAAATTTATTATTTATTATACAAAAATTTGTTTTAATTATTTTTTTATATTAAAATTTAGATTATATTTAAAATCAGTATATAATATACAATAAATATATTTTTTATTCTAATTTTATCAAATTATTATTTTTAATTTATTCTTAAATTTAAATATATAAATAATTAAATATTTAATAATTTTAATCATTAATCATTAAATCTATTTTTTTTATTTTAATTAATTAATTTTTAAATTGAATAACAAGATTGAAAAAAAGAGTAATATGTTTAAAAAATATATTAATATAAATATTTAAAAATAGTGCAAAAACAAACAAGAGTAAAAATATTTTTATTAAAAATTAAATGTACATTATACATATTTATTGAAAAATTATTATTATTAAAAATATTTAATAAAATAAAATAATAAATATTTTAAAAATATATCATATTATGATAAAAAATCCTAAATTTAAAATATTACAATTTAAGAAACTATATACCATAATTTAAAATTTATATTAAATATTAATTTTAATTTTTTTATTGTATTATATATTATAAAATATATTTAAATTTGCACTAATATATATTTGGAAATAATTTACTTATTATACGAAATTTTATTTTTAATTATTTTTATTTTAAAATTTTAAATTAGTATACAGTATACAAGTAATATATTTTTATTATAATTTTACCAAATTAATATGAGATTAATTTTTTCTTCAACCTGAATATATAAAAAATTAAAACATGTGTAATAATACGCATAATATCAATCGATAATCTTTCATAATGATAAAAAAATTAATTTTATTTAAAAACAATAAATAATATATTTTGTAGTATAGTTTTAATAAATTAATTATTGTTAAATTGAAAAATAAAACTAGGGGAGGAAGTAATATATTGTAAAAATATAAACATTCAAAAATAGTAGAGAAATAAATGAGATTCAAAATATTTCTATTAAAAATTAGTTATATATTATAACTATTTATTAAAAATTTATTTATATTAAAAATATTTAATAAAAAATTTATAATAAATTTTTCAAAAATATTATACTATGATAAAAAAATCTTAAATTTAAAATATTATGATGTAAGAAATTATATATCGTAATTTAAATTTTATTTTAGTATATTAATTTTAAATTTTTAATAAATTATATATTGTATAATGTATTTAAATTTATGCTAATATTAATTAAAATTTATTTTATATTAATTTTAAAAATTATATATATTAAATTTATTTTTATCTTAATATTAATAATAATACTATTTTAATTTTTTATAATATTATATATTAATTATATTTATTTATAATTAAAATTTTGATTTATTTATAATGATAAACATAAAAAATAAATTTAATAATAATAAAATCAAGTAAATTTTTTAAAAATTTATATAAAAATAAATCTAAATTTAAATATTTATTATTGTAAACTTTTATTAGTAATAAATATAAATAAAAATTTTATGTTAAGCCGGTTAAAAGAGACGACACATGTTATTCTAATAATGATCAGAATTTAATATTATATACTTTAAAAAAATATAAAAAAAAATATCTTATTTTTATTATTAAGACTCGTATAATCATTTTGAAATCTTTTCCAAATTAAAAATTTGTATAGTTTTTTAATACATATGATGAGTTATTACATATGATATAATTTAATTTAATATTTATTAGTTAAATAAACAAATATTTAATTATAATTTATTAAAATTAAACAAAAATAATAAAAATTTAAAATAGTCAAGGTTGAACAGAATTTTTTTACAGAAAATAAAAATAAAAATTATTATATTTACATAAAATAACAACATATTTAAATTACAATATATTTCATGGTGTCATAAACCAAAAAATCTTAGGTAGGGGTGTGACTTTTATAGGATGTTTGCGGTACATAATGATATTGCAAGAACTTAGAATCACTTATACATTTCACTTACCCTGTCATAATTTTTGTTACGCATATTTTTCGAACTCAAATTTGATCCAACACCGAAAATATCAAATAGGAATCCAGTCAAGATCAAGTCTATATAAGAGGAGACTAAATTGGCCTATAATTCAATGTATGTTAACACAATATTATAGAGTGATTTAAACTGTCATAACTTAACCATTAATTATTAAAATTTAATTTAAACTAATTCTTCAAAATTAATCTCAGTATATTATTGCATTTACTTATCAAAGATCTTTTATTTTATATTTAACATAGACAATAATGTAAATAATACTTTTGACACGGTCTATGTAAACCGCCTTGTGTGTATGGACCGGGTTAGATAAATACAAAAGATAGCATGAACTAATATAATTTTTAATTAAAATTAAGCTTTTTCTTTCAAACCATTGGGTCTGTAAATAAAACATTATTTTATATTTGTCTGTATGAGAAAGAAAATTAAATCTGATCTGACCCATTTGTGAAATATCGGCCTTCGTTTTGCTAAGGAAATAGGTAAGTTACTTACCAATGAAGGAATTAATAGAAAACTGAATTTATTTAGCTCTAGTTAGTTATTCTATTTTATAGAATTGGTTATTTAATTAGCTATATATAATTTAACTCTTAAATTCATAAAATGACACGTTAATTTTTTTTTTATACTTCATACAATCCTTATGAATTATTAACTGGAGTAGTTGTAAAATTAAACCCAACTTGTGTACACAAATACTCTTTTAAAAAACAACTTGTCAATAAATTATAATTTATTAAATTAATTTTTTTATTCATAATCTTAGAGTACCCATAGTGAGGCATTGTTAATAAAATTACTTCAATAAACAATTTTAATAAAAATTAAATATATTAAATATTTTATTTTTTTAATATACATACAATAAATTTATTGAGCAATTAAATATACTTAAAATCAAAGCAACTGGTAGAAGATGATTGTATAATACCTATCATGTTTGCAAGGATGATATTTAGTTTGTAAAAAAATTATTTTTAATTATAAATTTATTTTATTATTTTTATCATGTCATATAAATTTTAAAATAAAAAATTAATGAAAATTTTATAAAAATAAAAATATTATTATAAATTAAATGATATTTTAATATTTAAGTTGTCTATCAATTCATTTTAACTTAAAATATTTTCAGTCATGATTGATCTTTTCTATATATTATTATATAATATAAAATTTTTTAACAAATATTTTATCATAAATTTCAAAAAATATATTAAATCGATATAAAATATATTAAATTTTAACGGTTATATTATTTAAATTATCATTATTATTTAACAAATAAAAATTTATTAAAAATAAATCTGATGAAAGTTAAAATTGTCATTATTTATTTTTAAAAATATAAAAAATATTTTTTAATAATATATATATATATATATATCAAGTTTTTTTAAAAAATAATTCGTTATTCTATTTAATATTTTTTAAATAATTTAATTTTATCAATATTATTATTAAATTAATAAATTTTATTATATATATTATATTTATAAAATTTTAAAAAATTACATTAATAATTTATTTATTATATAGATTTATTGATTCATTCTTTCACAATGCTTAAGTTTTAGATATAATCCATTTTAATATTGTAGATTTATTTAAAAGTGAAAAGGAGTTTAATAAAATTTTAATTCGTTATTTTCTATTTGATTATAACTTTAGTCTTTACTATATTATTTTATAATTTTAATATTTTATTTTTAAAATAAATTGATTATAAATGTTTTGATTAAAATTTCTAATTTAAATGATAATATTATTTGAGTAAATATATGGTTTAATCTCTGAAAATTATATCCAATGTATTTTGAATTTTTAAAAAATATCGAGGTATATAATTTAGTTTCTAAATGTTTTAATTTAGTTATATTTCAATTTTTCATAAAATAAAAAATTAAAATATTTAAATATTAAATTCTATAAATTAATATTATTTAAAATCAATTATTCTCAAAAAAGGGTTCAATTATGTGTTACAAACCAAATTATATAAATTAACACTTTTAATGACTAAAAAGTAGAAAATTCAATATCAATAACTACAACTCATAACTTTTATAAAATAAAAATTAATTATAGAAACTAAAACAATTGAATATAAGGTAAAAACTAAAACTCGAGTAAGCAACAAATTATTGTATATTCTTGTAACATTTTTATCGTTTTATGTTAAAATCATATATAATTATTCCCCTAGTTTTAAAATTTAGAAAAATAATCAATAATACATATACACATCATTATCTTATTTACTAAATATCTTAATTTGGACTAACCCATTTACTTAAGTTTAATTTTAATGAAATTTATAAAAATAAGTTTAAGTCTAAATAATTGATCCCACCAAAATAGTATTGAATGATATCCACAAATATTTCTAATCCATCTCGCAAATGTTTTCCTTAATTTTTGAAAACAGTTACTTATTGAAATATTTAAAATATCTTAAATTATTTTTTAAAATTAATTTCTCTATTTTATTAATTTTCTTATTATCCATAATTTGTTCTTTAATTTTCCTATTTCAAAATATTTTATATTATCTTTTAGAATTAATTTTCTCATTTACTTATTTTTATTTTCATCAATATATAATTTTATATATGTATATGTGATTAACATTTTATTAAAATAAAAAATAAATTAATAATAATAATAATACACATAATTTTTCAATCTTCTCTTCTTCGTAGCTTCAACAACTTCAATTGACCAAAATAAAGATGGTGACAGAAGTGGTAAGCAAATGGGATTTGTATTCCTCATTATCATTGACCGTAAACAAATTAATAATGTATGTGCGGTTGTAGTTATTATTCTCATTATGCTCTTCAATCTCAAAATCTTGGACTCCATTGGCGAAAAGAAAGATGATGGTGCAGAATAAAAAAATGGAGAAACTTTGGATTCCAGATTAATAATGGTTAAATATGGGTTAAATAAATTTTTAGCTTTCTAAAATTTTGAAAATTTAATTTTTTAAAATAAAATATTTTTAATTTTTCATATTTATGTGTTAAATGTTGATATATATATATATATATATTATGTACTAAATATAAATTATTTTAAAAATTAAAATTAAAATGTTCTAATTTTAGAATTGTTAAAAATATATTTAATCTTAATTATAATATATATTTAAATTTTTTATTAAAAATATATTAATAGTAGATTGCTTTAGTGGGATGAGCTAGTTGATTTAACCTATTTTTACTACTTTTGCTTATTGGTATAAACTGCTTTGATCTTTAGTTGATTACGAAACTAAGCCGTAATTAAGCTCATAACCATTTTTAACTATCAGAAGTCTTATTTATAATTAAATTATTTAAACTATCAAATCCATTACTGTTTTAACAGTATTTAAAAACAATAAATATTAGTTTACAGCTTAAATTTGGATATAATTTTAAATTGTTAAATATGATTGAGACGTAAAAATAATATAAATCACTTATTTTATTAAAATATGTATGAAATTTTGAAATTTTAATTTATTTTACAACTTTAAAACATATAAGATCTAAATAGTTACATCCTGAGTTCGCTAGCTACATAAAACCATGGATGAGCTGCATTAGTTTCCCATAACGTATTTGGATTAGCAGTAAAAAAAATATTATTTAAAAATATATTATAATGCATAATTAATTTCAAAAAATAATTATATCAAAACCAATTTTATGTTTGAATACGTTAATTCAAGATTAATTTCAACGTAATATGTTTTGTTTGGATTATATTGAAAAATTATTTTTTTTATAAAATTATTGAAAAAGGTATGCTTATTATTTTTTTTTGGTAATTGATGCATCAACAACCATTATAATATATTATATTTTTTTAACATTAAAAAAATTATAAAAATATAAAAAAATTAGTTATTAATTTTTTTTAAGAAATGTTACATTTAATTTATATTATAAAATATTATTAGCAACATTTAAAAAATATTATAAAAATATAAAAAAATATATTATCTATTAATTTTGATAATATTTTTAAAAAAATGTTATATCTAATTTATGTTAAAAAAAAGTATGATATGTTAAATAAATATTTTTTTTATCCTTTTGACTATTAATTTTTTAAAAAATTTAACCTGTATTTTTTATTTGTTAATATCACAGCTGCAAATGCTAAACGGCTAACGGGGTGAATTAGGTGAAAATGGTCACAACTACATGATAATGAAGTAAGATTATAAGCATAATAATGTGTTTTTGGTGAAATTGATTTTTAGCAATAATTAATTTTATAAAAAACTACTGCAATAAGATTATATTTATAAATATATTTAAATACAAAGTAAACTAATTTAAACACACACATGATAGAATTTCAAAATTATGATATTTTTAGCATATGCTATATATAACCAATTGCACGTAACAATATCAACATACAGAAATTTATCCAAAGTAGAATTAAAAACAATAAATCTGTTAATTTTTAAAGAAAAACATCATCAAGTTCTCTAATCTACTATTATCGGTCAAGCAGATTTATTTAACGTTGTTTAAATAAATCTCTAATAATTTACTAAATAAAATTGTTATTAGAAAGCAGGGCAATGAACTTGTATGTTCGCAATTGATTCAAATTAATGATTAATTAATAACAAATGTAACTATACTCTACATCTTCTCAAAGTAATTTGACATGAGAATCAAATACTGAAAATTCTTAGACGAAACACTTAAACATTAAGCATTCAAATCCGAAGCAATCATTTGTAATAGATCACAGGTTTATTGGAATTGAAATCCCACATGCCTCCTTCCTTGAGATACTCAATATACCTTGCAAATTCAGGCCTAGCTGTTGTTTTCTTCTTCCTTCGAAGATCCAAGAAACTTAAGAGTGGGTGACTCTTCTTGTCACTATTGTTATTACCCTTTTTTGTGGGGTTTCTTTGTAGATTGATGTCTCCAAAGGTTGAACCCAAACCCATTTTTCTTGAAGAATTGGATGCCCTAGAAGGCAAACTTGTGCTTCTCTTGAATCCCTCATTCAAAAGTGCAGTGGTAGCAGATTCTTTTCCCAATCTCTCATACCTCCCTGGGCCTCTCCTAGTACTCATGGATCTAAACATGGTTCAATCTTGTGGTGTTAAAGACAAGATTTTTATTGATGTAAACAAATTGTAAGATGGTGAGAGCAAAAGGGTTTGTGAGGATTCAAGTTAAGTTGCTAACTTGGCTACCACAACATAATGGGTGGCTTTATATATGCATCTATAAGGTCAAGTTTGGATAGCTAGTACTTTGGTCCTTCATGTTTTTTTTATTCAATAATGCAACATGTTTTGAATGTATATTGCATCTTTGTGATTTAAAAATAGAATTTAATGTGCAATTAATGTTGAATTTTTCGGCCGTCCCTACAATTATATCCAAAAATGTATCAAGTTGTAAACTATATATCCATTACCACGAAAGTGCAAAAAAAGATTTCTCTCTCTCTCTCTTCCCTCTTTATATAATATATGAAAACGACATTTTTTGTTTTTCTTGGTATGCCAATCTTGATTTTCTCAGTCAAATTGCCCCTAACACCTAACAGTATCCGCCTTTAAAATTTGTATTGCTTCCACATGATACATTGAAACATTCAAATAAATTGTTGAGTAGACAAAAAAAGTTTGAAAGAAACAATTAATATAAAAATGTTAATGAATTGGTCTTATGCTTCTAATTGCAACTTTGTGTGAATTCTTAACAACAAAAACTTGTTTATTTTAAGTAAAATGTTTGATTTGGTAACTGTTCTCTTCGCGTATGAAAAAATTATGACGAACGTTTAAGATCCAACTTTTCAACTGACAAGAAACATATGAGTCTCACTAGTCACTACTATGTTTTACAAAATTGAAATTTCGTACGACTGCTACAATTGGTTAACAGAGGTTTTTTTTTTTCTTCCAGTTATACAATTTTAACCAATTTTCCGGGGGACAAAATTTAACGTAAAATTATATGTTTTTAGTATTATTCTCTAATAAAAATGTATTAAAGGTAAAATTTTAAGTTTAATTGAAGAACAACAAAAAAAATATGTTATTATGATTCCTTTAAATTTTGTTCTTTAGTAGATAAAATAATTTTAAAATGTTGGAAGCGATGAAAACAAAAGGGTGGAATTTTTTGTTTTCAAGGTAACACATCTGCAAAATGGTGATGTAAGTATTTGGAGCTTCCTTGCTAATCCTTTTCGCCCCCACCAATAATCCCATGTTCTAAATGCTAATGGTTGTTTGCTTTGAATAATAATATACAAGTATAAGATGTGGTTCGAATTTTGTACAAAAAGTCACCCAATTGAACATAAAATTAAGATGTGGTTAGATTTAGTTTCATTTGAATGTAATATAAAAAAATGGGTCACACTACATTGTTTTTTTGCGGTTTAGATTAAATTATTTTGTTCGTTTTTATTTTTATGTAAATTTTCTTTAATATAAAAAGATAATATAATGAGATTAAAGTGAATTTATTAATAAAATAAATAATAGAGAAAAATATATAAATTATATGATAAAATTATTAAAAAATTAACAGTGTGATTTATTGGTAAAGAAGGGAAAAAAGGATGAGTAGTAGATAAGAGAAGAAAAAAATACTTTTATATGAAATTATAATATAAATATATTATAAGGGCAATGTGATTTGGTTGAATTTTAACAATAAAAATGAAAAAAAAATATATTTCATTTTTTTATTTTCTATTTAATTCAATTTTTTGAATTGGTGTGGAAATTTGAAAAGGAAAAAATTTAGGTGTAATACTATAAGTATTTTTAATATTTTTATTCAATTAAAATTGAAATATTCTCCAATCAAAATATTTAAAAAACATTATTTTCATAATAAATAAAACAAATTAATGTAATTAAAAAAGAAAACTTGATCATTTGGAAATTATATTTTTATTTCATAATTACATTTTATAAATTATATCATTTCATTTTACGTTGTTCATTATTTGTATTTAAAAACATTTACTTACTATAGGGTAATAGTATAAAAAGTATATATATATATATATATATATATATATATATATATATATATATATATATATATACTTTCAGAAGTAAAAGGAAGATGAAAATTAAATGATACTAATAAGCAACCCTATTTACAGAACATATAAAAAGTCCAGAAGCATAAAATTTAATCAGAAAATGAAAATTAAGATTTTAATGAAGATTTTTCGTTTTTATTTTTTTCTTTTAAAGAGAAAAATTAACATAACCCTGGCACGCACGAGTTCAACCAAACTAGTTTGTTGACATTCAAGCTTCTTGGTAAAAGGAAGATGACATGTTTACAATGAGATAATACACTCCAAATTCCCCTCTGCACGTGGTTCAAATAAATACATCAATTACTTGGAGAAACATGACATATTTATATACCATTATCAAAGACTTTTTTTCACATATGCTTTTCTGTTGAATATTTGCTCCACTTGCCGTAATTTACAGCATAAGAAGAAGTAATGACATATATTATACATAATGTTTGAAAACGAAATTTTTTGGTTTTCTTTCTATGCAAATCTTGATTTCCTCACTCGAAATGCCACCAACACCTAACACTATTCTTCCTTTTAATTTTTTTTTTGCCTGGACATGATACATTGAAACATAAATTGTTGAGTTGACAAGCAAAGTTTGAATATATGAGACAATTATTAATAGAAAAATGTCAATGTGTATTGCTCTTAATTACTTCTAACTGCAAATTTGTGTAAATTCTAATGAAGTTGATTATTTCAAGTATTGTTTAATTTCGTAATTGTTTTCATCGCCTATGAAAAATTTTAATTATGATGTAAATATAATTCGGTCAAAATTAATCCGTCCAAATGAGTATAGGGAACAGGTGCACTCATTTATGAAAGCAAAGAAGTGGAAAATATTTAATCTAACAAGAAATACATGAAAATCTTCATTATTACGTTTAACAAAATTGAACTTCTTGCAACTGCTACAGCTGTTTAATTATATTATACGGATCCTATACGACCAACCCAAAGCAGACTTTGTTCTGAATCTTCCCTATCACTTAGACTATGGAACCATCATGACTTATTTATTTATTTTTATTTTTTTTGTGTTACACATATTTGACCAATTTGCAGGATAAAATATTCTTAAAGGGATTAAAAAAATCGTGGAATTGTTTTTTGTTTAGGTGACACATGTGAAAATCAGCAGCCGCATTAAGATTTTGGTATATGAACTGTTCCCACTGTCTACTATTTCCGTCAAACTATCTTTGAAAAAAAGTTACAATGAGAAATAGTTATTTTAAATTACTTAAAATATATATATATATATATATATATATATATAAAATCAACTACATTTATTTCATTTAATATATTTTTTAAATGATTAAATTTCATAAATCTAACTATTATTTATATATTTTATTATATAAATTGTTTACAAAATTTTATAAAATTTAATATTTTGTTATATTATTTTATTTTAATAAATAATATACTCATTTTAATATATATTAATTTAAATTATTTAATAAAATATTTTTTTAAAAATTTATACATAATTGATATTATAAAATATATTAATTTAACAATTAAATTGATTAAATTCAACTATTTAAGAGATAAGTTATAATAATTTTACTTTTAAAATAATTTGATTTTTTATATTATATTATATATATATATATATATATATATATATATATATATATATATATATATATATAACACGTAACAAATAATTACATATGGTGTTAAACATGGAACCGATTATTTGATATTCAGATGATGGAACTGATTTTGAAGTCAAAGAGTTAGTACTATAAATAAACATTAATTTATATAATAATTAAATTAAATTAGTGTCAATTTCAGATAAAAAAACAAAATAATAATAGCTTCACTTATAATAAACTAACATCCGATTACTCTCTTAACTCTTAAAAATTATTTCTAACTTAAAAAAACGTGTATTTTATAAAAAAGTGAAATTACTTGACATTTAGTTTAATCAAAGATTAAATTACTTAAAAAGTTATACAAATTATGAAGTTCTTGGTCAATTTTTATATTTTAAAATTTTTTAACGACCACATATTTTAACAAATACATCTTTATGATTTTTATGATTAAATAAAAAATTAATAATAAACTTATTATTATTAAATACATGTTAAAAAAATACTAAATAAGCATTATTTTGTAAAAAAAAATAGAATAAATTAATGTAAATTCTTTTAAAAAAATAAAAGTAATATAATACAACTTGATCATTTGATAATGTTTTTTTTTTTCTTATCCCATGAATATATTTTTTAAATTAATTATATCATATTTACTTTATGTATCTGCAGGAAAGGCAAGTTTTTAATGATAACGAATTTTCATTTTTTATTTTTATGTTGAAGAGAAAATTAACATGACCCCGGCAGGCACGAGCTCAACCAAACTAGTTTGTTGACATTGAAGGGTTAGGAAATTTGGTAAAAGGGAGTTCGATACCAACCTCATCAAGCACATGACATGAGCATGTATAGGCCTGCTTTGTGTATTTGCATTAAGTAAACTATTTTTTTAGGGTGTGATTTTTTTTTATAAAAAAATTTAGATGGGTTGGGTTTTGTGGTGAAAACATGCCTTAAGATTAAAAAATGTTTGTAGAGATACTTCATATCATCAATCGCTACTAGTTTAATTTTGGGTAAGAAAAGTCTATGTTAATAGGATTATCAAAATGAAAATGATGATGAAAATTTTATATTAACAAAGATTAATTAAATAAAAAAAACCTTAGTAAATATTTTTTAAGAATGTTAACGCTATATGTTTTAAACATATTTTTAATATATATTGTGTTGATTAATTTATTTTATAAAAAATTGAAAATATTATTCAAAAATATTAATCTATAGAATAAATATTTGATTTTTAAAAATTAAATCAATCATTAAAAATATAATAAAAGAATGTATTATTATCATTTATATATACTCATATAAGAAAGAAAGATAAATAATTTATTTTGTTTTAAATATTTTCTCTGACTTCGATTATTGATAATGTTTTAAGTTTTCATGTGTTATTTAAATTTTTTCATTTTACTAAATAAAATATATTTTTTTCATAAAATGATGGGATAAAATATTGTTAAGAAGTAGAATAGCGATGAAAACAAACTAGTAGCAAAACATTTTAAGTTAACACATTTGCAAATTAGCAATGACATTAAAATTTCATGCATCCTATAAGAACTGGCCCCACCATTTAATATTTTTACCAAATTATTTTTTGAAAATAAAATAATTACTTCAAGTTACTATTTTTTGCATAGAATATCATATTAATTAGGTAAAAAAGCAAACATAATTAAGGTCGGATGAAAAAAGATGGTCGTACAAACCTAAATAATTCATAAGCTTAATTTAGGATATGGATCAATTCAAATTAAAATTGGATAAGATAGATTAATATGTATATATATGTATAGTTAAAGTAGATAAGATTGGGTGGAAGCCTGTTACTCGATTCGACCATAATATTAAATTATGATTATAATAATATATTTATTAGATTTATGTTGGATCAATCCAATTCATTTTTGAAATTCTAATTTTCCTAAACATCTAATTTTCATCTAATCCTTATGTTATGTTATCTGTGCTGGTATGTAAGGGTGGAAAAACAAAATAGTAATCGCTCGAGCCCGCTTTGACCGAAAATGCAAAATATAAAGGTGGGTCAGATGGGTTAAAAATAGATTAATTAAATCAGTTAAAGAAAAATAATATTGGACAGAATCGATTTTGGATATTATTAACTGAACGAACCATCCTTACCCAAAAGTTGGAATCATGAACTCAGTTAGGTCTGCCTTATGCCACTGTCAATCTTATCAATTCTCCACCTTACCCACTTTGTTACTCTACCTTTTCTTTTACTTTTGTCATTTGGTTATTTAATATTCACATTATCAAGCTTCCATATTGCTTGTTTGGAGGTAAATTATTATCTATTATTATAATCGAAATTACGACAGGACGGTAAATAAGAAAATTATATATATATATAAATAAGAGTTGTTATCAAAATTTATTAAAAAAAATTTTAAAAAAATTTAAAATTATAATTTTTAGAACCAATTTGGATTCAAGAATTATTTACGTACAAGAAAAAGAGAATATTAAAATTCTATGATATCCATTAGAAATTGTTATTTTTTAATTAGCTATATACGGATGCAATTAACTTTCAAAATATTTGTTTCACTCAAATAAAAAAAATTAATTTTTATTGATTTGTGTTGTTGATAGGTAAGTTATAAAAAAATTATTTATTTATTTTTATAAAATAAATGAAGAAAAAGATATGAAAATTTATTTAAGAAAAGTTTAGAAGTTTTTTTTTTCAATTTTGCCTTTTTAATTTTTTGAAAGGAAATACATAGGGTTTAAGATAGTAAATGGTTACTCAATAAGCCTTACACATCAAAGGCTATCAAGGATGGATTAAGATAGTAAATGGTTACTCAATAAGTCTTACAAATCAAAGGCTGTCAAGGATGAATCAACCACTCAATTAAGACCTTCATATTGAAGATAAATAAATAAATAAAAAATAAAAGAGATAAATTAAAACCCATTTACATAATTTATTTGTTTGTTTTATATCACTGAAATAAAAAATGTTATGAGTCAATAGCTCTAACCTAAAAAAAAACAAATAAACTAAGAGACATCGCAAGTTAACTTTAAACTTATTAGGATGATAGGGTATTGGAAACGTTGAAAACCAAACAAAACGAAAAAGAATGAGATATTAAAAAATAGATTCTACATATCAGAATTGGAAAATGGAAAAAATACATGCATCGAGAAAAATAAAAAAAGAGAATGAATAAATATTAGGAGGCAAATTCTACATGTCAAATTTCAAAGCTTGAATTTGACTTGCTCTTACTCTTTGCTCTCCTCATACTGTTTGTCTATCCTTTTTTCTAACATGTTTCCTCTTATTTATATGTCTTTTTCACTAACTAAAACCACTCGTACTGTTTGTCTATCCTTTTTTCTAACATGTTCCCTCTTATTTATATGTCTTTTTCATTGACTAAAACCACTCTATCAGTGTCCCATTAACCATAATCACTCTTCCATTTTCCAAATAACTATTCTTTCACTATTCCTACTAAACAAAAACTGATTTTATCCAACTACCTATCATAAAATAACCTTTCTTATCTTATTTAATTAATTAATTTTTTTTATCTTTTATTTAATTTTTATTATAAATATAGACAAAATTAGTTATTGAGAACTATTTTTTTAAGCCTCTCCACCGTTGTTCCTCTTCGTTAAGCCTCCCAACCTCTAACTCTCCAGCCTCTTTCCCACCATTCTTTACTAGTTTCGTTCCATCTTCTCTCTACCTCTCCAACAACAACCTCAACTCCACCTTTTCTGACACCACCCTCCACCACCTTAACATGTCCTAGAATCTCTTCTCTAACCCTGTCTTGCCACCCTCCCTTCCTTTTGCACCCTTTTCATTTAGACATTTTTGACCCATTCTCTTCACTCTTTCCTTCCATTGCCCCATCCCTTACGTTCTTCGTGCATGCAGTGGAAGTTTTCTTTAAACACGATGCAGCCCACCCAATCCAAATCGAAAGTTCACAATCCGCAATTCACCTAAACTAATCTCCATCATGGGCAGTATCAAAATTAAATATTAAAGTTTCGGTTCTAGCAAGATTCAATCCACCTATCCAAACTCGTCCAAACCTTGTTACATATCCCCCTTATTGGTATAAGTCTTGAATGTCCTCTCCATCTTCATCTCTTCCAATCTTCCAAAACTCATCTTCTTTATCTTCTTTACTATGATCTTAAAGGTGATTATGTGAGATTGAGTGTTTGAGATAATATCTTCTCTGCTAAGGTTAGTTTAGAGATTCTATATTTAGGATAATATCTTCTCTGTCTTCTCTCCTATATCTCTTCTCATCTGTTGCCTTCTTTGCTATATCTTCTCTACCATATCCGCTTTTCTCAATTGTCTTCTCTGTTATATCCTTTTCCCTCCATTTCCTTTACTAGTAGGGTTCTGTATTTTAGATTAAGATTTATTTTTGTTCAAAAATATTTTTAGATCTCAATTTTTACAAGATACCATTATCTTAATATTGGTGTAAAAATTATCACTTTATCCTAATTTTGAATTGGAGTTTCTTCTTGTACAAAACTTTAGCTTACATAAACATTTTTTTTCTATTGAGAAAGGTGCATAGGATATCATGAATCAAATTCTTCTTTTTTTTATTATTATTTTATAATTGATGAATTGTTTTTTTTTTGGGTTTGAACTTGTTAGATTGGGCGGCAAAAAAATTATCATTCACCACAGTTGGACCACGTGGACATTTTTTTCCATTGAGAAAGGTGAAGAGGATATCATGAATCAATTTCTTTTTCTTTTTAATTTTTTATGATTGATGAATTGCTTTTTTTAGGGCTCAAACCATTGGAATTGGTCCAACTATGATGTCAAATGAAATATTTTTGCAGCCCAATCTAACAAGCTCAAATCCAAAAAAACCAATCCTATACCTGTTACCTATTTAATCCGAAATCCGATCAATCAGATGGAAACGGTTCTCGAAAATCATTTACCTGTTTAACCATGAATATAGATGTTGTTACCCGAATCCGCCCAATACCCACACATAATCACAATGGGTCTTGCCGGTTGTCACCTCTAACAAACAGAATAAGGACAAGTACACTGCTAGTTTCTTCTGTTACAAGCTAGAGATGCTTCGAAACGCTATTTCAGATCGCAAGCCTTAGATGGCGTGGATTTTACGAGTTACTCAGCGGTCTGAACTCTGAAGCACTTAATTTCAACCACTAAGTCTAAGGGTCAACCTGCCACGAGAGAGAAGAAAAAGAGAAAAGGATAGAATGACGTTATTCTAAAATAGTTTTTTTTTTCTTTTGTAAATAAAAAAACGCTGGATGTGGTTTTCTCTCGCAACAAATTAAGACATTTCTTCACCAGTTCATACCTAAAAAACTAAAATGCTTTCGGTATAACTAAAATAAAGACAGTTTTTGTTGTCCTTTCTGATTTTGAAGAAATATTTTTAAATCCAAGGGTGCGAAAAACATAAAAAAATAAAATATAAAATTATATTTAATGTTAAACACAGTATTAGTTATTTAATATTTAAAGAATGAAACGGACCAAAATGTCACAGAATTTGGCAAGACGCTATTACCACCCATCTAAAAGACCGAACTGCTTATGTTTGATCCACATCACTTAAGATTTGAATGATAAACAAATTATAAATCAAAGCAATTAAACCTAGATAACATGATATGCACCCTTTCGTTGCACCAACAGAAACTCTACCCTCTTCAGTATCGCAAAGGTTTTTCACAATGTATATACAGTCTCTCAAAAGGGTTCTGTCTTCAAAAAAATGGCATTAATTTTGGGATACACCCCAGAGATACCATGTATGGGGCAAATTTCACTATTGGATGAAAAGTTATGTATTATTTTAACGGCTCTCGTCGGAACTCTGTTACCAGAACCAAGGATCTTTGAAACAGGAGTGAGTACACTGGAAGCTGCAGTTCTTCCAATCATCGCAAGTGCTTCTCCAATCACGTCTGTGTCAAGAAGACTTGCCATTTCACGCAAATTGATCTTACCATTTCTGCATGAAAACAACAAAGAAGTCATTCCAATATAAAAAACTAGAGCACAGATAAAGCATGACAGCATTTTCAAATTGGAAAGTTTTCTTCCTACTTTCAGGAAGCAAATCCATCCAATATGTGTTCTAAGCACATACATTGAAAATTGGAAGAAACTATAATCTTAATGTATCTGCCAAGGGCTTGGTATGAGTTTTAACATGGAAAAACAGCTTAACATAACAAACTTTCCTTGCTACTTAGACCAAGGGAATCTTGCTTTTCAAAGGATAATTGTTAATCAATTCTGTAACAATTCAAAATGAATAAATAAATAAGATAAATGTAAACCAAACTAAACAACTAGAACTAAGAACCAAATTGAAAGGGCAAAAGAAATTGTACCTGCAGCACTTCATAAATTTCAACAGCAAATTAGTTCCAGCTCTCAGAGCTTTTCCGTCATGCATCTCACATGCAGTGCTCAAAATTCTCAGGAGTGGGCCAATGAAATTCTCAGATGACCCAGAGAAAATAGCTTGGTAATTGCATTTGACATCTATTTTCATATCTTCAATGACTTGGCATTGATACTCCCATTGGAGTTCAGACAAGTGCATCAAATCTGTCATGTATCTGTGGATGATCACCTGTGGATGCCCATTATGATCAGTTATACAACACAATAGACTAGCAAAAGTAGCACCCCTCATTCACTCTCCCAGCCCCGGTTGACCTCTCTGATTAGCACCTAACCTTAAGAAACGAAAGGATTATAAAATGTGCGATCCACAAAATTTGGTCTTACTAAACTCACATCCAGAACTGTTAGCTAATTTTGTGCAGATTTATGTTGTTTTATTATATCCTTAAAATGATTTTTTTTTCTGGTCAACTTAAAAATGATTAAGATTTAGGAGTTAGAACAGGGATTCTCAACAATTCGGTCCTATAAATGCAAGACCAGTCTTCTATATGATTTTGTATCTATTTACTCTTGAATTTCTTTTCCCCTTACGTGGGATGAATATTTGTTACATAATAAATATTTAGGGAATAATATTACAGAACGTGGACTATGATAAAATAATAACCGAAGTATCCGACATCAGGATCCCACATCGCCAGGGAAGGGAACTGCTATCTTGTAAAGGGACAGGATAAAAAAAGAACAGGATGTGCTATCGCTCTTCTGAGTTGAATTTGTTCCAAGCTTCCTGGACAGAAAAGCAAAAAGGAAAGGAAAGAACCAAAATGAGAGGAAGATCATGATAGTCGATTAATGTAGTCTGATGCTCTACGCACCTACAATGTTCTATCATCATATGAACGGCATTGTGTAGACCAATGACCAAGTATAAGAAGCAAGAAACAAGGACCAGAACAGTGAACATTAATGACATTCAAACTTGGGGTAGGTTTGGTAAAGGGTGTCAGATACCAACCTCACCAAGCACATGAGTATGTATGAGCATGCTTGTGCAATTTACTTTCATATGCTAATGTGTGTAATGTGCGTGTGCACTTGATAGATTTGAAGCTCTGCAGCAGCATTATGGTTTGCTACGGCAAAACTCACTCCAAACCCATTATGCATATGGTTCAAATAAATAAATCAGCTAGGTGAAAGATGGCATGCTTAACATACCTTTAGGAGATCAAAAACTTTTTCACATATGTATTTATGTTGAATACTTGCTCCACGTTGCTGTAATTTGTCAGGATGGACACAAAGGGTGGCCTTCCTGTAAGCTTTCTTTACAGCAGCAGAAGTAATGACCTCCGTGAGTGGGATTGGTAGCCACCCACTATCAGGCCCAAGGATCTGACAAAATGAAAAAATTAGATAAGGAACCACCATAGATTGTTACTCAGGGTGAGCTACGGACAATGAGAAATTTTTCAAACAGGGGGGAAAAAGGAGGGTAAGAAAGGAAGTTAAGAACATCAAGATTAAGCCACCAATTTAGTCTCATCTGTTTGAGACATGTTTGCCGGGCCTTCAAATGTCACCCCTCACAGTGTGAATAAAAAAGTTTGGGCTAAGGGGAGAAAGGAGCAACATATGGGCTATTTCAGAATATGAAAACCTACATATTGTAAGGTAGAAAGTAGTGCACGCAAGTTTCCTTCTTTTCCACTCGACCACCTCCTGACTTCAGTATCCAGGGTCTCCGCTAATCGCTGTAAAGAGCATCAGTAATCAACAAAATGTGAAAACAATTATGAACCTAAGAAGAACTACTGTTAGGATATAAGCTTACGTTTCTCTCAGCTTGCTCCTTTTGAGCTACAAGGTCACGCATGTTCTTTTCTTCTAAAGCTTTTGCCTGACAATTCCACAACTTAAGATCAAGATCATTTATTTTATAAGTACAAATTTTATGTATGATTAACATAACAAGGTTGAAGATCTTACTGCACGCTCAGCAGTTCGGCGATATCTCTCCAGCCTAGCTCTACACCTCTGAGCTGATTCACCTTCTCGTTCTGATCTTTCAGAAAAAGAGGAAGCTTCAAGCAAAGAAACATATCTGGTTAGGATTATACTGAGTGGAAGCAGTAAAATGTCAATTGACAGTTTATGCTAAAGTACTGCAGGGTTGTAACACATTGCATACCACCATAAACTGAGGAATATGGATATTTGGAATGGGTGGAGGAGCTAGAGTTCTGAAAATGAGGATCCAGCATATCCTGCCATGTAATTATCAGAAATTCAGTAGGCAGTTATGCAATTTATCACTTGCACAGATTTAAGTGGATACTTACTGAGGATGAAAGGCCATGTCTTCCATTATTTCTGAAAGAAACACTAAATTTGTCAGATACTGATCTCTCTAATCGTTCCCTGGACTCGAATGTAGCCCTCTCAATCTTTACTTTTTCCATTGCACGCTCTCGAGCCTCTGCAGTTGCTCTTTCTACAGCACTACGCTCGGCTTTCAATCTAGCTTCTGCAGCTGCCTTATCACCATAAGTTTTGTCCCTGGCCTCAGCGCATGCCTTTTCAAGTCTTTCTCTGGCCTCAGCCAGTGCTCTTTGTCGAGCTTCTGCAGTTGCTCTCTCAAATGCAGCCCTTTCAGCTCTTTCGCGAGCTTCAGCATATGATCTTTCACGAGCCTCAAAAGTTACTTTATCAACAGCCATCCTATCTTTTTCTCTTTCCCTTTCCCTCTCTGCCTCCAGCATTGCTCTGTCAACAGCCATTCTGTCTTTCTGTCTTTCCCGTTCTCTCTCCATCTCTTCTATTTTTCTGAGACGATCTTTTTCCAATTCTCTTTCTTTTCTTATCCTTTCAGCATCTTTCTCCACAGAGGCAGAAGTTTCATTAAGACTTTTCTCTTTGCTTTTGATGGAAGGTGCTACATGCTGATTAGTTTTTCCTCTCTCACCCCATTCATGAGCATTTTTCCTCTCTTGACTTTGAGGATCAAATTCCACTCGAGGGACTGCTTTAGTTTTCTCAGTGCATGTCTGTTCATCTGCATTTCTCACAGCGTAATCCACCTTTCCCAAATCCTCTGCTTCTTTGTGGGACATTTCAGAAGCTCTTTCTTTTCCATTATCCATTGGATTTTCCACCCTTACCCCATCCAATTTCTTTTCACCAACTTTGCAATCAGTTCCTGTTTCTCCAATTTTTTGGTCAGCAATGGGTCCTTGGCATACCTCCTGTTTTCCAATATTTTTTTCATGAATGGTGGATGGGTTAGCTGTTAGAAGATTTTCATCATTCTCTCTTTTCCATGTATCATTTGTTTCTTTGGCAAAATTCATGTTTATTCCTTCTCCATTACCTTCCATTTGCTCCAGAGATTTGTCCAATCCCTTATCTTTTTCATTCTTGTCAGCATCTTTCAGTATCCTGTTAGATTGCTCGGAGTGACTATCCTCATTTGATATATCTACATTTCCTTCTCTGTCAAATGCTAGGTCTGAAAGGCTCTCAAGTTCTGGAGGTTGTTTCAGAACTTTCTGAACCCATATGCTATCACCCACATCTTTTAGTCTATTTCCTTTTCTATACCCATCACAAATCTCACTAAATTTCTCTTTACATTGAGCTTTTTCAAATGCCTTATCTTCCCCCTGCTCAAAAGCTACTTCAGTGCTTTTTTCATTCATTTCCAGTTTAAAGTCTTCTTTAAGTCTCTTTTCATTCTCTCCCTGCTCAAAAGCATGCTTTGAACCTTCATCACTTTCTTCCTTCTTAAATGAACCTTTGAGGTTTATCTCAATTTCTTCATTTTCACATGCCTCTTTTAGTCCTTTATTGTTCTGAATCTGTTTTGCATGTTCAAGGATGATTTCATTCTCTCCTTTGCAAGTCATATTTTCTTCTAGGCTATCCAAAATAAAGGCCTCATTTGACCTTCTAACTTTTTCAGGCTTCACAGAATCTTTCACCCTTTTCTCACCCTCCGTATCTCCAACAGCAGAGACTTCTCTCTGAATTTTTCCATTTTCTTTCATTTTCTGAGAATGCTTGAGCCTTTTCAAATTCAGCTGTTGCTCTTCATCCTCTTTTAGTTTTTCCTCATTTTCCGTATGCTTCATGCCCCACTGAACGTCACTTAAGGTTTGTCTATCAAATTCTTTTGATTTCTCACTTTCCACTTGTTTTAGCTCTTTGCGTTGTGTCTCAGACACATCTCTTAAGCTTCCTGATAGGTCAGCTTTATTTACTTTCTTTTCACTTTTTCCATGTGAGCGGACTATTCTTGTCTTCTCACTCTTTTCTAGCTCAAAGATTTCAGCCATTTCATCATTCTTCACATGCTCTCTCTGCCTGCATTCCTCATTAGATGATTTCGATCTCCTAATATGTTTTCCCTGTTCGTAAGCCCCATTTCCTGCTTTAGATTTCTTCTTGCACTCCTCTGGTTGATAACCTTCTACAAGTGTTTTAACCTTTTTGTATTCTTCTTGAATATTAGATGCTTCTCTTTCTTTCTTGCCACGTTCACATGTTCTGGTATCTTGTTGCAAACTCTTAGCATGACTATGATTTATGGGTTGAATTACCTCCCCAGATTCTTCTGTTCCCACCAATTCAAAAAATTCAGTTGCTTCTTTCCATGTCCCAACTCCATTACTTCTATCTGATTCTTGAGATGATCTGGATTCTTTGATGTACCTTTCCTCAAACATGTTCAAAAGTCTTTCCCCTTCTAATGATTCCAGGGTTTCTGGGGCAGCCTTCCTAGCTTTCTGCCCTTCATCTGTAGCAGAAATTTTAATTTTGCCAGATCTCTGATCGCAAGTTGTCTGCATTCTCTCATCATTCAAACTTTTAAATCTAGTTATATTCACACCCATCTTTGCTTCATTATTTTTAACATCATAACTTGAATTGACATTGCTTTCTGGAACCCCCTTGTTTCTTTCCTTCAATTCTTTGGCACTCCTAAGCTTCACTTCTAGTCTATGCATGACTTCTTTCATGGTGGCAGCAGATGAATTCATATCAACCTCCACATCAAAGAAGGGTGGTGAACTGTCACCTTGAGTCTCACCAGAATCAACCGGCTCATTTTTTGAATGAAATCCACCAGTGTACCCCTTTTTTGCATCTAATATTGGTGGTGGTCGACAAGGGGGTGGCACTTGAGATGGTAGAGTTCTGAGGCTGATGTCAGACACAGTTATAAACATCTCACCAGAATGAGAACCATGTCTGCTGCTTTCATCATGCAGATCAAGATCACTACCAAGAACCTGTTCACCAGAACTACAATTACTCGGATGTGACACCATTTTTGTCAGATGATTATTTCTCTTTGCCTTGCTTGCATTAAATTCCATATCAAGGTCAACATCATCAACAACCTGTAAGGAAGGATCAGTCCTATGAAAGTGGGTGGTTTCATCAAATACATGACTGAAACCTGGAGCAGTACACAGGTGACTTATATGACTTTCCCCCTTTGACATATGTTCATTACTTCTACCATTGACCTTATGATACGAAATGTTGAACTCTGTACTTTCATCGACGGACTGGAAATTATCTCCATTTGACATGTCTTGATTATTTCCAAAATGGTACAAGGCTCCGGAGAATGAATCAGTTTCCACTGGAGTCCTGCCAATGACAAAAGAACACGATTATATAATTGCAATATCAAATTCCAATCTCAGTAAATTAAAATAAATTTTGAATATGAAAAAAAACAGAAGACAGTGACGGTCTACATAAAATATAAGTTCCCAAGATAAACTGAAAGCAAAGCCTGAAAAGCGTTAGAAAAATATGCTACAAATACGCATAGAAATATACTGTAGAGCAGACAAAATGCTTTTGGAAGATATCTGAGAATCCATAGAATTCACCAGTTAGTCGACAAAACCATAATTACCATCCCTGTTTTAGAGAAGCGGGGTGTTAAGATTAAAACCATAGGTGATAGGGCAAAAAAAAAAGCAGCTTCTTCCATTTTCTGTAACAGAACAACAATTTTTCTCAGGAAAATAAGTCATTGACCTGAACCATAATTCTCTGGCTCCAATGAAAGAAGCAGAAACAGAACCATAGTTCCCTTTACTTCTTCAAAAATCCCCTCTCGGTTACCATTAGCCCAAAATCCTGAACCACTAAACTAAAATCATAGAGTAACATTGAATAGCAGAAACTCATTACTACAACTATGTTGAAAACGTCAGAGTTGACACAGCACTTGAGTTTCCACTAAGCCATAAACAAAACCAAATCCGATACACGAACGGATCCTGCATTTCACCTAACACTCAGAACCAAACGATAAACATTAAGACGATGATCGCATTCATACCAGGCTTCTTCTTCTTCTTCGGAGGCACCATCGCGAAACAAGTCTTCGTACGAGAGCCAAAAATCGAGGCCATCGAAGCCTCCGAAAACTTCGGTGTAGTCGAAAGCAGCGTTTCGGAGGTCGAAGAAAACATCGCCGCCGTCGACCGCCGGAAGATCCAACACCGGAATGGAGGAAGCGCGCGGTGCGTGGAAGCTCGCGAAAATCTCGCCGTAGTCCTCGAAACGCGGCGATAGGGATTTGCCGGCGGCGAACTTCGGCGCACCGCCGTAAACATCGTCGTATAGATTTTTCCCCGAGAAACCGCCATTTCCGCTGCCGTTGGTTATTTTCTTGGAAACCGTAACGGAAACCTTGTTTGGTTGCCGTGAATGCGCAACGCTTTCCATGAAAATGTTGGCCCCTAGGATTCCTCTCTCTATCTCTCTCTCAACTCTCACTCTGTTTTAGTTTCGTTCTCTTTTGTTTTCTCTCTCTTGCTCGTTCTGGCTCTGAGTGAGTGCAGACACTCTTCGGCGTCAGAGGAGGACAACCAAAGAAGAAAAAATGAGTGAAAAAATTGAAAATGGAAAAAAGGTGGTGACATGAAATGACCAAATAGGGTCTTGATCTTTTTGTTTTCCCAACGACTTTTATTTTAAAAATTAATAAAGTGATGCCATGTTGCATCCCCAGGGATAATTTTTTGCTCTTTTTCTTTCACTCGAAATATTAATTAATAGAGTGATTAATTAATGGAATGGAATAATTAAAATAAGGAAATGAAAGGTGTAGATATCGGGAAAGTTGAAGAGTTGTTAAGGTTAACGTTTAACAGATGGAGACATGCTTGCTACTTTAAGGCGTTGATGTCCTTCCAACATCCTAGAGAAATATATATTGTTTTTATTTTTATATTTTTATGTCAAACGTTCTTTCAATCACCTTTGTTTAAAGCGATGTATATCAGTACATAATAGAAATAATTTGAAAATCTTAACCCATTTCATTATGTCTACATTTATATTAGATGGAAAAATTGGATTTTAATACTTGATTATTAATTAATACTAATTATATAAAAATATTGTCCATTTATATATTAAATAAAATTTATTTTAATTTGAATAATATAAAAATATTTTTTATAATAAAATTATTTATAATAATTGATTTTGTATTTAAAATAATGATTTATTAAAAATAAAATAAAAATAAGCTAATAATTTTAATTATAAGTTTTGAATTTTTTATTTTAAATAAATTATTTTATATGAAAAATTTAAAAATTATAAACTTATTTTTTATTATTATCAAACAAAATTAAATAAACTTTTTATATTTTTTAAATAATCATCCAAATTAATCATTCTCAAACAAAAACTATGACAATACGTGTCATTTCATTCAGTTAATAAAATTTTTCGTTTTTTAATGTAACATTTTATGATATATGTTTTTTAAACTTTTTTTTATTTTGAAGAAGTATTAAAAAATTTATTTCATTACAATTTTTAATTACTATAAAATTATTAAAAATTTAATTTCTTAACAAAAATACAAACAAACAACCCTAAAATAAAAAAATCAATTGGAATTGCTATGTAAAATGACTTATGAAGATTGAAACCGGACCCAGTTTCACTTTTAAAAAAATACCCAAATATTAAAATTTTACATAATTGATTTTTAAGAAGTTCATAAAATTGAAAAAACAAAAATTAGTATCAGAATATTTCAACAGATGATTGCTGTTTGGTGTATATATTTTTGCTGGGAATCTGGGGGACCTTTAATTCTTGCTACAAAACAAAACTGAGACCGTGCCATTTTATTTTGAATAATAGAGACAAACATAACATACTGATACATGGTGAGGAGTGGGATTTGTTATATCTAATTTGAGTTGAAAGTTCGTCTTCATCGTCCCTACAATCTAATATATAGCATGAATTGTTTTTGTTCTTAATTGCCATGAATTAGTTTTATTTTTTAATTACACATTTGTATGTGAATCATAATTACATTACCTTTATCCTATTTAATAATCATTTTATTTGCTGATAAAAAAACTGACATTAACTGAATTTCCTAAAATTTACTGCATGCACAGTAAGCTGAAGATTTGACTTCTAAACAATCCATTTATTTAAAAATAGGACTACTTTCAAAAAAAAAAATACTTTCTTCATATTAATATCTTTCAAACTTCATAATAAAATATAAAATTATAGTATTATTTTTTATTGACACTTTTACGTAAATTACTTACTATTTTTCAGAATATTCAGTAAATGAAGATGATTCTCTCAAATAATAAAGGATAAGTTGTTTTATGATTAAATTTATTATAAATTATTTTAATTAATATTTTTTTAAATAATTAAATTTTATCAATTAAACTGTTTAATTAATAAATTTTATTATATAAATTATATTTATAAAATTTGATAAAAATTTAATATTTTATTAAATAAATTTAAATTAACATATTAAAAAATTTATATTATTGATTAAAATAAAATAATATAATATAATATTAAAATTTTTAAATTTTATAAAATTTTATAAATATAATTTATATAATAAAATTTATTAATTTAACAATTAAAATAATAGAATTTAACTATTTAAAAAATATTAAAAAAATAAATCATGATAAATATATATATATATATAAAATTAATGCAAATCGAATGAAACATTTAAGAAAGAGTTATAAAAAAAATTTAAATTTAAATTTTTTTAAATAAAAATATTAAAAAAATAACACATAATATATATATATATATATATATATATATATATATATATATATTGTAAATTGGCTTAGATCAGATGAGATACTCGAAAAATAACTATAACAAAAGAAAAATATTTTTCCAAATTTAAAATTTTTACTTACTTATCCCCAATTCTAATAATTTATCTACTAAATACTATATATGGTTCAGTTGTTGACACAATGATCTAAGCAAGAGCATTAATTATTTGATTAGTCTTTCTTTGATCATTGGCTTTGTTTAGGAATTGATTATTATGTCAGTGAACTTTTAGGTGTACTGTAAGTTTAATTTCATTAGATTGGATAACCTCATAGATAAGGTAAAAGACAAGGGTAAAATTAAAGATGTGATGTTTAAAAATGAATGGAGAACCCAGTTTACTTTCGTATGAGATATACATTCCAATAAAAATAACCCTTTCAAAGAACTTTCATTAATACTAAACTCTTGATGTTTGGTTAATGTTAGAAAAAATTACTTTTCCGTTAAAACAAACGGTTAAATGACCCAAAAATGTGATTTTGAGTCTTTCTTTCACGAGTCTTATATTTGCACTCAAATTCGAATGAGATAATGAAGCTACTATTGGCTCTTTCACTAAAATCAAAATTTGCAGCACAAAAAATGCTGCTATATATACAACACTAAAGTCAATTAATTCTGAAAATGTTAAAAGTACATATATGGTACAAATATACAAAAATGCAGTCCAAAAATGCACCAGATACATCACATAGTGACACTAGTGTTAACAAAAATTGCTATATATAGGCAACACTAGTTGGCTGTACATAAGTAGGACCAGTAGGCACCAACTTTCACCCAAATGTGAAGTAACATACGTATGCATCAAAATGGAATTTCAAAGTATATCAAAATTTTGCAATAATGTGAACAAAAAAGTGTGTGTGAGTTTATATATATATATATATATATATATATATATATATATAGTAAAATTATTTTATTTAATAATTTTTATAAATAATTAAATTTTATCTATTTAATTATTAAATTAATAAATTATATTATATAAATTAATTTTACAAAATTTTAAAAAAATTTAATACTTCTAAAAATAAATTCAAATTAACCGATAATACATCTTTTATAATATTTATAAATTTAAATTTATTTAATAAAATATTAATATTTTTAAAATTTTATAAAAATAATTTATATAATATATTTTATTAATTTAAAAGTTAAATTAATAAAATTTAATTATTTATAAAAATTATTAAATAAAATAATTTTAATTGAAATTATTTTTAAAATAATTTAATTCTTTCTCAATGTATATATATAACATCAAAATATATCTAAAATTATTTCTCAAATTATAACAAATTAAATCCTATACACCGTTTATTTTATGATATTTCAAAAAATTTATAAAATGAGAAGTATTATAAATAAATTTTTTTATTTTTTAAATTTATTTAATTAAACATCTATTATGAGATCAGATTTTGATCTGATGTAACGTATTTTGTAAGATATTTTTTTCTTGATAAAACTTTATATTTTATAGTTGATTTTATAATCTCTTGTAATGTAGCTTCTCACTTTATGTGTTTTTCAGCTTCAATATATTTTTCCATCATCCTTTACTTTTTTGATAGAGTAACAATTTTTATATATATTTTTTTATCTTTCATTATATTTTTAATTTTTAATATATATATATATATATATTAGCTTTTACACATTTTTTTTTTAAGTAAACCTTTCCATTTACTAAAAGTATTTTGACTTCTTTTAATAATATTTAAATTCATCTGTTTTTTTTTCTTGCTAATTTTAATCTTATGTTTATCTTTATAAACTTTGTTAAAAATAAATCCTTAAAAATAGTGATTATACGTCCTATGTTATCAATCTCTTTCTATTCCATTATCTACTGTTTCTATTTTCATTCAATTTTTATAATATACATAAAAACAAAAATATAGTAGATATGTAACACTAATATGCAATCTCAAAGTGCACCCAAATGAATCACATGTGCAGCACCCATATATGCTAAATGCACATTAATATACACCAAAATGTTTTATATACATTAATATACAATACTAACATACCAAAATACAGTCCCACAATGAACCAAAATCATAAATTAAACTTATACAAAATTATTTACTGGACCTATGCTCCCCTCCCCCTCTTCAACTTTAGGGTATTATTTCCACAATCAGCTCTATGAAGTTGTAAGTGTGTATAATGATGGTTACCGCTGATCAACACCTTAAAGATATTAATTTAAAAATAAATAATTAAAAATGTAAGTTGCATTGAAATTCACAGATAGAATGTATTAGTAATATTTTTCATAAAAATTCATTTTATATTTTTAATAGGAAACTTATTAGCATTATTAATTTATAAGTATAAGTTTAATGTCTAAGCTTTTTCTTTATAAAAAAGTCATAGATCAAACAATGTCATAAATTTCTTTAAAAGCATGTCGATATGCATACCCAAAATCACATGAAATGGAAGGAACCAACTTAAGGCTAGCATAAAAAGAATTCACACACCATTATCAATTTAGTACCAATTACGTGTTTCCTTTATCTATTCTCCCCCTTTAATTAAAAGATGGGGAGTATTTATTTATGTCATCATTACTCCTATTATATCTTTATTTAAAACAATTTTTTATATTTTATTTATACAACTAATAAATTTAGAAATAAAAATAACAATAAACACACTTTATATTAGAAATATCACATAAAAAAAACTACAATTTTTCTATTTTAATTTTTTTAATGTATAAAAATAAATCTAGTCTACAAAATATAAAAGTAACATATAAAAATAAAAGATATAAATTATTTTATTTCATACTGTATATGCTAACATCAAGGTTAAGATTTACTAAACGAAATGTATGTCAAACTTTATTAAATATTAAGGGTTAAAATTTACTAAACCAAATGTATGTCAAGCTTTACTAATATCAGAGGTTAAATTTAACAATTAAATTAGTTTAATATTATTTTATATATAATATAAGATTCATAGTTAAATTATATAATATTTTTATGATAAATATTTGTAAATACATTTTTAATAAATAGTATTTTATATATATTTAAATAATATATAATATTTTAATATATTTTTAAATATTATTTACTTAATAAAAAAATTCAATTTAATAATTAAATTAATAAATTTTATATTTTATAAAAAATTATTAAATTGACATAAGTATTATACTTAATATATATATATATATATATGAAAATTTATTAATAATAGTAGTAGCTTTATTTTTTAACTGTCCTCTTATCTTACTAAGAATTTTTAATATTAATAATATTTATGAAAAATACAAATAATGTTAGCTAAATACCACACACATAAGTGATACAAATAGAAAAAAATATATAAAGATAAAAAAAGAAAAAAAATAATTTAAACTAATGGAAAAAATCATTAAAATAATCTGACAAATATTACATATGAATGAGAAAATGGGTGAAAAAAATGCAACTGAGCAGGAGAATGAGAGAAAAAAATAATGACACTAAAAAAAATAAATAATAAAACCATTTAAATTAGCAAAAAAAAAAACCAGACAAGTTGATTAAAAAATGAGAAGGAGAAATATTTAAATAAATAGGAAAAAAATCATGCAAATGACAAGAATAATTGGGAAGCAAAGTCGAGAAAAAATCATTGCTGAAAAGTTAGTGAAAAAATTGCTCAAATTAGAAGAAAAACCATAAAAGTAATAGAAAAAATAGGTAAAATAATTTTAAATGAGTGCAAAAGGATCATACAAATAAAAAAACATTTAATTGAAAAAAATGCATTCAAATAATAGAAAAAATATAAAAAAAATGTTCAAATAGGTGAAAGAAATAGACTAGAGAATGAGTTCTGGAGTAACGCTGGACGTGAGATGAAAATTTAATAAATTTACTTATTAAATAGTATAATATTAATATACTAATTATATATATAATTTTATAAAAATTTAAAATTTATTTTCATATAATTTTATATAATATTTATTTACATTTTAAAAGTATATTATATATTAATTAATATTTGAAAAATATTAAATAATTTTTATATTTTATAAAATTAATTTATATAATAAAAAATTTAATTTAACAATTAATTTTATTAAATTTTTTATATAAAATTATAAAATAAATAAATTTAAATAGAGAATAAAAAAGTATATATATATATATATATATTGGTATAATTTTAAAAGTTAATGATACTTATATACCCATCGAATTTAAATGGTGTAAGTTTTAAAAAAAAAAATCTAAAAGGAGACCTTTAATAGCTTTACACAAAGGAAGGGAAGGTGAATAAGAAAATGAAAGAAAAAAAAAAGTGGAATATATTCACCATAATTAAGTTATTATTCACAAATAATTCATGAGTTGGCGTTGTATACAATACCAGCAATTATCCAATTTATACATGGATACTTTTAAATTCAAAAAATATTATAAATATATTTTAATAATATTTATAAAATATAAATTTAAATATGATATATTATTTTATAACAAATATATAATTTAAAATTTAAAATACATAAATTTTAAAAAATTATTTAAAAATATTAAAACTAGTTTTTTTTGGTAATTTAAATATAATATAATTACATGTTTTAAAGCTGTTAAAATTAATTTATTAGTAAGAATTTGAGATTAGAATAGTTTTATATAAAATTTTTTAATTTAAATTTTATCGTTTTTTATATTATAAAAAAATATAATATATTAACAAATTTCATTTGATCTATAATTATGAAAAAAATATAATATATCAAAAAAAATTATTTGATCCATAATTATAGAAAGATATGCATTTAGTAGAATGGTATAAAAATTATTTAACCCAAAATTTTAGAAGATTTATTTACTTTTATCTTCTCACACTAATATCTTTTTATTTATAATTCGAATTAATGTATTATAAGAACAAATTTTGAGTACATATGATTCTTAATAAACATTGTTTGACATCATTCTTAATTAGAAAAATAAGTTAAATTTTTTTATTTAGTTATCAATTTAAAAGGTAAATATTTTCTTAAACGATGGTTTAATACCTTAAATAAATTTAGAAGAATTTTTTTTATTTAATAAATAATCTTCATTTAATTGGTTGACTAAAATAATAACATGTATTTATGATTCACATCTACAGATTGTTATGATATAATTATTTGGAAGAGTTCTATTATTAAAATTTATAGGATTTTGATGCTTATCAATCATTTATTAAAAAAATGTTAATTTTTATTTATCATGAAAATGGGTTTAAAAATTAAAAATTCTTAAAAAGTTAAAAAATTTAGTCTGATTGATATGAGATGTACATTTTTTGCCATCTATGCTAGATGTCACATAAAAATTAATTATCATATATGGGGGTTCAATTTTTTTTTATTTAGACATGAGAAGCTTAAATTTTCCAGAAAAACTTATCTATTTGAACGAACAGTAATTATTAGCCAGGAAGAAAAATGGTATAAATATGATCATTTTAAACGGGAAAAACAAGGTCATATTTTTCTATTTAGTTTAATTATTTGAAATTTTTATACATAACAAAAATTTACTTTATATATAATTTTTATTTTTAATTACTTTTATTTTTTATACACATAAAAATATATATCAAAATTAAAAGGATAATATTTTGTAATTCCAAATTTATCTTAAAAACACTTTCCTTTTCTATTACATCTTTTATAAAAAAAACATTATAGTTGCTTTTTATTTCTAGTGTGAAATTCATAACTTTTTCACAAATTAATTAATGTCGTGGATGCTTTTATTATTACAATTTTAAATTATTAAAAATATTTTATTTTAGAGTTATTTTATTTAATTGTTTTTTTAAGTTGTTAATTTAATAAGTTTAGTTATTGGCTAATAATTTTTTATCATATAGGTTAGATTTAAAAGATTTCATAAAATTTAAAATTTATTTGATATATTGTCGAATAACTTTAATTTAATATATAATATATTTTAAAATAAAAATTAATTTATAATAAAATGTAAAACTTTAATTACTTTAAAAATTGATGCATTTAATTATTTATATTAATATTATACTATTTAACAATTTAATTTATTAAATTTGCATGCTTTAAAAGATTATCGAACATAGATCGTTATATCTCATTTAAATTTTTAAGATTAAAAAAATTAACATAATTTTTTAAAATATCATGTGATAACTAATTAATTTATAATTTAAACTATCCACGGATGTTTTATTGTTCAAATTTATTGTTCTCATTTTTATTATAACCATATATTCTCACAATATATATTTCATATAATATTACATCATATACTAATGTTTTATTAAATACTTTTATCCTAAAATCAACCATGAAACATTACCATCATATAGATTATATCTTAAAAATTTAAAATTATTTGATACATCATTTAACTGTCAAAAAATAATATAATATATAATTTTAAAATATATGAAAATAAAATTCCTCAATTATAAAATTAAAGTTATTTAATTTTATCAAAATTTAGCATAGATAATCGGATAATATAATAACTATAATTTAATAGTAGAATAAAAAATTACTTTTGTATAAAATTTTAACGTGTTATATTTGATATAATTCACATTGATATAAATTAGATATATATATATATATAATTTTTAAAATAATTATATAACTACTAATTATTTTATAATTTTATAATTTATATAATTATATAATTTAAATTAAATATTCTCATTTTTACTGCACCTAAATATTATCATAAAATACGCTTTATATATATATATATATATATATATATATATATATATATATATATATATATATAAAACACCAGAATGAGAATTCAGATTTCCCAATTTACGTGGCTCGGCTGCACAGAACTACACAGATTCACAGTTGTGATCCATTCGGTTATTGAGTAATTATTAGTTGAATTGCTACATCGCTTTCCTCTAAAGAATCACAGTTACATCAGCATACAACAAATTACTTAATAATCCCATTTTTGATAAATTAAAAAAATCCCATATTTGATTCATCTTGTTTTCAGCAAATTTTTGGTAATAGATCAAACCCTAGATCGGGCAAAGTAGTTGAAATAACACTATGATCGATCATATATTGAATAAAGCTTTGATTCACAATCTTGTCAAAATAGTTGTGACCCAAATAATTGAGCTGGTACGTTCCAATATCATGATAAACCCACATTTTTTGCTCATCATTATCCGAAATGGCACTTTAAAATAAAATTTCTGAAAAATGTTAGCCACTCAATAATCTCCCCAAAGTCACGCCCAACCAATATAAAACAAGAAATTGTGACTGAGAAGAAGTATCCTAAAAAGGCTAAAAGTATATTCAATGAATACTTGAGTTACAAGTCTAAATAATTATATAAAATGTTCTATGTATATCTGATATGCTCACACGCCATGATCTGTGAACAAAGATTATGTTTATTAATTACATCATATAAAAAAAGATATTGATTATGATCATTATTACCATAGTACTCTAGAATTCAACTACACAATTAATGGTACCCATATATTATCTTGAAAAAAATGACATGCTGTAAACATTATATGTTTCGTATACTCAACCGCTTTAGCCCAAAAATAATTAAGATATATAGTTTAAAATTGATCACACCTTTAAAATTTATAGTAGAAGATTTTTATTATAGAAAATAATAATAATAATAATAATAATTTTGTTAATTACAAACCTTTTATTTTGGGTATGATAAGATGAGGAACATTAAATGTGAGAATTGAAATGGTATGTGGTGGCAAAAGCTGAAGGTGTGGACGGTGGTTTGGGAAAATCTTTGTGATGGAATAGAGTGTAAAGGGAGAGATGCATATCTATATTGAGAATGGTTTGTGATAGTGATAGGAGATTCCAGCATTAAACTTGAAGGCTAACTGTGTAGAATAGATGTCAAAAGTTGTATCCATGGCTGAGTGGATCAGAATTTGAGGGGCCACTTGCTGGAATAGTTGCTTTCACCTCAATGTTCACTTGAAAGGACCTTTACAAACAATGGGGTGCTACAGAATAAGATAATTTTACTTCCTAAAATTCCAAATCCATGCTATTCATCACTTCTAGCTGTTCACATGTCTTTTCAGTTATTTTTTTTTTCAATTAAATATTCTCATTTTAATTATCTATGTAAATTTCATTTTAAATAATAATAATATATTTATAAAATATTTTTTTATTTTTTTATTATAT
This sequence comes from Canavalia gladiata, assembly GCA_037954105.1. NCBI lineage: Eukaryota > Viridiplantae > Streptophyta > Magnoliopsida > Fabales > Fabaceae > Canavalia > Canavalia gladiata. The sequence continues at coordinate 20,690,105 of CM075658.1, read as the reverse complement.
TAAATATCACATCTAATTTTTTTAATTTTTTTTTCTTTTATCCCATTAGTACATCTTAAATAAAATTTACAACAAATATTTTTCTTTTATGTTTGGTATGACGCTTATCCAGGATTCGGTTACAAAACATCCATCATGAATTGAATACGTGAATGCAAAAGAAAAGGACGTATTTCTTAGTTTCTAATATACTTTATTTAATTTCTGGAAGGTTTTATCATGGTATGTTTCTTGCTCTGGGGATTTAATCATCTCAAATACATCATATCCTTTTCCCTTCATCTGGCTTCTGCCTAACATTAAACATATTGTATTTCTCAGTTTAAAGGAATTCATTTTTTTTTTATTTTAAAATTTCACTTGAAAAATAAATTATATCAATTAATATTTTTAAATTTTTTTATAAAATATGTCAAACATTACTATAATAAGATGATGAGTATTTTTTAAGAAAAATATTTAATTATTCTTAGTAGGTTAATATTATCTATTAAACAGTTATTATTATTTTTTTAAAAAAAATTATAGTTATAAGTAAAAGTATTGTTTTGGGCAGGGTCTTCACTTGTTTTAAGATTGGACTAATCCTTATTAATATTTTTATTTAAATTATTTAACAACTAATTCATACAATTTAAATTTTGACAATCATTTAAATTTAAAATGAGCATTGATTATTAAAATTGCTCCCCTTGTTAATAACTGATACGATTGGTGTCACAAAGTTATTTTTATCAAGTTTAAATTTAATAATATAAATTTAAGAATTTTTATAATTAACTATAACAAATAATACTAATTATATTTTTCAATATGCAATGCACATAATGCTAATGCCCATCCGAACAACGCGGTTCCAGACAGGCGTATGTCTGAAAGAGACAATGACAGTCCACAGAACACTAAAAAAAGAAACAAATCTTAGGAATCTGAAATTATAAATATAATTTAGTAAATGAATATTTTGATGAAGGTATCTTCTTTTAATCTCTTCCTCACTTTGGTGTTTGCCTCCATATAGCCCAACAACACATCAACATTTAACAACCATACTTTAGTTGTTTATATCCACATCGTTTTTTTTTTTTTGGTAATATATAATATAAACTACTTTATGTAAAATAGTACATGTTTTTATTTTATCAAATATATATTTTAAATTTTAGTAAATAAATATATATACTTAATAACTATAAAATATCTTTTATCTTTTTGGATTTTTTATAAAATAATTTTCTAAAATATTTTAATAATTTTTTATAAGATAATTTATAATTTTATAAAATATTCATTATTATTTTTCAATTATCCTTGATAATAAAGTTATTGAAAATTTAAATCAAATCTAATAAGGATAAATGTTGATAGAAAATTTAAAATTAATAATATAAAATAAAATAACTTTAATAATGTTTAAAATATTAAAAATAAATAAATTTTTATAATTTTATTGATTTTTATGAGTTAATTTAACTATCTTATAATAAGTAAAACGAAAGAAAATATTTTTATTTAGTTTTTCACAATTTATATAAATTTTTAAAGATAAAAAATAAAAATAAGATAATATTTTTAAATAAAATAACAATAAATTCTCGAACCGAACAGCCCTAAATAACTTATTATACTTATTTCTAGATGTAGTGCTTTACGATGAATTCTTTAATAATTTCATGATCCTAAGATTCAACAATTCTTTGTGGTAACTAGAAAAATTCAAAGCTGTTAAAAGTGTGTGCAAGAAAAGAAAGGAAAAAGAAGATTGAAATCTAATCAAAGAACGGTTTCATTGGTGACGAATCACATTGGAGAAAGCTTTTAATGTGTGGAGGGTTGTTCCGTCATTTAAGTGTAATGATTATATTTTTGCAGTAATATTAGTGTTAAAGAGGATTTGAAATGAAGAAATGGTAGAAGATAGGTTGGGTCCACCAGAAGGGTAACGCCAATTACGAAATCCAAATAAAGAAGAAGGTTAGTGGGTCATTGTGTCTTCTACTTTATTTCACTCACGTCTACCAAAGCTCGTATTCGTAGACTCATTCATCGTGCATTCATGCTTCATTTTCTTCTTTCTTTAATATTCCACATTTTAATCAATACTCCCTCACTCGCCCTATCATTCTACTTATACCTATAATCTTCTACGTATAAATCATTTATCTACCAATCAATTATTCACTTTAGGCCTAGTCTTATCATTCGACACTGGTGTTACTATATAGTTAATTTTTATAATAATTATATAAAAATTTATATTTAAACTAAATTTTAAATAGTTGAAAATATATTAACTATATATTAAAATCAAACTTATATATTGTTAAAAAAGGTTAAATCTAGAATGATTTATAATTAATTTATGAATTTATAGAAATTGTACGTTCAATATTATTCTCTTTTTCCTTTCAATTTTAGTATTTATTTGGAAAAAAAATGCATTATTGAATTGTATATTAAAAATGGTATATAAATAAGAATTCAATTAAAAATGATATATCATTCAATTATGAATCAATATACATTAAAAATGATTAATTTTTAACATAATTATTTGAAAAATTATATTATTAAATTTTAAATTAATTGATAATATTTTTTTTTCATTAATAATATATCAAAATTAAACTTTATGAATAATACAAGTTTAGTTGGCAGTTTTAGCGTTTGCTTGATCCATCATTAAAAAGAATAATTCTAGTACTTTTAATAAAATGTATATTAAAATTTTTTAATACATACTTTAATTATATTTACTAACTAAAGATTAATGCTATTGAGTATTAAAACAAACACATCCTTTTCGCTTTAGCGAAGATCTTGGGTTCTGTAGTTGGATGCTTCTAAAGTTTGTGGAATGGTGAGTTCAAGTTCTGTTTTACCTTTTGAATAATGTACGCAATAGGTAAAGCAAAAACATGTAACTCTGTCGGGGAACTTTGAATGACATTAATAACAGAGACAGAGTATGATGAGTTGAGTAGCTCTCTTGTTTGCACAATATTATAATAGCACGTACCAATAAAATGATTGAATATTTGGGCCATTTTAAATTAAAAGTCTACTGTGTGAACAATGAACTCTCTTGGTCAACCATCATGGTTTGGATGGCGGTGGCACTTTCTTTGAACACCATATAAAGATGATTGACATGATGTAAAAACTAATAATAAATACTTTTTGAATGTTTTATTTAACATAAACTCCATTGTCGTCCAGCGGTTAGGATATCTGGCTTTCACCCAGGAGACCCGGGTTCGATTCCCGGCAATGGAATTTTTTTTGTTTAATATGACATGCAAGAATGTTTATAATCTTTTTTTTTTTTTCTGCAATGAATGAAAAAGTATGATAGTATGCACTAATTCAAGTGGTTGAGTGGAACAAGCACTCTCAAAAGGGCACGGTTTGATCCAACCATCCTTCAAACATCTTCCCCAATTACATAACATCCCCGATAATTGAATATCAAAAGTTAAAAAAAAGGTTAAATTCATCATTATATAAAAGTATTAATTATTATAAAAAGAAAATATTATCTTGGTATAAATAATTGTTTCTAAAACGAAACACAATGCTATAAAATATTAGGTTGAAATATGAAATTAAAACTAATTTTTCAATTAAAATGAAAGGAAAAAATGTACAATAAACTTAACTACTTTGTTTTTAAAATGAAAATTTTATAGCTTTTAAATGAACATGCATCTCTTATCAAACAGAAAAAGATGCATTTATCAATTTATTTTGGGTGCTAAGCATTTACTTCTAAAGAAGGAAATTGTTGTGAGAAATGAATGGGCATTAAAGTGAAGACAATAAAGCAATTTAAGTGGAATAGGGTGAAGAAGTCAAGCAATTTCTAGAGAAGTTAGTCTCAGTTGAACTAAAATGTTGGGCCAGCCCAAAATAAGAACCCACATTCGAACTTATACAAATGGATTTTTTAACGTTTTTTTCACATGCACAAAAAAGGAAGGTGTTCAAATCCCAGAGTCCCAATATCTCAGTTCCCTACGCGCTTCGCTAGAACCGAAAAATAAAAAACAAATAGAAAGATTTGTGCTTGTGACCACAAGAAGAAAAAAGATTTATGCTAGAAATTTATTCCGCACCTGAAAAAACTTAAAACGATATTAGGAGGAGATCATTAGGTTGTGTTTGATATAATTATTACATACATATATTTGGTATGTTTAATTTTTTTTTTATAAAAAAATTGTTATAAATATGGTTAAAACTTATCTATTTTTATGAGAATCTTAAATTTTTACTCATTCTTATGATGATATTTTAATAAAAATATTTCTTAAATTTTAAAAATATTTACACGGTCATGGATTCATAATAAGAACTAAATTCATGATTTATAAGGTTATGATTTTAAATTTCTGAGGCTTGGAATATGGTGAGCTCTAGAATTTAACTCATCTAATTTTTATTTATAAAAAATATATATTAATTATGAAAATAATTTTTTGTTGATCATTTTGAATTTTTAAAGATTATAAAAATTAGGAGTTGTAATCTTTCCTTAAAGATTAAAAAATGATCATTTTTTTATATTTTAAGGATCAAAATAATTTATTATTTATCTTTCAAGATTTAAAATGATAATTTTTATTTTTCAGAACTAATATGATGGATCTATCATCAGTTAAAAATAAAAAATAAGTATTCCCTCTTAAATTACAAGTTAAAATTTTAATTCTTTTATTGCTTTGTCTAAGTGAACTTTGAAGACAAACAATCATCCTTCCGTGTCAACATCATATCCTTAAGGCCTCCTTCATCTTCACATCATTGAATTTTTTTTTTTTTATCAAACTAAAAATATCAGGAAAAAAAACATGATTAGAAGATGTGAATAATATGTGATGTGATATATGATGTATTAGTATGATAATTGTGTTAGAATATATGATAAATATAATTCATAAAAAATATTTGGATCCAGTTTACATTTATAGCTTGGGTGCTTTATAAGCAACCTTTGGTTCATTTAATTAGAAACCGGAATGGAACAGGCGTTATTTTTGCTATTTTGGATGAATATTTCAAAACTTGCATCAATTTACTAAATTTATTACCATCATCCTATTGCCTCCAATGTCAATAAGAGCATTGAATCAGTTTGATTTATCTTTCAATACACGATAATTAATCCTATGTTTTCTCTCTTTTTTCCTTGCTTCATCTATCTTTAAATGAATAATAATTTATTATTATTATTATTATTACTTTTTGATAATTCTAAGGTATTAAATGTTAGAAAAGTTAGTATTTCAAAAAATTTAAGTTCCTTATTATTTAAAATTAAAGTTTGTTTATATTTTATATTATGTGTTAGACTTGTAAATAAGCTAACAAGATGACTGATTTTCTTTACTTGTGCTGTCAAAATATTAAATTAAATTTCATTTTTTTAATATCTTATTCAAAAAATCTTATTTAAGAAAAATTTCAAAGTTAACTTGATTGAATTATTATTATTATTATTATTATTCATAATTTTAAACGACTATTTATTTCCAAATTTAAATTGTAATGATTAACTTTTAATTATCGATTTTAAATATTTATATTTATTAATAGACTTTAATGTATTTATGACTTGTTGATAACTGGTTTTAAGGTCAATTATTATTATTGTATGTTGTATTTTAATTGTTAATGTTTCAAGTTTCGGTTTCTGATTACCAACTTCAAATTCTAAATTTAAATTAATTCTATTTAATTATTTTTAAAAATATATTCAAATTATATTTAATATAAGCAATTATTTTTTCGATCAATTTTATCTTACACCTATACTATTATTATTATTATTATTATTATTATTATTATTATGATTATGATTATGATTATTTTTATTATTATATTTTAAGTTAATACTATTAAAAAATCATATTTACATAATTATATTTTAGATTAGTTTAGAATTTTAAAACATTGAATGATCTTTTACTAAAACAAATATTTTAACTCAAGTTAAGCAAGAAAAGCAAAGAGCAAAGCAAACATAACATTGTTTCAAAGCAATTCCAGGATAAGACCTTCAAGGCACAAAATTGATGAACAATAGGCCGTTTGTGATAAATATCATACTTTTGATTTTAAAAAATAAAGTATTGTACCTTAAAAAATTTTAAAAAACTGAGGTAATTAATTCAATTTAAATCACTGAAATCAAATTGGTTCAAATTTAATATTATTTTTAAAATATCAAAATTGAACCACAAATATATTATATAATTAGATTAAATATATATTTTTCCCCTCAAAACTATTCCAAGTACCTTAACTATCATGATACACTTTGAAGGGTCGAGCAAAATTTATTTGGACTTATGAATCTAGGTTATGACCTTTTTATAATAATTTATTAAATTGTATAGCTAAATATCTTGTTTAGTTCCAGGGGGAAATGATACACTTGCGATGCTCAACATCATAATGTGATGTTTCATAGTTCCCTCCAAGGTTATAAGCATGATCATGTTATAGGTCGCCACAGTTGCGTGGAATGGTGAATGCATCCTTTCCTGTGAAGTTTGACATGATCATAGATTTTGCATGGTTTGTTCCAAGGTTTTCGACACAACCGTGTCAAAGGTAATTTACATCACTTCCAACCGATTTTTCTCACTGATTTCAAGAATGTATTCAAATCTTGTTTGGTTTGGCATTGAAAAAAACTATTATAGCACCTTTTTAATAAAAATACATCTTTAAAAAAAGGAAAATGATTCTCATACATCTCATTTAGGATGTGTTGGATGATAAAGAAGGAAAAGATAAAAGAAAAAAAATAGAGAGATAGAATGGGATATGTAATATAATAGAAAAAAGATATAAAAATAATAATAAAATGTATTGAAATGTAAATATTGTAAAAGTATAGGTTTAACATTTTTCTTAAAAAAAATAGATGATTCAGAGAAATACCTCCTTCGGGCTTGTATGTTTTATAATTAAATTCAATTCTCTTGTTTTATTTAGTACAAAACACATTTCAATAAAAAATATAATTTAGATTAATTAATGCATATATTTAAAAGATATTTTTTAATACTTTAAAATTAATTCTCCACAATTTTAAACCAAGATATAGTATATGACAAGGAGAATGTGGAGTTTGAGGAAAACGCCAGAAAAGGGTATCCACGAAAATGGAGTTAGAAACGGTGGCGCGCTGATTTAAAAATGGGACTGTGTGCATTGGCTTTGTTTTCTCGCTCATTTTATGGACAATGCTTTCAACAATGCTTCTTACTTCTTGCAATGGTTAAGCCTGATACAGCGTCAGATCATCACATTTTCCAAAATTGAGTTGGATTCTGAAAAATCTACGTTTACAAGAATCATCAAAGTTTGCAACTTCAAGAGAAAGACTTAAGCCATGACAAAGAAAGTGCATGTATTCCTGTTCTTTTATTCATAAGCCCAACATTTGGCAACAACTGAAGGGAAAATCACAGCAGCAAGCAAAATTGCATGGAAAAGAAGTTAAATAAAGACGAAAGATACTTATAGCACAAACTGAGGGGATCGCGAAATACACAAACTTTCAAATGCTAAGGTTTGAAGGAGAGAGGACGGAATGGCAGCATATAACTTAGTTGATTAACGATGAAAGGAAGACTTCTGTATAAAGAATTTACAGGTATGAAGAACAGAAGGGTTACCATAGTCCACTCTTGTTGTAATTTCCCTCTATCTTAGGTATCCTTTACTGGGTTTTTTGTACACAATGTATGCTGATAACTACTACCAACTAGTTGAAAGTTGAAACCCAAAACTTGATCAAGAATTTGTTCTAGATTGGCTTTACAAAAGTATACATGTTCAAACAGTTTGGAGGGACACTTCCGGAGTGAGGGTGGCCAACCAGTCCAACAAAGCCTTGTTCACAAGCTCCGGTATCTCATCATGTGGGCAATGCCCCGCTTGCAAGTTTACTAGAGTTGTTTTTGGATAGTACTCTTTGATTCGATTAGCTTTGGCAGGACCAACCCACGGGTCAAGGTCACCCCACAGCAATAGCAAGGGGCAAGAGAGTTCACTTAAGACAGCATCTAAAGTGTACTTGCTCTGATTCATCATGAAGCGTGTCATTAACCTGTAGACAACATTGGGTGAAGTAGTAAAAACAAAGAGGAATAACTAGGAGATGAAACTGATAATCAAAACTCTATTTAAAGCCACAGTAAAGGCTGATTCGTTGGTTTAGTGCACCGACATCGCCCAAATAGAAATGAATAGCACACAAAGGCTGAAATGGACACGGTCATGTACCTGTAATAAACTTCTCCAGCATTGGGGTCTTGAGCAGGCCTTGTTATAGATTCTACAAGATAGTCATCCACATTGGAAGAATTTATATAAACCTGTATGGACAAACTATGGTTTCAAACATATATACAGTGCCATAAAATTAAATAGAACAGTATTTAATGGGCAAATCAACTAGTAAGAAAATAAAAGGTAGAAGCAGCTTGCTGAAAGGGAATAAGCAGTCCCACCAAAGATAAAAAGCCTCTAGAAAATGATTATTAATATAAAAATATTCTATCATTTTGGTAACATAAATATGCTTTTATGAGTAGAAGATAGCAAGTAACATACACTTTTTAGGACTGATATAATCCGAGCCGGTTGCTTTGCCTGCCAGAATAAAAATCCAAGAAATACACGCTGGAAAACTTCCTTCAAAGGTTTTAGGACAAACTTTTGTAGAGATGTTTCTTCTGAAGTTTTACTTTCGTTTTTTCCAACACCAAATTGTCCGGCAGAATTTAGTAGAGCAACACCATTGACAAGCTCAGGCAACCCAGTTGCTGCAACCAAAGCAGTAAATCCTCCAAGGCTGAAAATTATCATGATTGAGATAAACATCATATTTTTACTCTTTTACTGCACATATGCAAAAATGTCAATTCTATACACAAACTATTTGTTATTTGTAATTTACTACAAATAAGACGTTGGTCCTGCAGCTGTGAACTCATCAATTTAATTTGACAACTCAAAAGCAAGAAAAAGATAAACATTGCAATAACCTAATTTGGCAACATAATACCTGAGAATTAATTTTTAGAAGTTGAGATAATTTTGTATACAAAATTGTTTCTGAAAATTGTTTTACAAAATAGTTTCTAAAACGGAAAATCAAAAGCAAATTAAACATCCCTTAAAACTAGTGAATTGTGTAATGAAGAATCTAGCATTTCAGCCTAATACCCTGATGTAAATCTTCTTACCTATTTCCAACTAAAACTGTTGGTTCTTTTACTATTTCCTTCAAGAAGTCCACTACTTGATCCCTCCACACCATGGCATCATAGTCGATAAGTGCTTTGTCACTCCACCCAAATCCAAGCAAGTCTAAGGCATATACCTTGTGTTTCTTAGCCAATTCTGGAATGTTGTACCTGGAGATATGCAAATAAAGATATAAGACTAACTCCATAAACAAAAAAAGAACCAATGAACTGACAATTGAAGCCATTAACAAACATTAAATTCTAATCAAAATTGCATACAATGCAAAGACAGAACAGAACCACTCAAGCTTTTCTTATCTTACAAGAAAGAGGTATAGGGGCATTAACATTTTGTTGCAGTATTACACAGGACATTTTTAGCACATTACATGTTATATCAGCACTCTTTTTACGAGGTCTAAATAAAAACAGAAGATTTAAACAGCTCATAAACATGGGCGCACTCATTTTTTTTATTTGCTGCCCATCAGGTTTTCTTATTTGGCTAATTTAAGCAATAAAACAAGGAAACGAGAAATGCATAAAATCTGTTGGCAGAAACAGAGGGTTCAAATACAATTTTGGTCCTTGTAGTTTACATTGATTCGATTTTGTCACAAATAGTTTAAAAGTTTGGTTTATTCGTCCATATGCTTTCATTCCATTTAGATTTCGGTCCTGGTCAGCAGCAATATGCCACCACACATACTCTTCAAGAGACAACCGTCAAGAATAATGTTTGCTAAATTATATGGATCAAAACACAAACAAAATAAAAAAACTCAACAGAATGAAATTATAAAGAACAAAACCAAGACCAAAAACCAAATGTATAAAATATTAGGATCGAAATTAAAAGGCTTAAACAAGTTCTTAGTCTCTTAAAATATTAGGGTTTGTTGTTCAAGTCCAGATAAAAATTCTTTTTGGTTTTCCTCTCTAAAACTCACAAAAATGACATCATTTTAGTTTTAGGTGAGGTATTAAAATCATGACATAATTTTCATTAAATATAAAAATTTAAAATTTTTATAAAAAATAAAACAAGAAAGTATGATAATGTCTAGGTTGAATAGCTTTATTTAAACGAAACCAAAATAAAGTATAGGAAAAGAAACCTCCAGTGGAATGCAGAGGCTCCAAAACCATGAATAAGTAGAATGGGGGAACCTTGTCCTTGCACTACGTAGTGAATTTTATGACCTCTCCATCTCCAATAATTGTACCCTTCTTCTCTATACGGCAATCTCTCAAAACCTAAAGCAACATTCTTTGATAAGCACAAAGCAAAATGGAACATAAAAATCATCAAGCATTCCCTAACCTTGAGTTTGAGAAGATATGTGTGGTTCTGCATTCAGAGTAGAAGCCACGATTCCTTTAACGGCAAAAGTCCTTCGGCTCATTTCGCATTTGCTTCCTTCAAAGAACACCAAAAATCAGCAGATTCAAAATTATTAAAGAAAAAAGAGAGTAGAGAGAGATGTTAAAGAGACAAACGTTGAGAGAAAGGGAGTGGAGGAAGGAGGGTTGGTTTAGTGAGTTGGGTTGGAACAGAAGGCGAAAGAGCGGAAATTGAAGAAGCCATTGATAAATTGATGATAGAGTTAGGTTGTGAATGGTTAAGCAATTCCAATTCAACAATGAACGCTGCGAAGTACATAAGAGTGGGAGTTTTTTGTGGTGGGTGATGTTTTAGTGTTGTGGCAGACTCTATGCCAGAGACAGGTCAGATACTTTATGGGTTACTTCCTATTTATGCGGACTTTGTATAAAGTAAATCGTTCAGTCAAGGAAGAAAAGTGAATTACATCTATTTAAATTGAATGTAAATTATTTTTTTTATATGATTTAATTATTTTATATGATTTAATTTTTTTCCCCGTATATAACTATCATTTTGAAGTTTCTAGTCTACACCTAATATTTATACATTTTTTACTAACTATAATTTCAAGGCTGATTATTAACTAATCTTGAAAAATAAATATTTTTTAACTAATTTTTTATAATAAAAAATTGATATATCAATTTTTTATTAAAAATTATTTGAGCATACATTCAAAATTATGGATTTTCTATTACAAATAAAAATTTTAAAATAATTTATTAGTGTAATACTTTTAAAAATAATTGTTTATATCACTATTAACATAAAGAAAAGTTATGTGACTTGATATTATATAAAAAAATTATCATGTCACATTTATTATTTTATCGAACATGGTTATTTCATATTAATTAATAAATGATAAAAATTTTATTTATTTAGGATATTTATTAAAATAAATTAAATAAATAAGAATGTTTAATTACATAATATATGTTTGAGGTTAAAATAGTAATTATCATTAATGAGTAAGATATATTATAATTTTAATTTAAGTGGAGAGGCATCACATAAGTAGATTAGTATCATAATATACTATAAGTATAGATCAAGTTGAAGATGTGTCATACTAAAAAGTTGATCAACTTAGAGATACGTTATAAGTGTGGCCTAATTTTAAAATGCATCATGTCAAAAAGTGGATCAATCTAGAAAAATACCACAATTGACTTGCGCCACATTTAGTATAAGTCACCCTAAGATACATAGGTGATCATGAATGCAAATTTCACTTCCTACAGAAAACCTTGTTGTTATTTATGAATGAAAGTTTTTTTAAATCTTCATATATTGTCTTGTTACTACTTTGCATCTGTTTGAAAATTTCTGTTTTAGATTATGATTTTTTAAGTTTACATTATTTTTTTGAGTTTAAAATAAATTTTAGTTTATGAAAAAAAATTATATTATTTTAAACTTTAATATTTACTGATTCCTTTCGAAGTTTGAAAAAATAATTTTGTTGTGTAGGTAACTTAAAAAATTTATATCAAAATGAGTGAAATTATTATTGTTATAAATTTAAATGGTATAATTTTTTAAGAAAAAAATAAGTTAAATTTTGAAGAAAATAAAAAATTAGTTCATGTTAAAATAAATATAAGAGTTAGTCAACTTAAACAAAAAATATAAAAAAATTAAATCTTTCTTCAAATCAAATGATTTTTTTTAGTAGGGAGATTTTTTATTTCAATTGAAAAATTGAATATAATAGTTTTTAAATATTCGAAGATGACGATATTAAATTTATGAGCAATGCTTAGGAACAATAGTCGTTAATGTCAGTATTAGAAATTTATCTTGAAGTTGATATGGTTGGGAGTTTGACAATATTGATACAACATAATGCTTTAAATAATCAAGTTCAAAAAGATTGTTCTATAATAATTGGTAATTTAATGGATGTATGCATAAATATTTACTATTTTTTATGTTCTAATTTTTAATAATGTTGGTTTTATAAACATCTTATAAAGGTGGAACTTTATAAAATGATGATAGTAATGATCCAAACTATGATCTTCTACCAACATGGTGAAATAGTGAGAATAATGATGAAATTGATAAAGGTGTTGACTACGATAATCTAATTGATTCAAATGAAAGAGAACAATAATTTAATGATAAGCGTTGGTCTTAGTTTGATATCTTCTGCAGTCAATGTATCTTTATTTGGATTTGAATAAATGACACCATCAGGTAATAGTAGACATGTAAGTAACATATCTTGTAAATTAATCGTCAATATTTATTGTAAGATGTTTACATATCAACTCATGTTGGAGGTATACCTTTCAGAATAGTTCATCTCACTATACCAATATTTGTTTGGAACATGAAGATGAATATATCAATTTTTTTTGGATTTGATGGACCTTCTAATTAATGTATAGGGGATGAGTTATATGTTGGGTTATAACTTGTGATGAAAGATGAAGTTAAAATGATAGTTAAACATTATTCAACAAAGGTACATCATACTTTTATTGTTATTGAATCAAATTCACTTTTTTATATGTAAATGGTCTTAATCACATGCATGGTTGTTCATGACGAATGTGAACAATAACATAAAAAAAATAGATAAATGGATCATAACAAAATAGGATAAGCAACACACGTGTGTCAATGCATCACTTTTACAAGATCATAACAAGTTGGACTCATATTTTACATGTTCATGCATTTTAGGTATGAAATATGTTCAATTCAAGTATATATTTATTATAAATTACACTATGTTCAAATTTTAATTTTAATTATTTTTATATAGGCATAGAAAATCAAGAACCCTGTGTGTTGATATCTTTAATACATGAAATAATACAAAGTTAATATGGATACACAATTTTATATAGGAAATCATGGATGACGAAACATAAAACAATTGTCCTTGTTTTTGGTGATTAGGATGAGTCTTACGCAATATTATCGAGATGGTAACATCACATGGTAAATTTTCCTTAGGATTGGTCTACAAAGTTGAGATGATTAAGGTTGTGGTTGGTTAACAAGTTGATAATCGATATCAAGAGTTTTTTTTAGCATTTTTTAAATATTTAAGCAATGTTGTGAAGCTTTCAAGTACTACAAACCATTGATTTAAATTGATGGAACTTTCCTATATGAAAAATAAAGAGGCATATTATTAATAAAAACAACTCAAGATGGTAATAATTTTTGTATACCAATTACATTTGTTATTGTGGAGGGCTACACCTTAGATGCATGAAGTTGATTTTTGGTTTTGTTACGAGAGCACGTGACACAAAGGGATGGATCTATCCTATATCAAGCTGACATCAATGCATCAAATTTTCTATGAATAATCCACACCTTGGATGATAACCTCCACATGTTTATCATATGTACTATATTCGACACATTGTAAGTAATTCTAATATCATTTTAAGAATAAAAAAATTAAAGAAGAATTGCTTAAATTAGGCTTATTTTATGTTTACCATGTTTTGTATTTTATGGTGGCCGATGAACCTTTCATTAAGTGTGTTTCTATTTATTAACAAGATACACACCATGAAAACATTTATTTGACGAGGGACTAAAAAAATTTAGACAAAATAGCTATGAGGTTGTTAGATGGATTGATAGCATCTCAAAAAAAAAAAAGAGTCTGGCTTATGATAGGCATGGTCGACAATATGGATATATGACAACAAATTTATCAAAGTCAGTTAATAAAATTTTGAAAGGTGCTCATAATCTCTCAAATACAACTCTTGTTAAATGTACTGTAGTTGCTTGGTTGAATACTTTGGGCAAATGGGGTAGTTGTTAAGATAAGATTTGACTCTAGTCAATGATATTGTGGTAAGCTTATGGATAACATTAGAAAAAATCAAGAGGAAGCATATTCTCATCAGGAGATTTGGCATCTAGTCTTCATGTTTTGAGGTTGAAAAAGCATTCAATTCTGTCTTATAATGCGATTGTAACAAATGGGAAGTAGATTTTTTTAGAAGGATGTGGGATTTATCAATTATTCAAATACCTATGTTCACATGTTATCGTTGTATGTGTTATTGTAAGCATGGACTTTACCAATTTGTGGACCATGTTTATACAATCGAAAATGTTGTAAATGCATATTCAACTTAATGGTGGCCAATTAGAAATGAGGTTGCACTTCCGCATATTCATCCATGGATACTAGTCCCAAATGACAAGAGATTATAAGGAAAGGGTTGTTCGAAATCTACATGTATAAGAAATAAAATAGATTGGACTGAATCATAACCAAAACAATGATGTCAACTCTATAAAAAAATTGGTTATAACCAATCTTGATGTGCTCGTTGAGGGCAAGGATAAATTAAATGTTAATGATGATGTAAAGAATAATCTATGCTTTGCATCTTAATTATGCTTGTTTAACAATCTCATTTTAATGATTTCATCGTATCGTTACCATTTCTTATGCTATGTTGACACAATAATTTAAAAATAATTTTCTCTTAAAATAAATAAATTCATATTCATAACATGTCAATTGTTTGGACAAATCTTAAACAAATGAGTCTATAACAAACCAAGCCAACATAACATGCTAACACATAATAGTCCAACAAAATAACTGAATCAAGCATGCATGGATACACATGAATAACAAAATATGAATGCATAAAATGGACCATAAAACTAGTCATCAACATCTCAATTCCTTACCGATCTTTTTAGGTTCCAATGACTATGCTATGTGACACCTTCTTGGGGATCATCAAATTCGAGCCCATCATGAAATGCAACTAACAATTTTGCATTCAATTGATTTATTGTCTACTAAAATATTTAAATATATGTAGAATATTAACATATTGGTGCATGAATAGAGGTGATGTGGTCATGGTGGGATTAAACGAAGATGATGTATAAAAACTTCTACCAAGTTCAAGATCTGTCATGGGTGATGACTAAGAAATACCATAAAATTCCCTAAGAGATAGAAGATTTGGTGACGTGAAATGAGTAATTGATGAGGAAGCTCCCCTATCTTTAAACGAAGGCCCTCCTAATTGAAATGATGACAACCCTCCAATAAAGCCAATATTATCGTACGATACTCGTCCAAAAAAATTGGGTGCAATAAATGAACCTTCACTCGATGAACCTACAAATGATGGACTTGTATCACCATTAAATTGTTGTGGTGGATAAACATAAGTCAGCTGTAATGATGAAGGTACATCCTGTGAGGGTGGATATTATCCTTCCTGTCACTATGGAATGGAAGAAATATGTAATTCATTCTCCACATGCCTTCAACGACGTTGAAGTTCTTGACGCTCAACTCTATCTCTGGCATATCCGTTGAAGTTCCTATCATGGTGGATCTTGGGTAGCAATTGATGCAGACATCTAAGCCTTAACAACATGATCCTCCCCTTTGTACACCACCAGTATATCTACATGTTGCCATACGTGTTGCATGGGAAGTGGTAAAGAATGGCTTCCCGATTAAGTCATTTTTTATGTGATATAATGATTATTTTTGCCTAATCCATCTATAAATAATAGAATAAGATACTACTAATAATGAACATAATGTGAAGATTCCAAATATCTTGTGCTTAAAATACTTACTACTTAGCCTTTTATTGCATATTTTCTTGTGATCCATTCTCTTGTATGACAAGTGTACCATCTCATACACTCGGATTTGACAATCATCATACCATCACTAAGCATCCATAAGCACACAAATTGATGTTTGTTAATCCATAAAGCCAAAAATGAAGTATAAGCCTGAATTAAGTTATCATTAGTCTTCCCTTTTTATATCAATCCATGAATATCATCGGTTAGGTTGGGAGTTGGAAAATATGTTGGCATATTCCAAATTGTCACATTATTCCATCTAGTTGGTATCAATCTACAATATGAAAGCAAAATAATGGAACAATGTTATCCAACAATCATATTCGCCTTTGCATTTTTCAGGCAACATATGAATTACATGTGCAGATGATTGCCACTTAATCTACATAATAAAATAATACAAGTATGTCAATTTTTAATTTTATCATATAATATTTAATAATTTTAAAAATAAATAAATTATATATTTTTATTTCATGGTCTCAAAAAGCATGCCTATAAAATCATAAATTCTGTTTAACTACCTTAAAGGAACATCTCCTCCATTTATAACAATCAATATGTTAATCAAAATTAATATTCAATATTAAATTGAAATAAAATAACATGAAAATTATACCCAACTTTGTATGGAAGTGTAAAATTTGCTATCACAGGAGCAATGAGAACAATAAAAGAAAATCTATCCGAAGTCCATAATTGTAACAACAATGTAATTTTGCATATCTTTTTTTTATCATAGTTTATCAATATACATAACTCACAATAAAAATAAGTTAGAAAAGTTGATCTCTGATTATATTGGCCACATCGATTGAATTCAACCAATAGTGGAAGGTTCCTAAATGGTACCCTACTACTGGAATGATCACACAACTACTTCATCAATCAAACAAATAATTTAGGTACTAGACTTGATTATCAAAATGGTGCTCTACATTGGAAAAATGTTGATTTAGTTAAGTCATCTTGATAGAGGCTCCATGCAACTCATTTTTGGATGGGAAAATTTTCAAAAGTTCAATCACAATCAACTTCCACACTGAGCTGAAGTACTTTCAATAATCAAAAGTCCATTTATAGGCAACCCACTCAAAAGTGTTACATCTTCAATTCTAATTGTACATTTTTCAGGTGACATATTAAAAGTGTATGATTTAGGTATCCATTTTTTTTTATTAAACTTTCAATTAAATGAGGATCATTTTAAAAAAATTGAATTTGAGCAATCCCTAAAAGATCAAATCTCTTTAAATAATTAATAGTCTACTTTAAAATTTATAAAATATTATTTTTTCAAATAGGTTATTCTTTAGATCTTTAAATCTATATTTAAAATATTGTTTCAAATTTGCTCCACTATATGAAATTCTTTTAATTTTAATAATAACATATCATTTGATTCCAATTTAATATCAGAACTAGATGGTAACAAAGATATCATTAAATTCCATTCTACAAATTATACATAACTAAAAATGGACAAATTATAATTAATTAAATTATTTAATGATAATCAATAACATTATAACAATTCTATAATGGTTACAATTGATAAAAATATTTAATTTTAAAATATATTAAATTATATTGAAATATAAAAATTAAACATTTATATAGATACAATTTAAAAAATATAAACATTAATTGTACAATTAAACATCATTCTTATAAAATATAATATAATATAAAAAATTAATTTAATATTATAATAATAATACTATTCACATAACAAATATATTTTATTTTAAATTAATTAACATATAAATATTTTAAAAATTATAAAAAATTTACATCATGCTTATTTAGAAAAGAAAAGCACGTAAACATTAATAATACTTTGTACTATTATAAAATATTATAAAATTTAAACGTTAATTATCCAATTATAAAATAATAAATTATAAAACTATTAACACATGTATTTTAAATATTAATAAAATTATTACTTGTATAAAGATGTTATTAAACTATTAATTATTGTTACAAATCACTACATTAAAGATCTAGATGAATAAATTATGGAATATGATTTTACAATATTATTTATTTTTAAAACCTGATTAATATTTATTAATTAAAATATATATTAAAAATTTTATCATTGTTATAATTTAATTAAATTTATAATTAATGCACATATTTTTTAAGTTATTATTAAAAAGTCTACAAAAATAAATTTATTAGTACTATTATGACATGATTCTATAGATAAAAATTTATTTTAAACATAATTTAATATTAAAAAATTATGAAATATATTATTTAATAATTAATTATTATTTACGATAATAACTATATTTAATCTTAAAATATAATATTATTTAAAATATAAATAAATTTAAATCTTTTTTAAACATAATTAGGGTAATAAATAATAAATTACTAAACTTAATTTGATTGTTTTTATTAAATTATTATTATGAAAACATTAATACTATTATAATAACATTATAAATTAATAATTAAGAAATATAAATATTAAATACAAATATATTTTTTATACAATACAACATTATATGTTTATCATAAATAATGATGAACAAAACTAATATTAATTACACATAACATTCTATTATACACATTAATTGATATAAATTAAAATATAAATTATTATGCATATAATTTATTTAATGTAAATATATTTATTGACAAATAAAAACATACACAAATTTGTAAGTTATCAACAAAATAATAACTTAATCCCTCTCTTCCACTTTGCTGCTTCCTTTATTGGATATTTTACTTTTTTTTTTCTTTTAACTTGCACTTTCAACCTTCATCAATCACTTTTCATTTTTAATTTTTCAAGACTTGCATTCAAAAAGTCATGACCACTAAAATAGTGGTCCCAACGTCTATTGTGAAGCATCTCTAAACATTCTCACAACCTTCATAATAGGCCATTGTAGATATATCGTCGACATTGATGCAATAGGACAAATGTGACGCACCTTGGACTAGTCTGACAGGTGATAACTGCACGTGATTAACACACCTGATGCTGATGGATCAATGCATGATGGAACACTTTAGGGAGCTAACGGTGCATCATCAACTATCTCCATGCTGATAGTGTCTCACCTTAAGAAGCTTTCAACAACTGTTGTGAGCACCAATTTTTGTCCGGGTAAAAATCTTCCTTAATTAATTAATTTATTAAATACCTTTAAAAAGCAAAGCTCAAATTGTCAAAAGAAAAGAGAAGGAGTTGCAAAAATTAAATAAGCAAGTGAATAGATAATAAACAAATAAAGCTAAAAAAAATTAAAAAAAAATAAAAAAATTCAGTTAGGTTAGTTGGGAGTTAGTTATAGAGTTAGTTGGGCTAGGGTTAGGAGTTAACTTCCATTAGGTTAATTCCACCATGGTTAAACTAGGGGTATAAAGGAGATTTTGGGAAAAAGGAACGGTTACCGGAGTTTTGGCACAAAAAAAAATTGAAAGTTACTCTGAAAAGTGTTTTTTAGTTCTCGCTTGAGGTTTTTTGGTTCCGGAAAACGATTCAAGCCCCTGGAGACTGTGTTGATTACAAGGGAAGAGTCCCTGTATTTCTCTTGGATTCGGATTCGAGTTCAGCTGATCGAGTGCAGGGTTTTCCCCTTCCCCATTGAGACTGTGAAGTCTTCTTCGTTCTGTTTCTTGCGTTCAGCATTTACAGGTAGGCTCACGTTCATCGTTTTGCCCCTATATCTGTAGAATGTTATCTTATTTAAGCTTAAAACCTTGGTTGATTTGAACCTTTGGGTAGACGAAGTCTAATTCAGAATTATGGGATGAATGGTGGGCATGAATGTAATGTTTCCATGACTGAGCGAGGTTAAGATAAAGAAACAAAAATTGAACTTTGTGGCGTTAATTTTACTCTGTTTGGAGAGGTTCAATGCTGGAAACATATCATCGAGGTTATTTCCTATGCTAATTCGAGAATCAATTGGCCTAAAAACCATTATTTGCGATGTATGCCCTTTTAGAAAGCAAGAAGTGGTGTTTCGTTGATCTGTGCTTTCTTTTTAGATGGAATATCAGCTGGTTTAGCAAAGGTAGGTTATGTTGGAAATCCTTTGGTTTTACTGATGAGTATTTAATGAATAATTAACCCAGTAGCATCATTTTCAGAATATGATCTGATATAACCATCGTACGCCTTGCCTATAAGTCTGATTGTTTGCATTAGTGCCTAAATTAGCTAGCAAAAGTCTGGGTGTCTGTAATAGAATTCATGGTTATCTCAACCAGACCTAAGACCATAGCATAAGGTTTGTCTAGAGGGTACGATCAAGATAAAGATAAGTTCTTTATCAATCGGTATCAATGCCTAGCCTCAGGTTTAATTTGATGATTAGTCTTTGGTGAGGCAAGCAATATGGGAATTCCTTTCTTGAATCAATGAGTGATTTTCCACTAGCAGATTTTCAAATTAGTTAGATATTAGATTAAAACCTCCAATTCCTCAATAACCGACTATTGAGTCTTCTGGGGAAATCACAACAGTTTCTTTTTGTTTGCTAGCACTTACAATACCAGGTTAGTATATAAGCAACCCCAACCTGTAGTTAGAATAGATAGATGTTTGATGCAAAACTGGTTCCGAAACTAAGAGGCCGCTTGGTTGCCTTCTGTCATCAAGAGTTAGTTTTTTGATAAAAAGACCTGAAGCCTGAAAGAATAGTCTAGCAGCAAGGGCCATGAAGGTGAGGGATAGTCTAAGCATTCAGATGGTCAGAGTAGATATCTTACAAATTAGTGTTAATATACTGGTCATGAAAATACTTCAGAAACCCAAGTTTTGGCTAGGGGGTTCTGTTGAGGAGTGGAATGTCATGCTACTCAGGTCTTCTTTACTTTAACTTATAAAATTCTGCCTAGATTAGCACTTAGTCTACAAGTGACAGCAGGACGTTTATAGATTTCACACCTTTGGCATCTTAGGTTGCTAACACATGTCCTGATTTGGTTCAGAGAAACGCAAAGAACAAAGACTAAGGATTCCTGATTCAGTGAAGGTTTCTCAGGCCTGATACTGAGTTATGCAAGGGTATAGTGACTTGATAGTCCTGTTAGCCTTTTGGACCCTGTACTTTTTACCTGAGAGTCAGCCTGTGTCGTAGCAATGGCAGTGGCAGGAGCCATACTTTGGGGTCTGCAGTAGATACCAAAGGGCTTTGCTGTTAGAGCAGACCTCTGATAACATTTGCATTATGTCGTCCAACTATGAACATAGGGTTCCTGATTACCATAGCCATACCTAGGACTAAGCATAAGCTGGTCTGAAAATGCCTATCAGATTCGGGTCAGTTGGTACCAATGACCAGTCTCTAGCTTAACCTGATAGAAACCATTGATAAGGGAAATCATAGAATGGAAACTTACACTTAATATTTGCATTTTAATAGTTTAAACTAGAGGATAGCTAGGAACAGTTATGAGGACCCTGGAGCTGTTCTATCTAAATTGAGAGCTGTTTGTTCCTCTAGACCAAAAAGAGCCTTGAAGCCAGGTTCTGGTTAATGATGGTCAAGGAAAGTGTTAGTGATGTCTTAGCTGGAACCTGTGGACAAATCAGATGGGAGAAACATAAAATCAGTACCCTTTTAGGATTGAGAAAAGGCTTGTCTGGTGCTAGGTGCAAATCATAGGCCTCTGAGTAAAGTCTGGTTTATAAGACAAAGTCTAGCATGCCCGATAGGTAGGTCTGGATCACATCAACCTCAGAACCTGTGGGATTAGGAGTTAATTAGGCAAATATTCAGAGGTTTAGGTAATGGGAATCAAATCAAAATCAGCAGCCAGTATGGTTGACCAATCAGATTCTGTTTTTTTTTTTAAAAAAAACCTGCCCTTATTCAGCTAGGCACTGATCCAAGTCTGAAACCTTGTAGTGTAACTTGGTCTCTGCCTCTCAGACTTGGCATAACAGTAAAAGCCCTGATGGAGCTTTGGACTAGGCAATCTCCACCTTCCACTCTCTGAAACTATGGCAGCACTCATGCTGTATACTGATCCTATGTTCTCAATCCTACATACCTGTATTAGAAGCTTAAAATAGGTGGTTAATGTGTCTGGACAGTAGGTCAAGGGCTCAGGTTTCAGGGCATAGCAGGAGTCTAGTCAAGTTTGTGATTTGGTATGCTTATCCTGTGAAAGTTGTGTGACCTGCAAACAGTCACCAACCCCACAGGGCTTGTTGCTTTGGTTTCAGGATCATTTAGGGGGTCTTTGGGGTTAAGGTGTGAATTCATTACATGGGACTTTGCAATAACAGGTTAGCAGGAGTCTTCGGACATGATTACTAAAGGGAGACAGCATCTCCTAATCAGGTTTTGCCACAATGGCAGAGACAGCAAAATGGATTTAGATCCTATAAGTTGCACAGGTAGTAGACTAATCTGGGGAGTATCAGGGCCTAATTTTGTAAGTCATGGACCTAGGCAGATAGGGGTTATAATGGTTTTGGGATTATCCTGAAACAAATTCATGTATAAAAAATCCTTAGCCTAGGCAGGAATGAGCTAATTATAAGCTAGCCTTGACAGTTGGTTCCTTTGCCCAGGTTCACCATTACACTCATCCTGACTCCAGACCACACACCTTAGGTAAAGAAATTGGAATTAGGGGCAGGACTTGGTCCTGGCCTTAGTGAAAACAAAGATAGATTTAAAGACCCTTTTTGGCTTAGATTGGTACCATAATCAACTTGTGGCAATAGTTAAGGTAGCAAAATGTACTGGTTAGGCATCAAACCAAATTTATAGCTTGAGTAATAGGGTCTGTTCAGTGAATTAAAAAGGGTCTTGGGTCCACCTTAGTAAGGTCCTCAGCTCAACAGCAAATAGACAAATTTTCAAGTTTTAAAACCCTGATGAGGTAGCTATAACAGTTGCAGGTCCTAGATTTCAAGATCCATGAGCCAAGTAATGTGTACAACAGCTGAGGCATACTAGGTTATGTCAGGCTAATTCTCAATAGAAACCCGAATGCTGCAAGTTCTAGGCTATTGAATAATACCAGGCCCGAGCTAAATGGGCCTAGATTCCATAAAGACCAATTTTTCTACCCAGATTTACTCTATTAGGCCTTGCACCTGTTAGCATCAAGTGGGATAGGGGTTTAATTCAGTACTGTTACAAACCATGACCTAAAATAATAGAGTTAGACCAACTTGTAGAAGCCTAGGCCTGATATGTTGAAACCTATGCATTTTGAATTAGAGAAAAAAAGGGCTTTGCTGATAAGAAACTCACAGTCTTAATTTGGAGCACAGGAGGTGGGTTCGGTTAACCTCATGACAGTCAATAGCTTTAGGACCATTTCAGGGTTCTGAATTAGTCAAAAGGGCCTATGATTCCTTGAAATGATTTTGGATCAAGTCTGATGACAATAACAGTTTTAGAGATGGTATTTTTAATGACCTTTCTTTCTTGTGGCAGTGGTTACAAGGGAAGATTAAACCAGATAGGCCTCAACCAGACTTACAACCTGAGAAATAAGGTCTGTTCAAGGCATCAAACCTGATCCAATGTTTACTTTAGACTCATATAAGAGCAAAAAGGAGCTTAACTAAAAAATTGATCGGAGAGTAGTGTAAATTCGTAAGGGCCATAGGAAAGTCTGAAGGTTAAAGCCAGAAAACCTAAAAGTCATGTTTAATCTATGCTAAGCATTTGAGAATCTAAGCCATTCACACTGATTCTGTTGGTAGCACTTATACCAGCCAGATTTGAATGTTTGATAGCAGGAAACCCAGCTAAAATTCGTGTGGCATCAATAACTTGAAGGGCATGAATAAGATAGGGTATAGGAAGTTGGGGAAGCCCTGTGAACTTGTCAAAGTGGCTACTATTACTGCCTTCGGTCCTAGTTTGGCAATGCTGTTATCTTCTTATGGTAAACCCCTCTAATCATGTTCTTCGACCAAACTACAACCATACTAGCTACCCCAGCACTTAGGCCTATTATGATACAGTGTTCGAATATATAGAGGCCAATTGAAGAATAAATCAGTTCTGATAAAATTGGCCTGCTACAGATTGAGATAAATTAGGAATTGATTAAAAATCCTAATCAGGATAATAAGAGGCTTTTGATTCAACATATACAGCTGCACTAGAGTAATACATGCCTTGAAGCATTCATATGTAATAAAGAAATGGTCTCTGGTTTGTAATTGATTAAGAACAGTAACCATATGATTGACAAAGCTTTAGTAGTAGGTTGTAATACCTTATAGCTTCTAAGCCAAACAGGAGGTAAACTAGTGTAAGGAAAACTTTAAAAAGGGGGGGGGGACTGAGAGTCAGTCCAGTAGAGGATCAATCTTAGTCCTTTAGTCTGTTAATCTGATCTATTCACAATAGCAGTTTCAGTTTTGAAATTCGTAGGATAGATAGAAGGCCAACTAACTTGGGAAACCTTCTGTTTTATATCTAAACTAGGATTGGGAAAACTTGTAATAGTAAACTAGTAAAGGCCCTTATCCCTGCAAAAGGCCAGATGTAGACTTAATCTTGAGCAAAGTGACTACTGTGTGGCCTGTGAAAGAGCAACAACAGGTTTAAATGTCATGATTGCAGGTACAACGACGTCCTAGATAAATTTTGAAAGGCTAGAAAAGCCACGGGCCCTATACAAAACAAATAATGGGAGAATATATCATTGTGCTTTGTTTTTCTCATTTCAATTTTCTGATCCATGTTCTGTTTTCACTAAGCCTTTGTCTCAAACCTTTTTTAATTCACTCTTTAATTCAAAAATTCCTGGTTTTGGATTTTTTCGAAATTCATGCAAACAGGTTCTAACACGAACGAGTAGCATTCTCTACCGTGTCGTGTTTTAATTCGTGTGGGATCCAAATACGGCTTACGACGATTTAGGATCTCGCAAGCATGAATTTCTGAAAACCATTACTTTCAATAAAATCTTATAAAAAATGTCTGTTTTTAAATTTTCCGAAATTCATGCAAACGGGTTCTAACGCGAACGAGTAGCGTTCTCTACCGTGTCGTGTTTTAATTCTTGTGGGATCCAAATATGGCTTACGACGATTTAGGATCTCGCAAGCATGAATTTCTGAAAACCATTACTTTCAATAAAATCTTGTAAAAAACGTCTGTTCTTTTTATTATTTTTCGAAATTCATGCAAACGGGTTCTAACGCGAACGAGTAGCGTTCTCTACCGTGTCGTGTTTTAATTCGTGTGGGATCCAAATACGGCTTACGACGATTTAGGGTCTCGCAAGCATGAATTTCTGAAAACCATTACTTTCAATAAAATCTTATAAAAAACGTCTGTTTTTAAATTTTCCGAAATTCATGTAAACGGGTTCTAACGCGAATGAGTAGCGTTCTCTACCGTGTCGTGTTTTAATTCGTGTGGGGGTCCAAATACGGCTTACGTCGATTTAGGATCTCGCAAGCATGAATTTATGAAAACCATTACTTTCAATAAAATCTTGTAAAAAAACGTTTATTATTTTTATTATTTTTCGAAATTCATGCAAACGGGTTCTAACGTGAACGAGTAGCGTTCTCTACCGTGTCGTGTTTTAATTCGTGTGGGATCCTAATACGTCTTACGATGATTTAGGATCTCACAAGCATGAATTTCTGAAAACCATCATTTTCAATAAATTCCTATTAAAACGTTTCTTTATCTAAAATCATCCCGTATTCTTTTTGAGATCAAGTCTCTTAATTAGAACTACGTAGCCTTGAGTTTCCCATTGCACCCGGGAATACGTAGGAGCAGGATCAAGTCCTGTCAGACTATTTTCCATGAACCTATTTATTTTCTATTCTATTTTAAGGGGATCAAACAGTTTTCAAGATATCACACACTCAGTTTAAGGGTACCGTTCCTTGGAACGGGCGAGTAGGGTGCCTAATACCTTCCTTACTCGTAACCGACTCCCGAACCTAGATTTTCTTCCTCAAGTTAGGGTTTTTCCAAATGTTTTCCCTTAAAATAAAATTTGGTGGCGGCTCAACAATCAAAATTAAAATTCTTTCAAAATTTAGCAAGTTCGTCGTCTCGTTGTAATTACGGTTATGACAACTGTGATGCGTTTTGATTTGCATCCATCCATGTTAGTGGTATGTCATTTTGTTGAAAATTCTTGTATATCAAAAAATTTAAAGTCGTACATTACTTTAAATAGGATTAGATTCTCCATTACATATCCAATAGAAAACCATGATAGATGACAACAATGCATGAACCACACAACTATACATTAATCATATTATTAAAATACAATAGTTATTATAAATTATATAAGTGTTTACAAAATTAACAAATTTTATTTTTACCTTAAAAAAGGTTTTAATAACAAAATTGTATTATTAAAATTTTTTATATACTAAATACTAATTTAGCATATAAAATTTTTTTATTGAAAAAAACCTTAATTTAAAAAAAAATAGCATTGATAGTCATAAAATATTTTCTTGTTACTAACTTGACTTGAACTATAATATATCTATGGCTAGATTGCAATTAGTATAGCTAGAAAAAAAATAAGTTTAATGTACTTTTAAAAATTCACTTAAAATGAAAAAAATATGATCACAAATTTTATTGGAAGTATTTAATTTTACTTTTAATTAATACAAAATATCTTAACATATTTTTTTACAATTGAAACTAAAAATTTAAAATCTAAAATTTGTATAATTAAATATTTATAAATAAATTAATACTTAAATTTAATAGATTTAATATTATATTAAAAAATTAGATTTAACTAACTTTTAAAAATTAGTCTAAAAAATTATCCTAAAATTTATAAAAAATATTTTAATTTATATTTTTAACTAATATAAAACATCTTAATAATAATAATTGTGGTAAATGGTTGTACAAATTGTATATCACCTTCAATCATCCTCATGTCACCTTTAAAAAATTTAGTTAGATTAAAGTGTGCTTGAAAAAATTTAGTTAGATTAAAATATGCTTGATAAAATTAATGGATAAAGTTGTTGAAAGATTGACTAAAAATGAAAGATTAAATCTAAAAATTGATAAACTATTGATTGAATTAAAAGTATTTAATAAAACTGATTGTTGACCTATTGATAAATATAAAATAATAAAAAAATATAGATAAAAAATAAATTATAATATGATAAGTATGATATTTTTTAATAAAAAATATATTAAAATTTAATTAAATAAAATTTTGTTTTTAAAATAAAAATATTTATTTTTAATTCTTTATAAATAAATTTTAAATTAAAATTTTAAAAAATTAATTATTTTTATAATTTTATTTTTTATCAACCAATTCAATATTTTAATAAAATAAAATATATAAAATAAATAAAATATATTAAAATAATAATTTAAAATATAATATTTATAAGTATATAAATTTTTTTTATAAAAATTAGTAATATTATTATGAAAGAATTAAATAACATTAAACTTATAAAATAAATAGATAAATTAAAAATAAAATTATAAAAATATATTAAAAAATAAAAAAAATATTTTAGTTAAAAACTGATAAAATAAAAATTATTTGAAATAGTTTTTTCGGAGAAGTGTATTAACAGTTTGTTAATAACTATTAAAATAAATTATTTTATTAAACTAAAATATTTTAAATAACTTTTCAATTAATAATTTTAGCTTTTACTTTTTTAAATATATTTCGAATATTTACTTTAAGATTTATTTTCCTGATCGCAAAGATATTTTATAGTCATATATATATATATATATATATATATATATATATATATATATATATATATATATATATATAGCTCGTTGACATTTTCTTTACATTAGCAGGTATTTATGTATTTTACATGTATTTAAAAATAAATATAAGTAACATGTGGAAAGGTAAATAGAAATTTTTAAAAATATTTAAATAAAAATTATTTATTAACATAAAAATATAGATGCTTAAAACTTTTAAATTTAAATTTTTTAAAAATTAAATTAATTAATAAAATATTATGTTAATGATAATTTATAAATATACATTATCCTTAATGATAATAAAAAAAATTTAGAATTGATTAAAATAATTAAATTGAAAAACTCATTTAGTGTAGATTATGGTTTGATGTTTACCTTAATCGTAACATTAATTAGGTCAACATTAACAACTAATATAACATCTTCTTTCTTTTTGACTCTATTTTACTCTTTGTTACTATTTTTGTATTTAGTTTTTTTTTTCATTTTTATATTTTTCAATTATTTTTCTTCCAAAGCATGAAAAGTTTAATTTCATTTTTTAGTGTCTTTCACTTTTTAAATGAGTTTCATACCTTTTAATTAGTTTTTTTTTCTTTGGAAATTTTCACTTTTGTAGAAGGATTATGGTTTATGTTTCTAATTATCTTGTTGTTTTTACTTGTAAGTATAAAGTCTACTATTATTATTCTAGGTATTTAAGAATTACGAATTTGTTTATAATTTTTGCATTTTTTATAAGAACATACACGTACATGTGCATATATATATATATATATATATATATATATATATATATATATATATATAAAATAGTTTATTATGTGTGATATTAAAATCTTTAAATGATTGACATGAAATTATAACATTTAAATGTTTATGAAATCATAACATAAAATATATTTATATTAATTATTAAAAAATTATATATTTGTTAGTAAAAGGTGTTGGTAAATGACTAGCAAATGATAATAATTACAATATTAATTTGCGATAATAATTTGTTCTGTATCATTACATGATGGTTAGTCATAATTTTAATTGGTATTTATTTTTTAATTGTTGTGTCATTACTATTTGCCTGTCGGATGATTAATAATTAGTTGTTATGTACTTATTAGTCTTGAAACAATTATTTTCTAGACATTGGACATTGAACTACTGTATGCTATAGTGTATGCAATACATGGTGAGTTGTAATTTTAATTGGTCTTTATTCTTAACCAATGTGTTAGTACTATCGCTGTTGGAAGATTAATACTTGATCATTATGTATTTATTAACCATGAAGCAATTATTTTTTAACTGTTGGACATTGAACTATCGTATACTATGATGGTATGCGGTAGTATTTTCTAGTTAGGTGCAATTTCCTTTGTGCTACATATAATACATGCCTATAAGCATTTCACACGCATCTCTTAACTCTTTTACTCACTTTCTAATTTAAGGTAACATTGTGTGAGACTCCAACACGCGTAGGTACTGAGTGTACCGTCCAAAGTTTTGTTTTCAAGGTAGTTATTTCACAATGCATCATCTACTTTTTTCCAATAATTAAAATTAAAAAAATGGTACACCTTTCTTCACAAGGTTCTCTTGTAATTATATAAGGTAATATGAGAGTAAAATTAAGATCCTTTAATCAAATAATTTTAGAACAATTCAATTATTGATATTGCTTATGAAAAAAAAAGATTTTTAGTGAATTTTATTACACAATGATTTAATAAATTCATGATTATAATTTAGAGAATTTATATATGAAAAAATTTAAAAATTTACAGCTTAATTTATTTGAGATTATTGATTATATGATTTTGTCCTTAAGTTTGAGTTACATCCGTTTAGAAGAAATTATCATAAATAATAGTGAAAACATATAAAAAAGATAAATTGAAATTCTTAAAAAGAATTTGTAAGTATGTGGTTCTTATTTTATTTTTGAAGATTAATCTTGGATGTTATAAGATTAATAAGTTGAAGAGTGCATATGAGATCACAATGATGGTATTTGTGATGATATTTTCTTAGTATTAAAAAAATTATTGGCTTTACAATGAAATTTATTATTTGCAATGATTTCTTGGAGGACTTGAAAATAAAATTTATTTTAAGATTGAAAACAATTAAATTTAAACAAGTACATATAAAAAAATTGAAAAATATAATTAATAATACCATCAAAGGTAAGTAATTGAAAAGATACATCATTACTTTTTTTAACGGAGCTAATTGAGAATATCATTGTCTACAAGTTTATCTAGTTGAGTATGAATTTTTTTCATAATATATTATTTTTTTTGTTTGTTCACAATAGATATTAAGTATAATTTAATTATTAAAATTTATTATAATTGCTTATAGGTAAACTGTAATTAATTTATAAGACATCACAAATTGGTAGTTTCAAAATTGTGGAAGAAAATTCTACAAGAAAATTCTTTGTAGTAAAAATATTTGTAATCTTATATAATTTGTTTTATAGAAATAATGAAGAAAAAAATAAAAGAATAAAAATATTATTATTTTACCTTATATATTATTATTGAGATTTGTCCTTATTGACTGTTTTGCGAAAATACCATATCATATGAGACCAGATAAAATTTTTTGATATATTATGGTAATATTATTGTGATATGTATTTAAAATTAATTATATATAAAATTTTATTTGTTGTTAAATTATAACCGATATATGGTAACAAATTATTAGAAAATATAATATGATTATGTTATATCATGATTTGTGCTAAAATATTGAATAATAGAAAGTGAGAGTATCAAATATTTGATTTAGAAAATTACTTGAAAAGTATTTGATACATGTTATTATTTTTAATTTTTATATATATAAGATTATTATGTATTTGAGATTTAAACATTTTTTAAGTATATTATTTATGAATATCGTTTTGATGATATATGATTTGAATATTTTTATTGATATTGAAAATATGATTATATGTATAAGCATTATAATATGCTTGAATTTTAGTGTTTTCACACTGTGTGTAAAAAATATGATGAATAAATAACATTTTATAATTTCAGTTAATCATTTGCTCATATATGGTTAATAAAATTTGTTGAATAAAATGATGAAAAATATAATAATACTTTAACAGAGCATGATTTTGATGTGAACTCTTTAATATACATGTGCATACATTTATTGAAAATGATTGTGTTATAATATATTTTTACGTGAGTGATATGTTGATATTTGAAACTTCATTAAACATGATAAATAAAATAAAGTCAGTTTTATGTTTTAAATTTGAAATGAAAGATATCATGAGAGGATGATGTGATTTTGAAAATAAAAATAAGAACAACAAAATTCAATAGTTATAATATGTGCTAAAATTTATATTTTGTGAGTTTCTACCTTAAAAAAAAGAAGGAAAATGAATATTGATAATGCGAGTGTGTTTCAATCTAAGTATGCAAAAATTATTGGAACGTCATAATTTTAATGAACTATATTAGATTTGTTATTGCATATACGGTGAACAGATTGAGTCGTATACTTCTCAAATGATGGGCGTTGGAATGTTTTGCATTATGTTTTACATTATCTTTTGAATTACTTGAAACTTGAAAGGTATTATAAATTGAAGTTTGCATTTTTCTAAATTTACTTAAATACTAGAAGATTTTTATGATAATAATTAAGTTTTAAACTAAAATATGATAAATTTTATTAATAGATATGTTTTTACTTTAGGTGGATATGTTGTATGCAAAACTGACTTGTATAACACATTCTATTATGGAATAAGTTTATTGTTCTTAAGAAAATAGATCAGGAAGCAAAATGTCTAAAAAATTTTGTTAGCAGACATACTTTACAAGAAATATTTACGTCATCACTACGATTCATAATCGATAATTAGAATGACTGAAAATTATGTTTACGACAGAAAGAAAAGTATACATGTCTTATATGTGATGTTGTTAGGTGATTGATTCATATGGTGTAACTTTTCTTTAATATTTAAAAAGTGAAAAATAAAAATGAAAAATATGTAAAAATGAAAAAAATGATAATCCTTTTACCAAAGGATTAACCAAGAAAACAATCTTGGTTTTATCATGAGGATGAGCCTTAAGACTTAAACATAAGGAAAGTACGGGGATATCCAATTATTGTTCAAATTAAGTCATCTGATTACTCTTATACTTTACATTTTCATCCATGTGATGTGAGGTTATGCTCACACAAATAAGATACATAGTCCTTTGTGGTGTTGCTTTTGAAATGCAATTGATGTATTTGTAAGTCTTAAAAAAAATATATACATACATTGAGATACACATGATGTATCTATAGAACATTTGACAAAGATACACAACCTTTAGTAGTGGCGCTTTTATGACACACTTAGTATATCTATAAAATAATGTTTTCTAAAGAAGTACTTGAAGAAATGCTCTTTTCAAAGAGATATATAGTCCTTAGTAGTGGTAATTTTGAGATGCACTTGATGTATTTGTAATACCTTTGATAGTGATGCATAGTCCTTAATGGTAGTGCTTTTGAGATGCACTTGATGTATCTGTAATACCTTTGATAGTGATTCATAGTCCTTAGTGGTAGTGCTTTTGAGATGCACTTGATGTATCTACAATATAGTATTTTTGCACTTGATGTACTTTTAAATAATAAAGTAAAGTTTATTCTTAAATTTAAAATATGATTTTGAGACATATTCAATGTTTGTGAGATAATCATATGAATATAATAAGTGAATGATAAGGTAAATGTCACCTTCTATGAAGTTAGATAATCTTTCTAAAATACTCACATGAAACCTAAGATAATTTGAGAATGACCTTAATTCAAAACTTTGGCACGAAATCTCTACCTTAATGTTACAATGTTATAGTGTGCTAGTGGGGTTTCAACTTAGTTCAACTAAGTTTAAGCGTAACTCACTCATTGGACAAAATTGTTATCTTACTTCATGTTAATTCAATTTTCAAGATATTAACACTTTAGTAAAAAAGTAACCTTATTTGCCCGAAACCTTCCTATCACTTGCATAGCCATTAGTGGGAGATTGTTGGTAAATGGCTAGCAAGTGACAATAATTACAACAATAATTTGTTCTACATCATTATATGACGGTTAGCCATAATTTTAATAGGCCTTTATTTTCTAGTTGTTGCATCATTACTACTTGTCTATTGGATAGTTAATATTTGGCCATTGTGTACTTATTAATTGTCAAGCAATACCAGAATTAGTTTGCACCAAAGGTCTACCAGAATTTTGCTTCAAGGTAGTGGTTCTTCCATGATGCAACATCTTCCTTAGTAGGGTCCAATTTTGCTTGAAATGCAAATGTTAGTTGTGTGTTGACTAATCATAATTATGTAAATGTGCTTTTTTGATCAAATATATTGCTTATGTTAAAATAAATTTAGCACTACCCTTTGTAAGTTTAAAATTCAAATGGAAAAAATTAATTTTTCCATTTAATTATGATAATTAGATTAAATAAGGTTAAGCGTATGGGGACACTTTTAGAAAGAATAATCTGAATTAATATGTAATAATAATAATACGGAACAAAAAATTAAAGCCTTAAAATAATTATTAATATAAGTTACCAAAAATGTGTGGACCACCTTATTACGTGTAGGGGGAATTGCCAAGTTGAACTGAATTGGTCAAACCCCATGTACCCAAGACCTTTTTTATTACTAGCTTGTGTACAAGTCTATAATGCATCCATGTATATAAAACATATATCTATTCTTATTCCAAGCAATATGGAACTTTAAGCCTTTTGAAAGAGTTAACTATGAAATTAATCCTTCACTTTATGTACGTATTGCAAATTCATCATTAACTTTTAAAATCATGCAAAACAATCCTTCACTTTTAAAAATCTTGCAAATTTATCAGGATGAACCACCTTTGATTACACAGGTTAGTTAGTCTGATGATGTTGATCTTTATAAAAGTAAGAGTGATCTAATCGTCTTTGTGTTATGATCATAAAGACCAACATCTCTTCTAGCATTCAAGGTTTTGTTGAGCAATATGACAATGTCTGAGTCCTACTGAAGGGTATTGATGAGTAATTTGCAACTTCGTATAAAGTCTTAGCAAACACCTTCATTATGAAATTTTCTACCACAAACCTAATTAATATTAAGGGAATGCATGAACACATCATGCATATAAGGGATATAACGATTCAACTTAAGGATCTTGAAGTTACCATACCGAAGAATTTCCTTATGCATTACATATTGAACTCTTTGCCACAACAATATGGACCTTTCAATATTTATTACAACACATATAAGCACTAATGATCTAGCAATAAATTAATGACCATAAGTGTGCAAGAGAAAAGAAAGTTGCTTATGAAAGATAGTGAGAGTATGCACTTGGAAACTCAAGGAAAGAACAAGAATGGTCAAGTTGAAAAGAAAGGAAAGGAAAATTTATGTTCCAAAGGAGACATAAAGAAGGAATCCAAGTTCTTTTTTTGTAAAAACAAAAGACATGTGAAGAAACATTATCTTAAGTCACATTCTTGACTTAAAAATAAAGGTAACCTATTCTCATCTGTATGATATGAATCTAATATGGTTAATGTTTATAATAACACATGATGGTTTGATTCTAGGTCTACAATCGATGCTACAAGTTCTTTACAAGGTTTGCAAAACTTAAGGGAACTAGTAGAAGTTAAGTGATGTATCTATTCAGGAAACAAAATGCAATAGGATATGGATGCTATTTGAACTTGCAAATTAGTATTTAGGAGTGACTTTGTTATAATTTTAGAAAATACTTTTTATATTCCTAGTTTTTCTAGAAATTTAATTTCCATTACTAGGCTTTTCTTCCAGGATATAATTTTAGTTTCATGAACATTAATTTTAGTTTCTATTTTAAATCTGATCATGTTGGTAATGATGTTTTATAAGATGGTCTTTATTCTCTTTACAAAAAAAAAATATCACTCATGATGTTTTGCAAGTTCAAATTAGTGCTAACCATTGTGTGATAAATAAGGATTCTTCTATATTATGACATAAGAGATTAGGACATATATCTCTTGAGAGAATTAAGTAATTAGTGAATGATGGAGTACTCAGTACTTTAGACTTTACAAATTTTAAGAGTTGTGTAGATTGCCTAGAGGGAAAGCAAACTAATAAGTCCAAGAAAGATACCAAAAGAAGTTCAATCATATTAGAAATCATTCATTCTAATATCTATTATCCAAATGTGGATGCTCATGGACAAAAATATTTCATCACTTTTATAAACGATAACTCATGATATATGTATCTCTACATGATTCATGATAAAAATAAAACATTAGAAACCTTTATGGTTTTCAAGGTGGAAGTAGAGAAATAAAGTGAAAGATTTGAATTAAAACAATCTAACCTACAACATTATTTATCAAGTCATAGTCAAACTATAATTACTCATCATGTTCCTTCAGTTTGAGTGCATGTTGAACAACCTTCTCTTGAAGCTTCACAAGCTATTGATAATGATTCAGTAGATCCTATTCAACAAATGTTAGAAATTGATGAATATCCAGATGCAATATTAAGAACATATTCTAAAGTAAGGAAAACGGTCATTCCAGATGAATATGTAGTTTATATGCAAGAATGCCAATATAATGTTAGAGCTGAGAATGATCCAATCGTTTTCACAAGCTATTGTCGCAACTGTAATTCCGACGAGATGACGAACTCGCTAAAATTTTGAAATGGATTTTATTGGTTATGTGTGGAGTCGCCACCAAATTTTTATTTAAGGGAAAAAGATTTGGAAAAACCCTAACTTGAAGATGAGATTCTAAGTTCGGGAGTCGGTTACGAGTGAGGAAGGTGTTAGGCACCCCACTCGCCCATTCCGAAGAACGGTACACTTAAACTGAGTGTGTGATTTCTGAAAATTGTTTGATCCCTTAGTTAATGTGAAAATAAATAGCTTGATGGAGATTAGCCTGACAGGACTTGATCTTGCTCCTACGTATTCCTCGGTGCAATGGGAAACTCAAGGCTTACGTAGTTCTGGTGTGAGTTGAAGGCTTGACCTTCGGAGTTTGAATTTAAAAGAAAATGTATTTTTGCCTTTTTTGAAAACATTTTAAGGGTGCGATCCCAATCCACCTATGCACAGGGCCCAAGACAACTACAGCTGCACTTGGACCCATACGGACCTCTAAACAGCGAACAGCAGAAAAAGCTACCAGTTCGTTTTTAGAGTTCGTCGTGTGAGATTAAGGAATGCAAAACGACATTTATTTGATAAAAAAAAAAGAAAAAGCAATCCTCAATCCACATATGCACAGGACCCAAGACAACTACGGCTGCACTTGGACCCATACGGACCTCTAAACAACGAACAACAGAAAAAGCTACCAGTTCGTTTTTAGGGCTTGTTGCGTGAGATTAAGGAATGCGAAATGATTTTTATTTGATTGAAAAAAAAGGAAACGCAATCCCCAATCCACATATGCACAGGGCCCAAGACAACTATGGCTACACTTCGACCCATACGGACCTCTAAACAACGAACAACAGAAAAAGCTACCAGTTCTTTTTTAGGGCCCATTGCGTGAGATTAAGGAATGCAAAATGGGACTTGATTTAAAACAAAATGAACTTGATTTGAATTTAATGAAATAAAATTGGACTTGATTTAAAATAAAATAAACTTGATTTGAATTTTGGGCTTGAATTGGGCTTGATTTGAAATAAACTTGACTTGATTTGAAATTAAGGAAAAGAATTGTGAACATGCTTTAGTAATCAAGCGATAGAAATTTCATTTCAAATCCAAATTAGATAAATAATATCATTACAGAAACTAGAGAGAAATACAAATAGAACAGAACAAAAATCACCAAAATCAGAGATCATTTGCCCAATTAAAAACAAAAATGAAAAACAGAGATGAAGATCAACCTCAAGAACACACAAGATTTTGGCGCCAAAATTTGAATTCAAATCTTAGAATTTTTAAAAAATATTTTTTGGTAGATCTGAAACATAAAAACCAATAAATTGAAAGATATGGATTATAGGAATCAAGCAAAACAAGTTTGACACAAATCCAATCAGAAATGAGAAAGTTATGCACAAATCAAACAGGCTAGGTTAATTTGTGCACCAAGATGAACATGCTTCGGTAATCAGGCGATTAAAATTTCATTTCAGATCCTAATTGGACAACTAATATCATTCCAGAAACTAGAAAGAAATATAAAAAAAAACAAAAATCACAGAAATCGGAGATCATTTGACCGATTAAAAACAAAAATGAAAAACAGAGATGAAGATCAAGCTCAAGAACACACAAGATTTGGCGCCAAAATTTGAATTCAAATCTCAGAATTTTTAAAAAATAGTTTTTGTTAGATCTGAAAAATTAAAACCGATTAATTGAAAGATATGGATCATATGAATAAAAAAAACAAGTTTGACATAAATCCAATCAGAAATGAGCAAGTTATGCACAAATCAAACAAGCTAGGTTCACTTGTGCACCAGGATGAACATGCTTCGGTAATCAGGCGATTAAAATTTCATTTCAGATCCAAATTGGACATACAATATCATTCCAGAAACTAGAGAGAAATAATAAGAGAACGCAACAAAAATCATCAAAATCGGAGATCATTTGACCGATCAAAAATGAAAACGAAAACCAGATATGAAAATGAGCTCGGAAATCCGAGAAGAAGCAAGAAACTTAAGCAGAATAAAAGTAGGATCTAACCTTGATTGGAAGGTGATGAAGAGCTGATTCCATGGAGGCCAAGGGCTGAATTGAAGGCTAGAGAGTCTCCTAGGTCCTCCCTTCAAAAATTCTGAAAATCCCCCTTCTAAGACTCCAAGTCCTCCTCTCAAGAATTTCCAAAAAATGAGAAACAGACCCCTTCTTTTCCTGTTTGTAGGTATGTATAGACACCTCCCTTTCTTGGCAAGGGTCAAGCTCTTCAAAGAGTCAAAGGCAAGCCCCCTCTCTCTTAGCAAGGGCCAAGTCCTTTCAAATGGCTAAAAGCCACCCCCTTTCCAGGAGGCAAAAGCCA
The DNA here is from genome assembly GCA_037954105.1 of Canavalia gladiata. Taxonomy (NCBI): domain Eukaryota; kingdom Viridiplantae; phylum Streptophyta; class Magnoliopsida; order Fabales; family Fabaceae; genus Canavalia; species Canavalia gladiata. The sequence continues at coordinate 20,652,032 of CM075658.1, read as the reverse complement.
ACCCCCTTAAATTCAAAATTTTTGTTCCCTATTTTTGATTTTTCAGCTTCTTTTTCCAATTTTCGTCTTTTACCTTTTTTGTTTTTTGTTTTTATTTTTTCTATTTATTTATCATTTTTACTTATTCTTTAATTCCCCTTTTTTTATTATTATTTTTTCTTTTTTCTTTTTTGCTTTCTGTTTTCTGTATTTTCTATTTTTTGTTCTTTCTGTTTTTTGTTTTATATCTCTTCAAATTTTTAATTAACTTAATTTTTGGTTAATTTTAACGATTGGAAAGGCCTCGAACATAATTAAGTGTTTACAACTATGAGTTGAAAGGAGTCAGAATAATGGTACAACATCATGAAGGAAGAGATAAATTTCATGAAGAGTAACAATGTTTAGGATCTTGTCTCATTTCTTGAAGGTGTAAAATCCATTAGGTTTAAATAGGTATATAAAACTAAAAATGACTCATTAGATAATATAGAAAGGTATAACAAAGCCATTGGACCCGAGAATGATCTAAAGTATTTTTCACAAACTATGGTTGCAAAGAGTCAGAATAATGGTCCAATATCATGAAGGAAAAGATGAAGTTCATGAAGAGTAACAATGTATGACATCTTGTCTTATTGCCTGAAGGTGTAAAAGCCATTGAGTGTAAATGAGTCTATAAAAGCAAAAAAAGATTCATTAGGCAACATAGAAAGGTATAAGGGTAGACTTGTTGCAAAAAGGTTCACTCAATAGGAAGGAATCAATTACATAGAGACTTTTCGTCCTACATTTAAGAAAAATTCTTTATGTATCATGTTGGCATTAGTATCTCATTTTAATCTTTAGTTGAAACAAATAAGGATGAAAGTAGGTCGAGCCGAGTTAGGCTTTGAGTGTTCAAGTCTGACCTGTTTAAAAATTTCGAGGCTTGAGTTTGGGTTTGTTACCTGTTAAAGGTTCTTTTTTTTTTTCTGTCAAGGTCTAACATGATTTAAAGCCTACAAGGCCTACAAGCTTGTTTAAAAGCCTATATTACAAAAAAGATCAATAAATAAACTTAAAGTTTATATAAATAATTGATTAAAAAGGCTAGCAAACTTAAAGCCTATAAGATAAAAAGGCCATTAAATAGACCTAAAACACACATATATATATATATATATTAATATTATTGAAATAAAATATAAAATAGATATTATAAAAATATAATATATTAAAATAAATATAAATATATAATATATAAATATAAATAGGCCCCTAAATAGGTTAAATAAACTTTTTTATAAGCCTAGACCTAGCTTGTTTATCTAAAAAGGCTTTTTAACAAGCCCGAACCTATCTATTTATTAAACGAGTCGAGCCATAGGCTTGGTATTACATGAAAATAGATGTGAAAATAACTTTCCTAAATGAAAATTTAGAGGAGGAGGTTTACATGAAACAACCTGAAGGATTCTCATCTAGTGATGGTGAACACTTGGTATACAGGCTAAAGAAGTCCATATATGGCCTGAAATAGACATCTTATCAGTTGTATTTAAGATTCAATGATTTTATCTCTTCATGTGTTGTTAATAATATTATGGATCAATGTTTATATTGAAAGGTTAATGGGAGTAAACGTTTTTTCTTATTCTATATATGGATAACATTTTGCTTACAACAAATGAAATAAGCATGTTGCATGAGGTGAAATAATTTTTTTCTAAAAATTTTGATATGAAGGATATAAGTGATATATCTTATGTCATTGACATTAAGATTCATTGTGATAGACATATATGTATTTTTGGTCTATCTTAATAAACTTATATCAACAAAGTCTTAGAAAGATTTTAGATCAATTTTTTTTTCACCAAGTATAGTATTTGTTATTAAAGGTGACAAATTCAACTTGAATCAATGTCTTAAGAATGACTTTGAGCAGGAACATATGAAAAATATTTCAAATGCTTTTGTTATTTGGAGCTTAATGTATGTCCAAGTCTGCATAAGGCTTGACATTACATTTGTTGTGGGAAAAGGAAAATATTAGAGTAATCCCTGTATTGATTGTTGAAGAGTTGCAGAGAAAGTCATGAAGTATATCCAAGGGACGAAGAACTACATGTTTATCTATATATGCTCAGATAATTTAGAGGTGATTAGGTTCTCAAACTTTGACTTTGTTGGCTATGTTGATTCACGAAAATTAATATCTGGTTACATTTTCATGTTAGCCAATGGAGCCATATCTTAGAGGAGTGTTAAACAGACTTTGACTGCCACCTCTACAAAGAAGGCTGAGTTTATTTTATGTTTTGAGGCTCACTCACATATAATATGGTTTAAGAGCTTCGTTTTTTATCTTAGACTTGAGGGTTTAATTTCTAGGCTATTAACAATATATTGTGACAATTTAGTTGTAGTATTTATGATAAAAGCAACAAAAAATAAAATCAAAGCAAACATATTGACATTAATTATTAATCCATTAGGGAACATGTCAAAGATAAAAAAAAATGGTCATTAAATACATTAATACTGAGCTAATGTTAATTGATCCTTTAATTAAGAACATGCTACCATACAAATTTAAGGATCATGTAGTTACTATAGGATTTGGTTCTACTTTATAAATTATTGTTATTAGAATAAATGTTAATCAACTTTACTTTTATTTCTCATATCTAGTATTTTTGTATACAGTTATATTTACTTGAGAAATTTGATTACAATATGGACTTGGAATAAGCATTGAGTTTATTCAATAAGTAATTTGGGTAAGGTATAGAAATAAGATACATTATGATGTATGGAAAATATTACTTAATTTAGAAGAAAACTTTGCCATAATTAATGTATTATGTTTCTAAAGTATAGTATTTCATTGATTTTCTATTGAAAACATATGGATCAAGTGGAAAATTGTGAGTTATATATGTAAAATGGACATTCATGGAACTGCCTTATGAGAATCACAGAGTAGTTTTATTATCTGAAAATGATCTATAACTTCTTCCTCTATTCCTATAATAATTATCCACTATGTTGGAAATATTTTTTGATGAGAAAAATATCTATAAATACTCGTTTCTTCAATATTCCCCGAACACAAAAATCACACCAAATATTCTATGCGTTTAGCAAGTTTCCTTTAGTTTTTGCAAATCAAGTAACCCTCGTAGTAATGATGGTATGTTTGTATTTATCCTATTCCATTAGTTTAATGCTCCTTATGATGCATATCTATCTTACATTTAACTCTTCCAAATTAAAAGGTAAAACTTGTAAGCGATATACTAATAAGGATGGGAAGAATATTAAAGAAGTTAAAATTGTTGTGTAAAGAACATGGTTATGAAAATTGGATTCGATCAACTAATTAGATTGGTTAAACTGAAAATCAGATGCCTCTCCAGATTATTAAACTGTAAAATTGTATTAGCAAAAAAATCAATGATAAACTAGTAAAACCAATAAAAAATCTATAAATTAGTGATCAATAAAACTGTTAAAAAAACTCAATGCATATTAAAAATAATATTATTTTAATATTTTTTGTAAAAAATAAAATAAAATAATGTTATATTTTATTTAATCTTACATGTATAACTTAAATTTTAAAAAATTTAAATATATATAATTTTTAATTTTTAATCATGTAAAATTATGATATTAATATATTTTATTATATATTATATTTTTTAATATAATATATACTATAAATATTTTAAAAATAATATTTAATTAATATCAATTAACAAAAGGTTTAACCAAAGATTAAATCATTGAATCCTAAAACAATATTTTGACTGACTTAATCATCGATCCAAAGTTAAATCATTGAATCCTAAAACAATATTTTGACTGACTTAATCATCGATCCGATTTTAAAATTTTTGATAAAAAACAATACGTATATATTATTTAGTTTTATTTAGGGATGAATTTTAAATATTTATTTATTATATACTTGATAACAAAAATATTTATAAAATATTATTTTTTATGTTAAGTAAAAGAAATTTTAAATGATATTTTTTAAAAATATTTAAAAATTATTTATTATATTTAAATTTTTAAAATTATTATTTTATTTTGATTATTTTGATTATTACTTTTATATTTTAAAAAAATTATTTAGAACAAATGTAAGTGATTTGAACATAATTTTATTAGAAAAAATTGTGCACACTTTTAATAAAAACGTAGATAATCAATTTAATAACTTTTTTATGTTACAAAGATTTTAAGAAAGAAGTTTGGCTCAATATTATATGTATTTTTTATTAAAAATAAATTTAAGTTTAAAATATTTATATCATATGATTGATAAGATTAATAGATAAATTAATTAAAAATTAAAAATTAACTAAAAATTAAAAAAATAATTAGTTATAAAGTTAAAACTTGTTGATAATAAAACTATTTGTCAAATTTGTTGATAAGTATAAAATAATAAATAAAAATATAATTATTAGATTGAAGTTGAAGTATTATAATTTTTTTAATTATAAAATTTAATATTTTATTATTTAATAAGAATAACATTTTTCAATATAATTAGCTTATTATATTACTTTTAATATAATATTCTTATTATATTAAAAATAAGAATAATATATCTAATTTATTCTTATATATATATATATATATATATTTCTATTACAATAAAATTATATAAATAAATTTTTAATTATTTTAACAATTATATATTATAAAAAAATAGTTTGATTATTTTATTTATCTATTTTATTTTTTACAAATTTTTTTTAATAAAAATTATATTTTTTAAATAAATAAATTTTTGTTTAAAATTTCAAAATATTTATTTTTAATTTTATAAGTAAATTTTATACTCTTATAAAAAAAGTTCTTTAAATTTTTATGAATAAAAATTAATATTTATTTTAATGATTTATAATAAAATATTTAATAACTAAACTAACTATTGTAATATTAAATAATTATGAAAAAGTAATATTTCATAATAAAAAAATAGATTATAAAAATATATTAAAGATAAAAATAAAATAATAACTTGAAATTAGTAGATAAAATATTGAACAAGAATAAAGATTTAGTAATTATTAAAATAATTATCATATTAAACAAAATTAAAATGATCTTACAAAAAAGTTTCTAGTTATTTTGCTAGGTGAACATCTAGTGGATCTTAAAACAAACACATTCATAGTATGTGATACTATATGATAAAAGTAGCTAAAATTTAAAGAATTAGCTAAAAGTAAAAGGATAATTACAATAAAAAAGTTGGTGAAAAGTTGTAAACTGAAAAATTTGTTAATTAAAAAAAATATTTAATAAAATTAATTGTTAAATTAGTTGATAAAAATAAAATAAAAGCTAAAATAATAATTATTAGATTAGAATTTAAATATTATAATTTTTTATTAATTATAAAATTTAATATTTTACTATTTAAATTAAATTATTATATTATAAATAAGAATAATATTTTTTAATCTATTCTTAATTATAAAAAAAAGAATTTGATAATTTTTTTTATTTATTATTTTATTATTTGTGATGTGTTTTTTTAATAAAAATTATATTTTTTAAACAAATTTTTGTTTAAAATTAAAAAATATTTATTTTACTTTTAAAAATAAAGTTTATATAATATTTCTATAAAAATAATTTTTATTTTATTTTAAAAAAATTTATCAACAAAAATAAAATATTTATTATAAATAATTTAAATAAAATATTTAATAACAAAACTAAATATTTTAACATTAAATAACAATATAAAAAATTAAATTTTATAATTATAGTTGAAATTTTGAATGTTGGCGAAAGTAATATGAAAAGTGCTAATTATTTTATATTTTATTTAGTTAAAATATATTAATAAAAATATTATAATATAATTAATTTTTTATAAATATTTTTTATATATAATCCTTAAATTTAAGATCTTATTAAAAAATTAAACTAATATTATCCAAACTAATCAGTCACTAATAATTTTTTTTTAAAATATCATATAAAATATGATTGAAAGAAAATAAAAATTTAACATTTATACTAATTTAATAATTTTTATAAAATATTTTTTTATCGTTTAAATTATTAAAATAATATATTACATATAAAAATAAAATTATAAATATAATATTTATTAATATTTTTTTATAAAATTTTATAAATATAATTTACTTAATAAAATTTTTAAGTATTAATAATAAATTTATTTTATAAAAATTATTTAATTAATATAAATATTAAATTAACATATATGATATCAGCAACTTTAAGTTATGTATATAAATTTTATGTTTTATTTGGATAAAATAGAAAATTAAAAAAAATAAAATATAAAGATAAGAATTAAAATAAAAATAGAATAAAAAAATAAGTTATTTGAATAAATTAATAAAAAAATAAAAAATACTGATAGTATAATTTTTTATTTATATAAATTTTAAAGAAAAATTTAATTTTATTATTATATTTTTTATTTACATAGTATTTTTTTTTAATTTTTCAAAATTAATTAATAATTTAAAGTGAAATAAAAAATAAAAAATTAATCCCTCTTCACTTTCTCTTTTTTAGAAAGTAAATTTTTTTACCAATTTCACAAAATTTAATTTCTTTCTTTCAATAAATACAAAATAAAAAAATAAAATTGATCCAAATCCTCACAACAATCTTTTTTCTTCTCAAGGTCCTTCCTACCAAATAAAATATTAATTATTGTGAAAAAAGAAATTAATCAGAAAGATGGCCCACCTAAGGTCCTAGTTTATGACCATTATGTGTGTGTGGAGGCACTTATGTCATCCAATAAATCATGGTTCACTTTTTGCACAAATTAACAATTAGAACATAAGAATTAAAAAATGGGAAAATGATGAAAAAATAAAAATAGTGCGGATCCGATTCAAGCGAAGTGATTCCGGTATTTTGTGTTGAAGCCATGGTGGCGGCGTTGGGGGTTGGTAGTGGCGGATGAGTAAGCGATGGGTACTGCTACTGCTACTGTTACTCTTTCCTTTTACTTTCCCCCAAAATCAGAGAACGCGGCGTCTCAGCTTCTTTTGTAGTGGCCGTGCCCGTGTTTCTCAGATTTTGCTGTTTCTGGATCCGTATTCTAGAAGCTTCCTTCTGTTCTATTTCACACTTTTGCTCCCAACGTTCTGAATTTTCGCTTCAATTTCTTGTGTTCTTCCTAGATCGATGCTATAGCTTCGTTTCATTTTTATTATTATTATTATTTTGTAGGTGGATAGAAATAGATCCTTGCTTTCTTATGTTTTTAATTGATGGCGAAACGTGCTCGCATTTTGGAATGACTGTCAAGTTGATGAGTTTCTTTTAGACATGCTAGCGCAACATTTTAGTTTTGTAAGCATTAACTTGTCATTAGTTAAACATGAACCTTGGGTGAAATTAATAAATTATTGTGTTTATGATCCAATAGTAGTTAATTCTGGATTGGCTTGTTTCTATTGTCTTGTTGACGCTATAATCATTGAATATAGAACCATATCTGAATGCGGTGTATATCTGTTATGAGGAACTAAATGAGTACATATTCGGGATGTGTTTAGATATTGGGTGCTTCGTTAAGTAAGCTAATCGCATGAGAACATATTTCATAAGAATTCGGATTGACCGTGAAACTTCCTAAAATAAGCTAAAAGGAGCTTATATGAAAGTCATAAGTCACTTTCACAAGCTTAAATATGTTCTGCATAAGTTCTTCCAACTGCCATGTTGCATCTCTGTCAGTCTTTGGCCTTGTATTCTTGTTAAGTATCAGAAAACTATAGTGGAATCTATTTAAGTATGTTTCCCAGCAACGAAAATGGAATTTAAAAGTATTTTAATTTCGTTTGGATTGGTACAGTTTTGTGTTGTGAGGAATATTGGTAATAAGTTGTGGGAACATGTCGTTGAGAAGCATAGTCCGTGAACTCAAGGAGATGAGAGATGGAATGGGCAGCATATCAAAGCGAGATGAAGAAAGCAAGCATCGGTTAGGTCGGACAAAATCACATGTAGCTCCAGATGTTCTTGTAACTCCGTTTGAACCTATTCAACAGGGACGATGGGCAAATCTACCACCAGAATTGCTTTTGGACATAATCCGGAGGGTTGAAGAGAGTGAGACATCTTGGCCTGCCCGGGCTGTTGTTCTTTTTTGTGCTTCAGTGTGTAAATCATGGAGGTCTATTACAAGAGAAATTGTCAAGACTCCTGAACAATGTGGAAGGATCACATTTCCTATTTCATTGAAGCAGGTAATGAATTCTTCACCCCTTCTCTTCCCTTCTCTTTCTTCTTTTTACCCTTGTGGTTTTTATGTTTGTTGTGTTCTCTTTCTTTTATGTGTATGAATAGCCGGGTCCTCGTGATTCTCCAATACAGTGCTTTATCAGGAGGAACAAAGAAACTTCTACATATCTATTGTACTTTGGTCTGGTTCCTTGTAAGTTATTTCATTGCTAAACATTCCATTCCTTCTTTAAAGACAAGGGGTGTTAAATTTCTCATCTTTAAATTACTCTTAAGGTTTGGCATTAGTGACTATGAATGTTAAAGTGCAAGTTTTTTGCATTCTATTGTCATTTACGTTTTAGTTATCAGAATCATCATTTTTTTTATTCTTTGAATTTCTTAATCCTGATAACACCATTCTCAAATGTACTACTTGGTATCACATCATTTTTAACATTCCATATATTTGGAAGCAGAGTGCACTTTTCTTTGCAATAAAATCTTATTATCATATATAATTCAAAAGATGCTTAAACAAGCTAGAAATTCACTTGAAACTTTGTATACAATGAAAGACAAACTTTTCATTGTTTTCCTCCTTTCATGATCTGTTTATTGATCCATCTTACTGAAGTTTGACAGAATTAGTTCATGATATGATCTTTTGAGAAGCTAGTTTTGTTTTGGTTTTGATTGTACAGTGGAGAATGACAGTAATAAGTTATTATTAGCTGCCAAAAAGATAAGAAGAGCAACCGGCACCAACATTGTCATATCCTTGGCTGCAGATGATTTTTCTCGAGCCAGTGACAAATATGTTGGTAAACTGAGGCAAGTTTTGGTCGATAGAAAATTTACCTGCCTTATCAATTTTCACCTTGCCTCTTATTGTCTTCTTTGCAACTTGATGTTGCACTTTGGACAGGTCTAATTTTTTAGGTACCAAGTTTGCCATTTATGACAGTCAACCTCCACATGATTCTGCAATTCAACCAAATTGTCAATCTAATAGGAGAGTTCACTCTAAGCAGGTGTCACCGAGAGTTACAGCATGTAACTATCTTGTTAGCACGGTTTCCTATGAGCTGAATGTTCTCTTCACTAGAGGGCCAAGAAGAATGCATTGCATCATGAACACCATACCTGTGTCAGCTATTCAGGAAGGGGGCAATGCCCCTACTCCAACATCTTTCCCTCAAATATTTGATGAACCTTTTTCTCCCTCACCAGCTCTGAAAGGAAAAGGTTCAATTACAGATTTAAACTCTCCGAGCTTTTCAGAACTACCAGTATCAAACCAAGGCTCAGTTGAGAGTTTAGTACTTAAAAACAAGTCTCCAAGATGGCATGAGCAGCTACAGTGCTGGTGCCTAAACTTCAAGGGTCGTGTCTCGGTGGCTTCTGTTAAGAACTTTCAACTTGTAGCTTCTGTTGATCCATCTCATAATATTTCTGCTGAGGAGCAAGAGAAGGTAATCTTGCAGTTTGGAAAGATTGGAAAAGACATATTCACCATGGATTACTGCTATCCGCTCTCTGCCTTCCAAGCCTTTGCCATCTGCTTGAGCAGCTTTGACACTAAACCTGCCTGTGAATGAGAAGTGTTACTACATTGCGATCATCATCTGCTAATTTGTTCTGTATATAAAAAATGCTAGGGGCAGTTTGTCAATCATGGTGACTGTGCAGCCATTGGTATTCTCCCCTTGAATTGGTTGTTGATTCTGGAATTTATTGTGTGTTATTTCATAGTCCTGCAACTAAAATTGAATTAAATGAAGTTTAGTGAATTTATAATGTGTATGTTGGCAGTATTCCTCACACATATCTTCGGATTTGCTTAAATACAGCAATTCAGCTTCCAATATTCTTTGCAGATGATTATGGTACCGTTACTCGGTGACCTGCGTGTACATTATACATTCGTATAGCGAGAGCTAAATATCTTTACTCTTTTCATGCTCTCGTACAGGTGAGTAGGTGAGTAGCTATTGAATCACTGGTTGACAACGGTTTTGATTGAGTTCAGCTTGGCAATATCATTCGGACTCATGGTACCCACCTGGATCCTTCCCCTGCCTCTTTGCTGAACGGGTTGAAGGCGGGTTTGGTTCAATTGGTTACATCCTACACCATCCTTCGAAATATATTTTGCTAGTGTAGTAACCCGTGTGATGTAGGGACTGTATTGCTTACAATTTTTTTGGTATATTAAGGCCATTGGTTACAATAGAGATATGAAAAATAATCAATAAATTTTGGCTAATGAATAAAATGAGTTTTGTTCTGATTCTGGATCTGGATCCGGATCCAGATTCAAGTCCAAATGCCGAAACCTAACCAGTAAGGATCTGAAACTAGCCCAAAAGGATCCATGATCAAATATGGCAGGATGTGTTAGAATGTGGGTCTCGATTAGGATAAGTGAGGATAGAATGAAAAAAAAAAAGAAGGATGAGATATGAGAGTTAGATAAGGATATAATACATTAAGAATAGAATATATTTTTTATTTTATCTTATTTTATATTTGATGCATATTAAGATAATAAATTAGATAATATTATGTCATTTTATTTAACATTTGAGATGATTAAATAATGATAGGTTAAATATAAATTATAAATTATAAATTATATTGAAATAATAAATTATTTTTTAGCAAAAATAATGTAATTTTCAAAAATTAATTTTTATTTAATTTTCTATCTTTTTAAAAGGAATATATTAAAATATTTAAAAAATTGTAGTTTTTTGTGTATAAATAATATTGAAAACTTGATATTGAAATCATATTTTTGTAAATTTGCTTTTACATTAAAAACTTAAAATATTCTTTACAAAATAAATTATTATTAAAAAAATAATATGAAAATTATAAAGTTATGTTTATAAAGTGAGTAAAATGTTTTTACAAAAATATTTTTTAATTTTATAAAAAAGTTATTTTTACTAAAAATAATTTCATATAATATTTTTATAAAACATGAATATATTTTATAAAATAAATTAAATTATTTTTATAAAATATTAAAGAGGATATTTGTGATTGTATGTTGTGTATAGTCTTATATCAATTGTCGATAAGGTACATTTACGTTTGTTAGTGTCCTAGCACAGCACTTTTCTGTCCACGTCTTTTTTAATATATATATATATATATATATATATATATATATATATATAGAGAGAGAGAGAGAGAGAGAGAGAAACATGTATATTCGATTTGTTAATATATTCTAATCTTTTTAGAATATTTTTTCAAATTATAATTATGATTTTCTTAAAATACATAAGAAAATATAACTTGCTAGTATAGTTTTAAAAAAACAAAGGGGTGTATATTAGTAATCATAATTATTAACGCGGACTTATTTAAAGTTTAGAAGTATATTAGTAAATTATAGCGTTGATTTTTTTAAAAATACATCCAAAGATATAATTTGCTAAAATACTCCTTTTTTTAAAAAAAATCAAGTGGATGTACAATTTACTAACCTCTTTTTGGCAAGCTCGCAACAATTTGGTCCTTCAACAATAGTAGTAGTTCAAAGACTTAGGCTCTATAGTGGTTCATTCCTTCATATTTCGAATTTTCTGTCTATTCCCTTCATTATTTCTTCCCCCTTTTTTATTTTCCCTTTTCTTAAGGTTCTATAAGTAATTTACATGGGTTGGAGTTTCTGTTTTCTTTCCTTTAATATGATTTTATCATTTATAATCTTATGTAGTAAAGAATGGCCCCTGTATGCTTTCAGTTGCTAGTCCAAGACTTGATGCGCGTTAATTTTTGGTTCAAAATCAATTCAATGATTTTTCTTTTAGGAATGTGTTTGATCCTCGCTAAATGTGTATATGAGTGAAGAGAAGGACTTTATATAAAAAGAGAAAGAGGTTGAAGGTATTAGAGAAACCAAACATTCTGTGTACAAAAACTGAGCATTAAAGTCAACATATAGTTCCTCTGGAAACCTTGATTGTAACAAAAACTGAAGCAGTTCAACAATTGCAACTAATTCTTCTAAAAATAGAAAGTGGTAAGTTGAGGCTACTAAAAATAGAAAGTGGTAAGTTGAGGCTAACTTCAACAGCGGACTATAACTCAACGACCATTCCAATGAATTTTATAAAGTTGCTATTTGCTAATAGTTAGGAGCAAAGTGGTGTACACAGCTGTCAAAAGAGGATAAGAATTCATGTTAACAGTGACACTATGCACCCACCACTAATCACAAATTATTCATCTACAGAAACTAACACCAAAATTGTACTCCAAGACATAATAATACCCATAACATGATTTGTTATTTTTCTTTCTTTCTCTGGATGAGTCAAGAGATCGAGGCCAGAATTGTTGTATTGAATAGTTGTACTGATTAATGGTTGAACCTGAGTAGTCTATAGTAAGATGCCAGAATCGCCATCACCCAACCCTATCTTCACCATGATGCAGGCCGTCATCAGCACGTTGATGCCAGAGTTGCCAGCACAGGTCCGCTGTCACATTCGCCGCCGCTATCCTCATTGGACATCCATTTGGGCTGCTGTCAACGCAGCCGTTGGTGAGCACATGTAATTGGTCGACTTACCCAACATTTTTGTTTTATTTTTGACTGGGTAGTCAAATTTTACCTCATTCAATCTTGTAACAATACCAATATATCTTAAATTTATGTTATGCGATCCAAAATGTCATATGCTGGTCAATTTTTACAGTAATATTATTAAATAGACAATTTGTTCTATATTATTCAATGACTATACCTCATCAACGTTGACTGTTTTAGCATAGAGAAAGTTTAAGAAAAGATAAAAGTTTGTCCTATTTTATCATTTGAAAACAGTCTCATTTAAAATGTATAACAATACTTTCAAGTAACCTACCAAGAAAAAGTAATCACAAGTTAAAAATAAACCCAAAACCTATAAGTCAACATAATTCAGTTTTATTATTTCAGCCTAATCTTGCACATTTTGCTTTCAATGCCTCCAAACGAGGTTATTGTTAAGCATGAAATTGGAAATTGACTTAAACTTCTATAAAAATATTACAAAACAAAAATGGAGACAACATATAAAGACAAAATAATCTAAGCAATAGAAAGGGTCAAGACGGAAGAGAAACAAACACATCAATAAATAAATTATTGAAAGAACCCATTAGCTCGTAACATTTTAATTAACTGATTGATCCAGCTAAGAAAAAAAGCTAAGAGAGAGCAGTGGGGTTAGGGGAAGGAAGAAAGAGAGAAGGCCGAGTATCGGAAAGAAACTCACAGAATATATATATCATTTTGCTCTGAAATAATAATAAATATATATAGGACTCTGCAAAGAATTCAGATCCCAAATCTCACGCTACTACCTACTATGGAGCACTTGCGATTTGCAAATCTTGACAAACTATGGATACACGCAGGACAATTAGGGAGCCGATGGCCACATTTACTGATGAAAAATTTTCAAATGAATATTGAATCAAACTATATTTCTCACATTTCAGTGACAAGTGATTTGGTTTCAGACCTTCCAGATGATATAATCACTTAGAGAGCAGCATCCTACGAATTAACCCTAGGTTGGCTTGATTAGTTCCTCCCTTGATTTATCATCTTATTGAAGAGTAGGTGATGAACTCTCTTGAAGTAAATTGAAATGGCTGATGAGGAATAGGGTTCCTGCAATAGGGATTTACATAAAAAACAAAAACATTAACTAATATATTTATAACTGTATCTAAGAAATTGCTTAGAAGTACAAGGAGACCCACGGTCGAGGCCCATAAACTTTGATCTGCCGCACATGAGTATCCCTTCCATTGAGATGGTTTGACAACACAGCAATTTGCAACATGAAAGTGTTCGCAAAGGTTTCCCTGTAATTGGTAAAAGGCAATTATAAGATCCTATCAATAAGTTTACCGACAAGAAGGACAAGCAATCTATAAGTTATATTACATTGTTTCGATCACCAAACACCAAGGCTTCATTAACATTTTCAATTTCAGAATAACAATCAAACCCACAATCCAACGCTTTAATAAATGAAACAAGAATTGTTAATTACATTCACATATATTAACAAACACAACAATTCCCCGCCTCCTTCCCCCCGCAAGGTCTCGAGCACCAGGAATATAAGGAGCAAGAATTAATAGAAAAACCAGTAAAATTTCTGCAACAAAAAAAATTTAGTTACCGCTTTGTAAGATCACCAGACACACAACGCTAACAAATTTCTAAATTTTATAAACTTTCCATGCTGTTTTCATCACTCCAAACTCCAAAAATCTTTAAATTGTAAAAAAGTTTTAAACTACAGTGACACTGAAACGGAAACTTCTAAAATAGTAGCATTAGTTTCATAAGGCTCCCTCATATATTGGCTTTCCTACATTAAACTATTATAACTTAACACTAACTTGAGGGTTTACTCAACAATAAACAACCTCTTGATTTATTTATTATTTTTTTAAAAAAAGAGTGAAGTGAGAAAAGAACTTACCGAGGATCAACTCCAGACAATGAAAGATAAACCCAACCAGTGGGCTTCACAAGTTCGACCGTTTTAATCTCCTGAAATTGTTGACCGAGTCATCAACAACCATCTCAATCGAACCAATAACAAGGGAATTGGAGGGAAGAACGTTACCTTCAAGTTGTGAAAGCCATCACCGGCACGAATGGAAACTTTACTCGGCGTGTAGCTCTCATCGAGCTTGAAATCAACATACATCACAATTAACTGCAAAAAGCAACAAAAAAAAATGCATATTCCACAAAATTATGATTTAGAAATATATATATATATATTTTAATTATTTAGAAGAGTGAGTGCGTACTTGTAATCGAACTTTCTTTTGGAACTGAATGTTAACCAAATGGGGCTGGGCACCGTCGGATCTGAAAGCAGGTAAAGGAAATTTGTTTTCATTTTATTGGGAGAATGCGAATGAATAAACAAACTAGAAAGAGTGTTATTTACTGCCAATAGGTTTCGAGGTTATCGTCACGGAGAGAGGAAACGCCGTTACCGGGTTTGCAGGAACTGACACTCCAAGCGGCCTTCTTGCCCATTTCCGTTAAGTCATCATCCACTATAAGCAATTGGTTCCCTCCGCTTAACTTTGCTTCGTCTTCGCCCTCAGATGATTCAGCTGCCATTGCAATAACTTCTTCACTCTCTGTTTCAAACCCTACCCTTCTCTGTCTCTCCCCGCTTTTTGCTTTTAATTAATTAATCCTCACAACCAAACGATGCTTCTAACTTCTATCACGGCTTAAAATTCAAATAATGACAATTTTGAGTTTCGATTAATCGTGAAAAAATGTTTTAATAATCACATATATTTATAATTTATAATTAATTATACCATCTTTTTATCTTGTTTAATAACATATAATAAAAATTAATAATTATAAATTAAGTTGGTAAAATAAGCTATTAAATCTCATACAAGCCTCCACAAACTTTCACTGGTGAAGTTAAAATAGTTCAAATTCAATTTAAACTTTTAAAATGATATGAAGTCTAATAAAATTTTATTTTTTAAATTTTTCATAGGCTTTTTAGATTAAATTAGGATCAAGCTTATCAAATCATACCAAAATAACATGAATTGAGTTGGAGTTTAAAATTTAAAGTCTAAACTTTATATTTTATTAAATAGATAAAAATCAATTTATTTTTTCATCTTTAATTTAATCCTGTAATTTTTAATAAAAATCTATATATAAAATTTTTTATTGTATGCCCTAACACATATTAGAAATTATTAATTATAAACAAATTTTATTTATTTTTATATATTAAATTTTAATCTTCATTCTTAAATATAAATATTTTTATAAGCTATTCTCATCCTAAGAAAATTATGTGTCTTTTTTCACAATAAGTATTTAATTTTTTTATTCATAATTTATAATTTTTATTTCTTTTATATACTAAATTTACATACATTTAAAAAAATATTTTTTAAGTAAACTAAATCTTCAAAATATTAAAATATTTATTAATATTAATTTAAACTTAATTTTTAAATTATAAATTTTGATATATAAAAATATTATACTTATAAAAAATAGATGTCAGAATTTAATTTTTTTTTAATCTCATCATCAATTTAAAGATTTTTATCACTTTAGTTTCATAATACATTTTTATTAAAAAAAAAATATAGTTGAGTTTAAACATTTTAAGGTAAAATTTTATTAAGAATATATTAAAATTTAAATTTATAATATATTTTTATTAGAAAAATGATAGTTGAGTTTAAACGTTCTAAGATAAAATTTTATTAAGAATATATTAAAATTTAAAATATCTAAAATTTGTATGTATTTAAAATTTAAATAATAATAATATAAATTTAATTATATATAATTTTTTGCTTGTTTAATTTGTAGAATATAATATAATCATAATTGCTTAACAAACATTCAAAAATTCTATTTAACATATTGTATTTAATGTTTTGTTTGAATAATATAAAAATTAAAAAAAAAGTAAAAGAAAAGAAAACTAGAAAATATGGATGAGTGTAAAAAAAATTATTTGAATAAAGTAAAAAAAATGAAAAGAAATATTAATAATATAATTTTTTATTTATATAATTTTAAAAAAATAAATTTTAACTTTAAAGAATTTAATTTTGTTTTATATTTTTATTGATATAATATTTTTTTTAATTGTTTAAAAAAATTTTAAAAATTTAAAATAAAAAAAAATTAATCCATCCGCACTTTCTCTAATCTTAAGGAGGAAATAATTCACCAATTTAATGGAATTTAATTCCTTTTTTCGATATAAGACAACAGAGATAAAAAAATAAAATTTATACAAATTTTAAAAATAAATTCTTTTCCCCTAAATTTCCTCCA
Source organism: Canavalia gladiata (assembly GCA_037954105.1). NCBI lineage: Eukaryota > Viridiplantae > Streptophyta > Magnoliopsida > Fabales > Fabaceae > Canavalia > Canavalia gladiata. The sequence goes on along the minus strand of CM075658.1, from coordinate 20,634,940 downwards.
AACAAACAAACCATAAAAGATAATTTCAAACACTCAATATCTAGAGTATTTGACTAAAGCATTCCATTCCTTTTCTCAATATAAGCAAACCTAAGTTAAAATAATGTTGTAATATGTGAACAATATAAACCATTCAAAATATATTGTTTAACATATACATTAACCAAACCTCAGGGCCTTACCCACCAAGGTGTTTCTATAACTTGAATCCGTGACCTAAGTCACAGACAGCAAACTCCCTCTAACTTCTTGAGAGGAAAGGAAGGAAAAAAGAGAACTTCTCATTTTTTTCTCCATCCCTGACTCACTGACTGGGCATGTCAAAATAAATATACACCATAAAAACAGAACTACACATCATACAGTCTGCGGTTACTGTGCAAAATTATGAAGAAGACCCATTGTGAAGAAAAATTAGAGCCAATAAATGCTGCAAGATGAGATTTAGTTCCAAGGGCAAGAAAGGCCTAACCTATACTCGGACCACAAAGATTAAAAGATTCTTCTAACAGTCCTATCTGCCATCCAGCAATCCAAAATGTCTTTATCAAGCACTTAATCTGCAGTGCCCATATAATGGATCGGGAGGATATATACAAAAGGTCAAAATGCATGGGAATTCAGTTTCATCTCTTGTTTTTTGATGCAACTGAACTGGATTTTGAGAAGAGTGATGATACACCTTTCTTGAAAAGTGACGATTTCTTTGATGATTTCTTCTCTTGATAGTGATTCTTAGAATCTTGAGAGGCATTGGAATTTGGCTCATAGTAATCTTCTTTCACATCCCTCAAAAGGCGCAGCAGTTCCAAAGCATATGCCTTTGCCATATCACTTCCTTTATTGGAGATGTTGACAAGAGAAGGGATGATCCCCTCATACATAACTAACTGACAGTATTCCACGCGTTGAGAACATAAAGAAAGTAAAACATGGAGTGCAGGTTCCTTTTCCTCATCACTGTCAGCCCCGAGTATTTCAACAACAGAAGATATGCACCCTTTTGTTCCAGCAATAGAAACTCTACCCTCTTCAGTATCACAAAGGTTTTTCAAAATGTATATACAGTCTCTCAAAAGGGTTCTGTCTTCAAAAAATGGCATTAATTTTGGGATGCACCCCAGAGATACCATGTAGGGGCAAATTTCACTATTGGATGAAAAATTAAGCATTATTTTAATGGCTCTTTGTTGGAACACTTCATTACCAGAATCAAGGATCTTTGAAACTGGAGTGAGTACAGTGGAAGCTGCAATGCTTGCATTTTCATACCAATTCTCTGACAGTTCTTCCATAATAGCAAGAGCTTCTCCAATCACTTCTGTGTCAAGAAGACCTGCCAACATGCTGCATGTATCTTCACTTAAATTGGTCTTACCATTTCTACATGAAAACAACAAAAGTCATTCCAATATAAAAAACAAGAGCACAGATAAAGCATGGCAGCATTTTCAAATTGGAAACATTTTTTCCTACTTTCAGGAAGCAAATGCATCAAGTATGTGTTCTAAGTATATACACTGAAAATTGGAAGAAGCTATAACCTTAATGTATCTGCCAAGGACTTGGTATGAGTTTTAACATTGAAAAACAGCTTAACATAACAAACTTTCCTTGTTACTTAGACCAAGGGAATCTTGCTTTTCAAAGGATAATTGTTAATCAATTCTGTAACAACTCAATAAATAAATAAGATAAATGTAAACCAAACTAAATAATTAGAACCAAGGACCAAATTGAAAGGGCAAAAGAAATTGTACCTGCAGCACTTCATAAATTTCAACAGCAAATTAGTTCCAGCTCTCAGAGCTTTTCCCTCATGCATCTCACATGCAGTGCTCAAAAATCTCATGAGTGGGCCAATGAAATTCTCAGATGACCCAGAGAAGATAGCTTGGTAATTGCATTTAACATCTATTTTCATATTTTCAATGACTTGGCACTGAGACTCCCATTGGAGTTCAGACAAATGCGTCAAATCTGTGTCATGTATCTGTGGATGAGATTGACGCACATGAGAATTGTCACTGATCTTGTTCAAAATCAAATTTAAGCCATGATTGGCCTTAGCATGTGAGGAATCTGAATTATAACTGGTATCTAATGATCCAAATGACATGTTGCTAAGATCCATTGGCAAGTTCAGATTATTCATAGAACTACCAAAACTCCTAATGGAAGTGAAGGAAGCTTCCCATGAGTGCAAATCTTGTGCTTGCCTCCTTGGGTCAGGAATGGAGACTCCATTAGTTTTGCACCACTTTAATATTAAGTCCCTTAGGGAAACATTTGGAGTCATTCCCATACGATCCAGTCTCATTTTAGTTTTTGGACACGTAGTATTACCCTCATTAAGCCACTTTTGTATCCACATCCTTTCATATGTTACTCCTGATGCAATGACAACAGGGTCATACATCAACCTTAAAGATATCGGGCACGTATATTCCTCAGGAGGTGTAACTCTTCCCAACTCACTGGCATGAGTTTTATTCTGACCATGGCTCACATGTGGGTCTGACTCACTATGAAGGATCCTTTGAGACTCATGATCAGAGTTCTTAGTTGTGATTGGTCCTTCACTACGAGAATAGACCTCCATTTGTTCACCAGTGATTGATTTTCTGTGCTTTACCAGAAGGTACAAAAGATTATTCAAGATAATCCTTTTTGTCGGGTCATTGTTATTTGGTCTGACATGTTCTAGCAATTTCTGAAGACATCGTTTTTCTATTAAGATGGCTGTTGAGGAGGTAATACTAAGCCTTGCAGCAGCAAACTGAAAAGCTTTAATTTCAGTGTTTTCAGCTGATTCTTTATCTGAGGTTGGAGGATCTTGCTGGATCAATTCTTTCACAACCCTCCCGGCTTCTTCTTCAGCAGGGTCCAGGACAAATGTCACACACTCAAGATCATCAATTAGGTGAGAAATCTGCAAGAGAAATTGCAATGCCAATTAAGGCATCAAAATGAAGCTTGAAATAATATATGATGTAACAAATAGATCCAATGTAGTGAAAAAAAAAAACTAAAATATCAGATATTTCAGAAAACTATAATTCCTATCCAGATATATGCAGCCATCCACAATATTCAACTTGAAAACAAATTCTTCAGCATTGTGTCCAAATGCGTTCTGTGAAAAGCGCCTGATTCATAGGTAGGCATCAGGCAATATAAGAAAAGATTCTGAAGCAGTATGCAAGACAAGACATGCAAAAATGGCTGTGCTAACTTGACCAACCTCTGCTGCCAACATAACTGGAACCATATTCTGAATCTGGACTAAGCTTTTCTCCAATGACTTTTTGGCCTTTTGGCATTTTTTGAGTATGGATTCCCCAGTTAGTGCCTGAAAGTGATACGAACAAATTGAATCAGCAAGCAACGCGTTAAAATCAAAATCAATGATAATATGATATGTAACATCAATGATAATATGATATGTGACTTTAGTCACTCAATATTTTTCTATACATGCTGAACTTATTTCAAAATCTTTGTATGAGTCAGATATGATAGTACGACATAAGTGAATTCGTTTAAAAAATTTTGAACTTTTGCAAGGAAAAAATGGAGGCCCCATTCCAGAGTTGGATAAGATATTATTTATGCAGATTACAAAACACTATGAAGCTTTCTCTAGCTGAATTAATAAAAGAACTACAAACCAGGTAGAGTTTACTAGATTCAGAGCACTGTAGCAGGAGTTGTTTGGCTTTTTCAATTGCATTGTTTAGCAAACACAGAGCCTGCATTCCTGCTGTGGATGGAGGCCGTGCTGCCTCTACATGGGGAATTATCCGCAAGATTCTATCAACTAATTTCCTGAGTTCTGTGCACATTGTATGATGTACCTTTAAACATGAATTATAATCAACATAATGCTTAGTTCCAACATGAAAGTGTAGCTGAAAAAGCATGCACATATCCTAAAAGTGAAAGCCAAGCCACAAGTCAGCAGCTTTTTCTTCCAGGTCAAAACAAATACCGGGAAGAAAAAGAAGAAAGGTAACTAATTTGAAAATAACAATCTAATGACTGAGTAAAAGGCTTCTATTTTTTATCATAACTGAATCAATTTAATCAACACAAATACAATAAGGATTGAAATTCCAATGTCACTGAACATCCTAACCATAACATACTTAAATTCAATTGTTTTCTGTACCTTAAAGGAGCGAGGATTTGGTAATGTCTGTACTACTTCACTGCCATCAGTTCTCATTCAGGGGAGTTTCCTAAACTACAAATTAGAAAGGGAAGGAACATTACTAAGCATGTTAATGCACTCCTTGCAAAAATTCATGCATACATCATCAAAGAAAAAATTACTGGACGTGAAATATCAAGCTCCTGCTTATGGTTTAGAACATAGAGAGTAATAATTTTGGGCTGCAAAATCCAAAGCCATGAAGCTTATCAAAAAAGAGTAAGAAGGTAGTATTCATCTCAAAACACGGCAAAACACCAACATAAACCTTTGAAAATAGAAAATAACATGAATAAAGTGAGATTTTATAAAAACAAGAAATGAAACTAAAAACGTTTTTCCAAGTTAAACAAGCCTGTGAGGTATCAGTATATTTTCCCTTGCAGAAATCTTTAAGGACATAACTTCCAACTCATTGTTTAAGATCACCATGTTGCAAAGCGATACTACTGCAAACCAACAGGGTTCTCAAGAAGTTTTTAAAGGCACAAATGAATTTAAACATAAATCTTGATTTTCTTCTTTCAATTTACACTAGAATTAAACAAGGAAGCTATGGTACCATCCCCTGGCCAAAGACAAGAAGATGGAAGCAGGTATGAAACAAACTTTCAATTCTAAGAGATGGAAAGAGTTTGGTATGAAACGATTTTGGACGTTAAACGAAAAGACTTGGAAGGTTGAAAGTAACTTGGATTACACAATAGCAAACAAAAATGGAGAAATAAATTACCTGCTATATGGAAGAGGATAAGAAGAAACCTTCCAAACAGAAGCAAATGGATTAATTCCAAACCATCATCATCACATACTCCATTTATGTCACCCCCCACCATCAATAAAATATAAAATATCTTTAAAACCACTATATGCCAAGAGCCGCCAAATGAACACTTATTACAACAATCATATCACCACTAACTTGATTTTGTGGAGCTGAATTCAGAGAGTTCATAGCGCTTTCGTGCAGCTCCACCATTAGTGATAAGCACGATGAACAAAACGCAAAAGTTCCTATGAAACGTTATTGAAGTCAAGTAGCACGTGTCCAAGTTCATAATTGCTTTTTTTATTATCTCCCAAACCCTACTTTTGCACGTTCCCACACCACAAAAAGATCACAAGGAGAGAAAGAGAGAGATTTTTAAAAAAGATAAATAACACTAGAGCGGAGAGTAACCAAACAAAGAAGGATAAGCCAGAATTGATGATGATTTATGACAAATGAAGATAAAAAGAAGAAAAAGAGAGAGAGAGCACGGAATGTTGTGGTTCGCTTTAGAGCCTCTATCACAAGCATTCAATTGCGACAATCCACCAAAGGAGAAAAGAGGAAAGATTCTATCTCCAGTGAAAGCGAAGCATGGAGATTAAATAGAATCGACCAATATAGATACTGTAAAATTCAAATTCGTTGGGCCAAGAGAGCGTGATTCTGAGCTTCAAGGAAGATGAGAGAGAGAGAGGAAAGATAAGTAAAAGATACGAAGCAGATTATTAACAACCAAATGAATATTATTTTATTTATTTATTTTGGTAACGGAGAAAGGACCAAGTCGATGAAAGAGGAACGAAAGAGCTTGGCAATCTCAGTGGCGGTGACATTTTGACCGGCGAATGATGATAGTGCCACTCAGGGGAGTGCAATCAACAGTGATCTTTCTTGGGTCACTGGGCTGTGACGGTTGTGATCGATGTGGACCGTCCATGTCCACACACAAGTGGTCTATGTGGGTCCCAAAACGGTGTCTGTGACGAGGCCTGTAAGAACTGCTACATCTCTAATTATTATAGATAATAAAATAATTAATAATCAATATTAGGCTACAGACACAGAAAAGTCAAAGTAGCAGCAAAGTGAACAGAAGAGTTCAAAGCAGCAATTCACGTTTCAGGAATAGTAAAGACAGACCAGACAAATAGATACGAAAAAACAGACCATCCGGCTCTCTCCTCTCCAGCTTGATAGAATAGAAATAACATAAGATAGAATACTTTTCAAGGAATAGGTAAATTTGTTCTTTACTTTTTATGGTTTAATAAATTATTTTTTAATTTAATAAAAAATTATTTATTAATTTATCTTACTGATCAATCTTTGCATCAATAGTTCGTTGATATTTTACTAATATCATATTAAATGTCATATAAATTATTTTGTAGGGTAAAAAATAACAATATTTTGATTTATTTATATAAAATTGATAAATAGGTAATGACATGTTTTCAGTTTATTTTTTTTTCTACCAAAATAACTCTGTGATTATACTTTTATTTCTAGTGTCAATCCTTTTTATCGTTCTTTATCATCTCCTCCTCTATTATTTCCATCTCACCATCATCGTTGTAGATACTATGACATGTTTTAGGATATATGTTTTTCATTCTCACTTCATCCCTTTATCGTTCTTCATCATCTCCTCTATTATTTCCATCTCACTATCATCGTTGTAGATGCTACGACATGTTCTAGGATATATGTTTTTCATTCTCACTCCATCCCCCAACAAATTGATGACATAAGCTAGAAAATGGATCCAAAATTTTAATAGTTTCTCGCTCTTGTTTTTCTTGTAATGATAATTTAATTGTATCATAAGAAATTGTGAGTGTAGTATTGTTGAATACATATTAGTTTTATTTGATTTAAAGAAAAAAATAAAAGGAAAGATGAGGGGAGCAATTAAAGAAAAGAAAGATAGGTTATGTTTAAGGGTGGAAATATCTCAAGTCGAACTAAATTTTGAATGTTTAAGTTTATATATATGTGTAAATGATTTAAAAGGCTCGTATGCTTAAAATCTTTTATGAAAATACATTTTAATGATATTTTTTTTAAGTTGCAGAGTTTGTTAAATCAACTCTTACTAATATCACTTGCATAAGAAGAATCAATAATTTTATTATTTTCGAATGAATAAAACATTCTAAGGATATATGTCATTATAAATTAAATAATTTTAAAGTATGTATACTGAGTACTAACTATATACACATATAATATATAAAAAAATACAACACACACATAGACTATTAGATCCTAATCTTTAAAATTTTATCTTCCTTAATCAAACCATACAATTCATCAAATTTTCTATAAAAAAGAGGTAAAAAATTTTTCTGGCAGCATCTCCCTTATATATATCTCGACAATTTATACATATACACATATGCTCAATATATATGATGATATCCAACAAATTCTATATCGTTATTTAATTAATATAAACCTGGTCATATATATATATATATATATATGTATAGAAAAAGAGTCATATCATATCATCTAGTCACAAAGGTTCACATGATGTTTAATATAAGGTCTTAGGATTATTTTCCCAACAATAATGCAACAAAATCATACATATATACATCAGTTCAGAGCTTATACAACATAACTACAAAAATAACTCTCATCTCTGGTCCTTTATCCCTAATAATGAGGGTATAGAAAGAGGTATATCATTTCATATCCAATCTTGAGATAATGAAATATATTCGAATGAAACTTCATCCATCCCATCACCAAACCCTCTAGTTTCTTCATTCTCACGGCCACCAACTCTCCTTGTGTCTTCTCCCTCTTGATCATTATCACCATTTCTTTCTAGTTTCATATCTCTCCTTGCTACTCGAGAGGAACCAACTCCATCCTTCTCTTAGGTAAAAGTTCTAAAATGATGTATAATTGATTTCTTAGACATTACACGAGTGCATGAGCCATGTTTAGGCTCAGTGGATAGGTGAAATGAACCCTCAATAGGATGCGAAAGTGAGAACATAAGCATAACTGGCTGGGGGATTATGTAATAAGAAGAAAAGGAGGAAGGGATTGGTGGTGGATGAGGTGGCCTCCACTAATAAACACTATGTGAAATTGGTACGGTCAGCTTTATCGGGTTACTAAGCAGGATCCGAAGTTAAAGGCTTGCAATAGTCAAATCTGATAACCAAAAGGTTACATTTGCAAAATAGGTACTTCTAAATTTTCCTTCTTGGGAAAGTTGATGGCTAATCCAATCGTTATCGTTATCATTGTCTACTTTTATATCTATCGATAAATGAGGCAGTTCATCCTCTAAATGAACTACATAAAAATATACATGCACAACAATCCAAATACAAGGAGTGGAACATAAATTCCATTTAATAATGTAAGGTAATGAATTAAAATTCAACATAATTATGCAAACAATTGAATCAATATTTATGTATATAATTATACCATCCACAATTCATAGTATCCATTAAAGTTTAAATACAACTAACAAACAATAATACAAGATCATGCAATGGGTTTATTTTTTGCTAAACTGGACTTGTTTTGATTCATTTTTGTTTGTAGTGTAGACGGTTTGAACCCATAACATATAAGAGAGCTCAGACAAATAAACCACTAAGTTGGGCTACAAGTATGTGTTATAGTTTACTAACACTTATTAAAAATGAATGGTAGGCTGGTAATTCTTATTAGCATAAAGTAAATGAGAGAGATATGTCTAAGACGAGAAATTAGGGATTGAAGAAATTAAGAGGACTAGGTTTTTTTTAAGAAGGGATTACATTTGGAGCCTTGGGGGAAATAAGGGAGAGACAGTATTAATGGGTTTAAGGGGCAACCCTACCAAGGTTCATGGTGGTTGGATGGAACGAGAAGAGGAACCACCACCATGGACAGTGGCAATGATAGTAGAAGGAGTCGAGAGGGGTACACAATTATGACAGGCTTTTGGGGGAGGAAAAGGAGATTTTCTGGTGGCTATAACCGGAGAAGATGAGTCAGAGTGACGAGGGAATTTGACTATTTAAGAGAGGATGGAGGAAAGGAAGAGTTAAAGAAAAAAAGTGAGAGGGTTTGAGAGGGAGCCATTGTCATTGATGGTGGCTAATGGCGGTTCTAATGAAGGGAAGGGGAGGAGTGAGACTCCACCATCAACACTTACGGTGGCCGCAGACAAAGGCGATGAAGGAGGATCGATATGGATGAAGATGCAGTTGTGGTGGGGAAATGAGAGAAATAGCTAAAGAAAAGAGGAGCCACCGATATTCATAGGCAACAACGATGAAAAGAGAGAGAGAGAGCCACCATCAGTAATGGCAATGGTAGCATTGATGAAGAACAAAACCAAATCCGACAATGGGCCTTTAGGTAAAGGGAAGGATTGAGTTTGTTTTTTATTTTAAAAAATTGATAAAAAAATATTTCTTTTCTTGAATTCAGGATCTTCAATTTTTTTGTTGAGAGAAATTATGTTCGAATGATGAATTTGATGGCTAATAGAATTGAATATGATAGCCATGGTTGACGATGGTTAGTAAGATGAAGAAGAATGAAGAATAATTTTAGGATCTTGTAACTTTTATTTTGATTCTATTTTGAAACCATTTCAGACTAATGTTTAGTTGTAGCCATTTTGAAACAAAACATGCCAGCAAAGAGTTATAGTTATACGTGTGTGAATATACTAATTTTGATCACTAGTATTAGAGTCATATGAATGCAATCACTTTAAGTAAAGAATTATAAATTTCAAACATAAATTAACTAAACAAATTAATTAAGCAAATAAATTAATTAAGCAAACAAATAGAGCATAACAATTAAAATAGAACAATATAAGTCATAAGGGTTTTCAAGTCATAATTTTAGAGCATTCTCTTTCTTCAAAGACCAAATTCTTTCACATAAAAAACATTGAGAAGAATCCCCCTTTCAAAATTTTCAAGGTTCTATTTTATAGGATAACTTAATTAATTTTTCTTAACATTTATGTTTATTGCTGCTACGTTAGTTGTTGCTTGTTTTTGTTCTCCTCTTTTTTTATTTTGCTTTTATTATCTTATTTTTAAATTTTTTATCTAAAAGAAAGGATGAAAAAATTGGATGCTGATCATAACCAACACATCAAGTGAGATAAGATGGTCACATCGAGTGACATTAAAATCATTATAATCAATATATCAAATGTGATAAAGATGGTCACATCAAATGATCACATCATTTGCTATTAAAATCATTGTAACCAATACATTAAGTATGATAAAATTGTCACATCTAGTGCCATCAAAATTATCATAACCAATATATCAAATGTAACAAAGATAGTACATCAAATGTTGTTAAAATTATCATAACCAACACATCAAGTATGACAAAATATTTACATCAAGTATCATCAAAATTATCATAACCAACACATCAAGTATGACAAAATGTTCACATCAAATGTGGTAAAGGTGGTCATATCAAGTGCCATAAGTGATCACGTCAAATGTGATTAACATTATTCCACGACAAGATGCATATGATGAATTATGCATAACAAATTTTCTTTTTTATTTAATTTCAATCACTCACATTTGGTCATTAAAGCTATATTTATCATCATCCATTTATCTATATTTTGAGAAATTAACCTCTTCATATCATATAACTAACAGAAAGCATCTTGATTAATAGAAATTCATTTATCATTTTCATGATCATATCAAAATTTTCAATAATAATAAATAATTCAAATTTTTCTTAAATAACATAATAATGTTGAAAATTATCTACTCTCGCATGCTACTTTTCATCACTAAAATCATTTTATTTCTAATTGAATTTTAAAAAAACATTAATTAATATATATTTGAAACAAATATAAACTTTTTTTCATATTTAAAAATTTCAGGATTAACTATTAAGGTATCAAGTTAGTTCAAAAATCCAACATACATAGTAAATTATTTGTGAGTGAAATCAAATTTTACAGAAATTATGCTTTAAGAGCTTAAAATTAAATTACTATTTTTTTAAAATTTCTAAAGAATCATTTAAGGGGAAAAATTTTAATTTTTATACATTATATCGTTATTGAATAAAATTGGCATGCTAACTTATAAAATTTGTATAAAATAAAAATTAATTCAAAATTACTTTAACTTTTCTATATTTTTTATCAAAAAATATCAAGGTTTAAATATAATTTTGTCCATGCATAAAATAGACTAATAAAGTATCAAACTTATTTTTTAAAACTCTATGACAATTTAAGAATAAAAGGAGAAATATATATATATATATATATATATATATATATATATATATTAACAATATGTTTCAAACATTTTTATAAACTAGAAACTAATCTAGTCTTCACCAAACTTTTCAACTAAATATTTCTTTATTTCTACTATACAAAGATACTTTTTCATAATTTAAAAATTATTATATGGTATTCTTTTTTAAGAATTTTCTCCAATAACTCTATATTTAAGTGTCATAACTTTTTAAAATTATACAATATTTAAGTGTCATAAATTTTTAAAATTATACAAATTTCTAACGATCATGAAGATTTGTGGACATAATTTCAATATACACATCATCAAGTACATAAAATTTTACATCCAATATCTTGCATACGAGTGAGAATCATACAAATTAAGTTTAGAATTTCACTATAATTTTAATATACTATTTCCCATCAAATTAAATAATTTTTTAATTTAATCACATTATTATGCTTCCATTTTTAACCAATTCAATTATAAAATCAACAATCTCACATAATATAACAATATTTAATTTTTAAATATATACTCATTTCATTGCCTAAATTAAATAGAAAAATATCATCCTTCTTACCTTAATAACTTTAACTTTTGAAGAGATAGTGGTGAAGTTTCAAACTTTCGAAATCTCGTTCCTTTAACTTTCAATAGAAACTAAAATGACCACGAAAACAACATCAAAATGAAACTCCAGACACGTAGTTGGAAAGCTCTCTTGATATGTTTAAATGTGTAAAAAAGGAAGATAATCCACGGTTAAGTAACATCGATGGATCACAGTTTTGAGACCACAATGAAGATGAAAATGATGTCATTTTCAACTATAGAAGTCAATGTGGGATTGAGATGGTTAAAATAATATTTTTGTACTGGAGTTTTAATGAAAAAATGACAACAGATAGACAGAGAAATTGAAGAGATAAAGATGTCGTTGAGAGAGAAGGACACATGAAAAGAAAGGGAAGAACAAAAATAAAGAAAGTAGGGAGGGAGAGGCGTTTAGTGATGGAAGATAAAGAGAAAAAATAAAAATAAAATAATAATAATAAATATATTTATATTTTACTTTCATAATATTATGAGAGAAAATATGATGGAATAGTAAAATCTAAATTTTTTATAAAATTATAAAAAAAATATTTAACGAATTAGAACCAATTAAATATTTTAAATTAGTTCATAAAAATAAATTGAGAGTAAAATATTTTCTAATTATTTAAGAGAATAACCAAAATAATATCAATAATATTTTCAACTTAAAGAGAACCAAATAAATATAAAAACTTTATCGAGAATCTAATAATATCACCAAATATTATTGTTTCATAAGAAAATTATCCAACAAAGATAATAAATAGAAGTAAAATTTTATAATAATAATAATAATAATAATAATAATAGTAATTAAAGGATTAAAATTTTAATATAAAAAAGATACTAATAGTATATTTAATATTAATATAATTCTTAGTTCATAAAATTTAAGGGATATTTCATAAACAAGCTTAGATACACATAAAAATTAAAGTAACATATATAGCATTTATTTTGAAATTAAAATAAAGTACACATCATTTATAATAAATATTAAACAAATTTAGTAACAAAGAAAATTTTATAACTATCTATTTTATAATATTACATTTCGTGATGTGTCATATGCCTTTATTGTACAAAAGCAATTCAAAGACTAGGGATCAAGTGAAGGTAGATCATCTAAATCATATCTTTTTCAAGATTGAAAATGTGAAATGAGACTTTAGAAGCATGAACATACATGAAGACGATAGAAAAGAGTTGTATATTGAGGATAAGGAAAAATTCATCTAAGATTCTTTTTCTTTGAAATTAAAAAATAAAAAATTTGAAGTTTTAACAAATTATGTAAATATTTAATATTAGATAAATAATATATTAAAATAAATATTATATATTAAAATAAATATAACAAATATAAATATATAATACATAAAGATAAATATATTTCTAAATAGATTAAAAATAAACTTCTTTATAAACTTAAGCTTGATTTGTTTATTTAAAAATAATTTTTTAACAAGTTTGAGTTTATTTATTTATTAAATAAGTTAAAACAAGTCAAATTTTAAATGAGTCAATGCATAGGTCCATGTTGGACAACCCTGTCTCATTTTCCTCCTCCCTAGTCATGATAATTAACATGTACTTATCCTAGAAAATTGTTTTGCATGGCATGTGAGAGTTATGATAGCATAACATAACAAAAACTACCGAAGAACTTATTTCTTTCTTTTCCTATCGAGCATTATATTTGGGCCTTTTATCTTTATAGTTTATTTTAATATAAAAGGGTAAGTCATCCTATCTCATTAGTATTACTTGAAAGATATCATAAATTAAAATTAGTGCGACATTTAATCTCAACAAATTGCCTAAATTAATATACACTAACCTCCCTAAAATATACATTGTGACATGGGAAAATTCATCATAAATGAAAAGAATGTCACATTCCAAATAACTTAAATCAAAGTATTAATTTTCAATATCAGTATCTGAAATTTGAAATGGTTTAAATGTAAAAAACATGCAAAGAGATTAACCTGAGGAAGCCTTAAACCATTTTTTTCAAGACCTTTAATGCCTATTTTGGTTAAAAATATTCTAATCCTTCTTCTTTCAAGATATGAAAAAAGTTTCAATATGGCTAAATTATTTATTTAAATCTATAAAAGATACAACGTAAACAATCATATAAAAAAGAATGCTAAATAACCACTCCACATGTAAAATTACAAGATTAACCAGAGTGGATAATTAGCAAGCATGTGATTATACGAAGCATGATTAGGAATATCTTCTCTCTATTTTATAGAACTGAAAAAGAAAAATACACAATGATAAAACATGTCCTTAACATCAATTATATATAAAAGAACAAAATTAAAATTTGATCCAAAATATTTTGCCTACGTGTTTTTGTCATTCATTGTGAATGAGACAAATTTTTTAAGTAAATATTATATTTAGATTTAAGATCCATGACACCATGAATTTATGCATGAATTTTAAAGTTCACCTTTTACTGAAAAAATTGCATGTTTGAAATGATACTTCATAAATTTTTTTCAGAGCTAAATACGTTTTTGATCTGTCTAAAATTTTTAAATTTTGATTTTAGTTCCTTATTTTTAAAATATTTAATTTTGGTCTCTCATTTTTCAAAACACACTATTTTTAGTTTTCAAAGTAACCAATGTTTAACATGTGACATATATCGACGGTTTTAAAACTGAAGGAAAGAAATTAATAATTTTAAAAATAAGGGACAAAAACCAATGGTTTTAAAAATGAGAGACTAAAACCAAAATTTCAAAATTTAAGAAAGACCAAAAATATATTTAATCCAAAATTTTAATAGTTATTTATGGGACAAACTCTCAATAGAATGAAAGGAATGCACCCAGAACGTTTAAAGCATCAATAGTAATAATGGTGGGATTAGGGTGGGAATGGAGGAAGTGGCGAGGTTCAAGTAACGGTGGAGGGCTGACAATCGACATGGAGGTGGAGTTTTAGAGTTGGGTCTTGATGACTATAAATAATAGGTTGACGGTGTTGGTAAATAGCTAGTAAATGACAACAATTTTCTCTATATTGTTATGCGATCGTTAGTTGTAATTTTAATTGATTTTTTTTAGTTGTTATATCATTATTATTTGATTGTTGAATTATTAATATTTGGTCATTTTATAATTATTGGTTGTCATGTAATTATTTTCTATCTTTGTGTATTGAATTTCTAAATGCTTTATTATTTTTTGGTCGAATGTAACTTCTTCTCAGTACTATGTATAATACATGCTCCTAGGCATTCGAAAAACTGTAAAAATCTCATTCTCTAAATCTTTCGTTTTTGGATATTATTGTACGAGAGTCCAAACCCATGTAGGTTTTGAGTGTATGATTTCTTACATGCAATTGTCTTAACCTTGGAAATTTTTTTTTGAATTGGTTGTAATGGTTCTTCCATAATGCAACATCATTCTTTTCTTTTCCGACAATTTGAAAAAAAAAAAAAAGGTAAATTTTTCTTCACAATTTTTTCCTTGTACATTTTTAACAATTTAAAAGAGAAATTTTTTTATTTGATTACTCTCTTATAAATGTAGAAGGTAATACGAGAGTCATTTAATATCCACAAATTAAAAAGATTTTAAAAATAATTAAATTATTGATATTGCTTATGAAAAATAAATTTTTAATAAAATTTATTATATAACAATTTATGAGATTGATGATTAAAATTAAAAAAATTTAACTAAGAAGGAAAGTTGAAATTTACAACTTAATTTATTTAAGATTATTGATTAACTTTTTTTTATAAATTTAAGCTACATTCATTTAGAAAGAATCATCATAAATAAAATAATAAGATCATATAAAAGAGTTAAACTATAATTTTTTATTTTTTTAGAAAATAAATAGAAAGATTGAATAAGTTTAATTAATTTAAATGATATAAAAATAAAATAAATTGATGCATATGGTATATATATATATATATATATATATTTTCCCTTAACTCTCATAATAAATATTAAGTTTAATTCTGATCATTACAATTTATTTTAATTAGTTTTACAAATATTATATGATAAAATATATTATAATACAAATAATTTTCAAAAAATTTTATAAACATTGGACCATATTATTTATATTTTTGATAACTATTTTTTGGTATTAAATTTTATAAAGAGAAATTATATTGAACTTATAATAAAATTTATTATTCTTAAATTAATATTATTTGCATTGAGAAAGAATTTGTGATGATTGATTAGAATAACATAGATGATTAAAATTATTATGTTGAATGTGATATTCTTGTTAATAGTTTTGGCATACCTTTTTGTAGCATTTGAAAAATAAAATTTATTATTAAGATTAAAAATAATTAAATTTTGATGAATAATAAATATGAAAAATTAAATAGAAAATTAGTTACTCAAAATTTAATTGAACAACATGTATAATAAATATGGAATTAAGTTTTATTAAGATATTATATTTATTTATGGATCTATAGAATTTTATAAGAAATTAAATATAAATATTTTTATAAATTGAGAAGATATGTGATGTTATTATATCAATTTGATGATTAAATTTTTTTCTTTCTTCTATATAACTCGAGATGTTTATAAATAATTATTTCATGATGAAAAATTAAATCCTTTCTTATTTATGATATAAATTTTATCACTTTAGATTAAAATATTACCAAAACTTAATATTGTAATTAATATAATTTATTGGACAATAGAAAATAAAAGTATCACATATTTGATTAAAAAAATTAATTATAAAATATTTAATGGATGCTATTATTTTTAATTTTTATGCACATAATATAATTATGTATTTAAGATTTAAATTTTAAAGCATATTGTTCATGAATGTCTTTATAATAACATATGATTTAAATATTTTTTTGATATTGAAAATATGATTATATGTATAAGTATTGTAAAATGTTTAAACTTTAATATTTTCATATTTTATGTGAAGTGTGATGGATAAATAAGATTTTATAATTTCAATCTATATTTTTTTAAATATAATTAATAAAATTAATTGAATAAAATAATAAAAAGTATAATAATATTTGGATAGATCATGATTTTGATGTGAAATTTTTTGATATATATATATATAACTTATTGAAAATAATTTATTATAATATTCTTATCCATGAATGATATCTTGAGGTTTGAAAGTTGATTTAGTATGATAAATAAAATAAAGTTAATTTTATTTTAAATTTTAAATAAAAGATTTTATGAGAAGTTGATGTGATTTTGAAAAAAAATAATAAAATAATTTTTTTAATCTAAAATTGTTCAAAAAATTAAATAGTTATAATGTATGTTACAACTCCTATTATGTGAGCTTATACCTATACAAAAGAAAGTAAAAAAATGAAGGAATATTAATAGTAAGAATGTATTTCAATTTGAGTATAAAAAGAAATTATTGGTAGTTTTATAAGAACTATACTAGATTCAATATTGCATATACTATGAGCAAATTGAGTTACTAAATTTTTAAGTATTGTAATATTTTGCATCGTCTGTTAAAATACTTCAAAGGTATTATAAATTAGAGTTGTCATTTTCCTAAATTTCCTTAAATGTTGGAAGGATACTTTCAGAATAATTGAGCTTTAAACAATGATGAAATAAGTTCTATTAGTAGATTTTTTTACTTTAAGTAAACATGTATGCAAAATTGACTTGTACAATATATTTTATTATAATTGCTCTTGAGAAAGCATATTAATAAACAAAATGTCTAAGAAGTATGTCAATAAGCATACTTCTATGCAAAATATCTATACCATCGCTTTATTATGATTCATAGCAAGCAATTGAAATTGCTAATAACTATGCTTACAACATAAAGAAAAGACACATATATGTTAGATATGTTGTTAGATGATTGATTTAAATGACATAATTTTTTTTGAATACGTGAAAAGTGAAAAATATATAAAAGGTGAAAAATAAAAGTGAAAAATATGTAAAAAACGGAGAAAACATATCTTGCTAATCTACTAAAGGATTAACTAGGAAAGTTGTCTTTGATTTATCAAAGGGATGTGCTCATCATGTGCTCATCATAACTTTTAGTAATGGTACTTTTGAGTCACACTTGCTCTATCTACAAGACATTTGAAAAATTATATAGCCTCTAACAGTAACGTTGTGCTCGTACTTGATATATCTATAAGATAGTGCTTTTTGATATGCACTTGAAGAAATGTTTTTTGAAAAACAGATACATAGATCTTTGTGGTGGCGCAGTTAAGATGCACTTGATAAAATTTTAATATAAATTATAAAGTAAAAGTTTATTCAATATACTAATGTGTGAAAGTGATTTTTGAAATACACTTAATGCTTAAGTGATGCATTTAACAGTAGTGATATCTGTGTGAATAAATATGTGAGTGAGAAGGTAAAAGTTGTCTTTTACGAAAGATAAGACAATCTTTCTAAAACACTCACATGAATCTCAAGGTAATATGAGAGTTACTTTAAAATTATCGCAGAGTTTCT
Organism: Canavalia gladiata; assembly: GCA_037954105.1. Lineage (NCBI taxonomy): Eukaryota > Viridiplantae > Streptophyta > Magnoliopsida > Fabales > Fabaceae > Canavalia > Canavalia gladiata. The sequence goes on along the minus strand of CM075658.1, from coordinate 20,616,565 downwards.
ACGTTTTAAAGTTATAGTAGGTTTTATTATAGTTTAAAAGGTTCAGAGTAATTCACTTTTTATACAAAAGTTATTGGCCTATTTCACATGGTAATTCAATCCCTTGGACATTATTATTTAAATATAAAATTAACTTTCTATGTCCAAAAATTGATCACTTTCTAAGCCATTAATGAGGGATTATTGGTAAATGGCTAGCAAATGACAACAATTTTCTCTATATTATTATATGACTATTAGTGATAATTTTAATTGACCTTATTTGTTTAGTCATTATGTAACTATTATTTGATTATTGGATGATTATTTTCTAGCCGTTATGTATTGAATTTGTGAATGTTATACTTTGTTTTGATCAGATGCAACTTCTCCTTGTTGTTATGTATACCACATGCCTCTAAGCATTTGAAATACAACAAAAATTTTCATTCTCTAAATCTTTTCTGTTGGACATTTTTTTATGCAAGACTCCAATATATATAGATTCTAAGTACATGATTCCTTACATGTAACTGTGTTGTTAACCTTGAAGAGTAAAGACAAAATTAAGTTGCACTGAAAGTTTGTCAAAATTTTACTTTTAGGATAGCTATTCTTCCCCGACGTAGTGTCATCTTCTTTTTCCAACAAAGGATAGTTTCATTATCATTGGTGGTGATCTTGGTAGAAGAGGTTAAAACATCGTCATTTTATAATTTACCTGATGATTTACATGACATTTAACATACCAAATTACCACGACACCAGTTAACGAACCATTGACAGAAGAATTGATTTTCAAGATAAATCAACGAATGAGGATTAACAAAGATTTTGTAATAAGTCAAAAATAAATTTGTATGATCATAAAAAAATGAGAAACAAATTTACTCCTTTATTCATTATAAATTTATTATAGATTAAGATAATAAATTAAATAATATATTATTTTATTTTATATTTATGATAAATTAAATAATAAGAAAATATGATATAAATTATATTTAAATGATAAGATTAATTTTTTATTAAAAATTAAATATAATTTTATTAAAAATTTAATTATTTATAATTTTTGATAAAAATTATTGAAAAGTTAAAAATATAATAACTTATACCATTATTTTACCAAATAAAAAATTTAAAATAAAATGTTGTAGAAAAGAAAAAAATAATAACTAAGAAACGTGTAAAATAAAAAAATAAAAATAAATAAATTAATAATAAATAATAATAATATTAATATAATAATATTATTATTATATTAATATATTATTAATATATATATATATATATATATATATATATAATTAATATTATCATTATCATTATCATTTAAAGATAACTTTACTTGTGTTAGGTAGATATAGACATTAAAACTCTCATTCCGAAATTTTAACAAAGTTGCATACTTTATACTTTAAGCCAAAACCTTTCGTTAATTGAATTCCCACGAATTCATCTGTGTTAAAAAATGAGCCAGCCTCTATTACTCTAATTAGGTAAGCTTTTTAACGAATTTGAGATGCTTAATTACAAAACAACTTTTAAATAAACTTGCATGTTAGGTTAGATTTTTGAAAAGATTAGACCAAATTTTTTAAAAAATACTTGTAAATAAACAAATTAGGTCTTAAACTTAAAAGTCAGATTGCGTTCAAATTTTGCAAAGCCTAGTTCAATGTTACTTATTTTCGTTCCTATGTATAGACATAACACAGTAAGAAATATAAATATGATATAAGATACAAATAGGACATGACACAAGGATGACAAGTTTTAAATATTATAAGATACAATATAATTATAATATAACATATAAATTAATTTAAAATCAATACAAAATAAAAATATTAATCTAAAAGACGGAATTCATTTCTTGGAATTAAATACGAATGATCGTATATATAAATTGATAAATATTTATCAAATTATTATGAAATTTAAATTTATATCATAAAAATTTTAAAAATTCAAACACAAAAAATGACAAAAATATATTTAAAAAGTATTGATGTAGTGTCCCACCCAACTCCATGTCTAAGCAGTTACCAAATGACATGATTACTGTTTTGAACACATGACATGATTACTGTTTAGAACACAGTAAAAAATAAAAAAAAAATTAATATTGATTATAATGATGCATGTAGAATTAAGATAAAATTTAAATTTAAACTATCATTATATAATTATAAGATCAAAATTAAATTTGAATAAAATCAATATTAGCTATCATTATATTATATGATTATATGATCAAAGTTAAACTATTTTCTCATTTCTCACACATATATACTTACACTAACAAATATTCTGTAAAAATAAAGTATGATTCTCGTTTGCTATTATTATTTTCCATAAGACATTCACAAGGGCACGTATAAAAGAATTAAGCTGTTTAATTAAATTTTAAATCTAACTTATTTAAATAAATGAGTTCAATTTAACAGTTTCTTTTTATGATTTAAACTTAAATTTAAATTACTTGACTCGAGTCAAGTTGTTTATATCCTAATTATGGATTGTTTTTAAATATAATAACCAGTTTATTGCTATCACACATATATCTTCATTCAATGCATATCTTGCTAAATTACTTACCATCATACGTCACTTAATATAACTTTTTTCACCCCTGATGATCTTTGACTGTCAACATCAAACAATTTTATGGAACACGACACCATGAGTGGAGCCTCTTTGTTGTAGCATTATGCAAGTTTGCGCCTTCTTTCATTGTTTCTTGAAAGGTGAGAGTGTAACTCTATTTCAACTCAAGTCTCCCATTGTGTGAACGTGATTGAAACCAATGTCTTGACAAAGAACCCGTTCACACATAGATCATTTTCTTTTCCTTTTATTTAAAGATTATTAGTATCTGAATATTATATTTGAGCATAGGTTAATTCAAGTTAAATAACTAAGTTCATAATGTAATTGCATTTTAAGGATTTGAAATGTAGTAACCTGACTGAGAATTACTGCAGATATACCTGAGTTACTTTTTAAAATAAAATTAAATATAAAAAAAATATTTGCTACTGTTCATTGAATCTTTATTTTCTAGAATAACTTAATGAAATGGTTTTATATACTATTTTAAAAAATCGATGTAAAAAAATCATAAATACAGTTTCGTAACTATTTACTACAGAACATATATAACATATATGTTGTTTAATCGTTCATAAAAGAAGTAAAATAAATCAAGGGTTAAATATGTTTTCATGCAACCCTTTTGTGAGAATATTTCAATTCTTTTGGCATATAATATTATTATGGTTATTTGATCCTTAATTAAAACATGTAGCAAAATAATAATCTGGGTAATGAAAATGACGTTGGTCATGGGATTCATGACGTGCGATAGACTGGAAAAACATCAAACTATGAAATCACAAGAAACATCTTGAAATCTTCATAGAAGGTTGACCGTTATTATCATATTGGATTTTTTAATTGATTATTAATAAGTGTGAGCAAAAGACTTGGCCCAGGGAAAAATGGTACTTTTTTAGTATCTATTTTTTTAGTATCTATTTTTTTCTTAGTTTGATGGATAATTTTACTTTAAAGAAAAATATATACTTTTATATCATTGAAAATTTTTCATAAAGAAGAAAAGAGAACTAATATTCATATATTTGTACATTAACTTACATTTCTATATATTTAAAATTTACCGGTTATAGTTTTTTTTAAAAAAAAATCAGTCGACTAATCATAAGATATATGTAGGACTAAAGTGCTAGACGCGTGTAAATTAATGGTATGTGTTAAAAGGAATGGTACATCAATTCGTCAAAAATGATTCTTAGCCACCTACAGTAGCTTATATCCAAATTCTTTGTGAAAAATTATTATTATTATTATTATTATTATTATTATTATTATTATTATTATTATTATTATTATTATTATTATTATTATTATTATTATTATTATTATTCTTCTTCTTCTTCTATAAGCACAGATTCATTGATTATATTAAGTACTGGCAGTACTTGAACAAATAAGTCTAAAAGCTCAAATGAGATGGATAATGAAGTGCAAAATAGAACACTACCTAAAACTACATGTAATCATTCAGTATGTTGACTTGATAATAGATCATTTATTTTTGCCTTAATCTTGTATGGCAACAATTAAGTCATTCACATTAAATGATCCTAAATTCCTAATCCCCTCAACTTGTGCTCCTGCTGCATAAATCAAGAGAATAGAACACCAATAACTATCAAACCTAGTTCAAGCATTGTGTAGGATTGAGATATCAATTGAAAATAGTGTAATTAGTCTTTTCACTTTAGCCTTTTTCCATGACCAGGACCTAAGTCCCACTAAATCTTTTGGAGCTAAGAAGAGAAAAAGAAAATAGATGGGTAGTTAGGGTACATAACAACTTGAATAAGGATAACATGTCCCCTAAACTAAAGGTTCTTACTTGACTATGACTATGACTATTTGTTTTCTCACCTTTTCTATAACAACCAACCATGAAGACATTTTGGTTGTATTAGTTCTAATTGGTGATCCTAGATAAGTGATTGGCAATGGACCAATTCTACAGTTTAAAGTATCAATTGTATCATACACCAATTATTCTTCTACATTCAGGGTAATCAATTAGATGTTATGGAAATTGACCTTTAACCGTTATGTAAGATCGAACAATTTCAGAAATGAACTAATAGTCTCAATTATCATGGGATATGCCTCATTAAAATTGTATCATATTCAAATTAAAACATGGAAAATAATCTTTTTGAGTGCAAACTTTAATTTTCCAAAACAACATCTCCACAGTTCTATCTATGATGCTACCAAGTCCTTTTCTCATAGTTAAGAAATTAAAAAGCTTAAAGAGGATCTCCAGCCTTAATCCTCTACCAATTGATAACTCCTTTATTGGGTTGTCATTTAGAAGGATTGAAATGCATGTAGATTTCAAACATTCTTCTATCCATTTCCTCCATTGCAAATATCAGCTTGCTGTATTATATGCTTTTTTTTTTTTTAAACCAACCTTAAATTAAATAATAAGCATTTTTTTTGTTTTTACCTTATTCACCACTTCATTTGCAAAATTACACTATTAGAAGTTACCTTATGCTACATTTTTCTCAAACTATTTGCTAACAACTTGATCAGTAATTTTATACATACTACTTATCAAAGATATAGGCCTATATTCTTGGAATTTTGTTGGTTATCCTTCTTCAGGATCAACACGAAGAATACTACTATTGCAATCCCTAACTAATCTGCCATGAGAGTGGAATTCCTTAACAAAAGTAATAACATCATCCTTCACCAAACACCAAAACTCCTTTATAAAATGAAAATTTAAATCTATTTAGACCAGGACTTAGTTCTTATGGCTTTATTGCTTATAACTGTTCTGAATCCATTATCTAAGTTTCAGGAACCACTTCAATCTCTATACCAGTACCTAATTTTGCTTCTAGGAACTTTATCACTAAATCCAACTTGGTCTTAGAAGCCAAATTATGGCTAGCAAAATATGTTTAACACTCATCCATATAACTCAAAGATGACCTTTTTCTCCAAATAATTTATTGGAACTTCTTGATCCATCTTTTCCACCAAGTTCCAATTCATTCATGCTTCTTGGACTGTATGTGGCAAGCCCATTTCCATTTAATTGCAATCGTAGGCATGACATGCTCCTGAGGCCTAATCCAACTTCTAGTTGATCCACCTCTAAATTTGTCTCTTTGTGGATACTGATGGCCCCAATTTATTCATTTCCAATCGTGCATAAGATTCGGTTTCTCCATTTTCCTTGTCTTCTTACTTTTTCATTATTATCTCCTCTTAATTTTTGATTTTCCATTAACTCTAACAATTCCAAATTCATCAGTTCCACATATTTGTCAACATCATTAATGATATCACTTTCAAAATCCTCTCTACATTCCATATTTCATCATTCAATGAGAGCATCATCGTAAAGTATTCTAATAAGCCTATCTCTGAATTAGAACAATACCTTTGTTTGGTTATTTAAAAAAAATCCTTGGATTGACATTTGATTCATAAAAAGTTCCTCCAATAATTTAATAGAAAAAATTAATCTATTCAAATGAACTTTCATTACTTAATTAATGGCTTTCTGTGAAGTTGTTTGGACTAAAATTCTGGCCTTGTTGAACCTCAACTTCTCTGCAGCATTAACATCCATGGATACATATATTCCAAAACATAACAAAGCAGACTTTAAATAATAAACTCTCTCTCTCTCTCTCTCTCTCTCTCTCTCTCTCTCCATGAATACAGTGTTACTCCTTAACACTTTATACTCCATTCAGTCTTAATTTCATGTGCAATCTCTCCTAGACTCCAGCTTATCTCAATAAACCAATTGGCCAGTATATCTTTTGATTCTTTTGGCAACTGTAACAAGTCTCCACCTTCCCCTATGTTAATTAACACCAAATTATCTCCCATAGAAGTCACCTCAATAAAAAAAAAAAAAAATTCCTTTAGACATTAACTTTTCTTTAAACCTGAAAACATCATCAAGATTATACATCTAGGGAACATGGCTTTTCTTTAACCGTTCCACATCTTCTTCCACATGAAATTCCATACCTTTCCACTCCAACGCATCAATTTCTTTTCTTAGTCAATTTGATTTCCAATATTGCTTTATTTCTCCTTCAACTACATTACTAAAATTTACCCGTACTATAATCCTTGACTATTCCTCTTGCTTTGAATCCTTACATATTTTTTTCTGTTTGTCTTTTTCTTCCTTTTCCTTTTCCATTGATCAGTTGAATTTGAACTCATTAACTCTCAATTTGAGAGTACCAATCCATATTTGATCTAACGTCTTTTCCAACTCCTCTAGTTTGATTAACATTTATGAATTTCACAAAACCAAACATCCTCCCTTGATCCTTCACATTCTTCATCTAGCAAAAAAAACTCCACAAATCCGCTTGTCCATATTGATTAAGAATATTTGTGAAATAATTAGGCACTGTTCTATCGGAAATAGAATTGATAAATACCTTGTTAGAACCCTTCCTTTTGAGTGATCCCTTTGCGGAATTCTTCGCATCATCCTCAAAGTTATTCTCCTTTGTTGATCTAGTCGCTTTCCTTCTTCTTGATCTCATAATGGTTCACTCTCTCTCTCTCTCTCTCTCTTTTAATTATTGGCTTCATAGCTTTTGATCATATTGAAGCATCATTTATGTTAAGGATCTAATTCAATTATTTTTAAAAATTATTGATAAAACATCATTTTTTTCCCAATTATTTTTAAAAATTAATGATAAAACATCATTTTTTCCCCGTTTCATCCCACTTCAAACAACTCTATTGATGTAACAGAAGTTTTATTATATATCCGATCCATAATAAAAATTAAATAATACAAAAATACATTTTGTTTTAAGTAAGACTAAAACAAAAGAGAACATAACAAAATGCTCTATTCTCCGTGTGTCACTTTATCTAAATGCTAAAGATTAGGAATTTTTTTTTTTTTTTAAATTGAGACATAAAAATTAATTGTAGAGCGAGGTTTAATACCATTTACACCAAGTAGTCAATTTCTAAATCTTCGGAGCATATCCAGGTTCCGTGGAATATTATCTCCAACTAATCTTGTATACACAGATTCAACCCAAGGATCTTATGCTATACCCTGGCAAACGTGTGGACCATGCATGGAGCATCTTCAATTTTCTTTTCAATTATTTTGGATAGCAAAAAGATATATTCTGTGTGCTTAGTGCTAGCAAGAATATTGAAACTTTAATGTGTAAAATTTGTCTTATAATTCTTACATACTGCATACAAAATCAAGTTTTTTTCAGACACCAAAGGAACCTTTTGGAGATTGCCTATTCCGAAGTCAACCCTGATGTCCTTTTTTTCTTACGGAATTCGTGGAGTAACAACAATATCTTATCACTCATTATATTATAATGAGAAAATAAAAACAAAGTGAGGACATTATTTTCGTGGGTATGAACTAAGGTAATGATTGATAAAGATTTTACGTTTTAACAAATGTTAGACAAGCAAAAGGACCACATGTTATGGATTTTTCCCTAAATTTGAGAGTCTCTTGCCCAAATGATGTTTCCTTCTTTATTTCAGCAATTGTACAAAGTAACAAAACAGTGAATGAGAAATAATAATAATAATAACGAATAATCTCAATCACTTAAAAGAAAAATGATAGGCATCTGCTTATACCAAAGCATATTTTCTTTTGGCCAACTGGACTGGTTGCTTGTTTTTAAAATTTATCTAGAAAATGATTTTGATAGAAATAACCTTTCAATGTTTTGACAGATATAAAAATTTAGAATGGGACTGCTGCATTCTAATTTAATACTCTTATTCACAATTTTTTATTATTACATTTTTTTAACTTATCCTTATTTAAATCTTTCTTTTAAACAAAAGTAAAAATATTTAAATTTATTTTCTTCATATTTTATATGTAAAATTAAAACATGTAAAACTATTAAGATTAATTTAATAATGAACAGTTGGAGATTATAATAATTTATATGAGGTTCAAGATTCGAACTTTATTGCTTCTTTTCTGATTGTACCAAAAGAAAAAACTAAAACACAAAAAATAAACATGAATACATTCTGGTTTCGTTTATACAAAGTAAAAAGTATCTATATTTCTGATGTCATAAATTGAATGATAAAAATTTTAGTGACATGTCTGATGAAAACAAAATAATATCAATTAATATATGACACAATTAGACTTGAGAAAAAACATTTTTCATTATGAAAATATTGAATGTAAATTAATTTATAAATAAAATAAAAACATAACTGACAAAAAAGAAAAATAAGCAGGTTGATGGAAAATATGTATCCCCTATTTAATGTTGGTTTACATAATAATAACAGGATTTTGACTTTTATTTGTATTAATATAATACTAAAAAACGCAAACAATATAGTGAATGATAGTTAACTTATAAGAAAAGTTATATAAAAATATGATATTTTAAGTATTGATGTTATGAATAATTAAAAGGAAGTATGACTATGTAAATAGGAGTGTTACGACTTTCATCTATATGAGCTTGTGAATGGACAAAATAAACCATAAAAAATTTTCTGAGAACACGAACTTTTAATTCTTTTGACTATATTTGTATGTGTCACGTACAATTAGCATTACCAATCCAAGAAAAAAAAACTTATTAATCTTATATATAATATAATATCATTTAATATAAATATGTCTTGAGTTATTATTATTAAATCAATTTTAAATTTATTAAAACATATACTTTCTAGTTATAAGGACAATATAAGAATCATAAAATCATAACTCCTATCGTTCCACCCACATCCAAAACAAAAGAACCGAAACTATTGTATTCTAATTTGAACTATGTAAAATTTTAATCCTTCAATTTTTTAACTAAATATATTCTTATATTTTTAAATTTTGGAAGATTTGTTCTCTTGTCAATTTTTTCTATCTAAAATAATTATTTTTTTTATTTTTTATCCAAATTTTTAAAAAAACGTATAGTAAAATTGAAACGTAATAATTTTAAAAGTTTTAAAATAATAAATTTAGTAAAAACTTGATAAAATCTATAAGATATAAGATTAAGGTATGAAGAAAAAAAATTTGAGCATTTTTTTGGATGAAATTTGTTACTTTAATTGGTGAACTTTAAGTGAAAAAAATTAATCAATTTGATATATAAAATTTTTGAATAAAAATAAAAATTTAAAAGCTTTAAATAAAATAAAATCAACGAAAGACTAAATTTGCTACATTTAAATGTAAAAAAAGGCTTAATTAGCTCCAAAAAATTTGGATGATAAAATTGCACATAGTCCAAAATTGAAGGATAAAACATAATTAAACCAAAGTAATAAAGCATTTTAACATTTATTTACATATATCTTCATACTAAGCAAGTTGCACTATTACTCCTCTATGACTCCCTCCTTTTTTTCCTTTTTCTTTCTGTATTTCCCTTCTTTTCTCCAATACCAAACAAACCCTTATTTTGAAATCTTACAGGAAACATGCAAGCAACCGAGTTTCTCTGTCCCTCAACCAGGTTTTGCTACTTGCTTGATCCAAAAGGCCTAAATGCACTCAATAAATTCCCGGGGGACAGAACATGATTCCACATGCAAAAAAACGCAACCAACTTGCATGAGCCCAAATGCTCCTCCGATATCTATCATCATAATATCGGTTGCATCAAATTTGCAATCCAATAATTAATTACTTTTTGCAGTATAGTAAGCTCTTATTGAGGTTAGAAAAGAACCTAGTGGAAGAATCAAAGCCTAAAGTATATACTCATGTATCAGCCAGGGAATGTCGGCATACATATATGCCACAATACGATAAATTTATTAATTCCACAATCCTGCAATATTAGGGGTGGTTCAGTGAAGAGAAAAATAATGACTAAAAGATGCATATTATTTCCATTATGTTGATAATATATACCCACTCATTGCTGCTTTCCATTTAGAAGTATAAATTATCAAATTTTGTAAGAGTGCAGGTAGGGATAACTTAAGTATGTTAGAAATGGGATTTTAGAGAAATTGGCATTGTAATAGTTGAAAAAAAAAAAGAATATGAGAGAGAGAATCACTAATTTATCTGATACGAAAATTTTATATACAATAAAAGTTTCATATAGTAGATTTCTATTCCTTACGGATCAGTAACGAAATTTTTCGAAAAAGCTATATTCTAGAATTGGACTAATGGTCGGATTCAGAAATTGACATAACAGGAATGTATACTGCAATTACAATTGTATTTTATTCCTAAAAATCCAGACATCGATAAACATGCTTTAAATTTTATATTGACCGCATCAAACCGCCATCATATCATGCTACTGCCAGCATCATCAAAAATATTTTATTAAAAAACTAAGCCTATCTTACTTCGAAAAGGTAAACTCAATAGAGAATAATCGCCATAAGCTTTATAAGGTGTATTTTGCCTCTATTCCTAGCCAATATAGGACATCTTAACACACCTTCCTCATGTGCAGGATTAGACATTTGGTGCATAAAGTTGGTAGAACATCTGCGGGTCAGGGGGGTTCAACATTAAAACAATATAGGCTCTCATGAGAAAACTGAACCTAACTCACTCGCAAAAGCTAACTAAAGAGAGGAGGATTGCCACAAGCTTTATAAGGTGTATTCTATCTCTATTCCTAATCAATATGAGAATATCTTAACAGATTTAAGCCCTAAAATGATAATGCAGGCATAATAGATGCATAAGAAACAAACATTTTTTAAGTTCAATTCAGATAAAAAATATCTATAGCTCTGCTGACCAGGTTTTCAAATGCTATCAAAGAATTTTCAATTAAAATAAGAGTAGTTTTCATTCATTTGGTAGTTGTAGGAATCCTCATTTGATCATCTTGATGAACTATAAAGCAAAAAAATTCCATCTGACCCATACATTGCAATTTATCTCTATCAAACAGGAGTCAACCAAGAAAGGCAGATCAATCATGTATTCTCAAGTTGCCCTGTCAGATCTACCTATGATGGTACATAAACTTGAAGTGCACAACATAAATGATTAAAACGGAAAAAGATGAGTTACGGATAAAAAAAAATTTAACCCATACTTTTATCAATTTAAATATTGAACACAGCATGCCGTGAAAAGTTATTTTTCAGAATTCGTAAACATGGGTATTTAATGCCAAGCAATCAATAGTCCCACCAAAACAGTGGCATGAATTGGAACCTTTCTTCAAGTCATCAAATAGGGCAATACACTCTTTGGAAATAGGAACAACAACACCGATGAAACCTTATCCCAATAGATGGGCTTAGTGGCATGGATCAATTGACACAGTTGAACTCTATCAAAAATCAAAATATTTTATTTGGTCTTCATCTATCCTTTTTAATCAGACTACTTTTCATTTGATTCACTTCTCTTATTAGAACCTCTTTCAGTATTCCTGTCACAGTGAGATACCAAATTTGTCTTGAACGTTTCTATGGATCATCAAATTAGCCTCTAAACTTAATATAATAGCAATTGGATCCCCAATCTATTTTTTTTATAGATCACATTAGTCCTCAAGACTAATATGACCAACAAAAAAATAGATTGAGGACAAATTTTTGTCATCTTATCTTTAATAGTTTGTTATACTGGTACCCTTTCAGAATTGAAGAAAAGCTTGAGCTTATTGATTGATATCAATTATCAGGAACTCAGGATAGGACTCAATGTGAGTTCCCTCTCTGATGTGTTTACAGTGAAAGAATACAATTCCAGAGTGTTTCAAGAGCCTCTGGCGGGCCCCTCCTACAATGGTAATTCTGTCAAAAGACCCCTTATTCAGTTACCCACCTTCTATACAAATAGTGGCTCCCCTAACTATCTCTAACACGACTGCTAATAACCTCTAACTAACAACCCCTAACTGACATATTCCTATGATTATCTTTTATTGTATGTCCATGCATCCAACTTAGCATTTTTCATCTTCTGTAAATTCTTTTGATTTTGTTGACATTTCATTACCGAACATTTACTTCTATTGAGTATTATTGCTGTTCTTAAAGCTGTTTGGCAGAATTTTCCTTCAAGTTTGATAGGCACTATGTAATCACAAAGTATGCTTGAACAGTTCACCCAGCTTCATCTACACGCTTCAATTCTATGTGCGACATCCCCATCAATCCTCCATCACTTGCAAGATGGATCTGTGGTACCTAAACCATGCAACTTCAGACAAGATCTGATCCTCATTTTTCACCTCCAAAACAATGCTAATTCGGTTCTTATTAAACTTGTACTCATTTACTACTATGATTTACTTTCTACAAAAAGCGTTTGATTCCAAAGCATCAATCCAAAATTCAAGTTTTTAGAGGTTTATGTTTTGTCCACCTTTTGAGTTTTCAACTAGGACTACGTCATTCACAAAAAGCAGGCATCGAGGTACTTAACCTTGGATGTATTCAATAAAGTATGTCCAATTCTAAGGACAAAAAGGCATGAACTCGAAGTTGGACATTGGTGCAAAACAGCTATTGCTTACGTGTTTTGAGATTCATTTACATTAGTTTTCAGCAGATGGTAAAGATTGGCATGTGTGTTGTCCACACTATAGCATGTTAAAGATGCAATAAGCCACATATGAGCATTCATCTGATACTTAAGATTTTTAGGAAAGTTGGTTCTTGACAGGAAAATGCTTCACAGTCACTGTGAAATCCTTTAAAAGATGAGTTAGCCAAGCTTTCACCAAAAGAACTAGGCATAGTGCTGCAAGGCTTACTATCTATTTTGTTAGTAGTTTCATTTAAACAAGGCACAAACTGTAATATCCATAATGCCACTCTTACCTCTTAGTAAAGAAATGTAACCAATTTATCAGCAGGTCTGGTCATTTCATGTTGAATAGCCACCGACTAGAATCTATAAAGAGAAGTCCAGCTTGCCAATGACAAAATAAAGCAGTATCTTTGGTTAAAACAATAAAAGACATGTCATATTGATCTTGATTCCTCTCTTCCACTTATTTGTCCACTTTCTGGATTCATAAAGTGGTTCCTAGGGAACGAAGAACAAGTCACTTTATTATCTGTCCTTTCAAAAAATATATTCGTCCAACAGGCTTAACCAATAACCTCACCAAGACTTTTCCTCCTACTTATAAGGGACTAGCTTGGTTATTGTTTTCCCATACCATTCCTTGAGAAGCAATCATTTCTCTCCTTTCCAATTTGTGAACCTCACTAAGCCACTTTCATTTCTCTAAAGTCTTTACTCTACTGTCCTACATAGCCTATTAATATTACCTTGCTTAAGACTACTCTTAAGTTGAAACTTCAGCTCCTTGGTCTTCAGATGGCATCATCTTGGACCCCAAGGCAAAACAAACTATTTGAAAAAGCCCTGGCTACATACGATAGAGAAACCCCAGATAGGTGGCAGAACATTGCCAATGAGGTGGGAAAATCTGTAGAGGAGGTTAAAAGGAACTATGAGATCCTCAAAGAAGATATCAGACGCATAGAGCATGGCCAAGTGGCATTCCCCTACAGAACAAATAATTCTAATAATAATTAAGGCATTGGTATCAAACAGCGCAGGTACTGCACCACCTTTTTCATGATATCCAAGTAAATAGTTTGCTTGCACATATTCCAAAATCATTTTGCTAATTTCAAAGTTCCCCCTTTTGCTTTTATACAATCGATAAGCACCATGGAAGAAACACATAAACTGCTGTCTTGATCAGTTTTCAATTGACAATTGCACCATAAAGAACTATACCTGAGGAAGCACAGGGCATCTCTTTCTGAAATTCCGTTGAGGATGAAGCTTTTCCAGTCTGTGCTATCCTCATTAACATTTCAACAGTTGCTCATCTCTTTATGTTTTGGTCAACATCATCTATTTTCCATTATAACTGAATCCTTTGGCTGCATCTTGTCTTCAACACACTCTCTCTCTCCATAGTCTAATCAATTTCGTAACATCAAAACCATTTTTTTTATATATGCAACAACACGGTTCACTGACTTAATTCTCATTTTCTATCATTGGCAGGTTCTTGATCCATGATGATTATAATTATATTCGCAATAGTTAAATAAAAAAAATGAAAGAATCATCAGCAGTGAATACGGACCAAAAAAAAAAATTTGATCAGTAAGCTACCATGTGATTTTTATAGTCTTCTAGTGGTGAACATTAAAAGCAAAAATGTGTTAGTTAATGTATTTACAAATTAATCATGTCTGTAAACCAGTACTAATAATTAATGAAAATTAGTTATTTGTCTATCTACTATCAGATACTCCTCCTATTCTTGGGAAGTTGACAAATCATGAACAAAGCTAGTCTAGTCGTAACAAAAGAGTGCATCGAATAATAATGGAAAATTTTCTTATATATATGTTGCAAATCAACATTTTAATTAATGTTTTTTATAATTAATTCCATACAATAAATCATCCCGTACCTTCTAGAAGTTTAGCAGTGCTTGGACTTTGGGTTCTTGAAACGGCGTCCATGCAAGATGCGAAACAGAATAAGAATTGATGCCAATGTAACTGAAGCTTACATAACCTGCTTTTCCTGGATTACAATAATTTTAATTATAATTTATTTATTTTTAAAGTAAGATAGGGAAAGTTAAAAAAAAAGCAATGGTGCGGGAATTGAGTGGTTTACCTCGATGATTCTGGATTCTGAGAAAGTATAGGACAAAGCCATATGGCGCATCCAAAACCAAATGTTAGTGTTGTCTTTAGAATGAAGGGAATTTGTAGGCGATGGAGTGGTACTATGGAACAACGTATCTGAAGAAATACGAGTCAATGGGAACATGAATAATTCGCCCCGAACGGGAACAAATGGGGAATGAAATCTAAGGGATAGATAGTGCTTGCGATTTGCTTCTTCATACACCTTCTACGTGGCTTCTCTGCAATCGAAATGTTTTTCAAAGACCGCCAATGGATGCTGGACCTCAACAAACTACTACTTGGCCTTCATTTCGCTCAAATCTATCCTCCTAATGTTTTTTTTTTTCGAGTTTATACATTTTTATAACTTTTCTACCATATCATCTATATTTTTTTATCTCTTATAATTATAAATATATATAAATTCATAGTAAAAATATAATTTTTTTAATTTTAAATGTTATTTTGGATAAATATAAAAATATTATAATTTATTGTGATGAATTCAGTGATACATGTTAAATTATTTTACATAAAATTTTATATTTGAAATTTATTTTAGTGGTACTTTTATATATATTTTTTTCTTTATTTTTTATTTTTTTTATCATATTATAGTATTTAATATATCTATTATTTATCTTTCTTATTTTTAATAAAAGATTAAAAATATAAATTAAATTCTCAACATCAAATTTGTTGATTATTCTAATAAAAAATATGTTGCGTTCTAAACATTTGACTTCTTTAGTCATCTAATATCCGTCTTATTATTTATTAATTGCAAGAAATAGTATATTTAATTTTGAAGTTAACTAGACATGCACTGATATGTTAAGAGTATGGAAAGATGTCTATTCCTTTGCTTATTCAAAAGATGATGAGGAGGCTCATCCTAATAAGCTTTTTAGGATTCATTGGGAAGGGATGTCACAACATTAGCAGCTACCGGCTAGGATAAGTATAATTTCAAACATTTTCTATGCCTCAATCTTAAGCCGACAAAGGCTTTTTATCTTATGGAGCATAATTGCATGCATTTTTACTATATATGTCTTAATTTTTTTTAAAACCTGTCTTAATTTATTTTATAAATTTTTGGATTTTCATCATCAATTTTTTTATTAACCTAAATAGTTTATAATTAATTTTTATTCACAATATCAATATTATATTATTATCTTGTTATGCCTTTAAAAATAAGTAAAAAATTAATAAAAATAATAAAGTTAATGTTGAAGAGTTTAAATTTAAATTTAAGTTAGAGTCTATACTATTAGAGATGGATAAAAGAAAATTGCTTGAAAACAAAGATCTAATTACGAGTAAAGGGCGAGTCAGATTGGATGGATCAAAATTGACAGATAAGCATAAAAAAGTTGGATGGGATCGAGTTTAGTGTTACTAACCGAATTAAATCGACTTGTCCAATATATATATATACTTTTTTTTATTAATTTTGCACTTTCTTTCTCAAACCTTAGTAATCTAACCTAACTCAGTGTATAATCCTAATTTTCATATTTGTAGTGCGAGTGTACCTTGACTCTCTCTTGCTCTCACTTACATTTATGTTGTTTGTGTTTATGTGTGTCATTTTCGTCCTTGTGAGTTTTGAGCGTCTCTTTGCTACTCTATTAGGGCTTCAACTCTTCAGGATTTCTAGTGTTGTCTTATTCACTTTTCCATTGTCTAGTGTTGACTTTGTCTTCTACTTCTTCGATAGTGTCGCATATTTTCATCTTATCTTCTCTAATATTTGGTCTCTAGTAGGGTTTGTTAAAATCTCTCTCGCCCACCATCAATATTCATGGATTGCTACTTTTGTTTTATTTGTGTTAGGTTATGTTATTATTGAAAATATGTGTCCAATCTTAAGCCTTAATCGTCACATAACTTTGCCTTTATCAAATATTCATTTTGACTTCATTTCGAGGGTTAGGGTTTGTTCATTATTGTAAATCTCCTTTTGCATGCATCCAATTACCTCTAAAGAAGGCAAGAAGTTGATTATGTAAAGGTAATGTCACTAATTTTTTTATCTGTAATTTTAAAAGTTTTTATTTTTTGCAATAATTTATATACTAATTTATTTATTTGGTTTTATTTTGTTTACTGTGTGTACTCTTTAGGGTTGAATTCCTTTGATTTGGCATGATACAAGTCCTCTTGTTTACGGTTTGTTATTAAGCCACTGAGATCTAAGGGGTCTTAATTCCCTTTACAAAGTTATATAAATATTGGTGAATCTCTTATGTAAGTTATTTGTATTCATGTTTATTCTATTTCTGTTATTTTATAATTTATTATGTTTATTAAGAATCTGTAATTTATTTGAATATCTTATTTCTATTTTTATTTCTAATTTATGTTAATTGTTTTGCATATGGTTCAAATTGGATGGTGAAGGACCTAAATCAAAAGATACTTCTTCCTATTTTGTGATATTTGTCTTCTTTATTTATAATTTTATTTTTATTTTTTATAATAATTTATATACTAATTTATTTACTTGGTTTTATTGTGTTTATGACATATTTTGTTTATGGTTGAATCCATTTGATTTGTCCTTATACAAGTCATGTTAGTTTGTGTTTATTACTAAGCTAGTGAGGCCTGAGGGATCCTAATTCCCTTTACAAAGGTATATGAATATTGGTATGAATATTGGTGAATATTTTATGTAAGTCATCTGTATTCATATTTATTCTATTTTTGTTCTTGTATTATTTATTATGTTTATTAATGAACCTGTAATTTATTTGAATATCTTATTTCGATTTGTATTTCTAATTTGTTTAAATTGTTTTACATGTGGTTCGAATTGGAGGGTGAAGGATCTAAATCAAAAGGTATTCTTCCTCTTTTATGATATATGTCTTTCCTAGTTCCACTTTATATTTACCTTATTTTGATTTAACATTCGATGTTTATGTTTATGATTCTGAGTTAGGACTTGATTCATTTTTTTTTATGTTTATGTCTAAAGGTAGATTGGTGAATTTTCCTTTTGAAAGAGTTGAAGTCTTTATTATTTCATTTTGCCATCTTTCATTGCCTCTATCAAGTTTTATTAATTTATATACTGATATATTTGGATTATTGTATGATATTTATTATTGTAATTGTGCAGTGATGACTTAGCTGAGATTGATTTATGCTCTTGAGTGACATGTTCCCCAATACTTCTCTAGATTTTTCTAAGGCCAATGCATGCTTAATGAATAATGTTTGCTGAGATTCTGAGATTAATTTTTTTTTTTTTGAAAAATTTCTATGCTTCTTCTCTGATATCGATGAAGTGTATTGCTAAGATTATATCATGTATGGTCCTTTTGTTGTAGTTGCTAAGATTATATTAATGAAGTTGTGTTACTGAGATTATATCATGTATGATCCTATGTGATACTGGCTTATAGTCTATGATGCTTAAATTGATAAATTTTTTATTGTCATTTCTTTTGCATGATATTACACTAGTGTATGTTTTCTATGATGTTTGTTCTAAGAAATTTTTTAATGTCCTTCTTTTCTATTTGATGCTTACTTTTTAAATTTTTTAAAGTCTATCTTATTCTATGATGCTTGGTCTAAGAAATATTTAAAAACCCTCTTCTTCTATGATGCTACATTCTAATCTCCTTTCTATGACACTTGATTGAGAATCTTTTTAATCTCTCTCTTCTTCTATGATACTACACTCTGGTCTCTCTTGTGATTTGATCAAGATTCTTAGGCCAAAATTAATTTTATTTTTCTCTTCTGTGATATGATCAAGGATGCTTAGATAGGTTGAGAGTAATTTTATTTTCCTCTTCTGTGATATAATTGTCGCAACCGTAATTCCGACGAGACGACGAACTCGCTAAAATTTTAAAAATGAATTAGTTATATGATGTGGAGCCGCCACCAAATTTTTATTTAAGGGAAAAATATTTGGAAAAAACCTTGACTCGAGAATGAGCTTCTAAGTTCGGGAGTCGGTTACAAGTAGGAAAGGTGTTAGGCACCCTACTCGCCCGTTCCGAAGAACGGTATCCTTAAACAGAGTGTGTGATTTTGAAAATTGTTTGATCCCTTTAATTAGTATGAAAAATAATTACTTGATGGAAGATAGCCTGACAGGACTTGATCCTGCTCCTACGTATTCCCTGGTGCAATGGGAAACTCAAGGCTTACATAGTTCTAGTGTGTGAAGGCTTGACCTTCGAAGAGTGTTTTGAAAGAATGTTTGAAGATTTTGCTATTCGAAAAGAAGCTTTATTTTTAGGAGGAGTCTTTGGCCCACTCATGCACAAGGCCCGAGGCGGCTAAGGCAGCACAGGGACCTATACGAACTACTAAATGCTGAACAACAGGTAAACCTCCAGTTCCCCATTTAGAGCCCATTGCGTGAGACCTAGAATCCCAAAATATTTAGGAAAAGATGTTTTTTATTTCGAAGGGGACCCTAAGTCCACTCATGCACAAGACCCGAGGCGGCTAAGGCAGCACAGGGGCCTATATGAACTACTAAACGTTGAACAGCAGGTAAACCGCCAGCTCCCCATTTAGAGTCCATTGCGTGAGACTTAGAAATCCCAAAATATCAAAAAAAGATTCTTTAATTTTTTGAGATAGAAATAATTTGCAATTGATGTAGGTCTTTGGATGAAAGAAAAAAACTTGAATTTGAGATAAGAATTTCATTTTTTGAGTTTTGGGTTACAAATAGAATTTTGGCGTAATTTTGCAATTATGGAAATTTAGGATGATTTGGTAATTATTAGAAATTTTTATGAATTTATTTGAAAATCTTATGAGTTTATTTAGGAATTTTTAGAATTTTTGCTAATTTTCTTAATTTCTTGAATTTTTATGAAATTTTTATTAATTTTAAATTTCTGAAATTTCTTATTAATTTTTGGATTTCTGGAATTTTTTATTAATTTTTGAATTTCTGGAATTTTTTATTAATTTCTTTATTTCTGGAATTTTTATTAAATTTTTTAATTTCTGGAATTTTTATTAATTTTTGAATTTCTGGAATTTTTATTAATTTCTGGAAATCTTGAAATTTTTTATTAATTTCTGGATTTTTTGAATTTTTATTAATTTCTGAAAATCTTGCATTTTTTATTAATTTCTGGAAATCTTTAAATTTTTTTTATTTCTGGAAATCTTGAATTTTTTATTAATTTCTGAAAATCTTGAAATTTTTTTATTATTTTTTGGAAATTTTGAATTTTTTATTAATTTCTGGAAATTTTGAATTTTTTATTAATTTCTAAAAATCTTGAATTTTTTATTATTTTCTGGAAATTTTGAATTTTTTATTAATTTCTGGAAATTTTGAAATTTTTTATTAATTTCTGAAAATCTTGAAATTTTTTATTATTTTCTGGAGATTTTTAATTTTTTATTAATTTCTGGAAATTTTGAATTTTTTATTAATTTCTAAAAATCTTGAATTTTTTTATTAATTTCTGGAAATTTTGAATTTTTATTAATTTCTGAAAATTTTGAAATTTTTTATTAATTTCTGAAAATCTTGAAATTTTTTATTATTTTCTGGAATTTTTATATTTTTTATTTTCTGGAATTTTTATATTTTTTATTTTCTGGAATTTTTATTATTTTTTATTTATTTCTGGAAATCTTGAATTTTTTATTAATTTCTGGATTTTTTAATATTTTTTGGATTTTTTTGTTAATTTTCTGATTTTCTGGAATTTTTTATTATTTTCTGGATTTTTTAATTTTTTATTATTTTCTGGATTTTTTAATTTTTTATTAGTTTTTATATTTTTTTTGTATGTTTATAAAGGGTAATTTAGGAAGGGGCATGATAGTTATTAATCTTTGTTTTACGCAAAATCGAATTTCGTAGCTCCAATTCACATATGCATCAATCATACAAAAACAAATGGTTTCAGTCTCCTTATCCTCGTCAATTCTCAGGGCCAATTCCTAGGCCTCTGAGTTCGTTTTCGTTCAACCCTCTGATTTAAGATTAACCACAGTTTCTTGATTATGTCATTGATTCAGGCCCTGCTTATGCTATTATACAATGTTCATACAAATTGTGTATCCTATTAAACATAATTGAAGATTCCTATCAAGAAATTACGCCTAATTTATCCTACGTGATCTTCAGGGAAAATGAAATTCTCGCTCTAAACATGTATTACTGAGTTCTCAGGGAATCCTCATTGCAAGAATTGAAAGCTAACCTGCGTGCAGAATCAAAGAAACCAATCGTCGAGTGCAGAAACGTAGATCGAAGCTTGTCCTTGTTGAGCTAATTCCAGAATTCGATCGGAGAAGTCTTCCGGTTCTTGAAGATTTCTAACCGAATCCCTGAAGAAGAGACCAAGCCAACGAAATTCTCTCCGTTTTTAGCGTCTAAACTTTTTGCCCCAAAAAAACAATCCCCCTCCAGCCCTCTGATAGCCCTCTCTTATATACTCCCTAAAGCCACCCTCTGGCTTTTGTTCTCAAAAAACTTTTCTTTTTGTTTTGTGTAATAAAATTGAATTTCAATTTTATTTTCGTCTTTTCTCCCCATCACTTTTTTTCTTTTTCTATGTAATTTATTTTCTTTGCTTTTTAGATTTTTAACCTTTTGTTCAGATTTCAAATTTGTTTTCTTTTGATTTATTTTTTAGAATTCTCTCTTTTATTTATTTTAAAATTTTTTTAATTATTTTTTTTAAACCTCTTTTTTCTTTTAATTCTACATTTTTTATTTCTTTTAATTTTCTGATTTTGCAATCTTTATTTTAATTCTCAAAATTTCACTTTTCCTAATTTTGTATTTTTTTTATATATTTGGTTTTTATTTCTTGTTTGTTTTCTAAAAAAGATTTATTTATTTTTTAGGTCTAATTTGAAAATAATTTCATTTTTATTTCCCAAAAACCATTGTCTGTTTCTATTTCTCTGTTTTCTGTTTGTCTGTTTTTTTTTTGGTTCAGTTCTTTGTATTAGTTTTGAATTTGAATCTTTTCTTTAATATTTGAAGATTTTCTAATCCTTTTTTGTTTTATGTTTTATATTTTCAGATTTTAAACTTTGTTTTCTGTTAAATTTTTTTTGCATTTTTCTTATTTTTATTTTTGTTTTCTAGATTTTTAAAGAATTTTATCTTAATTTTCTTATCCAGTTTTTTATTTTTTATTATTATATTTTTCTTTCTTTTTCTGTTTTTATCTTCTTTATTTATTATTTTTGATTTCTAGATTTTAAAAGAATTTTATCTCTGTTTTTTATTTATTTATTGGTTTCTTGGTTAATTTTAATGGTTGGGGGCCTCGGACATAAATGGGTGTTTACAATAATCAAGTATGCTTAGGCTGAGATTAATTTTAGTTTCCTCTTCTGTGATGTGATCAAGGATGCTTAAGCTAAGATTAATTTTATTTTCCTCTTTTGTGATTTGATCTTGGAATGTTTACATCTGATATGTGATCTTTTTTGTTTGAGTATGCATCTAACCAATGATAATCAACCAGTGTTGAATGCTTCCTTCCTATTTTGTAATTATGTTGAAATTTAATTCTCATCTAAGATAAATGAAGTTGATTAGGCAATGATGTATGCTTAAATTAAATTTTAGTCTCTAGTTGAGCTAGAGAGGTGACAGACTTAGCAAGCCAAACATAAGTTCCTCTTATCTTAATTGTTAGTCATAATTGGTAGTAGTTGACTATGACTTCTTCATTCTAACAATATGGAACTGTCTAGTTAACATATGCCCACCTCCAATACTGCACAACCACCAATTGTAGATGTTGATGGAAATTCACAAATAATAAATAAAGCTATTGTTCCTCATTAATCCCAGCCAAACCATAAAAATTCCAATAAAGGAAAGTCAAATGCAAGTGGAACTCAATCCACTTCACATGTTTGGGACCATTACAACAAATTGCTTATAACTGAAGGTGTTACACCTCAAACTGCTTGTACATATTATAGCAAAAGTTTTTAATATCATCCTAAGATCCATGACACCTCTTCCATGTCTTCCTACCTCATAAGGTGCCCAAAGTACACCCATGTTATCAATAATGACTCTACTTAAAGAATTTTATCCTTTGGTTCTAATTAGAATGGAGAGAGTTTAGGTTTGCATGTTGTTAGCCAAAGATTTAATGTAGAGGCTTATAGGTAGACTCTTGCAACCTTTGTCATCTTAGATGAACAACCATTTAAAATTGTGGATGGTGAGGGTTTCAAACTCCTTTATAAGTAGCTACAACCCTAATTTAGCCCACCATCTAGACACACACTAGCAAAAAATTGGTATGAACTATATTTGGATGTGAAAATCAAATTAAGGGCATTCTTTATATCCAACAGTAGTAAAGTTTCCTTAACAATAGATTGCTGGACTTCTATCCAGAACATGAATTATTTAACCTGGATCTCTCATTTTATTGATAATGAATGGAACTACAACAAAAGAAATAATCTCTTGTTCAATAATTACTAACCACAAGGGTGATACAGTAGGAAAACAATTAGAAAAAGTGTTGAGAGAATGGAGAATTAAAATATTTTTTCAATTACTGCTAACAATACTTCTTCTAATGATGTGGCTATTAATTATCTAAATAAAATTAAATTCTTTCAATGCACTAGTCTTAAATGGTGAATTTTTTACATTAGATGTTGTGCTCACATCCTTAATTTGGTGGTAAATGGTGGGTTAAAGGACATGTAGTCCTTAATATCTAGCATTCAAAATGTTTTTAGGTTTGTTAAGTCCTCAACCCAAATGTTAGTCAAATTTAAGGAATGTGTCGCTTATTCTAAGATTACATGTAATAAACTAGTGAGCCTAGATGTACTTATTAGGAAGAACTCAACTTATCAAATGATAGAGTAAAAAAAAAAATACCAAGTTGTATTGAATAAGTTAGAGTTTGAGGATCCTAGTTTTAGGGAATAATTTGGGGCAACAACTACATCATTTAGTTTTGATTGGGAGAATGTTAGGGTGTTCATCAATTTTTTTCAAAAAAAATTATGATGCCACTGATGTATTTTTAGCCTTTACTCATGTAACCATTCATATTGCATTCTGACACGCTCGTCGCAAACGCGCAAAAATAATTTCTAGATTTCCCCCAAACTATTGGTATAGTATAAGGTGCAACCTAGGTCATCTCCCAAAGACCATTTCATATTCTTAAGCAAATTAGGAGAAAGTTAGAAAAAAGGGGTTTTGTAAATATATGATATTAAGTGCTAAATACAAAATACAGAATGAAATTAATTTGACTTAACAATTATCAACTCAAGGAATTCAGAGGCTATTTTCATAACTAATCATTGATCACTAAAATCATGCATTGTGTTTATCAACCTAGGATCATCTGGAACCCCTACAATGATCATTGAATTCTCTACTGAGAAACCTCTCAAAATTTAATTGATTATGATCAACAAGATTTAGTAACCACTTAATCTTTTATCTAAACCAATTTCACAATCAGAATTCAGTTGAAGTAAGTAATAAAATGAAAACCTTCAATTCAATTACTTAATTTCTACTGTTCAAAATTTTGGAAAATGATTTACCAATCAAAAACAAATTATAAATCAATTATACATTAATCAAAATACGTCAACCGATCAAACTTTGATTAAAAGAATAAAATTGAAGAATATAGTAAAGCAGAGTAGAAATCACTCAATAAGCATGTAAATAAAGATCAAGACCTCAAAGTTAAAATGAAAATAGCTTGAATCCTTGAATTGAAACTACGAACCTAGACTTCCATGAAGGAGGCAAACTAACAACAAAGAAAGAGGCAAACTAACAACAAATAAATCCTAAGCCTTCCATGTAGGAGGCAACTAACAACAAATAAATCCTAAGCCTTCCATGTAGGAAGCAACTAACAATAAAGAAAAACTAAGCCTTCCATGTAGGAGGCAAAATAACAAGAAAGAAAACCTAAGCCTTCCATGAAGGAGGCAAAACTAACAAGAAAGAAAGAAAGAAAGAAAGAAAATGGTATTGGAGTTAATCTCCAAAATGGTGTGTTTCTCCTCTTGTAAACCCTTCTATTTATAGAGGATTTGTGAGGCATCATCTTCAGAAAGTCACCAACTAGGATATTAATTTTCTACCCTTTTATTGCTTTCACATGGGCTTTGTTGAAAATGCAAAACACTTTTGAATTTTTGTCACCAATTAGCACAACAATTTTGACTTTCTTGCACCGCCATTTCAGATGTTCACATGTCCGAATTAGAGCTTGACTTCTGAACAAAAGTTGTAGCCCCGGATCTTAGCTGTCCAACAGAGTTGATTTCATCTCAATATGACTTCTGTATCTCAAGATATGGCCGAATCTTTGCACACTGTTCAAATTCCACATCAGCAACACTATCTCATCTTTTGAGATAATTTCGGAGTCCTAAACATCCCATTTAGAGTCTGCTCTTGCTTTGTAACTGTGGACACTTCTTTAAGCTTTCATTCAACACAGATTTCATGATTTTTGGATGTCTAAAACTCCTATTATGCTCAAAATACTATAATAGTGTCATTTTAATCGGGTAAGCAAAGAAATTCAATTAAACTTCATATGAACCCAAACTCATAAAATATGACAAAGACCACTTAATTGAACATATAAGGAGTCTTAATGAGATAAAAGTGAGAGATAATTATTTATGAAATTTATGCTTATCACATTCCATCAGACTTCACTTATCTATTGTGAGTTGAATCAAGCCTCTATGAACCTCAATATTATTTTTGCCACCATGTACTATGAGATGAAAAAAAAACATAATAAATATTGGGGTTAGGTTATTTATCTAAATAGCTTTCTTTATATTGAAGTCATGCTTGATCCCAGGTTTAAGTGTAATTATGTTGAGTGATCCTTTCGTGATATCTATCCAATTGAGAGTGACTTTGTTGTTGAGTTATCCTTTAGTGTAAAGTTGAGTATGTCTAGACTCTACCAATGGTATGCTGCTCTTCATTGGTAGTAACATAGTTTTTCTTAATCCTCTCAACATTGAGTTCAGTCTAGTTCAGCTGAAGCCAACCTTTTTCTAGTTGCTCATACTTCTAGAACTAATGCTTTTAGATAGTATTTAAGGAAAAAAATTCAATTGATGCAAGAAATGAACTTGAGAGATACCTGAGTGAACCATGTGTAAATTATGATGAAAAATTTGACATATTTTTATGTTGGAAAGAAAATAGCTCTCATTTCTCATATTGTCCACTTTAGCTAGGGATGTCTTAGCCACTTCAGTCTCCATTGTGGCTTTAGAGAGTGTTTTCAGCATAGGGGTAGGATGTTGGAAACCTTTAGATGTTCCCTACCCTCTCAAATGGCTTAGGCTCTTATCTATACATAAAATTTGTTAAATTCCTTCATTCAACACTTTAAGGATGACTTATTTAGTGAGAATTTGGAACTTTTAGAAAAAGTATTATCAGGTACTTTTTATTTCTATTTTTTTTAATTCTGTTATCTTGTTCTTCATTTATTTGTTAATAGTGTTTGTCACTTGTATATGTTTCCAAGAATTGGCGAACTCTAAAGGAGGTAGATCTGATGGTAGAATTGGAGTGGGAGGAGAGCCTTCCACTCAGCCACAACCAAGTAACCTTACATGATACAAAAGAGTAAAACATTAAATTCACTTCCTTTCTTAGTTATGTATTTTACATAATTTTTAAGATTTTTTTAATTATTGTTGCATCTTTTCTTACTCTTACAGCATCTTTAATTTGCCATTTTTTGGTTTTTAGAGTCTATTTTTTAACGATTGATGATTTTCAAAATTGGTATATCCATTGGAGTTTATTTTGAAATGAAGCTCACAACACAAATTTACAAACTCTGTCGATCTTAATTCTAAAGTAAGTTGATTTAAAAATTTAATTATATTTTACTATTTCTATTGATTAAAACTTTATTATCTATGCATTGTCCAGTACTATGATTTCTATTTATGTATGTCTTTAATAGTAAAAAAAATTTGGATTGATGATGCACAAGTACTGAATGAATGATGATGTCTATATGCTTCAATAATAATGTTTGCATCTAGTAATTCAATAATTTTTTTTTCATAATTATTATATAGTTAGGTTGTAGCTCTTATTTCTGTTTATGTATACCCTTGAAAATGAAAAATGTTCATTCAATATTCATGATTTTCTATTTATGTTGATCATTGATTCTACTTCCATTGGTATGATAATTTGTTATCATAATGATCTTTTATTGATTATATTATCTTTAATATATTATTAACTAATTTAATTTTATCTTTATTTTGCAGATAATTTATGGTTGTGCCCATAAAGATGTAATTATCAATATTTATTGATAATTTATAATTTATAAATTAATTTCAATTTTTATATATAATTTTTTTATGTAATTATGTTTATTAAAAAATGTGTAATGTTATGTATTGTGTAGATTAAAACCTCAAGCTAAATTTAAATTTATTTATTTCTGATATTCTGCATATGGATAATTTATGTAATGCTATGTATTGTGTAGATTTAAGTATATTTAAAAATATTCAAATTAGAGTTATATATAAATTTATATTCAAAATTGATGTGATATATTTAAAGTTACAATTTTAAGTTGCTGTACATAATTTTTTTATACTTTATTGAATATGATATTATGATATAGGATTCTAAAAATTAGTTAGGTGAAAATTTTAATTTTACAAGTTTATAATTTTTAAACATTAAAATAAAGTATCAAATTCACACAGGTTAACGATTTTTAAACAATAAAAAAATTTAAAAATATATCAAAATTTAGTATTACAATTTTTTTTTATTTAGCACATAAACATAAACATAAAAAGGACAATTCTAAGTTTTGTTATCGAAACCCATCCAATAAACATCCTTATATATCATCACAATTACAAAGATACATTAGATCAAAAACTAAAAACTAAAGATACATAAACATAGCAAATAATTAAAAAAAATCCAACCATAAAAAAATATAAAATCTAAACAATATTATGTAAATTTATAATATATTTTTAAATTTTATTTTTTTAATCTATAAAAATAAATTATTTTGTGCATAATAATTTATTAAAAATTACTTTTTATTTTTTATAAAATATTTTTTTACAAAAATAAAATTTCTTTTACATAAAATAAGATTAAAGATCAGAAATAAAAGAACACAACAAATGGTAGAAGACATAAGTATCCAACCATAAAAAATAAAAAAATAATCTTACTAGAATCTACACAAAATTTGTAAATTTATAATATATTTTTAAATTGTAATTTTTTTAATCTACAAAAGTAAAGTTTTTTCTTGTATATATAATGCATTCAAAATATTGTTTTTAAATTATAAATTATAAAATAAAAAATAAACACATTTTAATATTAATAATATAACAATAAATCATACGTTACAAGTCTAATTTACATGATTTGTTAAAAAAATTTAATAAATTATATCAAGATTGTGAAATTTATCTTTTTATATATATAAACAAAAATAATAAATTAGATGATATTTAGTTTCAGAAAATATATTTTTTAATATTTTGTATGAAAAAGTAAAAATAAAAAAATAGTTATTTTATGTTTTTATTTTTCAATAAAAAACTTTACAAACAAAAAATTAAAATGAAAATAAAATAAATTTTTGTAAATAAAAATAAAAATAGAAAATATTTTGTTAAATTTAATTTATAATTTTTATAAAAAATAATAAATTATATTCTTAAACTTCAAATTATATTTTTATTAAAAAAAATAAGTTGGACCGTGAAATCTAACTTATATTTTTTTATTAAATGAATAACAAGTTAAATCCTAAAAATTCAACTAATTTTATTAAAAGAAATAACGATGGTAAGTCAGAGCTCCAATAACTAACTTACCTGGTTAATTTACATTATTTAGATAATTTTCATCTAATATTATATTATTGATGTAACAAAGCCAAACATTTAAGAATCCCTTTCTATCCGGTGACAGATATAATAGAATCCTAGGTTAACATGGACAATTTGTTTTGAAATTTATTTTTAATAAATTATGTTCATTATTAATTTTTAAAAATATAATTAAATTAGATTTTGGCGGGTTGAAAATATTTACTTTGGTTACGTATTAATTTCTTTTGTTACATAGCAGGTTCAAAATAATAAAGTAAAGTTGCCAAATATAAAGATTAAAAGCACCTACAAGTATTTTTTTATCCACCTCAATTACTCATTTGTTTATCTACATATATAATATTTTTTATTAATTTTTAAATTTATTAATTTATTTATATTTCATTAGTTTTCATGTATTTCATTTTTAAATTTGTTGATTCATTAAATTTTTATTTTTGTTATTTTATATTCTAATTTTAAACTTATTTTTTATATTTGTATTACTTTTTAAATTTTACAAAAAATTTATAAGAAATAAAATATATAATTTCAATATTAATAAAAATTTATTATATATACATGTGGTGTTTTAAATGGATAAAATAAAAATATACATTAATATGATAACTTTTTAATATTTTTTACTTAGATATAAATTTATCCTAATGATTCTTGCATTCCACCACATAAAATATCTTGCCATTACTAATAGCCAAAAATCGTCGGTAATGGCAAAAAAATCACCAATAAATACGATTTATCGAACTTTAACCAGTGACTCTATATCTGTTGAAAATCTTGGTGTTGGTAAATTATTATTGGTAGGCATTTTTGAAACCATTGATATTTTAAACGGTTAACAACTCTAAAAAATATTCGACGTCAAATATTTCTCAGGAACTACCAAGAGTAGTTCTCAATAAAAGCCTTCGGTAAAGGTGATTTTTTTAATATTAAGTAATTTTTTAATATGAACAACAACTTTTATTATTGAAAAGGTTTATTTTGAAGATTAATTTATTAATATCATATTTTTTTACAAATTATTTATTTAATTACAAACACAAATTTGGAAATAAACTTAATTTACAACAAATAATAATAATAAAAAGAAAATATATTATGCAATATTATATTTTCAAAATTCAAAATATTATGAAATATTCAGAATATAAATATTAACAACTTAAAATTCAAAATTCTCATCGTCATCATCATCATGTTGCAATTGTTACTCCAAAAGTCTCTACATTTGAGTATGAAGTGGACCACCTCCAACAACTCTTGGTTAGTCTATTCTGAAGATTGAATAACCTCTGCAAATGTCTTCCCTTCATGTTTGCTAGGTCAAGTTGATGACCATCAAATCGGGAACATTCATCGACCAATTGTTTGGATCCCTTTCTTTATGTGAATTCTTCAAAACATCTCGTCAATGTAAACCTCTCTACTGAACTTTATCACTTGTAAAATAAAATTAATTTGATAAATAATATTTGATGATTTCTAAATTAATTAATATTTTAAAAAATCTATATATAACATATGAAGTGCATTATGTACTATTAAAATAGACCTCTAATATGGAGGCATCTACCTTTCTACGATACTTGATTTTTCTGGACTTGTTCTAAGCATCTCTTGAAGTCCCCTCACTTCAAATGTTTTTGTAATAGAAAAAAGGTAACATCTAAATTTATTATAAAAATTTCAGCTTACCATAACTTGTTGAATAAATAGTTATAATTTTTAGAAATTATTTAAAAATAATTTGAGTACATTTCTTAGGGAAAAATTAATTAGGATAATTTTTAATTTATTATATTTTTTTAATTAATTTTTTTTTAAAAAAAAATGTTTGTTCAGAACTATTAAAATCGCTATAAGGGATAGAAATTAAACTTAATAAGTCTAATAAAAATTGGAGAAAATTTATTTTAAACTATAAATAAAATATGATTAATAAATATACTTTTTATAAATATTTTCTTTATTTTTACGATATTTCCAATTTAGTCGTTAAAATATCTGTATAATAAAATTAGAGTGGATTGTTCCTAACTTTCTCTTTCTAAGCACGTCCTAGGTGAGTCTTAAAGATACTTATCCCATCTTAACATACTCATACATCCGTAAGGTAAATCAGAATTTAAAAGTTTATTAAATATTTTAATATTAAAAAGTATAAGGTTAGGTGATATATTTGAATGGAAAGCTTCCCAGAGAAGCTAAAGTCACTCTTTCTCTTTTTCCCCATTGTGTGCGCCCACCATCCCCTCCCATTTCCCTTTCCATAACAAAATTTCTCTCTTTCTAATCTTCAAGATTCCTCATCATTCACCTTAGGACATTTGATTCCAAGCTATAATCATCATCAAAGATGAATTGTCTTCTCAAAAATTTCCCTTTCCTCCTATATTTTATTCTTCCAAAGTGTGGGGTTACGGTTTGATATCCATCCTTGATTCTTATTTGGTTACTTTTTGGTGTTCTCTTTGGGGATTCTAAATGTTCTTGATTTTTTTTTTACCTAGAGCTTGAGTAAAGAAAGAAGGAAACAAAAAAAAAATCTCATCTCTTCTCTCTTGTTGGTGTTCGACCATCCTATAGGTAAGGAGGAGGGGGGGGGGGGGGGGTTGTTTGCAAATGATGGAAAAGAGTAGTCTAGGAAGGAGCATCTTTAACTTTCTTAAATTTTAGGCCTTATTTTTACTACTTTTGGAAGTTTAAGTGTGTTTTGATCGATATTCTATATGTTGTTTGTTGGTTTTAAATAATGTAAATGATGAAGATGTTAGTTTATTACTTGTTTTGTTGTGCCCTAAGTGGTTTGGTTGTGGCGGGTGTGTATTGAAAGTTGTTTATGGTAGAGTATGCCTTAAATGATGTTTATAAATAAGAATGACATATTTGATCACACAACGTCTAGATAGGCTTTAAAATATCGTGTGATGTAGATTGAAATATATTTTTGGAGTGGTTCAAATGAAATTGTCAAAATGTTTATTGATTGGCTAAAGGAGTTAGTTTTTGATAGGCTTTTTAAAAATAAATGGCTTACAAAGAGATTTTATGAATTTAAATTTTGGAATTTGTAATTTAAAGAAAAGATCGTTTTATTTTTATAAAATAACTTCTATCAAACATTTTATTTTTACAAACACTAAATGAGTCTTTAAATTTTTTAAAAATTTTATTAAAAACTGGTAAAGTATTGACAAAATTTTACTAAATTTTTATAATACATTTTTATTTATTATAAAGTAATATTTACAAAATAAAAACTTGAAAAACTTTAGGGAACTAAAGTTTTCTTAATAAATATTATATTTTTATTTTAAGAAAACTCTTCTTTTAAAACATGTTTTTCTTACTTTAATTTTGAGGAGTTTTCTTTTAAAAAATATTTACACTTAGTTTTAAAAAACTTTTCAAAATAAATTATAAAATTTAAAGGAGTATCTATTTAATTTGAAGAAATTAATAATTGAGAAAATTAATTTATAAATATAATCATTTGATGGGATGATTATGATTAGTGGTGAGTTTCTACTATTTACAAGTGATATAAATTTTGAAATAATTTTATATAAAAAATTTTATGAGATTTTTAATAAGAATAATATGAGGAAAGAAAGTTGAAATTTTAAATAAATAAAACTTATGATAGAACAAACATCATTTGCATTGAGTTTGATGGGGTGATGTCTAGGAAGATCCAATGGTTGCATGTCCTAAGCAATCATAGGGAACCACTAGTAAAAGTTTGAGAAAAATATGTATTAAGTGTGAAGACCTTTAATGATTTGGAGTAGCATTCTTGTAGTTGAAGATTTTTAAAATTGAAACTTGACCACCTTGTTTAAAGTGAGAGGATTATCATGATTAGTTGAGATGATTTCATTATTGATGATTATATAATGATATTTTTTGTAAATACATATGTTTTTGATTGTTTCATGATATGATGGATTAGACTCACATGCATACGATGAATCTATAATAAAAATCTTAGTAACAATGTATATTCATATCATGCTGACACGCTCGTCACAAACGCGCAAAAATAATTTCTAGATTTTCCCTAAACTATTGGTATAGTATAAGGTGCAACTTAGGTCATCTCCCAAAGACCATTTTATATTCTTAAGCAAATTAGGAGAAAATTAGAACAGGGGGATTTTGTAAAGATTGATATTGAGTTCTAAATGCAAAATACAGAATGAAATTAATTTCACTTAACAATTATCAACTCAAGGAATTCAGAGGCTATTTTCTTAACTAATCATTGATCACTAAAATCATGCATTGTGTTTATCAACCTAAAATCATCTGGAACCCCTAAAATGATCCTTGAATTCTCTACTGAGAAACCTCTCAGAATTTAATTGATTATGATCAACAAGATTAGTAACCACTTAATCTTTTATCTAAACCAATTTCACAATCAGAATTCAGTTGAAGTAAGTAATAAAATGAAAACCTTCAATTCAATTACTTAATTTCTACTCTTCAAACTTTTGGAAAATGATTTACCAATCAAAAACCAATTATAAATCAATTATGCATTAATCAAAATACGTCAACCGATCAAACTTTGATTAAAGAATAAAATTGAAGAATATAGTGAAGCAGAGTAGAAACCACTTAATAAGCATGTAAATAAAGATCAAGACCTCAAAGTTAAAATAAAAATAGTTTGAATCCTTGAATTGAAACTACAAACCTAGCCTTCCATAAAGGAGGCAAACTAACAACAAAGAAAGAGGCAAACTAACAACAAAGCAAAACTAAGCCTTCCATGTAGGAGGCAACTAATAATAAAGAAAAACTAAGCCTTCCATGTAGGAGGCAACTAACAATTAAGAAAAACTAAGCCTTCCATGTAGGAGGCAAACTAACAAGAAAGAAAGAAAGATGGAAAATGGTATTGGAGTTAATCTCCAAGTGGTGTGTTTCTTCTCTTGTAAACCCTTCTATTTATAGAGGATTTGTGAGGCATCATCTTCAGAAAGTCACCAACTAGGATATTACTTTTCCACCCTTTTATTGCTTTCACATGGGCTTTGTTGAAAATGCAAAACACTTTTGAATTTTTTTGTCACCAATTAGCACAACAATTTTGACTTTCTTGCACCGCAATTTCGGATGTTCACATGTCCGAATTAGAGCTTGACTTCTGAACAAAAGTTGTAGCCCCGGATCTTAGCTTTCCAACAGATTTGATTTCATCTCAATATGACTTCTGTATCTCAAGATATGACCAGATCTTTGCACACTGTTCAAATTCCACGTCAGCAACACTATCTCATCTTTTGAGATATATTCGGAGTCCTAAACATCCCATTTAGAGTCTGATCTTGATTTGTAACTGTGGACACTTCTTTAAGCTTTCATTCAATACAGATTTCATGATTTTGGGATGTCTAAAACTCCTATTATGCTCAAAATACTATAATAGTGTCATTTTAATCGGGTAAGCAAAGAAATTCAATTAAACTTCATATGAACCCAAACTCATAAAATATGACAAAGACCACTTAATTGAACATATAAGAAGTCTTAATGAGATAAAAGTGAGAGATAATTATTTATGAAATTTATGCTTATCACATGCATAAGACATATATCTTTTGATTCACTGTTCTATCTTTATGAATATATTTTTTAATTGGCTAAGATATAATGGTGTTTTGTGAAATCTATTTTATGTCTTAATTTACTTTCTTTCTATTTATTTTGTAAAAATGTTCATAGCACTCTTCCTATATTTTTTGGTTACTAAATTGATTTTAGCAGAAGAATATCATAATAGTAAGGTCATCTTTCTCCTCCATGTTACCACTAATTTTAATTTGACTCGAACAATCAATAAATATACAAATAGGACATCAACCAAGCGACTTACATCATACATGTCCCTTTTTTGTTGATTTGTAATAGGTTCAGGATTTGATCTCTCTCTATTCTCGTTTCCATTTTCATGACATACAAATTTACCATCTCATTGGAGTTAATCCACCATCTTGTTGGTCACTCATTGCCACCACACCTTTCCTCCTCAAACAACTTTTTTTTATTCCTTTCCTTTTAATTTTACCTCAAATGTCATTACAATGTCTTCTACTACAATTTTTGGTAGGAGAAAGATGATAGATTGACAACATAGGATTATATTTTAAGATAAATTCTCATCTTCTCCTCCCTCTTGATCTTGAGAGGTATGTGAAGAGGAGAATAGATCCCTTGACCATAATCCCTTACCCTTCTTGTGGTTAGTTTCTTTTGTATTGCTTAGTATGATGATTCTAACATTGTATAAATATTTATGGGATTTTAATATTTTGAATGATCGTAAAACCTTAATTCTTTGATGTATTTAAGTTTATAATGATATTATACTATTCACCTTAAAAGTTATGTGATGCCTCTCTTGCATGAGAGATTTTACCTTGTTGTATATGTATGGTATGTTAAAAAATTATGCTAAGTAAAGCCTAAATTAATTAAACCATGATAATGAATATTTAAGCCAATCTTATCGTCCATACAATAGAATATTAAAGTTGATTTCATCATTATTAAATGATCATTATATAAAGGTGACGTCAATGTAATACGCACCAACGATAGTAATGTCTCAGTATATGTAGAGAAAAAGAAAAGGATGATAATCTCAAAAATGATAAATGTAGGTTTTTTATGTGCTAGTGATTGATTATCTTTTCTATATAAAAAAAAACCTTTCAGCTGTATTTATTATTATAAATAGGCATAACACTACATTGCATACCCATAATTTTAATTGTAAAATAAATATATATAACTTAAAAATTTATAAAATATGCTATAACCTAAATCCTAAAATAACTTAAAAATTTAGGATTTAATTAATTTAAGAATAACCTAATAACATATAAATTAAATTATAACATCCATAACTAATTAAAGCATATATTGATTAGTCTAAATTATAAAATCTCGTTAAAACATCAATTAATTAAATCATAAATTAATTAACTTCTAAGCAGCCATAACCTAATTAAAGTCTAAATTAATTAAAGCATGAGTTATATAGTTATAAATAAAAATTTAATTCTAAAACAATTATAATTAAATATTATACTCTAAAATAATTAAACAATATTTATAACATATAAAATATGTAAAAATATTTAAGATAAAAGTTTGATAATTTACCAATAAGTAGATTGTTGCAGAACCTCAAACACTATCTTCAAGTGTTCCTTGTGAGAGAGAAAAAGAATATGAGAGAAGAAAAAAAGTGAGAAATGAAAGGGGAAGGAGTGTTCAGTTATAAACAACCGTATGGATGATTGCACGCCAATATCGATGGCTTAATGTGATGATACTAGCAAGTGCTACCATCAATTATCCACCATTATTGATGGCTTAACTCTCTCAAGTTTGCAATGTGATATTGATAGCTTATATGAAAAGAAAAAGGTCTAGATGTCATTATTTGGGTGGGTGTAGCAATGAGTATTCAGTGATATAGTAGTGTCAAAAATTATTTTCAACTGCAATGGTCATTAATTATGCTTGCAATATTAATTAAGTGAAATTTAGGTGAATCCAAGTAAGCAATGTCATATTGCCTATTTAGTACATCTTATTTTTTGTAATTAGTAGATTTCAAATGAATTTCACCTAATTAAAGTTATATTGAAAAGATTGTATTATAAAATATGCTACTAACGTTTCTCTCTTAATTTATAAAATATGCTACTAACAAGTAAGCTTATTTTAATAGCTTTATTGGAATTTTTCTTAACTGGGATTGCAAGTGTACAGGATGGACAAGTAATCAAGTAGAATAAAGTATTGTTTCTTAAAAAATCGTATTAAATTTTAAATCACTAACCAATTGCATAATAACTCTATTCAAGCAATGGTTAGAAATTGGTGCAAGAATGTAAAAAATAAACAGATCTTGAGAGAATCTAATTTAGAGATTAAAGATTTATGTTCACCTTCTGGTTCAATTGAATGTGTATAAAATATTCTAAAGGATACTTATTTACTAAGAGTGTGTTTATAGAAACGCTAATTTAATTAAAAGCCTATATCTGCTCCGTTAATCCTAAAATATTATATTTTCATGAGTTCTGGTGCAAATTACGACCATTAAAATTTTAAATTAATATGTATAACAAATAGATATATTTTTATCATGTTGGCTAAATAACTTATCCACAATTTTAGATAAGTCAAGCATACATATGTTTATGGTTCAAAACTTATTTCCCTATGTTTAGTTTATTGAATCTTTCCTAAATCAATTTAATCGTTATCCAGATAATTAAAGCGTGTTAAGAAAGATATGAATAGCCAAATCTAAACCCATTAAAATAAAGCACAATAAGAATCAAAGTTCACATATCCTAATATTCATAGAAGGATTCGATAGACTTTTCTAGATACAAGTTTAACTAATCATATAATAATAAAAACTAACACTAGCTAAAATAAAGAAATCAATAAAAAATTATCAGTTTCTCTAATAAGCATAAATCCTCCCTCCAAAAATTTTTCTCTTTGCTTGCTTGACTCTTTTTGGCTTTACCTACAAGAACAACTTCCTTCCCTGTTTTTATGTCAGTAAAGTGCATGAGTCTTCAAGTGCTCGTGCCACGACCAGAATTCCTTATGTCTCATGTAACTTGTATACATTTTCTTTTTGGGCATGTTACAAGTAAAAATTTAAAAGTGTTAATGAATAGTGGTCTAATGCAATAAGCAAGATTTTACTTAAAAAAAATACTAAAAAAGGAGACTTTAAACTAGTTTATTTTCAGAAAATATTTTTTATTTATAAAAATATATTTTTTTATTCTGTTTTCTATTTTTAAAATTTTGTACTAAAAAATGAAAACAGAAAATAACTACTTTTCTATTTTTATTATTTCTTGTACAAAATGATAAAAATAGAAAATGGAAAATATTTTTTTAAACCAAATGCCACCTTACTTTTTTTATCTGTTTTTTTCTTTTTCACCACTTCTTTTTTTGAATTTTTATTATTTCCATTTTATTCTTTTCTTCTTTATATATATTCTATAAATTAATTTTGCGAAATATAAAATAATATATTTTATAAATCAGTTTGCGAAATGTATTTTTTATATTTTGTGAACTAATTTACGGAAAGTATTTTTACATTTTTGTAAATTAATTTACAAAATATATATTACGAAATATATTTTTACATTTTGTAAATTAATTTAAAGATTGTATTAAACTAATTTATAAAATGTAAAAATATATTCTGTAAATTAATTTGTTATATATAAAAATGTATATTTTCTAAATTAGTTTATAGAAAAAGTAAAATTAAAAAAAATTAAAAAAATAGAGGGATTGCAAAAAATAATTTTCAAAAAAGGAGCTCAAAATTCAAAACTTGTAATTAAAAAAAGTCTGGCCTTTTTGTGATTGTTGTAAATTTTACTTAAAAAGGACTAAAAATAAAGGGTTTTACTTTTTGTACCTCTTTTTTTTTTTTTTTGCATCCCTTCAATTTTTTGGAGTTTTTTATTATCATTTTACCCTTAATATCTCCTCATCTCTTTTGCAAAAAATTTTTTTCTTTCGCAAGTATTTGTCTATTCCGCAAATTAATTTATGGAATGCATCAATATATTCTGTAAATTAATTTGCGGAATGTAATTTTTTGTTTTCCGTAAATTAATTTACGGAAGGTTATATTTTTACATTCCGTAAACTAATTTACGGAACAAAAAAATTACATTCTGTAAACTAATTTGCGGAACAAAAAAATTACATTCCGCAAATTTATTTACGGAATACACTAATACATTCCGTAATTTAATTTGCAAAAAGTGTTTAACATTCCGCAAATTAGTTTGCAGAATATAAAATCCGTTCGTCTTCTTCGATGTTCTTCCCACATTTTTGTAAGGTTTATTTTCTCTGTCTTTTCTCCCTAAACCTAATAGCAAAATTCGAGGACCAATTCAGACGGAAATAGGCACAATATACAGAGTCAGTTTCCTTTGATTGAGTCAATTTGGGCCCAAAATTGCTCAAGCCTAGCCATGGCATATTCACATGTTGCAGCATATGGGTTTTTGTGTTTTTAAAATTTTTCTTCATCCCTTTAGCTTTCTTTATATCTTTTGGAGCTTTTGGACTTATCATGTTAATTTCTTTAGCCTTCTTAAAATTACCCTTGTAATCTCATTAAAACTTAATTTAGCCTTTAAAAATATCCAAATATAAATACAAATATTTCAAAAAAAAAATTAAAAATTCATCTTATATGTATGAAATTAATAAGTAAAATTAAACATAAGTAAGCCAAATAATATCATAATTAAAGCTCAAATAACTCCAATTTATGAGAATTATCAAGCTGCCATATAATTTTTCATATTTCAATAGTTTATTCATTATTTAAGTAAATACACACTTTGGCACTGTATTTGCCAACTAGTAACAATGGAAAATCCAACTTGCATTAATGAAGGAGTATATTTGCTTAAAACAATTTAAAGGCAAGTCCACCTTTTTTATTCTCTTCTTCCACTTGCCCTCCATTGTCCTATCCTTTGGTTCCAAAGAGAACGAGTCACAAGATCTTCTGCCTTTTAATTTGGAACATATATTCGGCCAAAAGATTCAACCTAACCAACTCTTCTATTTATAGAGTAACCTTGGTGATCTCTTTCTATATCATCACCCCTTCTTCACTAAAGCAATTAACCATAATTTTTTCTCTTCTTTCTCTTTAGCCACTCATTCATTCCCTCTTTCTAGCAAGCTTTTTTTGCAGCCTGTTAATACTCCCACTACTTAAGATTTATCTCCTAATTAAGAGAAGTCCAATTATAATTAGTCTTATCTTAATTAAGATGGAATCATCATCATGGACACCTAGGCAAAACAAAATATTTGAACAGGCCCTGGCTATATATGATAGGGAAACCCCTGATAGGTGGCAAAATATTGCCAAAATGGTGGGAAAATCTATAGAAGAGGTTAAATTGCACTATGAGATCCTCAAAGAAGATGTCAAACGCATTGAACAAGGTCAAGTGCCATTTCCTTACACAGGTATTGCGCTTCTATTTCCTTATACTTCAGTAAATCTTCTCTCAGCAGATTTCTAAATTTATAATTACTATAATATGTAGCACATAGTTCCACTAGCACCATATGAAAAACCATGAAAGAAACCATATAAAAGTCCCTATTTTAGAAGAATTAATTTCATTGTTGATGATAATGCCCGCAACTTAATGTTTTAAAATAGTCAAATAATACTTGTACAATAAATTTACAGCATTTCATAAAAGAAGAGAGATAGAATTTTTTTTTAATTTTGATATATTGTTAAGATAAAGTTTTTTTTATCTAATTAAAAGTTATAATAGGTATGACTTTTTGAAATAATTATCATAAAAATTAACGATTTATAATAATATAACAATTTATGATTAAATGATAGCATAAAAATTTTAGCATGCAAAAAAAAGATGGAAAAATAGAAATAAGAAGGAATATTATACGAGTAAAAATAATATGTCTCTTTAAAATAAAGCATATGCTATTCAAACTGTTGGTGGTATTTAAGTTTACCTAATAAGTCTCAGTTAGTTTTGCATTGCCATTTTTTTTTCTGTACTTTAAAGTACTCCAATGTCCATAGAATATTATGAGAAGTGTTAATTGACAATTCTTATGCCCAACATCAATATATGCATCGAATTTCTACGTCATTCACGTATAATAACAAAGTGACTCTCTGACTTTGTCCGTTATTCTAATCATATATTCCCTTCGAGGGCGTTATTAATCTTGCTAGTCCAAATATTTGTTTTGTTAATTAATTTAGTTTAATCTATGAGCAACAGAACATTTCTTTGTCAATTCGCAAATTTCTTTATGATATTACAAAAACTATATATATATATATATATATATATATATAAGATTTTATACGATTTAAATATTTATAGATATATAATTTAATAGTAGTTATTTGCATATATTTTAAACAATATATTATATTTTAAAATAAATTAAACTTATAAAGTATTCATTAATTTTGAAATTATGTAAAATTTTGTATATTTGTTCTATTATAAAAAATTTAAATTTAATAATTTATTATTTTTAATAAAAAATTACTAAAACTATC
Source organism: Canavalia gladiata (assembly GCA_037954105.1). Lineage (NCBI taxonomy): Eukaryota > Viridiplantae > Streptophyta > Magnoliopsida > Fabales > Fabaceae > Canavalia > Canavalia gladiata. The sequence continues at coordinate 20,575,242 of CM075658.1, read as the reverse complement.
ATTTTATTTATTTTAATACTTGACATTATTTAATTTTTATCATTAAACATTCAGCATTTTGGTTTATATTAGCTCATTCGGATGACTCAAATTCTTCGTTTAATTTCCATGTTTGGCAGGCTCATGATTATCTAGAATCCAAGAATTGCGGACTCAATAGCATATGCATAACAAATAATGATCCACCACTTGTGAATCCGTAAAGGAGACCGCTTTCTTTGTAAATTATTATGAATCAAACTCTTTCTTTTTTTTTGGTTGTAAAAAAATAATAATAATGTAAGTGAACCAATATTATCTATTTCCTGCGCAATGGAAGCCCTACCAATGGAAAAATGATATAATTGGAGTTTTAAACTGTTGGGAAAACAAAATATAACCACCAATAACTCTTTTTTTGCAGTGATATTAGGCTTAATTCTTGGAAGTGTTACCCAACACAATGAGTTTTAATTAATTCAATTTCATAAGAGTAGTTATTATTTTAATTCTATAATACTTTTGACTTTGAAATAATTGGATATTATATGATAGAGTGATAGGCCACCTTCGAGAAGATAATGAAACATTAAGGAATAAATTACCGTCGCAAGTAGGCAGTTCTGGAATCTTAATGCTATAGAATCTTAATCAACGGCTAATTCTCATTATTTTGCTTACTTTAATTTGTTTGATTGTGTTGATCAAATCTGATGATTGATTTTGTTGATCAAATCTGATGATTGATTTTGTTGGTCTAAATAATTAACAGTGTGTAAACGTGCGTCCTGTTCTAAAGATCAAACATGCATTAAAAGTGTCATAAATTTATAATCAAGCCATTCATGCTATTCTTAGAAAAATGACTCGTATATTTATAACTTTGGCATTTTGAAAATTACTAGAAGGTTCAAATTTCAATTTGGCATATAAAAATTATTAACTGGTTCAAATATCAATATACCTCCCTTAGAAAGCAATGTATAATTCTTTGCTCACATAATAGTTAGTTTGTAGTCATCTTGTAACAAGGAGAGCCTCCTCTTCCTAATATATTTTTTATTATATTTCTACCAATAGTGTAAATTTCATCTACTTAACTTAATTTTGATTTAATTTATATAAATTAAAATTAAAATAATCTTTAAATTTATAAAGTTTATATTTGTAAAATTCATAAGATTAAAAAATCTATTAAAATTTACCGATTAGAACCCATCTATAAATTTAAAAATTTAAAAATTATAATTTAAACAAGTAATCAAACTTATTATATAGACTAGCCTACTATATAAATTAATTGGCTCATTATATAGATATTAAAGAAAGTTAGTTAAATTTACAACCTAACACTTTAGTTAATAACTAACAATAAATCTATTTTATATATATATAAAATATACAAATTTTACCTTCTCTTTAACTTATTAAATCTTCTTATATTTATTCAAATTATAACAAAATTAAATATTTCTTCCACAAAATAACAAGAAGATCAATATTTTATAAATTCTAATATCTTTTTATAAAATTTATTTTTTTCCGATTTATTTTCTTAAATTTTTTTATCTATTAAATTTTTTCTCTTAATTTTTTTATCTCTTTTTATAGAATTTTTTTTCTCTATTTTCTTTTCTATTTAACTAAAATAGGAATAAAAAAATAAAATAAGTAAGAAAATTTAAAGAGAAAAGAGTAAGAAAATTGGAGAGAAAAATAATTTTAGAGATAAAAATATATATATTAGAAAAAGATAAACAAAATATAGAAAAATTCAAAAAACAATTGAGAGAAAGAGAAAAATTTATAGATGGAAAATTTTTTAGAGGAAGATAAATAAATTAAAAATATTTTAGTATGATAAAAAATGGAGAGAAAATTTAAAGGAAAAGAAAGAAATGAGAGAAAAAAATTAAGGGAGAGATAAAAATTTCAGAGGAAAAGAGATAAATACAAGATAGAGTTAGATGAACTAGATTACATGCGTCATACTTAATTTGAAGATTATATGAATTAGAGATTGAAAAACTTTACTTTTAGATAAACTATAAAATAGAGGGTTATAAGATAGGAGTAAATGAACTAGCATACAACTATCCCACTTAATTTAAGAGTTATATGATTTAGGACTTAAAAAGTCATACTTCTAAATAAACTACAAAAGAGAGAATTGTAAAATAGAGTTATATGGATTAGATCACCCTCATCCCAATTAATTTGAAGGATACATGAATTAGAATTTAAAAATTCTTACTTTTAGACAAACTACAAAATAAAAGAGTATTAACTATGATTAGATGGACTAGCGTGCACTAAACTCACTTAAATTAAGAGTTACATGAGTTACGACTTAAAAACCTTACATCTATGTGAGTTGTAAAACATAAGGTCAAATAAATCAACTCATGAAGCATGAGCCTTTTTAACATCTCTAACCAATAATAAAACTGTTGAAAATTGAGATTAAAGATGTCTAGTCAAACGTTATTTTGAGTTATCATATATGATAATTGATGATAAAGTTAAGTTGTAAATACCTTTGTAATATTCAATTGTTTATGGAAATATAGAAGGGAGAGAAAAAATTAATTGAAGTGAGCAACTTGTACTTAATGACAAAAAAAGGACTTGTTTTTATATTTTCTATATAATATATATATATATACTTAAAATAGTTTAATTCAAAATCAATACATATTAAATTTAGATATGTGTTAATATTATGAACAAATATTAATACAAAATTGATATAAAATAAAATAGCTTTTTTTGAATAATTTTTTTCATAATTTAAAACTTTGTTTTTTTAGATCATTTATCCTATTTATATTAGTAATGAAATTTATTTTCATCATATTTTAAAATAACAAAATTTTATACTCTTATATTTGTAAATATTTTTTTATAAAATTATCTTTTTCACTACAAGAATTTTGCAAAATACTTTTAATTCTTTAATCCCTTATTAATTAATTTCTTGTAAATGAATTTGGTTGCAAGATTTGAAGTATATTTAGAACAAAAGAATTTATTGTAATATTTATATTACTGGATAGATATAGAAAATTTTCTGTCATTATTTATATTTAAAATAATTTTTTTTGTTAATTTTTACATTAACTTAAATGAATTGTTATATTATCATGAAGAAAAATTTAAATTAATCCTTATCATATTTAAAACACATCAAATTAGTTTCCAAACTTTTAAAAAATAGCAAAAAGGTTATTATGTAAAAAGTGAGAATAAAAATGTTAACTTAGAAAATCATCTTACATTCCAATACCAAAGTATGTGAATAGAGAGAAAGATAATGTTCAAGAATGAAATGAATGTTGTTTTACTATTGAATGAAAAGGTATATATTTATATCTACCTTAGTTTTTGATCTAACAATAGAAATAATAGTTAACGTAGTTGAAAAATAATTAGCATTATAGCTTATTAACTAATATAGGTAATAAATTGATGTGATATTTCTCTTCAAGATGATCCATAGGTATATTTAACTTCTATCTTGGATAATAAATTGTAAAACAACGAAGATTTAATAGGCTTAATTAATATGTCAATAATATAAGGAAAAGAAACAATATGAACTAGCTTTAGAAAACTAGAATTAACATATTTTTCTTTGATGAAATGATAATTATGGTATAGAATCCAAATAATTAGTGTCTTATAATAATGCTATAGCATATTTGTGTTGAAACAAACAAATTCCCTTATAAGATTGGACTATTTCCAAATTCAAGAAGTGTTTTAAATCACCAGCCATTATAAGCTTAAACAAACATTGTAGCAGATGTTGAACTTGAGTGATGGTTAAAGGAGAAGAATTAGATAAAAAAATATCATCAACATACATGAGGGTAAGATTCAAATTTTGATTTAATTCATTATGAATAGTGAATAATCATTATCAAATTGTTTAAAACCATTTGCTGTCAAGGAAAAGGAGAAAGTATGAAGCTATTTCCTTGAAATTTGCTACAAGTCATATATTGATTTATTGAGTTTACATATCATGTGTTGTTCTCCCTTACTATTGGATAACTTTTAGAAAGCTCCATATATACCTTAAAAATATTACCAATCAAAAAGGTATTATTAGTGTTCAACTATAGCAAAGACAAACTCTTAACTATTGCAACAATAAGAAACCATCAATCTTATATTTTACTTTATAAACCCACTGACAACCAATGACACATTTATCCAAGGGAACCATCATCCAAGTTTTGTTGATATCCATGGCTTAGAGTTAAACATTTATGACTTTCCTCCACTAGGATATTTGACTACTTGATGATAAAGTTGTAGCTCATAGATGGTAGAAGCTTGCATAACATATTGATGGTGGGTTTGAGACAATTGATGAAAATTTCTAAATTTCAAACTTATTGTATTTTGAATGGAACATGCATAGTCTTGAAGATAAACAGAGGACTTATAATGTCTAGTTGATCTTTAAGAGATAGGATGAATAGTTGGAAGAGTAGTTGCAGATTCACCTACTATAGGTACATGTTAAACAACCGATGTTGAAAAAGATCAAACTTAGGATTAGGCAAAACCAAATTGGTAAATGACACGCTCGTCGCAAACGCGCAAAAATAATTTCTAGATTTCCTCCAAACTATTGGTATAGTATAAGGTGCAACCTAGGTCATCTCCCAAAAACCATTTCATATTCTTAAGCAAATAAGGAGACAATTAGAACAAGGGGGTTTTGTAAAGATGTGATATTGAGTGCTAAACACAAAATACAGACTGAAATTAATTTCACTTAACAATTATCAACTCAAGGAATTCAGAGGCTATTTTCATAACTAATCATTGATCACTAAAATCATGCATTGTGTTTATCAACCTAGGATCATCTGGAACCCCTACAATGATCCTTGAATTCTCTACTGAGAAACCTCTCAGAATTTAATTGATTATGATCAACAAGATTTAGTAACCACTTAATCTTTTATCTAAACCAATTTTACAATCAGAATTCAGTTGAAGTAAGTAATAAAATGAAAACCTTCAATTCAATTACTTAATTTCTACTCTTCAAACTTTTGGAAAATGATTTACCAATCAAAAACCAATTATAAATCAATTATACATTAACCAAAATACGTCAACCGATCAAACTTTGATTAAAGAATAAAATTGAAGAATATAGTGAAGCAGAGTAGAAACCACTTAATATGCACGTAAATAAAGATCAAGACCTCAAAGTTAAAATGAAAATAGCTTGAATCCTTGAATTGAAACTACAAACCTAGCCTTCCATGAAGGAGGCAAACTAACAACAAAGAAAGAGGCAAACTAACAACAAATAAATCCTAAGCCTTCCATGTAGGAGGCAACTAACAACAAATAAATCCTAAGCCTTCCATGTAGGAGGCAACTAACAATAAAGAAAAGCTAAGCCTTCCATGTAGGAGGCAAACTAACAAGAAAGAAAAACTAAGCCTTCCATGAAGGAGGCAAAACTAACAAGAAAGAAAGAAAGGAAGAAAGTAAGTAAGAAAGAAAGAAAGAAAGAAAGTGGTATTGGAGTTAATCTCCAAAATGGTGTGTGTCTCCTCTTGCAAACCCTTCTATTTATAGAGGATTTTTGAGGCATCATCTTCAGAAAGTCACCAACTAGGATATTACTTTTCTACCATTTTCTTGCTTTCACATGGGCTTTATTGAAATTGTAAAACACTTTTGAATTTTTGGCACCAATGAGCACAACAATTTTGACTTTCTTGCACCGCAATTTCGGATGTTCACATGTCCGAATTAGAGCTTGACTTCTGAACAAAAGTTGTAGCCCTGGATCTTAGCTGTCCAACAAAGTTGATTTCATCTCAATATGACTTCTATATCTCAAGATATGGCCGGATCTTTGCACACTGTTCAAATTCCACGTCAGCAACACTCTCTCATTTTTTGAGATAATTTCGGAGTCCTAAACATCCCATTTAGAATCTGCTCTTGCTTTGTAACTATGGACACTTCTTTAAGCTTTCATTCAAGACAGATTTCATGATTTTTGGATGTCTACAACTCCTATTATGCTCAAAATACTATAATAGTGTCATTTTAATCGGGTAAGCAAAGAAATTCAATTAAACTTCATATGAACCCAAACTCATAAAATATGACAAAGATCACTTAATTGAACATATAAGAAGTCTTAATGAGATAAAAGTGAGAGATAATTATTTATGAAATTTATGCTTATCAAATTCCCCCACACTTATCTTTTGCACGTCTCAGGCAAACTTAAGTTAAGGATTGGTGACTATTTTTTTTTTTTTTTTGAAAGAACATCAAAGTTTTGAGTTGATTTCTCAAGAATTCACAAAATTTCATGAAGCATTCTTTCATCACATTTTTGAAAGTACTTAGAAAGGCAACTTTAATTTGAAAAACATAGATTGAGAAAGATAAAACCTCACATGATATATACTCTGAATCTCTCAAGTGTTTGATTTGGTAAGTGTTTCTCTCAAATTCAATCCATGAAAGATGAACTATCATAGACTTGCATATCTTCTACTTCTCTACTACTATGTACACATGCAATGCACAAATCAAGAGGTCTTTATTTTGGTTCTAACGGGATTAGAAAGATGAAATGATATATTGAAGAGATACAATGTTAGACCAAGGAAAATGGTGAGAATTGAGAATTGATTGTAAGTGCAAGTGTGAGAAACAGATATCACTTCTTCAATTTTTATTTTTTTTTCAATATAATAGTTTATTTATTAATTTATTGCTTCAGTTTTTTTTTTCAACCATGATATTGATGAACACAACAATAATCTCCCCCACACTTATTGAAACACTTATGGTATGATAAATCCAGTATTCCTCACCTTCTATGGTCAAACAAAGTTGTTTTTTTTTTTTTTTTTTTTTTGATTTGTGGTGAGCTAAAAAGAAGAAAAGGCTAATCGGCTCAAAGGGCTGATCAAAGGATAAAATTTTATGGTTTGGTTATTTGGCCAAGTGGTTTGTTCAAGAAAAACAGTGCCTCAATCATTTTTGTACAAATCATGTGAAAATGTAGCTTCAAAAAGAATCAATGCAAGTTCTGAAGTAACATATTCCATGGATGAAAATCACACAAGAAAGAAAATAATAATAAGGCTCAAAATCTCACAGGTAATATATTTATCAAATCTAATCTATCCAGTTCAAATATGTGTTGCCAAACTAATTAATCTCGAAATGTAAATCATTTTGCTTCAATTATTTTATGAAATCTAAAGAAAAACATACTTCCACATTCAAATTTTTTTTTTTAAATCATAAGATGTGTATAAAGAGTCAAGTGTAACTCCTTACTCAGCCATCTTACTCAAAGCAAGTTTATGAATCTAACCTAATTTTTTTTTTTGTTTTTTTTTTTGGGTTTTTTTTTTGGGTTTTTTTTTTTTTTTTTTTTTTAATTTTAGATATCGGACCATCTTCCCCCCAACCTATCCAAGACATTGTCCCCAATGTCTTAGATGGAATTTCATATAACAGGAAAAGAAATGTAAGAAAACCATCAAAGTAAGGAAAAGTTATAACCGAAGAGTGGTATCTGGTTCTCTTTTATCTCTGCCATCCTGATTTGGTTGGTTCACCAGCTGCATTGCTTGACTGAGCTCAGATGTAGGATTTTGCAAAATCTCAAGTAGCTGTTCAACAGTTGAAGCAGATATTATGATGTTGCGCATGGATTGTGGCATGAACTCCTGCTCTACTGCATGATCTAAAAAGGTTATCAAACCATTATAAAAGCCATTAATATTCAATAAGCCCAAAGGTTTTTTATGAAAATTCCGATAGGCCCAAAATATAATGGTAAAAATTTCTTCCATTGTTCCAAGGCCACCAGGTAATGCAATAAATGCATTAGAATTAACCAACATGTGTCTCATACGGTCATGCATGGTTGCAACCTTCAATTCAGTACCTAGGGTGAAGTAGGATGTGCTCCCATTTTTTAAGCCAACACCTAAGACGTTACACCCCTTTGTGAGTGCAGATCCTGCAACACATCCTTTTAAACCCTGAATCCCTCCCCCATAAACAAGATTGATTTTTCTTGCAGCTAATGCCTTACCAAGGGTAGAAGCTGCATGTTGAAATTCTCCATCCTTTCCAAGGTTAGACCCACCAAAAACACAGATAGTATTGATCTTATCCATATACGGTGTTTCTGTCTTCTTTTTTTTTTTGAAAAAATATGTCATAGAGGTGGATAATTTATAGGGACTCTATCAGACAAGGAGATCGCTTGAATAGTGCGGGATCAGGATTTGGTAGCAAAAGTTTGAATTTTTGCTGCAAAAGTTTGAATTTTGGGTTCAAGGAAAAGGTGAATGTCAGAGGGGAAAGACTTTAAGCAGGGGTGAAAATTTCAAAAAAAACGGTGGCCCAATAAATTGAAAAGACAATGTAAATGACAAACATACACGCATGAGAATGAACAGTAGTTGTGATTGTGGCTCACATCTTCCTCTGGTTTTACGTCCAGTAACGGCTGAAACACCTTCTAAGAGTCGAGGATGTGCTTCCCATTCAGTTTTCTTGTAAACTGACAACAGGGTCTTTTAAAGTCAGATTCCCAAGACTATAACGTGTTTTTTCCTTACGGAACAGTTCAAACAAATCAAGAAGGACTCCTTGTACATGCCCACTAGGATGCGTCTCAAGAGTCTGAATGATATCATCCAATGACTCCTTACTCAGTCCATCCTTTATGAATTGAATTTTGTCCTCTCGATTTCTTGAAACCATTCCAGGGTTCTTGCATCTTGTGTTACAGGTCCATCTTGCACACCTGTAGCAAACTCCAATTCTTTTTGCCCTTCTCTTCTTTGCATAGGAACTTCTTCCCATACCTGACATATTTTTAACAAATGATTCTTGAAATTCACCTGCTAAACGTACCTTAGCTTCAATGATCCAACGGACATCTTCTGGAAGGCCTAAGAGTGTTAATGCTCTCAATCGTTCAAGTCTGCAATTGTAAATGTCTTTAAGAAAATTTCTGGGGAGAGTAGGGAACAAAATTTTGATCCTGGTGAGAGCTTTCTCCATTTTTTTCTTAAAACACTCAAGTTATTATTCCTGCAAGCTCAATGTGGTGTAATAGTTGGGATGATTTAAGAGGTGAAGAAGGAAGTTGAGAGATTAGTTGAAACTTATAAGCGAGGAATGTGAGAGAGGGAGAGGGAGAAAGAGAGAGAGAGAAAGAGAGAAAGAGAGAGAGAGAGGGAGAGAGACTTCTCTTGAATTTATTGCAAGTATGTGGCATTGTGCAAATGCACTTCTTCTACCGTGTGCTTTTGAAAACCTTCGAAAAATGGTTTAAGACGATGTCCATTCACCTTAAAGATTTTTTCAGTTACCTCATTTTTTATTTCCACTACACCATAAGGAAAAACATTAGTAACTACAAATGGTCCTAACCATCTAGAGCGTAGCTTACCAGGCATAAGCTTTAGCCGAGAATTGAAAAGGAGAACTTTTTGTCCAACGGAAAACTCCTTTCTTGCCAACTTTTTGTCATGAAGAGCTTTGACCTTTTCTTTGTAAATTTTGGAGTTTTCGTATGCTTCTAATCGAATTTCTTCAAGTTCCTGCAATTGAAGCTTCCTATGGATTCCTGCTTGGTCTAGATCCATGTTGCATTTCTTTACTGCCCAAAATGCTCTATGTTCTAATTCAACTGGAAGATGACATGCTTTACCAAAGACAATCCTGTAGGGAGACATGCCAATGGGTGACTTGTAAGCTGTCCTATATGTCCATAATGCATCAACAAGGCGCAAGCTCCAATCCTTCCTATTAGGCTGAACTGTTTTCTCTAAGATTTTCTTGATCTCTCGATTAGAAACTTCAGCTTGACCATTTGTTTGAGGATGATATGGGGTGGAGACTTTATGCATGACTCCATATTTGCGGAGTAGGGCTTCCATTGTACGGTTGCAAAAATGAGTACCTTGGTCACTAATTAGAGCTCTAGGAATGTCAAACCTGCTAAAAATGTTAGACCTGATAAAATCTGCAACAACTCGAGCATCATCAGTACGGGTGGCTTTTGCCTCCACCCATTTTGAAACATAATCAACAGCTAGCAGAATGTAAACAAAGCCAAAAGAGACAGGGAATGGACCCATAAAGTCTATACCCCAAACATCAAATACCTCACAAAAGAGAAGTGGTTGTTGGGGCATCTCATTTCTGCACGAAATACTCCCTATTCTTTGGCACTGCTCACAAGTTATGCATAATCTATGTGCATCACGAAATATTGTAGGCCAATAAAAGCCTGAGTCTAGTACTTTTCTAGTTGTCCGTTGTGGCCCAAAGTGTCCACCACAAGCTAGGGAATGGCAAAAGGTAAGTACAGACTGAACTTCATGATCTGGAACACACCTTCTAATGATTTGATCACTGCATGTCTTCCAAAGGTATGGTTCATCCCATATGTAGTGTTTGGCATCACTTTTCAACTTGGCAAGTTGCGATTTGGTGAAGTGTTTGGGTATTTCTTTAGCAACCAGATAGTTTACCAAATCTGCATACCAAGGATCCTTCCCGTGAAAATGATAGAGATGCTCTTCTGGGAATGAATCTGCAATTGAAGTTTCTTCACAAGGTTGCTGGATCCGACTTAAATGATCTGCTACAAGGTTCTCTGCACCACTCTTGTCTTTAATCTCTAAATCAAATTCTTGCAACAGAAGCATCCAACGAATCAGTCTTGGCTTAGCATCTGTCTTCTTCAGCAAGTATTTCAAAGCTGCATGGTCAAAGAAGACAATAACTTTAGATCCAAGCAAATAGGAGCGAAATTTATCTAATGCAAACACAATTGCCAAAAGCTCCTTCTCAGTAGTTGTGTAATTTGATTGGGTTGCATCAAGTGTGCGAGAGGCATATGCAATGACATGAGATCTCTTGCTAACTCTTTGAGACAGTACAGCACCAAGGGCATAATTAGATGCATCACACATTAATTCAAATGGAAGCGTCCAATTAGGTGGTTGAATGATGGGAGTGGTTGTCAACCGCTTCTTTAGTTCATCAAATGAATCCTTGCATGCTTGATCAAACACAAATTTGGTATCTTTTTGTAGTAGTTTAGAAAGAGGTTGTGCAATCTTGCTAAAATCCTTGATGAATCTTCTGTAAAAACCTGCATGACCAAGTAAAGAACGTACTTCTCGCACAGAAGTGGGGTAAGGTAGAGAAGTAATAATGTCTATCTTGGCCTTATCAACCTCTAAACCTTTGCTAGATACCAAGTGTCCTAAGACTATACCTTCTGTTACCATGAAATAACATTTTTCAAAATTCAAAACCAGGTTAGTCTCAATGCATCTGTCCAAAACTTTAGAAAGGCTTTCTAAGCATGCATCAAAAGAAGAACCATATACAGTGAAGTCATCCATAAACACTTCCATGCAACTTTCTAAGAGATCAGAGAAAATGCTTACCATGCATCTTTGAAAGGTTCCAGGGGCATTGCATAGACCAAAGGGCATCCTTCGATAGGCAAAAGTACCAAAAGGACAAGTGAAGGTGGTCTTATGCTGATCTTCTAGGGCTATATGTATTTGAAAATAACCTGAAAAACCATCTAGAAAGCAATAGTGAGATTTTCCTGCTAATCTTTCCAAAATTTGGTCTATGAAGGGCAAAGGGAAGTGATCCTTGCGAGTAGCTTGGTTAAGCTTCCTATAATCTATGCACACTCTCCAACTGTTTTGTATTCTGGTAGGGATTAGTTCATCATTGTGATTTTTGACTACAGTCATGCCAGTCTTCTTAGGAACTACTTGCACCGGGCTTACCCAATCACTGTCTGAGATGGGATAGATGATACCAGCTGCCAAAAGCTTACCTACTTCCTTCTTTACCACATCTAGGATGGTTGGATTCAAACGCCTTTGTGGTTGTCTAACAGGTCTGGTGTTTTCCTCCAGCAGTATCCTATGCATACAAGTAGATGGGCTAATACCTGGAATATCAGCCAAAGTCCATCCAATTGCTTGTTTATGGATTTTTAAGGTTTGCAGTAACCTTTCTTCCTGTTGTGGTAGAAGATTCTTTGCTACAATGACAGGAAGCTTCTCATTTTCCCCCAAATAAGCATACTTTAGATGTTCAGGCAAAGGCTTCAACTCCAAAGGAGGTGGTTGTATTATGGAAGGAAGAGATCTATCTGAGATTGAAATGTCTGCAACACTTGCATCTAACATGTCATCTTTCAACGAAGGTTGGTCTGCAGCATTAATCCTGGAACACACAATACATGAATCAAATTCATCACATGTGCAAGTAAAAGTATCTAAGTAATCTAAATCAAAATCAAAAAATTTAAAAAGTAGATTGTCAATAGAATAATCATCCGTAAGAAGGTCTATGGCATCAAGTTGAAAGAGTGAATGATTCTCTATGGGATGCTTCATGGCTTCAAATATGTTGAATTGGATGATATCATCTCCAAATTCCATAGAGAGAGTCCCCGTATGCACATCTATCTTTGTTTTTGCAGTTTTGAGGAAAGGTCTCCCTAGGATCAAGGTTGCTCTATTGATGGATGACTCATCTTCCATATCCAAAATGTAGAAGTCAGCTGGAAAGATTAGCTTATTCACTTGAACTAGCACATCTTCAAGTACTCCAGCTGGATGTGTTGTACTTCTGTTGGCTAATTGAATCACCACACCAGTTGGCTTCAGTTCTCCCAGATTCAAAGATTTATAAACTGATGAGGGCATAACATTAATGGAAGCACCTAGATCCACCAATGCATCACCAAATGTAGAGTTTCCTATTGTGCAAGGAATGGTGAAAGTTCCTGGATCTTTACATTTCTGAGGGAGGCTGGGTTGAATTAAGGCAGAAACATTGCGTCCCACACTGATCTTCTCATCCCCTTTGAGTCTTCTCTTATGAGTGCACAAATCCTTTAGAAATTTGGCATATTTGGGAATTTGCTTGATAGCATCTAGAAGTGGTATGTTGACTTCAACTTTCCTGAAAGTATCTAGAAGCTCCTTATCCAATTCTGTATGAACATTGGGCTTGGATTGGACCATTCTATTTGGAAAAGGTAAAGATACATTCTCATCAGCACAATTTGGGGTTTTTGTCTCATCAGATGCTTCAAGTGCAGATCGTTTATGGCAAGCTTCTTTTTGTTGATCATTCGATGTCTTATCGAAGGCTGGTGTATTTTTTTCATCAGACTTTCCCTCTGATTCAGATGGCTCATCAGAGATATCTCCAGGTGTAGAGATAAATGCTTCTTTTTGGTGTGGATTAGTCTGATTGAAGCTTTGTTGCTTTAAAATTGTAGGGTCTGTTTGCACTTTCTTCCCACTTCTCAAGGTCATGGCATTCACACTTTTGGGATTTATGACAGGTTGAGAAGGTAGTTGACCAGAACCTTGAGATTTCAATTGGTTGACAGTGGTAGCCAACTGCCCAATTTGAGTTTGTAAATCCTGAATGGTAGAACTTACATTTTGTTGAAACTGAAGATTGTTGGTTGCTAATTGCTTCATCAAATCATCAAGAGAGGGTTCAGAAGCATTAGAGGGTACAGATTGCTGCATATGTTGTTGTTGTTGTCTGAATGGCGGTGGTTGGTATTTATTTTGGGCGTCAGATGTTTGAATCCTTTGTTGTTGTGGAGGACCATATCTCAAGTTAGGATGGTTTCTCCAACTAGGATTGTATGATCCAGAAGGTGGCTCAAACTTCTGTTGCTGATAATGTTGAGGAGGCCTGTATTGTTGTCCTGTGCCAAAAATACCATTTACTGTAGCCTCAGGTGTCTCACTTTCTTGCAATGTTGGGCATGCATCAGTAGGATGATCTGCAGAAGTACAGATGCCACATGTTTTGGTTTTGTCAACAACATTAAGTTGCTGTTGTTGTCCGATGGCCAACTGTCTTACGATGGAGGTTAGTTCTTCAATTCTGTTCTCCAATCGTGTATGGTCTGTCTTGGTGGTCATTTCATGGACTCCTTTAGACAAGGAATTAGTTCGAGAATTGAATTGCTGAGAATTTTCTGCCATGTTAGCAATCAAATCTCGAGCTGCTGTAGGAGTTTTGTCCATAAGTGCTCCACCACTAGCTGCATCAACCATGCTTCTGTCCATTGGCATGAGTCCTTCATAGAAATACTGAATCAGTAATTGATCACTGATTTGATGGTGTGGACAAGTGGCGCATAGTTTCTTGAATCTCTCCCAATACTCATAGAGAGTTTCTTGGGAGTTCTGTCTGATGCCGCAAATCTCTTTTCTGATAGCTGCTGTTCTGGATGCAGGGAAGAATTTCTCCAGAAATAATCTCTTCATATCATTCCAGCTTGTAACAGATGTTGGATGTAGATAGTACAACCAGTCCTTAGCTCCATCATTTAAGGAGAAAGGGAATACCTTCAACTTGATATGATCTTCTGGAATTCCTTGTGGCCGCATTGTGGAACACACAATGTGAAATTCCTTCAAATGTTTATGAGGGTCCTCACCTGCAAGGCCATGAAACTTAGGTAGCAAATGTATTAGTCCAGACTTCAGTTCAAATGGTGCATCAACATCAGGGTATTGAATGCACAATGGTTGATAAGCAACATCAGGTGCAGCTAATTCTTTTAAGGTTCTATCAGCCATGTTCTTAGCAAAATATTTAAAACTATCAAAATTTAAAGATGAAAAATCACTACTGTTACTTTCTTGGTTATTACTGGATGAATGCCTTCTATGTGCTCTTTTCAAATGGTGGAATGTTCTATCAATCTCAGGATCATATGCATATAAATTTTCAGGATTGGATCGGGTCATACACAAAAAGGTGAATTCATACAGAAAATCCAAGAATGATATACCTAAAGTAAAAACAATTGTTAGAAAGATTAAAATTTTTATACAAACTCCTAAATGAGCCTAGGAAATTAAAATGATCCCCGGCAACGGCGCCAAATTTTGACACGCTCGTCGCAAACGCGCAAAAATAATTTCTAGATTTCCCCCAAACTATTGGTATAGTATAAGGTGCAACCTAGGTCATCTCCCAAAGACCATTTCATATTCTTAAGCAAATAAGGAGACAATTAGAACAAGGGGGTTTTGTAAAGATGTGATATTGAGTGCTAAACACAAAATACAGACTGAAATTAATTTCACTTAACAATTATCAACTCAAGGAATTCAGAGGCTATTTTCATAACTAATCATTGATCACTAAAATCATGCATTGTGTTTATCAACCTAGGATCATCTGGAACCCCTACAATGATCCTTGAATTCTCTACTGAGAAACCTCTCAGAATTTAATTGATTATGATCAACAAGATTTAGTAACCACTTAATCTTTTATCTAAACCAATTTTACAATCAAAATTCAGTTGAAGTAAGTAATAAAATGAAAACCTTCAATTCAATTACTTAATTTCTACTCTTCAAACTTTTGGAAAATGATTTACCAATCAAAAACCAATTATAAATCAATTATACATTAACCAAAATACGTCAACCGATCAAACTTTGATTAAAGAATAAAATTGAAGAATATAGTGAAGCAGAGTAGAAACCACTTAATATGCACGTAAATAAAGATCAAGACCTCAAAGTTAAAATGAAAATAGCTTGAATCCTTGAATTGAAACTACAAACCTAGCCTTCCATGAAGGAGGCAAACTAACAACAAAGAAAGAGGCAAACTAACAACAAATAAATCCTAAGCCTTCCATGTAGGAGGCAACTAACAACAAATAAATCCTAAGCCTTCCATGTAGGAGGCAACTAACAATAAAGAAAAGCTAAGCCTTCCATGTAGGAGGCAAACTAACAAGAAAGAAAAACTAAGCCTTCCATGAAGGAGGCAAAACTAACAAGAAAGAAAGAAAGGAAGAAAGTAAGTAAGAAAGAAAGAAAGAAAGAAAGTGGTATTGGAGTTAATCTCCAAAATGGTGTGTGTCTCCTCTTGCAAACCCTTCTATTTATAGAGGATTTTTGAGGCATCATCTTCAGAAAGTCACCAACTAGGATATTACTTTTCTACCATTTTCTTGCTTTCACATGGGCTTTATTGAAATTGCAAAACACTTTTGAATTTTTGGCACCAATGAGCACAACAATTTTGACTTTCTTGCACCGCAATTTCGGATGTTCACATGTCCGAATTAGAGCTTGACTTCTGAACAAAAGTTGTAGCCCTGGATCTTAGCTGTCCAACAAAGTTGATTTCATCTCAATATGACTTCTATATCTCAAGATATGGCCGGATCTTTGCACACTGTTCAAATTCCACGTCAGCAACACTATCTCATTTTTTGAGATAATTTTGGAGTCCTAAACATCCCATTTAGAATCTGCTCTTGCTTTGTAACTATGGACACTTCTTTAAGCTTTCATTCAAGACAGATTTCATGATTTTTGGATGTCTACAACTCCTATTATGCTCAAAATACTATAATAGTGTCATTTTAATCGGGTAAGCAAAGAAATTCAATTAAACTTCATATGAACCCAAACTCATAAAATATGACAAAGATCACTTAATTGAACATATAAGAAGTCTTAATGAGATAAAAGTGAGAGATAATTATTTATGAAATCTATGCTTATCAGTAAACAAATTAGGTTACTCCTTCATTAGAGGAAAAGATGTTAAGGGAATTTATGTACATGAAAACTAGCATCCCAAGATATAAAGAATGTTCTGGTTCCAATGTTATAAAGTGTATATCCTTTGTAACTAGCTAAATATCCCATGAAAATCATTGTTGTGGTGTAAGGATTGAACTTATTTCTATGGAAGAAAAAATAATAATAAAAAAAAAGATAATCAAACACTCAAATAGCCTTATAAGTTAGGTTTTTTATAAAGAAAAGAAAGAAAGGAGATTTTCCTTTCAATAATGATAAACGAGAGTTGATTAATTAGGAAGGTATAAGTAATTAGATATTCTCCTCATAACTCTAGTTTCACCTTAGATTAAAATAAGAGTGACAAAATTTCATTGTAAACATTCCACACAGGAGAATTAATGTCAGATCCCTTGAATTTTGAGTAAAGCATTCAATGGAAACTCCTTAGCATTATCAAACTATAGATACTTAATCATTACTCCAAATTGAGTTTTAATACCCTAAAAGAAGTTTATCATCAACTAAGTTGCCTTTGATTTATGCATCATTAAATACATCTTAAGTGTAGCATGTGCAATCATAAACTAAGGATAAAAAAATCGCTTATCATTATAAATTGAAGGGTGGTATATCATAATGTAATTAATAATGAGAGGATATCATGTTATTATTGAAGACAAAATATAAGCTCCTAAGTTTGGCTAAATGATAAATATCACAATTATTAAAATTAAAGAAGATGAACAAGAAAACAAAATTATTGCTCAATGTTTTTAGAAGTTTATTTGACAAGTGGGTAAATCTATTATGCCATATAAAAAGGTTACAAGCAACATTATAAATAAAATGAGACAAGAAATCATGTCTTACAGAACCTAAGAAATACAAGATGCAATAAATGTATTATGCAGAGCACTAGTTGAAGAATATGTAAGCTAATAATGACTTTACCCTTCTTAGTCATCTTGAACTACTAAACGCAATATAACATTGGAAATATTGTAAAAAGAAACTCACAAAAAAGGTTGAACTTAAACACAATAAAATAAACATTATATTACAATATGTTGGAATTGATTTTAATAATCATATTACAATAAAAATAACATAATTATTATTAGGAAGAATAACAATGCATTGTCTAAAATGATGGAAATATTCAAATAAAGATATGTTATATGATATGTAGCACTATAATCCAATATCTAAGCAAGAATTAAGATCAAAAGGATATGAATGGCTTGTAGATAAAATTATACCAGCAAAGGTGGAATTGTTATTATTATTCACTTGAAAATGACATTAAAAGGGATCTAAGATTATAGTAATGGGATCAATTGTTGATAATGTTGTAGAGTAAGAGCACTAATAATGTTAGGAATAGAATTAGAATTTGCATTAGTAACAAGATTGAAAGAAATAGATAATTTGAAATTCTTCTAGTTTGTAGGGAAACCATGAAACTTAAAACATTTAGAAACCATATACCCATGGACTGCATAATACATGCAAAAGGTGTTACCTTTCTTGCCATTCTTAGTCTTTGGTGCAAAGACAAATTGAGGCTTAACATTACTTGTGCTTGTGATTGGAAAAATAACATCAAGAGAACTTTGTTATTGTTCTTGGATAATTAAGAAATATTCCTCAAAGATAGATAGAAAGAATTTTGTTGTTGTTCTTGGATAATTAAGGAATGTTCCTCAAAGATAGATAGAAAGAGCTTTATTGAAAGAATTTGGCTCCTTAACTGTTGGTAATAATCATTTAATCCCACAATAAAGATCGACACATATTCAACATCAATATGTTTAAGAAATGTTTGAGCATCTCTACAAATCAAGTAAAGGTAGGCCAAAATTGATTAAGTTCTTCCCAAATGCACTTAAATTTAGTGAAATACTTATTTACTAAGAGAGAACCTTGAGTGAGAGGAATTAATTTTTTCTTCAATTGGTATCTCTATGGGCCATTTTTTTTATTAAACCACTCATGCAAATTTTTTCAAATAATTAAAATAAAACCAACAAAGATAATACTCAAAGCAATTTCTTTGGATACAGAATTAAGAATTCAAGAACAGACGCTATCATTGATATACTATCAATAAGCATGAACTAGAACAACTTCATTTGTTGTAGAAGGAAGGAGCAAACCATCCACAAAACCAAGCTTTTTCTTGGCATTAGCCATCTCCATGGACCATTTTCATGAGACATAGTTATCATTAGTTAGTACTTGTGAGACTATAACAAGTCCTTGTTGATTTGGGGGAAGAAGAGTGAATGAGTTGAACTTATAAATTATGGACATCGCAAAAAAGATAAAAAAGAGCAAGATCGAACAAAGAAAGGACATGATCTCAAAGATAAAATATGGAAGAGAATATTTCTTCTGATACCAACTTACACTTCAATATTAAGAAAATGAATAGAGAGAAAGGTAACGTGTAAGAATAAATTGCATATTTTTTTACTATAGAATGAAAAAGTATATATTTGCATCTACATTAGTTTTTGGATTTGATAATAGAAAATTATAACTAATATACAATTGGAAAATAGTTAGCAATGTAACTAATTAACTAATTAGAACTTATCAATTGTTGTGATAAGTTATTCACGTAAAAATTACTATTTGAAATTTACTTGGTGAGTGGTCAGAACTAACAGCGCTCTAAGTGAGTTTCCAGAGAATAATTGACATATGTTACTACTTTGAGAGTGTAAAAAAGATAGATAGAAATTTATTTTAAGAGTGATTATACCTAATCACTCTCCAAATTTTACTTGGAGTGAAGTTATGGTTAACTGTTCTCCAAGTAAAACTTATCTTCTTCATAGTGACGAGGGTTGTTCCATTTTTCCTACAACTGTTCTCCAATTTCTCCTAGAGTATGATTAGTTTTAATTGTTTATCAAGCGAGTGTTATCTTTATTAAAATGACAAAGGTAGTTCCATTTGGAACTACCAGCATGCTTATCTTTTTTTTCCCTCTAGTTGTTCTCCTCTCTTTTTTGCCATTGGCAAAGTTTACCTTCTCCCTTATTCCACACCTTAGTTATTGTCAAAGTTTCTATTCTTTCCTTCTTCATTGCCTTACACCGCCACTACTATCATAGATAATGTTGTCACTACTACAACAACCACTAATTTTAGTGGTAAGTGCTCCCACTCTTTTTTTATTTATTGTAACTATTGTTCTATAAATTTGATTGTATAACCAGCTATAAACTGATTGTTGAAAAATTCTCTACTATTATTTCAAACCTTCTTACTTTATCATATTGAATTATATTTATATTTTTTTGTTAGGATCATATATTGCTAAAATCCTGAACTGAATGCTCATTGTAAACTAAAATGATATATTGAATAATTGAATTTGATACTTAGATTATATGGTTACCAGGTACTTCTTAATATTATTCGAACTACATTTACTAAATTATGAGACAGGTGGTGCTAGAATTTTAATTATATATTATAATTGTTAATACTTTTAAAAAGTTATTAAACGAAGTACTTTCAATAAGATTATTTTTTAAGTAAGTTATTCAAAAACTAATACTTACATTAAATAATATATTATATATTAAAATAAATTCATATAAATAAATATTTATTAATTTTATTTTGTATAAAATTTTACAAGCATGATTTATTTGATAAAAATTTTAAAATTAATAGTTGTATTAGTAAATTTTATGTTTAAAAAAATTTATTATCATAGTGTAAGTTTCAGTTTGATAGAATATCAATGAAACTTAATATATATATATATATATATATATATATATATATATATATATATTATAATAGGAAGAACTGAGTTATTTGAGAAGTAACTTGTACCAAAAGTTACTCTGCTCATATCTTTTTTAAGTTGTTAAATTTTATCAATCTAATCATTAAACTACTAGATTTCTTTTTTAAGTTGTTAAATTTTATCAATCTAATCATTAAACTACTAGATTTATTATGTAGATTATATTTATAAAATTTCATAAAATTTGAAAAAAATTTGATACTTCATTATATAAATTTATTTTAATAAATAATATATATTTTTTAATATATGTTAATTTGAATTTATTTAAAGAAGTATCAAATCTTTTTAATTTTTTAAAATTTATAAGCATGATCTACATAATAAAATTTATTAATTTAATAGTTAAATTGATAAAATTTAACTATTTTAAAAGAGATATGAATAGAATAACTTTTAACATTAGTTATTTTTCAAGTAATTTGATCCCACGATATATATATATCAGTCAGGATCTACTCACATCAAATATTAAATTTTAACATTTATACTAACTTAATAATCTTATATAGAATATAAAATTTATCAATGCAACCGTTAAATTTATATATTTTATTGTATACATTATGTTTATAAAATTTCATAAAATTAAAAATAATTAATATTTTATTAAAAAAATTCAAATTAACTTATATTAAAAAAGATATATTATACATTAAAATAAAATAATATAATATAATATAATATTAAATATTTTTAAAATTTTTAAAATATTATATATATAACAAAATTTACAAATTTAATGGTTAGATTAATGAAATTCAATCATTAAAAAGATATGTTAAGCAGAATAATTTATGGTAAACTTACTTTTAAATTAAATTGATTCATTCTTTTTTTTCTCTCTCTCTATTATATATATATTAAACATGATAAATTGATACTAGACATCAAATCTTTAAATTTTACTGTTAATAACTTTTATAGAATGTGAATTTTGATAATTTAATATTTAAATTATTTGATATTATCTTTAAGATAATTTTAAATAATTTGAATAATTATAAATATATTATCCAAAAATGAATATATATTTATATTTTAAATAAATATATTATACATTAAAATAAAATTATACTATAAAATTTATCAATTTTTTATTTGAAAGAAAATTGATAAATTTAATCTATTTCTTAAAATCCTTTAATTTAGCTGTTAAAATATTTAATTTTTTATTTAAAAAATTATTAAGTGATACATTTTTAAAAAATGATAAATTATTTAAATTTTTAACATCTAATTTCAATTAATATTGTTCCATGTATATAATATATCTATCAAATTAATAAATATTTATTATTTTGTAATTTATAATATTTTAATATGATATTATATTGTAAAATTGTATTAACTGTATGTAATATATAATTATATATGATATAATATTATAAATATAATTTTTTAGTTTAATTTTGGTATATTTTTAATATAAATTTTTTATATTGTTAATAATTGAAAATTTTGATAGATATGGATTTTGAAATTATTATTATGAAAATTAATAATTTTAATGACAACAATTTATGAGCGTATAACAACATAAAGTTTTAAGTGTTTATTTTAGTATAAAATATATGAGAAGGAATCTACTATTTAAATTATACTAATATATTTACTTTTTTTATAATTTTTTATCCGATAGTTATATTTTAAAAATTACATTAGATTAAAAAATATTATTAAATAGATTATATTTATAAAATTTTACGTTAATCTAGAATTGTTTAATACATCATTAATATACATCAAAATTAACATCATTAATCATATGTTAACAATATATGAAAATAAAAATTATTTTTATAATAATTTTTTATACTAAAATTTTATAAAATTTAATTCAAATAATCATTATAATAATATATTATTATTCAATAATTTTATTAGCAAAAATTATATTTTATAAAAAAATTATAAATAATTTAACCGTATCGATATAACCTAAATAAACGGTATACTTAATGCATGATTTTCCTATTATATGATATAAAAATATTATAATAAATAACTTATAAAATTTTATATTAAACGATATACAAAATAAAAAACTTATACTATAATAGTATTTTACTATCCTATCGGTGTGCATGAGGGTGAGTCGGTGGGGAACAGTTTTGGTAAATTGGGAAGTACGTGAATGCATGACAATCACGAAAGGACAGTTCCCTGAAGCCAAGTTGCTTGGTAGGGATAGTGAGTGATTAGGAGCAACCATAGTATCCATTAATTAAGAATCCAATACATCTTCAACTTAAACAAATTCAATTATTCTCTTTCCCCAATAATAGTTATATATATATAGAGGCAAATTGCCATAATTAAAATCAAGAGTGCAATGATCAATATTTTATGCGTGGCCCAATTGAATATCTGAATGATATTGATTCGTCTTTTATCATTTTATTTCACTTCTACATCTTGGACAGGAGGAGTAAGCCATTTCCTTTCCGAAAGGCCAAATATAATGCTACAATTTTTGAGAGAACAAATGCTACAAACATCAATAAAGTATAAAAATACACATTTTTGCGAAACCATGAGTAAAACTATAAACAAATTGGCTTAATTGTATTCTTTTTTCCAATCAATTAAGTCTCTTTATTTTTAAAATTTAATAAATTTAATCTATCATCAATTTTTTTTCTACTTAAAATTCTTAAATTTTTATTTTTATACTCAAAATTTTATAACCAAAATTTTTTACAAATGAAATTAATTAAATATTTTCTGAAAATTCTAAAAAAAATCAAAAGCCTTCTCTTTAAAACTTAATCTCACATCTTATAAAACCTTTCAAAATTTCACTAATTTTTTATTTCTAAATTTTTAAAATTATTTTATATTTTAATTTCATTATCAACCCTGTTAAAATTCTAAATAAAAATAATAATTTATAAGGTTTAAATAGAAAAGCAATTAACTCAAACTAAATTTGTTAAATTTTATTAATAAATAAACTTAACTAACTAAAAAATTTTAAAAAATAAAATTATACATACTTCAAACTAAAGATATAAAATTGCAGTCAATAAATTTTTCAGAGATAGCCAACGCTACTCCATTGTGGTAAAAGAGCAGCCCCTGATTGGTGGAAATTGACTATATAAATAATCAACGAAGTTATAACCATCCAATAGATATATAAATATTTATTTCTCATGGAACATGAAAAAATCAATGTGTAGTTGGAGGACAAGTTAGTGGAAGAATCAAAAGCGAAGTATATACTATATACTCGTATATAATGTCTTGATAGTTGATAGATAATTTGAAACTAACCAGAACACGACAAATTCAATTATTGGTCTCATAATCTTCAAAGTTTTAAAGTGGCCCAGTGGTAACATCCACTAAAAGATGTATTTATTCCCTTCTAACTCTACTTGAAACAGAGATTGATATTTGATAGGAATAATTAGCATCACTAAGAACATTTGACATCAACTATTTTACTTTTAAGTACAGAAGGGGATTGATGGTATAAACCCAAATGCAGTACAAACAACGCTTTTATACTATAGTCAAAAAAAAGAAAGAATTGGGACATAATCACTGGTTCGTTTGTGATATTTACAAAAGCAATGTTTTTTCATCGTGTCATCGCTATCAATCTTTTAATTATTTTTGCTGTGGATACATCTTTAGTAAAATGCTCAAGCTTTACCATCGGAATCATCAATTAAAGAAAATTCATCTAATTTAATCAAAGATTTCATTCATTCAAACCTTAGTTACATACTTAAGTTAAAAATTTAAAGAAATTTTTTTATAAGCTATAATAATTTTATCCAATTTAAATAAAATTACCTTTAATAAAAAAATATTAAAAATGCTCAAATTCTAGAAAATTTAGTAAATTATCATTTTATTTTATAATTTTATAACCTTTCTTACTTTAGTTTTTGGGTTAATAAAACATTGAATTTATCTCCTGACTTATTGAAACATCAATCATATTAGTGTAGCATAAATAATGCGTAATAACACAACTCGCATAACCCGTTTAGTGTTACCACCTTAACTAATGACATTGTTTGCAATGGGGAGTGGCAAATTTAAAGTGGAATCAAATTTAAAAATTACAGTAATCAGCTCCCATTGATTTTTACCATTTCCTTCCAATTATTCCCATTGAAGTTCGTTAAAAAGGAAATTGTTGTCGGAAAAGAATAAAAAACTGTTGTTCTTTCCAAACCTAATGTCTCTTATGGCGGATTTTAATGTGTGTTTTTGGTCCTTCATTGTTTTGATCTGTTTTTTTTTTTTTTTTGTTTATCTCTGTTGCATGCATGGCCGTGTGTGATGATAATATTTGTGCTTTCTTCTCTTAATTTGTGCAACCAATTGGATGGAACATATGTAGGTGGAATATCATATTTGATGTGCAGAAAGTGTTTTAACGCAAGGGCTGAACTGAACAATTATATGATGTTTTAAGGATTTAAGTGAATAATTATATAATATTTTAGGGATCAAATTATCTGATAATCTTTCTTATTCACCTTTCTTACTAATGAATGCTCTTTTCCATCTTTTTAACTTATGCTCTTTCTTAATTAGTCTCACATTAATTTGTCATATTTATGTTCTATATATTAAAAAAAAAAGTTTTTTTGGTCCATTTTTTAAGATTATATAAATTAAAAAAATATATTAATTTCTATAATTGTTTAAACCATCATTAAAATATCTCCTAACATATGATTTTTTATGATTATAAATTTATAAA
Organism: Canavalia gladiata; assembly: GCA_037954105.1. Taxonomy (NCBI): domain Eukaryota; kingdom Viridiplantae; phylum Streptophyta; class Magnoliopsida; order Fabales; family Fabaceae; genus Canavalia; species Canavalia gladiata. Next base: position 20,550,035 of record CM075658.1, on the reverse strand, counting down.
ACAAAATCGATAAAAATTAAAATTGATACTATTTATTTTTTAAAACTATCATTAAAAAATTATTTTTTGTAATATTTATTCCAATATTTTTTCAAAGATCTCGCATGTATAAGACTTTAATGTTGAAATATTATTCTTGATAATGAGTTCATTGAGATAAATGGCTGGACAACTTAAATTTTACTTATTTGTTTATAGGCTTTAAGTTAAAATTTCAATTTATGCAGCATGTTACAAGGAAATATATATATGCTAAATTATTTATGTTATTTTTAGGAAAATATTCATTTAAGATAATGGTATTAGATGTTAAATGTAGTAAATTAACACATCTAATAACATTTTACAATTCAGTTGTTTGATTTAAGAAATTAAGCTTACAAAATTTTACATAATTAAAAATAAATTAATTCTTCATCATCCTACTTTATTTTAAAAAAAAATACATTTTTTAAAATATAAGTAAATATTTATTATTATATTACATATTTATAAAAATTAAAAATTATGTAAAATTATATATATAATCTTTATGATAATATCTTATAAATAAATAATTGGATTGATTAAATTTATTTTTAATAAAACATTATAAAAAATATTTTATTAAATTTAATATTTGATATATATTTTTATGTTATATAAATATATATATATTATTTTTATCATAAAAGTAGAGCATATTTTGTTTCGTTGGTTATAAACAGTTAAAGTATTATGGTTGTCAATAATTACGATAGTTTTGGATGGCTGTGAGGGACTTCATTTATCTTTAAAATATTTTTCAATATTGATTTTGTTCATCCTCTAATTTCATATTTCTTTCGAAGTCAGAATTAAACAAAGGACCTTATGAATATCAATATGTTAAATGAGTATGAGCCAAAACTGTATATTATGATTTTAAAAGTAAAATCAAATTAGATGGTTCGACCGAAATTCAATCAAATTATCGGTTTGGATAATTTAAAAAATTATTGAAGTAAAAAATCGATCAAGAACTAGACACATCAGAAAGAACCAGTTAAAAATAGGTATGAACCATTCCTAAATCAGTTTAAACTGATCATCTTTAAAAAAAAAAATTTTTTACTTTTTTATTCTTTTATAAATTTTTATTCTAAAATATTTTAAAAATAAATAAAGGCTTATATATACATGAATTAATATTACTTAACTGTTTATTTTAAATTTTTATGTTAAAATATATATAATATGACTTTTATGTTAAATAAAAAATTGTTTATTTTTTTAATTTTATATTAATTTATTATTTAATATATTATATAATATTATATATATATATATATATTAAAAATATATATTTAGTTATTATTGGTTTAATCCCGATAATCATTAAATTGTGGACCAATATCTTTGTCGGTACAATTATCTATCTAAATTGAAAAATATTAATATAAAAATAATAAAATAGTGCAACTCATTTAAATACTACAATTCAATAAAAACGATTTAAATAGTTTATATGATATTTTAGATTTAGTTTTTATTATTTTCATTTTCCAGAAAAATAAAAATTATGGTGATGTTTTTATTTATATAGTATACAAAAAAAGACGATTTCCTACAAGCATGAGTTGGAATTTGATTAGATGTTATCATTTATATATAAGTGCCCCTCACTTTTTTTCGACCTTTAATTTTTCGCTTTCTTTTCTTTGACATAACATAATTTGTATTGGTTTCATACATAAAAAGATCATAATAAATAATTGAGCTCGAAAGAAAATGGGGTTTTTTTTTTATTACATACTTTCACTTTATCTCTCTCTCTCTCTCTTTCAATCAAATTATATTCTTCATCACATTTTTGCTCACATCTTCCTATAAATTTAGGTTAAAAAATATGCAGTTGCAATACATTCAAGGAATGTGTATCATATGATCTTCATATCCAATGCTTCATATATTGAATTTATTTTTTTTTCAAATATGAAATAGCAGTGCTTTGCATTGGACTTCATCAACTGCATCCGTTTTTTTACTACACTAAATCCAAATTCTCTTCCTATCTCTCACCAAGTGGACACACTGCATGGCTATACATAACATTCATTTTCCAAAGAGAATTATAAAACTCAGGCAGAACTAATTGAAATTTTAGTAATTTAGTATCAATCAGAAATAAATAAACTTGTAACAAGAAGACATACAAGATTATATAATATATTTTCAAATGTAAGAAAGTAATTGAGGTGAGAAATAAAATTGTAAATGAAAAGAAAATAAAGTCCACTTGAGAAGGATATGAAGCATCTTTGGTTAAAAAACAATGTCCTTTGATCTGGATTCTCCTCCTCCACTTGATGTCCATTGTCCATTGTCCATCTTCACTTGTGGCTCTAAAGGGGACGGGTCACGTTATCTTGAGTGTCCTTTTGGAAGATATATTCGTCCATTGGGTCTAAACCCCACACCACACCACACCAACACTTTTTCTCCTACTTATAAGGAGCTTCTTTGGTCACTTCTTTTCCCATGCCTTCACTTCCCTTCACTAAACTAATAACCCTTCCTTTTTTTCTCTTCCTTCTTAATTCACTATATTAATCATTCTTTTCTTTCTTTAATTTTCCTCTCCCACCCTTCTCACCCTCTTTTAATATTGATCAGTTTTAGATTAAAATATAATATATACCAACAAAATATTAATGGCATCTTCATGGACTCCAAGGCAGAACAAACTGTTTGAACAAGCTCTGGCTTTATATGACAGGGAAACCCCTGACAGGTGGCAGAATGTTGCCAATTTGGTAGGAAGATCAGTGGAGGAAGTTAAAAAGCACTATGAGATCCTTCAAGAAGATGTTAAACGCATTGAACATGGTCAAGTTCCATTTCCTCGTTACAAAACCAACACCAACAACAACACTTAAGTGTTAATTTGTTAAACATCAACATAGGTACTACTATTACTACTACACATTTTCATTTTCTTTTATTATATGAGCTTCTTCTTAGGTTTTTCTTTGTAGATTTTGCAGAGTATCATTATGATCATTCTAATGCTATTTACCTTTACGTTGTATAGAAAACTATATGGATTTCTTTAATAACATTTCATGTGATGTGACTATCTCTGATTGAAGTTTAACATAATAATTAGTATTTCCACTGTTATTGTTGTGTACTTGTACTACTTGCTGCGGGGTCCACTGAATAGGATGAGAATTTTTTAAATGGACAGCACTTAAAAATGCTAGTTTTATATGGTCCATGTGTTTTTTTTTTCTCTTTAAATAGTCAAATTAATTTGTTTTCAACATTTATATGGATCTTTAAATTAGTCTCAACTTAACATAAATGAAATTTAATCCCTCAATTTATTTATTTTTATCTATTTTGAAGAATTAATATAACTTGTAAAAAAATAGATTCTCTCATTTTCCTCTACTAATAGCCAATATCTTCTTCACCCAACTAATTGTGTATGCGTTTAATAATGCCTTGTCTTTTGCACTTAATAATGAAAAATTGATTCACCAAGATCATCGAAAATTTTAATCCTATCATCATGTCCATTGCTGGATATAACTTATTAATGGCCCTACGCTTGTTAGTTCACTTCAAACAAGTGCCATGTGCTTTGAACCAAAGGACAAATAAAAGACAAGCGAAATGGAAGAAGAACAATAGCCATGTGATTGTGACATTGAAACCACAACTTTTCTGTCTGAAATCTCAATGTGTATCTTCTACCTTGTTCTATCTGCGCAATTAATGCTAATAATCTCTCCTCACTTCATTTTCAAAGTCTGTGTTTTCTTCAAGTTCTTTGTATATGTATGACCATTTCTGCTGACAAATAAAATTCCTATTTTCCATACTTGGCAGATTCTTGAAGATCCAGAATCCAATGATCATGAATACCCATTAGAGCATATCTTTAATAAATAGTGAATAGTGTATCTCCAGAAGTAAGCTATAAAACAATCTAACTGCACCCTACCATGTGATTGCAAGAGTCTAAGATTCGTTTCTCCATGATGTAATGTCAAATTAATATTGTATTTAAAGCAATTTCTGTTAATGAAGAATTACTTACTAGTCTAATTTTTATCAATATAGCAATAAGTGATATTTGTAACAACTTTTATATATACTTACATAAGTTAGTCCCAGCGAAATTGGTTCAGATTCCATAACCGTATGGGCATGGAAAAAATTTTGAAGAAAAAAAGTTATGGAAAGAGGTTCTCATTTTCTGAGCCGTATTAGCAAAAACATCTTAATCTAACAACTATAAACTTTTTTTAAAAAATATAAAAATTGAACAGCTAAAAAAATAGAAGTACATGAGTGGATACATTGTGTGTGAATGTGCGTCATATTTTTCAATTAGAGTCTAAGGTATTGAATTAGGGGATGTTTGGAGAATCCAAAAAATCTGGATGTATGACCCCATCTCCGTGCAATATTGGAATTTTACGGACATGTAGACCAAATAGAGTGTGACAAGAGATTCAAAAGTCAAATATAAATAGTTAAACGAAATGTAAAAACAAAAATAGCTTTATCTTTTTATTCAGTAAACTATCACTATCGAAAATAAATAAATAAATAAAAGGATATGGGCGAAGAAACCCCACGTCATCTCACATATACTAGTTGAAGTGTTGAAACAGTGCACTTTATTTTAACTTTATAATAATTTTATAATAATATTTGTAGAAACGTGTTAATAAAAAGACATACAAAAAAATAGTACCTCTTTATTTGTCTTAGGGATTGCCTAACAGAGAAAGAAATGGTTTACTGGGCCAGGCCCATGACATGCTTACTTTATCAGTGGTTTTGGGCTCATCTTTTCTGTTGGACGCTACCGAACTGGGCTCCTTGGTTTTTCTGTCCGTCTTCTGCTTTATAACTTCTCCTTTGGGCATGACTTTCGGATTCTCCTTCATATTTTGGTGTATACCAAAGATATCCTTTCCCTCACGGTTAAAGATTAATATCTCCAAAATGTATATCAGCTAACTAAAAGTTAATAAATTCTATTTGATAAAGTAATTCATTTTATTAGTTACTATCATTTCTAGAAACTTAACTAATGATTTTTTGAAAAATTATTTTAATTAATTTTATATTGTTATGAAACAATTTTTCATTTTTATCCTTTATTTATTTATTTATTTTATAAGTTTATTGTTGTATTGAAAAAATTACTAATTTTAATATTTTTTATATTATCATAAAATATTATATGTTAAATTATTATTTTAAGTATTGTATTTTTTTTATTTTATTTTATTAATGAAATATTGAACTTTTTGATAAAAAAAATCAAATAACAAAAAGATTACTGTTCCTAAAACTGCTATTTGAAATTTATTTTTGTGAAAACTAAAACAAATATTTTTTATTTTAAAGAAATAAATTTTATTTTTTATTAAAAATAAAATAAATATATAATACTTATCAAGTTATAATTTATTATTTAAAAATATTTTTATTCATTATTTTATATTTATTAATTATTTCAATTGTTAATTTTATCAAATAATTTTAATTTAATCGATAATTTATTAACTTACAATTTTTATCTAATTTTTCAACTTTTAATTAGCTTATCTAGTAAATTTTATCTAGTTTGTAAGCACAATTTAGATGAATTATATTTTATAAAATTATTCATTTTCAAAAGTAAAATTTACATATTTTTTATTTATGCTGAGAAACATTTATATCAAAAGTAATTTTTATAAATTTAATGATATCTAAATAATAGAAATAAAAAAAATTGCTTGAGAAAATTTAAAATATTTAAATATATATTATAAAAATATTATTTTTATTTTTATTTTTAGTTAAAAATTATTTTAATATTTTAAAAGATATCGATTGATTATTTATTTACTATTAATCAATTGTCTTAATATGGATAAGAACGTATAAGATTAAAGTAAAGCTTTAAAGTATTCATTTTAATATCTGATTTTTTAACTTATTCCTAAGTCATCTAACTATCCACAAATGAACTGTTCCTTAAAAAGCGTTATGTTTGGATTAGATCAAGATAGTCAAAATTCTATCTATAGAATTTCTAATGTAGCACTTTCAAAGTTTTATCTTTTGGTACCTAATTTAATTTCAACAAGAAATAAATAACTTACATAATTAATTAAGAGCTATTAAAGGACTTTTGTATAGTAGTGAAATAATAAAAAATTAATTATAACATAATTATTATTACTCGTTAGTATTACTTGTTACATTTATTAAAATATATAAAAATCATGAGTGTAATTTATATTATTAATTAATCAAAATAATCTTTATTTTTTTAAATATGGTAGTTTATAAATTTGGTTCATTTGGAATTTAATTAATTTTTTTGAAAATAAATAAAAAATTAATTTAGCTTAATAAATATCAATATATGTTTTAAAAAAAAATTAACATCTGAGTTAAGTGGTGGAACAGAAATACATCAATTATGGGATTATGTTTAATAAAATTTTGAATATTTACATGAAAATGAATAACCGTGAGCGAGAAAGTGGAGAGAAGAAGACCGAATCTGAATGCGAAACATTTGATTTTTGTTAGTGTAATTTGAAAGGTGAAGGTTAAGAAATGAGGTGTGGCAGAAATGGAGGAAAACCGTTACAGGGAGCGCAAAATTGATGCCTGATTCCAAGTTGAACCACATTCCTGTGGAGGATGTATTTGGCATATTTGTGACTACACATATATATATACCCCTCCAAGCAACATAGTTGAACATCGAACAAAAAAGAAAAAAATAATTAATAAAGCAAAATAAAAGAGAAAGATGAAGACAGGAGCCACAAAGTTTATTCTTTTGGTGTTGTGCCTTACCCTATGTGTTGGCACTTGCAGGCCTTCTGCTGATGAAATGGTTGAAGATGCCAAAATCAAAGCAGAAGAGGCCAAAGATGGTGCCTCTGAAGCTGTCACTGATGCTGCGGAAAAAACTGAGTCTTTTGCTCAGTGGGCTTATGGCAAGATTTCCCAGTAATCTTTTCTTCTCTCTAACCTATTATTTCTATTTCCAAACATAATTTTTGCCGCTATTATTGCTACAATGTTCTTGTTTATATTAGACTAACTCGTTAGTTTTCAATTGTGCTTTGTACTAGTGGTTTGGGGTTCAAAGAGGGTGAAGCGGGAAAAGAGGGACAAGAAGGAAAAGTATCTGAAAATGCGAAGTTTGAAGCCAAACAAACCGCTTCAGATGCCGCAGACGCGGTGAAAGATGCAGCATCCGGTATTTAATTTAATTTGTTCAGTGAAATTCCTTTCACTCCTTTGTGGATAACTCTTTATTTTAACTGGTTTAATTTGTATAGGAGCTTCTGAGTATGCTTCAGAAACGGCTTCCACTGTGAAAGACAAGGCAAAAGGAGCTGCGGAATATGGAAAAGACACAGCAAAAGGAGCTGCAGAATTCGGAAAAGACAAGGCCTATGAAGCAAAAGATAAGATGGGTGAAATGGGAGACAAAGCAGCAGAATCTTACGATTCAGCTAAAGAGACAGTGGGTCAATCTTACGATTCAGCTAAAGAGAAAGTGGGAGAATCTTACGATTCAGCCAAACAGAAAGTGGGTGAGGCATACGATTCAGCTAAGAAATCTGTGGGTGGAGAGAACAATAATAACAATAATAACTAGGAAGAGAGAGGATGCCATCTTCTATGGATGGCAGGGACATGAAACAGTTTTTAATGGGAAATTTTTAGCTAAGTATTGACCGTTATATAAAAAATGGTGTAACGAGTTAGTGCTTATTCTTTTTTGTTATCATCGTTGGGAGTGGGTTCATTTTCTTCCCACGATTCTGATTTTACTTTAGGTGGCAATTTTGTGATTTGGGCCGATATCATTGGGCTCTAAATTATATCTTTCTATTTGTAATATACCTTCTTGTTTCCTTTTGCACTTCTCTTACCTCTTATCTCTCTCTCTCTCTCTCTCTCTTCTCTACCATCTATCTAATATTTTGCTTTTATGGGAGTCAATATTGTAAGTTATCTTTCCGCAACTTGGCACATTTCCTTACAATCTAAATACCAAGATGGAGAATCTTGCTTTGGATCAGATCCATAGGCTAAAGATCTAAAATACATGCACCTAGCATGATAACCAACAAAGTACTTAGCTAGCCATCAGCCCAATCTCAATTGAAGATCAAACTTTATATATCAATCAATAAACAACATTATTTATTTTTTTTGCATTCTCACACATAGAACTAAGATTTCTAATTTTTGCAAATAATTGGAAGGGTACACAATTTTTAATAGTTAGAGAGTCCATAGGTTATCTAGACTCATCCATATTCCGACATTTATATAAAAAATAATTGCAACAAATTTAAATACACATTTTTATTATAGAGCTGCCAATTTAGCATGAACTCATGGTTGATCCAGTTGTCTCTCTTAATTGGGCTTATTTTTTACAATCCATTTAACAATATGGATCTTAAAATCCCTAACCTGTATAGCCTCTTGGCAAATGTGTTAGGGTTGGATTTATATTGTGGGCAGCCTACTTAATTAGAGGCTGCTCTATCTTTGAAGCTCTTCAATATCTCTTCTATTGATTCATCCTCTTCTTCCATGAAATCCAACTTTTACTAACCTGATAATGCATTTCTTAAGATTTATCACTCTCTTCTTCACTATTATCCGTTTGTTTCGACGGTTTCTTCTTATTGCGATTTTATAACTAATAAAATCGTTTTCACTTTTAGAATTGGATTGTGTTGATTAAATTGTTTCTTGTTCTTGTAACCAATTAGATCAAGCATTTTGCTTTGTGACATTTTCTTCTACTTGAAGAATTGGAATCAGGGTAAATAATGTCTGTGACATTTTATCAATCCTTAATGGAATTCATTTTGAATTGATCGATAACTTACATTGCCTATATAAAAATATGTGGAAGTAATTTAGTTTGTGAAAAGATGAAAAGTTGAGTTGATACATAACTAAGCTTCTTTGGCTTTTAATGTTTGATGGATTTTGAGTTTGAGAAATAACCTCACGATATCAGTAGAGAATTTGGGTAGAAGAAGATAACTATCTTTTAGGAAAATGCTAACTTAGAATAAAAAAGATAAGGAAATATAGGGAAGATTAACCCAATTAGGAAAGTCAAACATAATGAATGTGAAAACCCAATTAGTTTATGAAACAAATAATAGATAGAGTTAAGAGTTTGTGAGCAACTAAAGTTAAATAAAAAATTATTTAAAAGAAAAAATTAAAACTATGTTAATTAAAATGGTCCTTTTCAACATGTACACAATAGTTAATATAAACCTTCAATTTTTAAACAAACAATAATAGCCATTGTTATGAAAACACATGCATACATATATAAAATATCATAAAAATGGTAAATAAATTATCATGCCGCATTAGACAAGTACATTAGGTACGTACAGACCTCGAATAGTTTTTCAAAAGAAGTTAAATCATAACTGAGTTTCCATTTTTTCCATCAAAATACATAAACATGCATACCAATGCACACAAAGTAGACGGCCACTAATTTTAGAACTGTGCACTATAAGATATCCACGTAGGAGACACGCTAGGATATCCACTAGTCATCATCTACAAAATCCTCTTCTAGCAGATCCTCCTCCTATTTCTCCATGTTCTCACTCTCCTTATCTTAGTAATACTCTTTATACAATTCCCTAAACAAAAGTGTTATAGAGAAACTTCGAGAACAAATGAGGGGAGGATGAGAAGTACTAGACCCATCAACGGATAGGTAATGATGCCACACTGGCTTTAAAATGACTTGAAAGTCCTTCTACTTAACTCAGGATCTTTATTGATAGAATCAATCCATGCGAGGGTGTGGTAGTTCAAGGGTTTGGAGGTGTTGGCAGCCTTAGAACAAAATCACATGGATAGGAAAATAATAATACAATAAGATCTACTGGTGTAAAAATTAGATTTTAATATTCAATTGGTTATTTGGTAACTAGTTTAAAAAAAATGCAGTGACATTTTTTAAATTAAAATGTTCAATATATTATGTCGATTGTATTTATAAAATGTTCAAAAAAATTCTCATTTGCTTGGTTTCTTCTGTCGTATTTGCAAGTTGTTGGTCCTACAGACCAAGCTGGTCTTCATCTTCATCTTCGATGACGGAACTTTTTGTTTTGCATCGTGACCGCCATATCTTGATCACTCTTTTTTCCAATTTCATAACTTCATTGGTGGTTGTGTTCTAATAGAAGGAAAATAAAAAAATTGTTTCACATTTGCTTTGTTGTGGAAAAATGTTGGATGAATGAAAGTTGAGTGAAATTTATTTACTATTTTGGTAGTTTTGTAGTAAAAAAGTGAGTTAAAAGTGAATTTCCACCTTATGCTTTGCAATTGTGAGTGACAATCAAAATCTTTTTCTTTCTACTTGATTCTTTCTCTCCTGTATGATTGATGGTGGTAGAACTTGTTTACGCTTGTGGGTTACTTGCTCGCTTGCACATTTTGCACACTTAGCTTGTTAAAGTGTGTGGAAAAATATCACTAAAAATAATAGATATTTTTAGTAAATATTTTGTTATAATCATATAAATTTATATAAAATATATTAAATTAATATAAAACATATGAAGTTGTTTATCTATTATTTAAAATTATTATTAAAAAATATTTTTTTTAGTATATGTTGATTATGTGATTTTGAAAGAGCTTTTTATTCTACTCTATTTTTACTTTTTTCTAGATTTTTTATTTTCTCAAGAGATGTCCGATGTTCAAAGAGAGTCATTCTATAAAAGTGTTAAGGGTAAACAATCATTTCAATCATTACCAAATGTTCTAGATATTGAATTTTTTTTTTCATTGTTGTACACAACATCGCATAACCTCAACTCAATATTGTTTTGGAAAATAATATCAATGTATTTAGTGATTATGAAATTTTACACATAGAAGATCTATGCATAGATAAATTAGTGACCAACGTTGAGGACTTAATGACATCTTAACGGATTTGTGAATGTCATACATGCAAGTATATTGTATGATTATACAAGCTACAATCTAGTTCTCTTGAGAAGTCGTATATAATTAATGTTGTGAGAATCTCTTAAACTATTACAGCATTTAAAATTATGACTACTTTTAAATATAGAACTTAATTAAACAATCATTTGATTAGATTTTATTGCAAGAGCTTGTTTATAAGTTAAAAAAAACTTATTTTGTTAAGTTTCTCTATGGAACATATTGAAATAAGTTAAAAAAGCTTGTTTATTGAGAAATATGTTCCAATTGGTTTCCATGAGTAAAGCTCAAATTCTTTGCCTCTACATTGATCTTTTGTCAAGTTTCTCTTGTTTCTATTTTGAGTTTAAAATTTTTGATGTTGCGTTAAGATAAGGTCAATTGGACCTACAAATAGAGCTCACACCACTTGCTTGTTCATTGTGTATATGGCTAATTAGATCTCATCTTTTAATAATAGTCTTTTTTGTTCATTTTTTCCTTGAATGTTTTGCATACCACTCATCATTCTTCATACATGCACTTCATTTTAAGTTTGAAAGATAAAGACATGAGACTTTTAAGAACATCTTTCACTTTCTGTTGAAATGTATATATTGTGTTTGATTTGACTAGGTTAACTAAATGTTATGAAAGGAAAAAAAAAAGAAGTGAAAGTTATTATTTATCTGTTAAGTTTCTCTTCCAAACAGTTCTTATGATAGTATCTAAAGAATTTGTGGTTGGATACTTTGAACTTTGATCCGATGACGTGAGTTTTTTTTTATGTTTTTTTTGTTTGAAGTGGACAAATCTCATAAGATTGAGTGTGCTCAATGATAGACCTCTTGATGTGGAATGGATCCTCAGATAAAATTTTTGATTTTTTGGAATTTGCTGTATAATTTATTCTTTTTTTTATGAAGATAGAATTAATAGATATGGTAGCTTCCATTAATTGACTTTAGGTTACATGAAAGGGGCTAACAGAGGATTATGAAAATTGATTGGAAATGATTACTTAATGTTATTGGGGGTAACAAATGTACATGGGGGTAACAAATGTACATGTGCTTAATGTCTACCATTCTTTGAATTGGAAAAAGTTCACTAAATTCTTTATTTTATCATGCAAAGAATATTCTCGTAATGTTGTGAAACTATTAGTATTAATTAGTATTTTTTGTATTTTTAATTCTAAAATTAATATTTATTGAAAGTTTTAGATGGTTCATTAAACTTCCCTTTCTTGTCCCAATGTTACATACCTTTACATTGTCAACTCTTTAAAATTACGAGAAAGATGATATTATATATATATATATATATATATATATATATATATATATATAATTTTGATTCTATTTTTATTTTTTAAAATATATTTTAAAAAAGTCATCTCTTAACATTAACACAAAAGGTTTTATTTAATTTTTTATCACTTACTATGTAACTTATTTTTATAATTGATGTATAAAATTTACACTTTTTACATTGATTAAGTAAACAACTGATGTAAAAAGTTATAATTTTCTATACCAGTTATTTCTGTATTAATAAAAAAATTAATATAAAAAATCAATAATTATTAATGTAAACGTTATTTTATATTAGTGATCTTAAACATAATGAAGGACATATAGAATTATGGATGAGTAATATATTATCACAGTCACCTAGTTGCGACATGTAATCTCTCGCATAACATTACGATGGAACCACACCTCTAAATGGGAGAATCATAAAATTATCTAAAAGAACAATTACGTCTTTAAACAATTAATCATCTATGTTGGGGTGAACTTTGTAAGATAAATCGTATGCTAAAAAAGAAGGATATACATCCACAATACAAACACAAAGTAAATATAAAGGTAATAGGAATCAAGTCAATCATAGACATATAATTATTAACAAACATTATAAATTTTTTTAAAAAAATCTTATTTGAAGTGGATTCTTTTTATTAACGCAAAAATCAACTCTTGTACAAATATGCATATTGTATTGGTCTTTAAATCATTTTTCTACAAAAATATTTGTAAAATAAATATCATACATTTTTTAGATCACTTTTCATCGTATTATAGATATTATTTAAATTTTATTTCATTCATGCCTTAGTCATAAATTATTCTCAATTATTTATCATCCTCTCGATGATAATTTCTAATTTAGGCATATCATAACATTTAGTCAAACAATATTTTTTCACTGGTCTGCTACTTTACCTTTAAAAATCAACTCTTGTACAAACATGCATATCGTATTGGTCTTTTAAATCATTCTTCCATAAAGATATTTGTAAAATAAATATCATACATTCTTGAGATTACTTTTCATCGCATTATAGATATTATTTGACTTTTACTTCATTCATATCTTAGTCATAAATTATTCTCAATTCTTTATCACTCTCTCGATGATAATTTTTAATTTAGGTATATCATAACATTTAGTTAAACAATATTTTTGCACTGGTCTATTACTCTACCTTTTATTCTTAAGACATGAGTTTATTCATTGATGGTCATCATCAACATTCTTGAAGACCTAACGCTTCACAATAGACAGATTTTGAAGACCTATGTCTCTGCCATAGAAGGATCTCTCGCCTTTCTGAATATGCATCGGTCCCAGAATTGGTACATTAAGAGTAATGTTAAGCTTTTACATAAGGTTCTTTTTTAGTGATTTCTTGATTTATTAAGTTTTATTTTAAAATCTTCATAATAATATACATGTTCAATATTCAATCAATATGGTATGCACATATAGCTACAAATCATCTAATTTCTCATATAATCCATCCACTTATGGAATCATAATTCACATCAAATTTTCATGCATTATTCAAGAGAGCACATAGTACACTTGTACACGAGTAAACATACTCAAAAGTTATTATGGTAAATAGACATAAACATTTACTCAAGAATTCACCTCCTTATCAAAATTCTTTATTTATGCATGATCCTATATTTTTGGGCAGCATGCTCTTTTATCTTAAAGATTATCCTAATTACCTAAGTTTTTGGTGTTTTATGATAAGTTCCTCACAGGGAATTTAAGTCACTCATTCTTTCTAAATTTATCTTCACCTTTCATTTTCTCAAGAGTTGGTTTTTTTATAGTTTCAAGTTAAGTTTTTAAATTAGTTAACCATTAGAAACTTAACCGGATGAATGGTCCCTCCCATTACAACAAGATTAGTGTTAATCATTTTAAGTCTTTATAGTCCATAATTATGTTTTAAGGCTTAATGATAATGATTTCTTAGTTCTTACCTATTAATTTTGTTTACTAACTTGATTATTAGTTTAGGTTAAATTACTTATATATTTGTCTATGAAATTATTTTTATATTGAGAACATCTAATGACCTTAGTTTAGAATTTGATGACCACATTTTGAACCATTCCCTCAAGACTTGGTTGAATGGCTACATGATTAATTTTAAGGCTTTGTAACCCATTTTTCTTGCCCTTGAAATTTGTTTTTTAAGAGGTTATAATTTAGGTAGTTAAACTAGCTAACTTGGTAATCTTAAGTTCTTTTTCCTTAATTAGCATGTGTTGGCCAAATAGCCATTATGTTCCTCAAGATCTCCATTTTTTGGTTTTACATCTTATTGTGTGTGTTTGTGATTTTACCGATTATGGTGACAGTTAATTTTCACATCTTAGTGAATTTTAGACTTTTATCCTTCCATGTTCCATCCATGGCCAAATGGCTCCCTTGACCACTAAAAGGTCATTTTTAGCAACCTTCCTTCCCTTAACTTTTAAATATAGGACTAAACTTAGTCATCATATTTTATTCTTGGATCTATTAAATTTTTTTCTTAGTTCATAATCTTGATCATGATTATGAAGAGTTGAAATGTCTCTTTTACTTTCTAAGACCATAAGTCCAATCCTTTGTCTCATAGTCATAAGGACCTATTTTTTAAAGTAAGGTTTTAAATTTTATGGCTTAACTTTAGAACCTTTTTGTGTTATGATTATTTCTGGTCCAAATTTGAATTTTTATAAGGATTCAAGTAGCTTTTCTTGGAGAAAGGAACAAGCTTGCAACTTTTAATGAGAAAATGACAACATGATCTCATTTTAAGCTCAAACAAGTTGAGATCTACAAGATCTACTTTAAGCTCTAATTATTCTCCACTTGAGCATCTTCTAACACTTAAACAAAACCTCTCAAATCTGTTCAAGATACTTAAAAAATGATTTTAAGAAATTTCAACCAATTAAATTATTCTAAAAGTACTAAGGAGGACTTTAATCCATTAAAACTTCTTATTGACTCTCAATAATCACTTCAAAATTAAGTGATGCTTATTTTTAAAGTCTAGGGTAGTTTTAAGAAAGAACATGTTCAAGCAAATGAGATTCATATAGTTTAGAGAGATCCACAAAAGGACAAGAAGAATAGGCCAAAAACACTTAATAAAAGATTTAAAAAAATTTTAAAGATTGAAAACCCTACTTATTGGAGAGTCGGAAAAAGGAGTTGATGAATTTTGAGATGATGTTATTCTTCCTTGATGGTCCACATGAATCCTTGATGAGGGATGGTGGAGTTTTATTTTCTTACATAGATCAAGGTTTAGACACCAAAGGAGGAAGATTAACTAGGTTAAATTTTGGTTGAAGGGTGCTCGAAAGTGAAAGTTTGATTTGTGGGGCCATGAGTGAATGTGTAGAAAAAAAAAATGAAATAAAAAAGATGCATCCTTGGCCCTTAATGAAATTTGGCTCATTTATGGCTTTTTGGGTATTAAATTCTTAACTAAGGATAATTTGGTTCATTCACTTAAAATTTTTCTTTTAAAATTTATTTGTAAATTTTGTAATTATCTTTTAAGTCAAATCATAGTTTATTTAACCTAGTCATAGTTAATGTAACCTAACCAGATTAATTTTTAACTTAATCATGGTTATATTTTCTCTCCTCATAAATATCTTTTGTCTTTTCGTACAGCAAAGCATGGTGACTCATTAGGGTTATAATGGCATACCAATTTAGATAAATTTTTTGTGCAACATGATAAGCTCAAGTTACAATTCTATGTAGTTTTTGACCTTCCCGGATTACTAGGAGTATTTTGGTCATTTTTAAAAGTTTTTCAGAAAATTTTTTAAACCGCATACCTAAGGATTTCTAATCCTTATTGGATTATTTCCAAGTCAATTCTAAGTCATTTGCTATTTTTATAAGAACAGTTTAGTCTTTTTGGGAGTTAGGGTTCTTAGTAAGCATTTTGGATGTTTTCAGTAGAGTTTTCGCCTTTCATTTGTTACTAATTTTTGTTAGTGATATTTTGTCCATTATTGGTGAGCTCTAAACTTTTAGAATGTTTTCTATTTTTTTGTTTTGAGTTATATGGGCATTATCTATTATTATTCCAATGTATGGATATTTTCTTCATTTTACAAAAAAGATTCCTATTTTCTCTAAATTGTCATTTCTATCCATGTTTTCCCTCTTGTTAATATAAGTTCATAAGTTATGGATTTTACCATAAAAATTTTGGATGTTATAATCGTGCTGGTTTGTTGAGAAGTATTTTTGTCTTTTTTTTCCCTCGCTTGTTATTTTATGCCCCTTTTATTGTTTTTTTGGCTTAAAATTTACTTATTTTTAAATTTTCTACTTATTTGACCATTCATTCAAAATCAAGGGATATTAGGTGTGATTACAAGTGAAATTGTATTCAGTCATGCAATAATTATACCTAAATTTTATAAATAAAATGACGAAATGATAGTTTATCAAATACATCTATCTACCTTTACATGTTATTTTTCCTTTCAAAAAATTTTTTTATAAGTAACTTTTTTAACAAATTTTTTAATATGAAAGCATCTTTGTTATACCTTTTTCACATTATTAGTATTAAGAGAATTTATGTGTAACTTTTGTTATCATAAATCTCGTGTTTCACTTTTATATTTTTTTATAATCTTTTTTATTTTAATCAAACTCATTTTAATAATAATAATAATAATAATATAACAATCTTGAAATGTGCACTTAACCTACCTTCTCATATTATTAGAATCAACAAAACTTACATATAATTTGTTGTTGTATTAAGTTTCATATAATTTTTTTTAAAAAAAATTCATACAATGATATATAATAAGATATATAGCATCTCTACATTTATACTTTATAAGCATTGTAAAAACTTATGTGTAACTATTATTATCTGAAATTGTGTGTGATTTAATAAAAATTTAAATATAAAAAATAATTTCTTAAAAATTATTTTAAAAAATCAAAAATATTTTTCTTAAATTTATCCAAATTATTTATTTCTCACTAAATTTATTTAAAATTAAATAAAAATATTTTACTTGAAAATTTATTCCAAAGATAATCTCTTTAAATTTATTCCAAAATTCTATATTTTTTTTTTAAAAAAACTCCTCTCTAAAAATAATTTTCAATCAAGCTTTATCACTAAAACAATTTCTCTCAAAAATTTCTTCACAAAAATATTTTAATTTCAAGTTAAATACAATATTTTGTTAAAATATTTCTTTATAATTGTATTGTCTTTGAAATTTCATTATATATGCAGGAGCATATTTTTTTTTTTGCACAAGCTAATTTTTTTAAATAACATTTTTTTAATTTTTTATATTTATTTATGTTCTTCAATTTTGTTACTTATATGTTAATTTTATCAGATACTTATAAATATTTAATTTATCATTTAGTGATTTTAATTTTTATTTAAAATTTAATAAAATATTTATCTTGTTTATATTTTATTTTCTTGTAAATTTGTTTGTTTTTGTATTTGTTTCATAATCTTTTATGTTGATATTCTTAATAAAATATTTTAATTTTAATTTTTTTATATTTATTTAAAAATGTAAATAAATAATTTCAAAGTTAAGATAAATTTGCTTAATTAATTTTAGATAATTATTTTTATAATAAATGAGGTAAGATATTAATATCTTTCCTACTTGTGGTGAGCTCTGACATTCAACTTTGATTTATAGATCAATTTTAAAAAAATTGAATAATTTTTAAAAAAATTTCCAAGTAAAAAAATTAATGACATCATCATAATGTTTTCTAAAACTTATGTTTCTATATGTTTTTTCTTCTTCATTAGTGGTCATGCAAGGATTTTTTTACACCATTTAAGTAATAATATAAATACTTAAAATTATTTTTTATTTAAAATAATTTTTCAATAATTTATTATACATATACTTAGTAAAAGTGGAAAATAATAAGTAGAAAAGAGGATGTTACATCTATCAAAGACATAATGAGATGATAGTTTATAGAGGTATTATAAATTATTAACTCAATTACAAAACTAATTTTATTGATTAATGCTTAGAATCACCATTTATTCAATCTTTCCAAAATATTTGTACTTAGTTTTGATCTGTCATTCAATGTATGAAGAAATTTAATACATGGAAGGTCCATTAGAAAAGGTTTGATTTTGTAACAATAATTTCTAACACTCCTATCATTGAACAATCAAAAAGGATTTGGTAGCATTCTTTGAAGTACGGTTGACATGAAATTCTTATCGAAGTGTCACTTAAAGCAATTATAACTAATTGTACTCTAAATGACAAAAAAACAAAGCGATTGGTACGTGTTAGCATTTTGAAAATATGGTTAGTCAAAATTAAACTTCGTTGGAGTATGGTTTCGTCTCTAACCGTACTTTAAGTGATACTTAGAAAATGATTAACCAAACCGCTCTCCAAGTAAATGTCATCTTCAACCTTGCATCAATGATGTTCATTTTCTCATTTCCTGCATTTTTTCCAGCAAACCAAATCCCCTCTCTTCTATTTTAGTTCATTTTTTCCTTCATTGTTTGCTTCTTTCTTCACAGTCACTACCAAGTTATACGCCACCAACACAACAACAATATTGAGGTTAGAGTTATTTTTTTTCTTCCATTTTTACTACCAAATAAACCTTTTTTTCTTCTATTTTTGTTATCAAGAAAAAATAAATTTACTTAATTTCTACATATGGGTGTGAATTTGAGTTTATTATAATTAGTTTTAATTAATTTTTTGTTTATGTTCTTATTGTCCTTATAAAAAAAATTTATTGTTAGAGGATAGAGATCTTAACCTAGCCTTTATATAATTGTTTATGAATTTTAATTTGAGTTTATTATAATTGATTTTTAATTATTGTTTGTTTATATGAAAATTATTCCTATAAGTTAATTTTATTGTTAGATGATAAAAATTCTAACCTAAACTTTATATAATTATATATAGATTTTAATTTCAGTTTATTATAATTAGTTTTAATTAATTTCTTATTTATATTTTTATTATTCTTATAAATTATTCTTATTGTTAGAGGATACAAATCCTAACCTAATATTTTCTTTTTATTTTTACAATTAAGAGTTGAATTTTAGATATTAGAATAACGTTAAGGTGATATGATTAATAGTACTCTAAACATTTGAAATATTATAATTCAGAGTTGAATTTTATATATTAGAATTTGAAAACATAATATGTAATAGTCTCCTAAACTACTTACATAAATTTCAACTTCTTCAAGAATATATATGATTTAGGTTGGTGTTACTAATATGGAAATACTAGATTTACCTTTGAAATGTGAGCTGGACTAAGCAAATCCTAATCATGAACTCCATTACTTCTCATAAATTTTTGTTATTCACACCGTTAATTCATTTTTCTTATGGTTGCTCATATTCTTGGGAGATTGACTATTCTCCCTCCTTATGTCAACATCCAAATCCGCATCTAACAAGGACAATCTACATCTTAGGTTTACTAGAAGACTTCACTTCTATTCTAAGTCAATATTCATCTCTACCTTTTGATGGGGTTATCTATATCATAGATCTACTAGGCTATAATTTCATGTAGAAGAAAATAATAGATAAGAGAGTGAAACATTTGTTTCAAGTAATAATTTGAATAAGAGTAGTATATTATACATAATTTTGTATATAGACAACATATAGGTTCTTTGACATCTGCAAAGAACTATCATAACATCAATCATGGTACGCATTGAATGCACATGATCATTTCTTCATTCTCTTTACAAATCAAACACACGTTAATAATCCTTGCATATAAACACGTAGATCTTACTATTTGCTACACAAAAACCTTAACCAAGGTTAAAATGAATGCAATTGATGCATATGAACCATCCTACATTTCTTCCTATAAATTTCCTATGATGATAAAATCATAATTAGGTTGAGGTCTACTATATCCCATACTACAATAATCTTCACTAATCTAAAGTTGGTTATCCTTACAATTTGCAATGCATGTGGGTCCAAATCATTGTCATCATATTATCAAAACAATAGGGTATCAAGATCCAATTTCCACAATAATAGTGTGTCCATGAAAACACTCGAATAATCATCATTTCACTTTTCTCAGCAAGACAAATCGAAATTGATCAACCGGTAATGATAATTGTTCAAAATATTGTCGAGATGGCTAAGTCTGACCAGAGAAATCTCAGCTACAAGGAGCAACCTCAGGCCATTGGAGAAGCTCAAACTTAGGTCAAGTACTACCTAGCCTCAGAAGTTCTCATTTCTTATGAATTATGATTTACTTCCATGTGAACCGACCCTTAGATTTCTCAACTCCTTTTCATAAAAAGAATTATAGATTATCCTTCATATTGATGATTCTAAAAATATTCTTTTTATGCATATGATACATGATCATAAATCACTTCATACCTTTTATTCATCTCAACCGAAGGCATCACCTTTTTCTCAAACTCAAGACTTCACTGTCCTTTTCCATTCAACATATATAGGAACTGAACTTAGGAGTAATTTATATTGACAACCTCCAAGGCAGTACATGATGTTCTCAACCTCTAGACATATATTCGTCTTATCCATAACAATCCACACATATCAATGCTTGATATAGTTCAATCCTCAAACATATTTTCCTTCATGAAAGTTGCATGATTGTATTACTTTTCTATATAATTATGGATTAGCCCTCTTAAAGTTCATCAATTAGTCATCTTTGATTTAATTATATTTCACAATTGATGTTTTAACGCATACTCCCCGTTTGATCGTCTAATAGTATCATCTTGTCTACAACTGTCTCATTTGATCGTGATGTTTGGTCAATATCATCTGATTTATAGCAATCTTGTCTAATATGAAGTGATAATGTTTTGTCTGAGGTAGCCTACTTTGGTCTAAAGCTGCATAATCTGACCTACAACGTTGTCTTGTTTAAAATAGTCATGTCTGGTCATACTGTCTAGTCTGCAACCATCTTATCTAATGTGAAGTAATTGTGTTTGATCTAAGGCAGACTACTCTAATCTAAAGCAATATTATCTAGCCTACAACATCGTCTTGTCTAAAATTGTCTTATCTGATCGTATTGTCTAGTCTGTAGTCATCTTATCTAATATAAAGTGATTGTGCTTAGTCTAAGACAATCTACTCTAGTATGAAGCAACGTCATCTAGCGTACAGTATCATCTTGTCTAAAATAGTCTTGTCTGGTTATACCATCTAATGTGAAATCGTCTTGTCTATCATTGTGTCTATAGGAAACTTGTCTACAAATTCGTTTATAAAAGCCCATCTCTTTTACAATAACTTGTCTACTTTCTTGTTTACTATCTTGTTTATAATAACTCATCTATTATCTCATCTATAATAACATGTCTACAGTAACTTATCTAAAATGACATCTAAGAATATTTAGTTTTAGAACATTAATGACATCTAAGAATATTTAGTTTTAGAACATTATTTGAGCATCGAAAAACACCAACTATTCTTAGTTTACAAAAAAAAAATAAAGTGTCTAACACCTCATAAATGATTTTACATTTCAGAAATAACATCGACAAGATAATTTACAAAGATCTAGATATTAATTAATAATTTATACTTTAAAATTAAAAAAAAATCTAAATTACTTCTAAATTTCTTCTAAATTTCTATTTAAATTTCTTCTATCTTAAATTTTGTAATCCAATGTAATGATAATAATATATAACTCCTTTTAAATTGGTCTTTAATTTTGTATACATATAGGTTCAGCGCACGAGAAGTAACTATTAAATTTAACAAGCAACCAAAATATGAGCAAGTAACCTTTTGAATATTGAATTGTAAATCCTGAACAGGATCGTGAAGATAAGAGAAGATGGTGAGAGAAAATGGAAAAAGGAACAAAGGTACCTGCGAATGGTGGAAGGAGGAACTCTTTCACATTTGCATGGAAACATTTCATTTTAAACCCATCTTAAATTACTTGTTTCGCGTGCTCCCGTTACATGGAGGATAAAGGAGAGCTCATGGCACTTTATTGCCACCTGGATCTTTTTCTTTCAATTTGCTTAAATTGGATTTCTTGTTTCAAATGGATTTGGTGTCAGTTGCATGTAATGCTTGTCCAATGTTTTTAAGAAAATTTGGGATATTACATAATACTTGTCTTAATTAAGAGTTTTTAAAAAAATTAAAATATTTAATTTGGATAACTATTTGACATGTGTTAAAGAATTAAACTTTATGCTTATTTAATTTAAAATTAATTTTATATTGCTAAATACTTTTTTAGAATGCATATAAATTTATTTAAAAAATAGGAGAACTAATTATTTAACTTTAAACTAAACAAGTTACTTGATTACTTTAATGAATATTTGATCTTTTAATTTTATTTTAAGATTTGAGTTGAAACAAATTTTAATTAATGAAGGTTTAAGAAAATTAAACTGTAACATTTTTGCATTGTAAAATTCTAACATTACATACTTTAATTTTAGTATGCAAATTCTCTACTTATCATTGATTTCCATCATTTTCTCAATTTTGGTACAAAAATTTCTTAACTTACAAGAATACTTTAAAAATTATATTTATCTCAACTAATTCTATAATTTGATTTATTTTTTGTTTTGAATTTCTTTTCACTTTTATTAATTCTAGCAAAATAGGTATATCTCTACATCTTAGCAGGAGTTACATTAAAGGCTTATGCTTGGAGTTAGAGATAAATATACAATAATATTAACCCTGCTTTTAATGTGATTTAATCATTTAACTTCTGTAAATAATTTTTATCGTAAGTGCTATATTCTTTACTAGCATAGCAGAACTTAATAAGATGTGATTCTACCTAAGATATAGGATACTAGAATTGCTTTTGGTAATTTATTTTATTTTAAATATTATTTTGTATTTTTTGTTGTGAAATTGTAGAAATAAATTTTTAAAAAAATCTATAATATAGGAGAAATGCTACTATTTTTTTTCAAATGCATGCAGTAGTACATATAAATTTATCATTTATTGTTTGAGTTTAATTATGAGTGAAATTTTATTTTCTTACTTGAGTTTTAATAAATTGAGTAAATTACTATTTTATTAAATCTTAAATTGTTCATATTGAATAATTCGAAAAGAAACTTTTTTTTATTGGTTAGTGGGTACTTTTTAAATCTTATATGTTGTTATGGATAAAATTTTGGCTTAATTTGTACATATTTGTAATGTAAAGAACTAATTTTTAGTTCATTATTTTTATGTTGTAATTTTATATTGGTCTTTGTAAATTTTTTATATATTATTACATGGATATTTTATAAGTTTTATTCACGATATAAATTGATATATTATTATTTGATCAATTAGGTATTTTAAAATTTGGAAAAGCTTAATAAAAACTTTTAAAAATATGAATCATAAAAATAAAAGGACAATTAGTCTATCCATAATAGAAGATGAGATTATATGAAAAATATAGCCAATTTTATTTTTTGCTTGGGCTACTTGCCATCCACGGAAGGGTTTGGATATAATACCGATATTTTAGCAACAAATATAATAAATCTAAGTGTATTGGTTTTTTTTGGACAGGAGAGTGTATGCGAGTTGTTAGTTTCAAAGAATTAATTGGACCCAACCAATTGTAATTTTTTTTTTGGTTAAATTTTATATTTTGTTGTTGATAAAATTTCGGTCCATTATGTTAACTTGTACATGTACCGTAATTTTTTGTAAAATGACTTTTACTTTTACTTTTTATATTAGTCTTTGCAAAAAAATTATATATTATTACATGTTATTTTTATAAGTTCTATTTATAATATAAATTGATAACATATTATTTTTAGTCTATTAGGTATTTTAAATTTTGGAAAGGCTAAATAAAATAAGGGAGATTCTGAAAAAAATTGAAACAAATTCATAAAACTTTAAAGAGCAATTTTTTAACCATTCTCAAATATCATTTTCTCTCCAAATATCATTTAGAAAACGGTTAGTGAAACACTCTCCAATGCAATTAAGTCTTATCTAATTTATGTTTTACCACATAAAATCGTTCTCTAAATCACCAATTCCTCTCCAAATAAACTATCACTTCAATATTGAAAAGCATGTTTTTAAACAGCCTTCCAATTGTTTTATTTTTTGTATGGTATAAATCATCATTTGATTATTTTTATAGTAAAAATTTTTTCATCCGCAAATAAGAAATTTATTATTTAGGATTACAAGGTACTTACCCTTCACAATTGATTTACTTTATGGCAAACATGCAACTGGACTGACACACCATTCTAAAAAAGCATAGTTTTGAATTAAAGAGGTCTTCAAAAGAACCATTCCCAGCTTAAAACTTTGAGCCTGTTTAAATGAGCTCATTCATGGTTAACCATATAACCCAAACGCTTACTGTCACGTTTTTGTTTCTTTTCCACGTTGATGCCTTTTGTTTGAGCCAGAATGCTTCTAATATTGTATCCAGTGGCTCCATCGAGATATCCAGCCAACTAGTAGAATGTTGGTAACTAGAAGAACATATACGGTGGCCTTCTCATTGATGGTGAAGTTGTTACCAGATTAACTCAGTTTAATTTAGAACCCACAGCTTTGCAATACAGTATGAACATAACTTAGTTATAAGACACTTGATGTATTTGTTGTTATTAGAAGAATGTTCAAAATTGTAGTAGGGGTGTAATTTTCTTAGCGACCTTGTCTCAACCTTTTGGATTGTGCTACAGCGCACCCATGCATCTCAAGCAAATAATGGGGTTTGTTTATTACTTCTTCAATAATGGGCATGCAATAAGTGTCATTATGTGATGTGGATACAATAGAAGGACCTGTCTTTCTACTAGCACACAAGAATAACTTCTTAATTTTTAATATTCTCCTTCTAATTAATATTATACATATTTCATTTTTTGTTTATTTGAAAATTTAGTGACGTTCAAAATCATGCCTAGCAGGTGGTCTCCTGCTCTCTGCAAAACTGACACACTCGATCATACTCACTAAATGATTTGATTAATAATTTGATTACGTATAAATGAGGAATATTTTATAACATTTATGCATATTTGTAGACATAAGTTTTTAAAATATATAACATATTTACTTATATATTAACAAATATTTTTTATTTAATAGTTCATATGAAGACAATATATATAGGAGACACCTATGAAACAATTTAATCTTCTTATCATGTCTAAGGTTGCTTGTGAAGATGTGTCATTAATATATGCTTTGTAATAGTTGAGTGAGATCCTGTAGATTAGGTAATTAATGTAGTAGTTTGGAATGCAACAAGCTATTTCATAAGAGCCACAACAATTCAATCATATCTTCACACTGTTGATTTGAGAGGTAAACCTCATGCTACTGACCATGATATGTTAAAAGTGCTGGAAAATATCCATCCCACCACTCATTCAACACATCACGAGCAGACTTACCTAAACAACTTTATTTTACTATCCTTGCTAATGAGCATGAGAAGTTAGAACAACATCACCAGCCACATAAACAACCACAGTTTGAAGCCTAAACATTTGCTATATATGCTTCAACCTCAAGGCATCATGCGTGGATTTTCATCCTGTATGCCTCAACTTGGCTTTGAAAATATTCCTCCTTCTACATGTCAAGCTTATATATTTCTACCGTTGTTTGCTACAAACTTAAACACCCTATCTTTAGCTTTTATGCATGAAACATCAATATTATATTATCATCGGACAATGCTCTCATGGATTCATAAAAGAAACAGTAATAGTAATAATAATAATAATAATAATAATAATAATAATAATAATAATAATAATAATAATAATAATAATAATAATAATAATAATAATAATAATAAAGTTGATGTTGAAAAGTTTAGACTCAAGCTCAAACTTGACCCACACCATTATCACAAATACAAAGAACCCAATTATGTTTACTATGAAAAAAAAAAGTTATATTTATACATTATATTTATATGTGTGTTAGTTATATATATATACCAGTTACCACCTTTTAATTATGGAACAAAAAAAGTTATGAATCGTGAAAGATATATATACAATATACAACTTACTATTGTATTTGTTAAGTGAAGGTTAGTCATATATTATATATGCGACTTACAGGAAAAGAAAAAGAACAAATAGTAAAAACTGAGTACAATTCACTCTAATTATGTAAAAATAAATAAAATAAAATTTACATCAAATTGATAATACATATCAAATTATTCTAGATTGGTTAAAACCGTTTTTCACCAATAGAAAATAATCATGTGATGTATAAGGGTATTCAATTATCCAGTGTTGACTGGGAGGGAATTCCTCATCTTTTTCTAGTGCATATTTGCATAAATTTGGTGTACTCAAATTATGTTTATTAGGCTAATATATTATTAAACATCAGTAGTACATATCTAACTGACACAATTAATTAGTAATGAACTATTACAATTAACTATATATCCTTAATTAATTTATTAGCCTAAATTTATAATGCACTTATTTTGGATGAATTAAACTTATGAAAATATTGCTTCTTTTCTAAGTTAGGATATTCTTATACATAATCTAAATTTTTTAAACCAATCTTTTGATAATGAATAAATTTTCTTTTTATTTTATTAATTTTTAAATCTAGTATTCCCTCTATTTATTTGTAAGACTCTTATATTCAAAATACACATAATCAATAATATCAATTGTTATATTAAATTTTAAAAAAATTATTATAACATTTCAAATTTATCTTTATTTAAAATAAAACTTTAATATAAAATTATTGATTTTATCCATTAATCAAAATATGGGATTAAAAAGGTTAATATTAATGAAAGATAAATATAAAAAAATAATAAATATTTCTAAAATTTTATAAAATATCTTATAAATAAAAACAAAGAATATATTTAAAAATTATTTTAATGATTATACATCAAGCGTGAATTTTGCGAACACTGTCCAAACTACATTCATTATATCAAAATTACTTTTCAAATAAATATATATTTTGAAGCATAAACCAATTAATTCACATAAATCCATTTTAATTAAAATCATTTTTTCAATATCAGACTAATTTAAACACAAACGTAATTGTCGTCGTGTAAAGTAAATTCTCAAATTAGTTTTTTAAATTAATTTAGGAATTTTAAATCCTAAAATATATTTTACAAAATTAATGAATAATTAGGTGGAAAAAAGTTGGACAATTAGTTAAATATTGAAAGATAAAAATTACAAATTACAAATTTAATTAAAAACTGATATATTGATAAGTTAGCAATAAAAGTAAAAGTATTTTTTAAAATATAATTAACTAATACAATAAAATTTTATAAATATGATATATTTTTAATAAAAATATATTAAATTTAATTAAATAAACTTTATTTCTTTAAAATAAAAAATTACTTTACCAAATAAAACTAAAATATGTAAATAAATCTTTTCCTTAATAATTTTTACTTTCGGCTATCTAAAATTCATTGAGAAAGACATTCCTAGTATTTTATAAATTTAATAAAATAATATTTATTTAAATTTTTTAATACAAAATGATAATAAAAGTAAAAATAAAAATAAAATAAAACTAAAGCAAATTAATTTTAAAATTTGATGATGGAAGAGTAAGTTAGAGATTTACTAATGATGTGATGAACAAAATTCGTATAAGATGATATGGAAATGCAAAGTTTATGCATATTGATAAAGCGTGAAATGTGTCTGTGAGTGAACCCTTTATTCTTTATATTTGATGTCATGATTTCATTCGGGTAGACCATACACATTGAATACCTCAGAAAGGCAATTTGAGAAAAGAGCGGGTACTGTCTCCTTATTCATCTGTCGGTGTCCTATTAGAGGACAAAATTGTGTGGTTGGGTGGATGTGGTGGGATCCTATTTTCTCCAAATTAAGCCCTCAACTTTGATTTACATCAAAGCGAATCCCATGATTATCAAAAATGAAAAAAAGTACTTCTATGTGTAATGCATGAAAATACACTCATAGCCAGCTTAAGTTCCTAATAACGTAACACATCCAAGTTCATCACTACAATCTTCTAAGGTTATCATGATCTCTATTATCTATTACTTCATCCCTTATATTCTTCTGTTTTACTCTTTTCTTCAGAGAAAATTTTCTTCCAACAAAGGCAAACAGGTGAGAAATACTTGGTGATATTTTCGTTTACAAATCAAAGAACACAGCATGTGCTAGATTAATTCCAGATTGGAATTGAATGGTCAAATCATGTTAATTAATTAATAACATACAGATGAGAATTCATAATAGCTGCTTTCAACTAATGTATCTAGCTAGCTAGCTATTTCCTTATCTGTATTAATATTCACACCTAAGATTCATTTGAAGTTTTAGGGTATTTAATTTTCATAAACATAAATTTGAAAGAAAAAAAAAATCAACAATATCTAACAGAGATGGAAGAGGACTGAATCTAGGCTTACATTTGCTTCTTCTTCATGGCTTGCTTACTGTTGTGCATCCAAACCTTGAAAACCTGTCTTTTTATACCAACTTGAGAACAAAATTGATGCACTTCTTGTTCATCTTGTCTCTGGATCCTCCACCCTAGTTTCTCAGCAAACTCCATCATCCTATCTTTCTGTTGCTGTGTGAACTTGGTCCTGAACCTTTTCTTTGATGATGAAATTGGTGGCTGCACTGACAACAATGGGCCTTCATCATTGGGCTCAAACATGTTGAGATCTTCACTGGAGGACTCAGCTGGGCCTCCTCCAAAGCCCATCATCATGGGCTGAATCAGAGGGGTAGCCACCACCCCATGAGAAGAAGAGAGTTTATGAAGTTGGTGCAGAGAAGAAGAGTGAGGTGTGGGAAACTGAAGATGAGACTGAAGAGGAGGAGAATGAATATTAATATTCCTAGTCTGATGAGCGTTGTTCTTTATGAGAACATGTTGTGATGACTCGCCTTCAGCTTCTTTTCTGTGGAAATTGCGGTGGCATTCACAGGCAGCACACTTGAACGATTCTGGTGTGCCTTCTTCTCCATTTGGCATGAACTCTCCACATCCATCTGTGACATGACCCCCCATGGTTGCTGCATGATTCTTCAAACATTCTCTGTATCTGATTGTTGTGGTAGTAGTTCCTGTTGTTTGTGCTTGTGGTGGTGCTGTTCTTGGAGTATTTGTTGTTATGTTTGTGATAGTTATAGAGGGAGAAAGAGAAACAGAACTTGGATCTGGATTTTCTGTTTCTCTTCTGGGTCTGTGTGGTTGTGGAAGTTGAAGTGGGTTTGGTGGAAGAGAAGGAGGAGGGTATAGATGATGATGATGATGATGATGATGTGAAGTTTGGGATGGAATTGGATCACTGAAAATTAATGAGTGACTTTGATGAGGATCAGGAAGAGGAGGAGGAGGAGGAGGAGGAGGAGGAGGTTGGTTACTTCTTTCTCCTACTAGAGTTGGAGAAGAAGAAGATAGCTTGGAAGAAGAAGAGGAATTCCTATTGGGGAGAATATATCCCAAAGTGCTAGTAGGCATCTCTATTTCCTTTTCTTCCTCTTCTCTCATGTCCATCAAATCTTGCTTTTTTTAATAAACAAGGCCAAGATCTAAGCTTGATCTCATCCCCTATTTTCTTTTTCTTTTTTTTAAAATCTAATAAACCTTAAATTTAATAATCATCACCTCCTTCATGATTTTTTAAAAATATGGTTGTGGATCTTCCTGTATAACTTATTCAACCCTAATTCATCCCCTCTGATTGAAGAACAGACTTAATCAGAGGTTACCAGCACACCAACAACTGTTCTTTTTCCTGTGCTTATCCTGACATTGACGTTCTGGGTGCTAAACCCACCAATCCAATTTGACGCGTCAATGTTAATATACTATTATCAAAGAACGTAAGCCAGTGATTTAACCGTATATTGCAGCACTACCACCGGAGAAAGTGGAAACAAAGTAGTATACTAAATTTTATGAAAAAAGGAAAATCTCAAGACAGGAAAAAGAGAAAGAGAGGACAAATTAGAAAAAAAGAAAAAAACTGCCAAACTGTTGGAAATTGATTGAAATGAGATGAGCCTATCAACTGGGTCCCTAGGGAACCCCAACTAAATTAAACTATAGATTTGAAGAGGAGAAAGCTTAATTGCACCAGGTTAAAAGCAAAAGCTGGAGAGAGAGAGAGAGAGAGAGAGAGAGAGAGAGCAAAGAAAATCTGGAATTAGACACTAACAAGTTTTGACATGTGGAATCTGAATCTGAAAATGTTAAGGTAGAAGAGAGGGCCTATAGAAGTAGTAGCTGTTTCCCAGCACCCATCCAAAGCAAAGGCCATAAGAATGAATAAGAATCAAATCTAGAAAAGGAACAGTGGGGTTGTTTTGCACTGAGTGTGAGTGATGACTACACTGCAAGTTTTGTCTCGCAGAACAACCGACAAGAGGTCATGTTGGTTCTCTATCTCTCACACACCCTGCACGCTGGTCCAGTTACTAATTATTGCCTTTCTCAGATACTCTTTCTTTCAAACCCTAACCCAAACAAGCCCCTTTCAAGCCAGAATTCTAACTCACTTACAAGGAAATCAAGGAATGTTCCTCCAACCATCAACTCCTCCATTAATTAACCCGTTTCATACATGCAAATTGCAAAGCTTATTAGAGGTAAAACCCATAGTTCTTAATTAAAGGAGCGCTATATTTTCCTAAGATAACAATTTATACCTAGTATTCATTTTTAGGGTTTAATCTACTTTTTCTCTGTTCTTTTTTGTATTGTTTTCATTATAATATTGTTTCACCCAATAAATCTGAAATTATCTCTGGGCTACTTTCGCATATCAAAATCAAATTCATTCTTATAGAATTTTTTTGTATGAATATATTTTGAGATAGAATTTTTAATTGATCATTTTAAAGTTTTCAACTCCACACAAAAAGAAAAATCCTTTCGCTAAAATCAATACATTTTAGTTATTTTATATTGTTTAATGAGCATTGCTTTAATTTTGTAGCTTATTATCATTTTTGTTTTCAAATATTTTCATATTGTAATTAAGAAGGCACGTGTTACACGACATATAATATTTTTCATTTTAAACATATAAAAAATTAATGATCCTCTTCACTTTATTTTTCAATTTTTCTTAACAAAATTTAACACTTGAATTCCCATATCCTATATTTAGATGAATAATTTTAAAATTTTAGAAAATATAAAATGAAAATAAGTTATTATAAAAAAATTAAATATAAAAAGAATTATAAATAAAAATTAAAAAATCAAATATAATACAAAATATTAATTTTAAAAAATATATCATTTACTTTTTATTTAATATAAAAAATTATTCAATCAAAATTTTATAATATTTTAAATTTTTATTTTAATATTGAAACAAATATCATATATAATATTTTAACATTATTTTATCCAAACACGATCTTAATATTTAGTTTACATGTTAAGTGTGGTTTCCATTTTCTGTAACCTTTTTTTTATTAGAGTAATAACATATTCGGTTCAACTTAAATTTAGATATATAACCATTTAACTTTTAATACATTTTTTAAAAGTTACAAGAAATAAGTATATTATTTAAAATTTTTTAAATAAATCTTACTGAATAATTGTAAATAAATAGGTGAAAATAAATGAAAAAAATACATTAAATACCTATATTTTAAAATATTTTTATTTAATTTTTTAAAAAATTCCATCAACTTGATCTTTGTGAATTTTTAAATTTATAAAAATGAATTCTTGATCGATTAATAATCCTGTATTATGCATCTAGTTATTTTATGTCAATAATTATTTTGATTTTATATATATTGTAGTTAATATGATTACAAACATGTGATATTATTAATAGAAATTAATTCAAAATATTTTTTAACCTATCCAAATAGAAAATAATATTCATAGAAAATAAAAAATATTTACCTTTAAGAAATTATATTTTTTGTCGTTCGAACAGGAAAATAAAAATAAAAAAAATATCTAAAACTATAAAAAATTACCCTTAAAATTCTTTTTGGACAGGAAGAGAAACATGATTAAAAATATAAAAAAATATATTATTAAGTGACAAAACTTTTATCTTTTTTTCCAATTATTTTATATTAAAATAAAATAAAAAATATTTAACTTAATTTTTATTTTTATCCACAATTAAAAAAAAACAATTAATGACTCCCTTTTTTCACTCCAGGCAACGCTTTAGAAAGTACAGGACACCTGGTACGTCAAGCAAATAAAAATGAAAAACCTATCGGTTTAAACACTCAACAGAGAGGAGTCTACAACAAAACAAGAGACGAGCCAAGATATACAAAATGAATTTGTATATAAAATTTAAAAACATTGTTTTAAAATGTTAAATTTAATTTAAATATTTAAAATTAATCGTAAAATTTAAGATTAACGAAAGTGATTATTTAAATAACATGACATTATGTAGAATTTAAAATTTATGCCTAAAATTAATAAATAGAAATAATTATTAAAATTATTAAATGATATAGAAATATTTTTAATAAATTATTATTATTTAAAATTTAAATCAATTGTAATATATTAATATAAAAAATTTTACACAATCAACTAATTAAAATTTATTACTAATATAATTTTTAAAACAACAATTACAAAATCAATAATTTTAATTATATAAAAAATTAACAATTAAATAAATTTTTTATTCTATCATTATACTAACTAACTATGTATCATTTAAAATCTAATTTAGTACAAATGTACGAATTTCATAAAATAATTATTAATTTTACTAATTATATTATGATAAAATAAATTAATTTGAATAAAATATTTTTAACAATTATTACTACTTTTTAAAAATTTTATCCTTAATAAGTTTATGTATATTTTCTTGAACAACATATTGCATAGTTAATAAGATAAAGGGTAAATAATAACTTAAATAATAAGATAAGGGGTAATTATATTAATTTGAAAATATTATTATTTTTTGTTTTTAATAATTTCAAAGTAATATAATTCATATATAATAGAAAAACCAATGTTTTATATAAATATAATTTAAAATATCATACTAATTTTTAAAAAATTAATAATACTGTTATTAATAATATATAGTTTAATAATAAGTCGCCTATAAAAAAAAAGGATATAGAAGGAAAGTATAGAAATCAAGAATTACTGAATTAGAGAAAAGACATGGTTTATTGAACCAGGTGTTGGTTAACTAAAGTGACGAGTGAATGTTGGTTTGGTGGGGCATTGTACAGTTTTTGTCTTGTTAAC
Source organism: Canavalia gladiata (assembly GCA_037954105.1). NCBI lineage: Eukaryota > Viridiplantae > Streptophyta > Magnoliopsida > Fabales > Fabaceae > Canavalia > Canavalia gladiata. Next base: position 20,516,395 of record CM075658.1, on the reverse strand, counting down.
CACTCTGTGTCAGAATCTCTGAGTGAGTCTCTCTCAACTCGAGGTTGTTTCTGTTGATGAGTTCTTCACTTTGTGGCTTTGTGCGCCTGCACCTTGCACCTTTGCACCTTTGCACCTTGCACCTTTGCACCTTTGCACCTTTGCACCTTTGCACCTTTGCACCTTTGCACCTTGCCCCAATATCTGCATTCCACTCTTTTGTTTGGACCATTGACTTCCTTCTTTCATCTTTCACGTTCCAATTGATGCTATTTCGCTTTGCAACCCTTTACTTGCATTTTCTCTTTCACGCATCAACTTCTGTTTGTGCTATTTTAGTTATTTTGTGGGACCAATCCTGATTATTATATATTATATTAACATTTTTAATTTTATATATTTTATAATATATCATCTTATATATATCTTAAATCAGATATATGGCCACTATTCTTCTTCCGGAACTCCGAGTGCCGCGTGCTCCACTATACAGCTAAAGGAGAATGCCTGTGATCGCAACTGTATCGTTTGACTTTTTATCCTAAAAATGACGCTTCATTTCATATAATTTATTTTTAAAATTTGTTATATCATATAATTACGACATAAAATATGAATTTCATATGTAATTATTATAGATATAAATTTAAATTAAAAAACGAACACTGATTATTATAGGCATACATATTTTATTATGATTTACCTAACTAAAAATATTTATAAAATTCAACTAATAATATTTAAAGTATGAATCTTCATCAGTCTCTTTAAATTAATAATTAAGAAATGAAAATAATTTTTTAATTAAAAATTACATTAATATGTATTACAAATCATATGAAGATGTATTAATAATATTTTTAAAATTTGTTTGAATGCAGAAAAATGAAGAGAAAAAATTAAAAATTTGAATTAAATGTAAATAAAAATATATTTTTTAAATAAGTCAACTTGCTAGTTTCGTATTAAGTTGTACTGCACAGTATTCTTCATTAGGTTTCTTTCAGTAGTCCTTCTAATTATATGTATAAAAATATTATAATTTCGTATTCATCACACATGTACGCCAAACAAATAATGTAGCGTAAACATCAACTGATAAACAATAATTAAATATAAATATTATCTTAATTATTTCATTGCGTAAAAAAGTTGAAAATCAATGTATTAGTAGGTATTCCACGTGCTGTCTGAATATTTTTTTTAATTTAAGGAAATTCTAAAATTAGCAAATATAAAAATATTTAAATTTGTAAAACATACATGGTTAATTAAAAAAATTAAAATAAGAAGTATATAATTTTAATAATTTATTAAAAATAATAATTAAGATTTTAATAATTTTATAATTTTGTATACATGTACATATTAAGCAATGTATGTCGTAGTTCGATAGGAGTCTAGTCCCTCCATTTTATATAAATAAAAATTGGTATAATATATTTAATTAACAGTGTGATTAATTAAGTTGTATATACGTAGAATAAAGACCTGTTTCTATAGTATTATAACTTCATTTCCCCAAACAAATAATAAAACAATTCTATTTAGGTTCCTCATAAAACATGCAAAATTAATATGAGCTGTAAATTTTTAGCTGAAAATCACGTTCCGTTGGCTCAACATTTTTTCCAAATAGGCACTAAGAAGTTAATAATTTTGGTCAGACACATTATGTCTTTTTACTTAATTACAAGTACAGCTTTTTGTTTGTTGTAAGAAGTTTCTCCAGCGGTTCAACACATAAGATTTAACAATATATAGAAAAGGTGTGTTTAGTTTTGGCAGTTACTTTGTTGTATTTTATAAGCAAGTACTTGGATTTTTTGTTTTATAAATATTATATAATTAGGTGGACAGACGTTATATATTTTACAGTAAATATAATATATATATATTCTTGAAAGTAATATCTTATTTACTTTTATTCTTAATAAATTTATTTGTTAAATTTTAAATTTTAAATATGTTAACTTATTCACACTTTTATCTCTTTCTTATAAAAATATAAGTAAAAATAACATTAAAATATAAACAAACTTAATATATTCAAGCACTAAATTATACATGCTAATATTTTTTATGATAAATTAATTTCTAAAAAAATAGATGTGATCAAATTAACACTTTCACAAACTAAATGCATGGGATAAAATTTTAGAGATTAAAAATAATTAAACAAGATATCACTTTAAGGACTAATTTATCTTTTCACACTACATTTTAAAAAAATAATAATAAATAAATATGCTTAGATGATAAAATTTGTATTATATAAATTAAAAAATAAATTAAATATACCCTAATATACAAAATAAAAGAGACTAAAATTAAGAATGAATAGAATATGGATGGAGAACTTTAATATTCATTTTTATAACCGTAATTTTTAAAACAAAATATATCTATTTCCAACTCTATATTGACTTTAGATATGCTTGTATTCAAACTTCTTAGCCATGTTTTTGGTTAACTTGAATATAATCATCTACTTTGTACTTATTTTACAAACTAATAAATTATGAATATGGTTATCATACTAATATTCAAAATAAAAATTAATTTTAACTTAATTAAAAAATATTTGAAAATTCATCAAATTCTAGTTATAAAGTATAATAAATATAAAATTTAATTTTGATATATTATTAATTCAAATTATTATTATTATTAAATAAAAATTATGATAGGTATTTAAATTAATTATTATAAAATTTAATAATATAGTAATTTATATTAGATAATATTTTTAAAAAAGTATATTATTAATAAATTTAATTACTTTTATAAAAATATTATGTTAATATGAATAGGATTGGATAATACATTATCCTGAGCCTAGAAATAAATATTTTATCGTTATAAAAAAAAAGACAAAAAAAATTATTATAATACTATAAATTTTTAGACTAGTACTCTTATGTCCCATCGATCCCATGCACTTTTCCGCGCTCTCCGGTTCAATCCTGACACCATTCTTTTGCGTTTATCTGACAAATTAGGAAACAAAACCTGCATTAGGTTTTTAATGATAATCGTAATTGCCATTCCCCACGTACGTATCATGTGATGATTTATACAGAAATGTTGTACTAATACGTAGAATCTTAAGTGTTAGAATGAGGAGATTTTATTCCCAAACCCGAGCGGGGTAGGGGGCAGGGGGCAGGGGCAGGGGCAGGGGGCAGGGGCAGGGGGCAGAGTTGATTTCCCTCTTTGGGGTGCCCCCACAATCCACGTCTCCTTCTTTTGTCAATTGTCACCGAATCCAATAAAGAATTCTAACCTAACCCGACAAGTGTTTCATACCTTAAAATATATAATTAATTAATTAATTTACTTCTAAATTATATGATTCAATAAATATTTCTTAATTTTTAATTAACAATGTATAAGTAAATTTTTAATATGATAATTAATTAATTAAAGATACCTTACCTTCAGAACTCAATTAATTAGGAGAAGCATATCTAACATGCAGAGACGAGTCACGAAGAGTTCCACGATCACATCACATATCGCACGCGGGTTACGTAATGCAATGCAAAGTAGATTGGTGGAATTTGCACTTTGCACTATGCACTGTTCAGTTTTCACGCAGCTTGGAAACTCAGGACTTTAGTGCTCATATCCAATCCATCAATCATACCATTCATCGATCATTTTGGTTCTAGTCAGGCCTCACTTTTTTCGTGAAAAACATAGTGAAATTCTTATTACTATTTATTTTAATAATATTGTTTTTATAATTTTTATTATCTTATATTATTTATTTTCAATTATATAATAATATTTATTCAAATCAAGGTATTTGCTATCTTCGTGTTTGAATTTTTAAATATTAAACATAATTGACATGTATATTTAAACTAATTAATTTGAGTTATACAAGTTCATATTAAAGTATATTCTTATGTGTAAAATTAATTTTGAGAATTAACCAAATAACCTCCGTGAGAAGACCGCTCAATCTTCCATGGTTCACTGTTTGAACTTTACATTCAAAAGTTTATCATGGCATGCTGTACGCTGCACAGGTTAACAAATCCCAACAAGAATAGAAAAAAAGTATAAAGTGCTTTTCTTAGCGTTTCTTTGATCTTGTTAGATACAGTAATACTAATAATTCATTGCTGGTTTACGGACGAGGAAATTTAGTGGATGAAAGCTTATCAAATAAGATATGCTAATCTCAACCCCGTGGATTTTCTTTGCAAATCTGTCTTAGAATAAGAAAATAGATTAGGATGAAAAGTAGAAAGCAGATTCTGCAGTAAATCAATTTTATGATCTTGACCCACTTTCTTTCTGATGTAATTTTTATTTTTTAACTATGAATTCGGAAGAAAAAAAATAAGATGAAAAAAAAGAATTTTTTATTAAAATTTAACTAAATAATTTGAGATGTGTTCTATAAAATAATTTCTTCCCTTTTAATCGTAAAATTGATAGGAGGAGAATTTTTTTTAATTTTTTAAAATTTAAATTATTAAATTTTTTTATATTAAAAAATTATAAATAAATTTTATATTAATAAAAATAAAATGATAAAAATAATTTTTAAAATTTAATTGAATTTTTTATTGATATAATAATTTTAGATTATTTATTTAGTATTTTACTTATATTTTAAAAAAATCATTTTAATTATTTTTATTTTTATCTATTCAAATAATATTTTTTCTGTCTTTTCTGTTTTAGTTTTTTATAACTTTTATCTTTCTCATTTTTTCTCTTTATTTTACACGCCATCCAAACATAGGCTTATTAATGAATGAACCAAAATACATAATAACCATTTGTAATTTCTATGCTTAACATTTGTAAATTGTAGTTAGCCATTTGCTTTTTGAATTTGTACTACCGGTCAACCGCTGAAAGATAAGCACACACATCAAATCCTTAGAGATAAAAAACGAGTTATTATGTTTGAATCTTATTTGATTTCTATCGATAATATATCCGTCCGATATTACTGGGTATATAGTTCCACTCGAATGAACATTCCTTTTTAAGACTAGGGTATTCATGGATCTATCAGACCTAATGCCAATCGATAAAATTAAATTAAATCCAAACAAATAAAAATAAATAAAATTGCCATATAGCTTATACTTTCATAAAATTTTCGAATTACTAAACCAATCTATTCTCTTTCTAATTTATATCAATATCCTAACTACATCTTATTAAGATGTATATAGTTTCATTATAGTATTTATTTTTTAATATAATTTAGGAATTTTTTACTAATATTTATAATTTAAATGTAATAATTGATATTTAAATTAATATTTTTTGTGATTATTGTGTACTTTTAGATATATTTTAATATTCTACATGTTTAGAAATACTATCTTTCCACAGGTTAAAAATTAAAAGTAAATTTTTTAATTGAAATTAACATTGTGATACATTAAAAATCATAGTGATTATGCATTAATATATTTTTTAATAATTTTTTTACTTTTAATTCTTTAATATAGAATAAAAATTAAATTATTCAATTCCTATTTTTAATCGGGTTGAATTGAATCAAATCTGATATTGTATTAAAAGCAATTCAGATTCAACCTCAATCTAATTTTATAATCGAATTAGACGAAATTTTATGCAAAAATCAATTCTATCCAGTTTGTAGACACCATTATTTAAGATAATTTACTAGATAAATTTGTAAAATAATATAATAAAAATTAAAATATAATATAAAAATAGATTAACTTGTTGTAGTACTTATCCATGTTAAAATTATTTTATTTAATAATTCTTTATAATATATAAATTTAACAAATTCAGTTTTTAAATAATATAATATTAATATGATAATTATGCATATTTAATTTTTTTAAAATTTAAATTTTAATATATAATAATTTTTCAGTTATATTAACTTATATTTAAAAATATATATTATACGTTAATTGATATTATTTAAAGAAGTGTTAAATAGTTTTTAAATTTAATAAAATTTTGTAATTTGGTATACATAATAAAAATTTTGAATTTTATCCTTCAACTTTTTAAATTCATATTCTACAAAAAAAATCATTAAAAATAAAATTTCTATCTTAAGTTACTGATCTGAAAATAAATTAATTTATTTTTATTTTTTATTAATTAGAAAGTAAAAGAAAAATAAATATAAAATTTAGTTATAGCAAAAATATATGCTAAAATTAAAGAAAAGGTCAATCCTTCTAATTGAGATGATTGTCTTTTATTTTCTAATCATTTTGAAGGATGTTAATTATATTATTTAACTGATTGTATTTTTTTTAATTAATAAACATATCATCAATTATCTATATGATTGAGATAAAGAAGTTAATAAAGTAATTGTTTGCTCTTCATCATTTATCTTTTCTTCCATAGTTAACAGTTGATAAATTAGGCGGTTAAACTCATTAATATGAATATGTAGATGACCTCATTCTTCCATTCTTAATGTGTACATGCCCATCTTTAAGTAGAGACGATTAGTTAATTACTTTGATACATAAATCTCCTTCAACTTTTTTCATATTTTCTTGGATGTTGTCAACAATGTACTTGATTGCATAATCAAATGTCAATCAAATAGTACTTGTAGCTTTCCTTTAAATAGTTTTTATTGGTTATTCGTCATCCCTTCAAACCTTTCTTCTTCTAGAGCCGCATCCAAATTTTGTTATGTTGAAAAATATCTTTTATCGTGCATTGTCATATAGTGAAATTTTCCTTCCTCTCAAATAACAATACTTCAAATTTTATCACACTAGTTGTGGTATAGAATAGTTGTCAAAATAAATTCACAAAATAATAAAATAAAAAAGTATGTCCAAGTTATTGATGAAGTAAAACCTTGATGACAAAACTACATCTCTCACTTCTCTTTTTGCAACCATAATTTTCTTCCTTTTTGAATCAAAGCTCTTAATACTAGTTGTTGGACAACGAAAAATATCCACCAAAGGTACACAATAGCAAAATAAACAAAGCATAAAAAAGAACATTAATTTAACGTGGTTTAATCACTTCAACCTACTTACATGATCTCAAAAAGAGATAAAAATAACTCCACTAAAAAAATATTTAAATACAATGTACTATCCAACAACTCAATTACACTCTCTCTAGTGTATAGATTTTTTCATGTAGGTGTTGTTATTTAAAAGTTAAACCTCTATTTATAAGGGGGACATCTCCTATCCATGGTTAAACTAACTAATGTGGAACTTGGTTCACACACATAACAAATATCACCCTCTAATCCTGAAATTTTATTATAAAAAGGTAAGTATTTTGTATAAAGATAAATTGTTTCTAAATTATCAAACCATTACATGAGATTTAATTCACATTTACAATTCTAACTAAAAAAATTGTTCTAATCCGTGCCTCGTTAAAATAAGTCGAGTGAATTACAAATCAAATGATTATACAATCAAGTCAAGCAAGATATTTAGACCAATAATTCAAATGTATGTTATATATCTAATACGTATGGAGAACTATAGTCTAGTATGAATATAACAGTTACTAAAACAATAGAATTAAGAGAGCCTACTTATATAATAATAGAAAAATACATATCAAAGATAATTGCCAAATAAAACAGAGGGCTTTGAAGTTTGATAAGAAAAATTAGGTGATAAACTACAAACAGTATTAAATTTTTTAGTTTACTTTCACTTTTTTTCTTCATATTTTCTTCTAGTAGTTATCTTTGATCTTTTATATCATCATATATAACATAATTTTTTATTTCATTTTACTTTTACTAATGTTGTACCAAAGATTTCATTGTTGCCACTAATTCAAGATAAATTTTATAGTAGCAACAATACATTATAAGATGTGATTTTGTCATTTTCACTATTTTGATTTAGAAGATCATGTATACATACTCATGATGCTCATATGAAATGGTTCATATTCAATCATTTGCTAAACTAGAAACTAAAGTCAATCTAAGAATAAAAGAAAGTCATCCTTTAAAGGATCGCAAATAGTAAAAAACAACAATCATAATTATATTTACATGACCCTATTTGAATCTATTATACATTCCAACCATATTTCCTATTATCAAATTTTCATTCAACAAGCTAAACTTTCAAAGAAAGATGATAAAAAAAATGATAAATTTTGAAAGCATTCCAGCCAATAAATAAAAACATTCCAACAAATAGCTAAAATACATAATCTATATAATCAAGAAGCAAATCTAATATGTAGATAGAAGAAGATAAAAAAAATCCCAAAGAAAGCTAAAATTATAAATCTAACATGGAAGATGAAAGAAAATTGAGAGAGAATAAAAAGAGATAAAGTTGGAAGAACACAGGAAAAAAAATAATAAAAAAGAACACAACAAGAAAAAGAAAAGTGATGAACATTAATACTTTAGATAGAGAAGGTGAATGGAAACAAACTGAATAATGCAAAGGTGAACTTAGAAAAGAAATTTAAAATTCCTTCTATTTTGGTAGAATTTTAAATTCTTTTACTTTATTTTATTGAAATACTTTCAAAGGTTTCTAAAATTTTAAATACTTTTATAAAAAATTATTTGAACAAGTTATTTTAAATTTTCTAAAAAACTATTTTCTACTTTTAAAATAACTCATTCAAATATAACTTTCGTATCTTCACACTAATAAGAATTACTTAAAAATTACTGTAATTAAAATTTAACCATAGAAATTATTAATAATTAAAATAAAAATATTTTTATTATTATTATTTATTTTTAAAATATATTAATAAATAAGAGGTGAAGAAGATTAATAATTGATACTATTGATTTTTTATTAAACCTTTTAAAAATAACCTTTACCATTTTTAAGAGCTAAAACTAAATTAATTGTCACTTTAATTTTTTTTTAAATTGTAATTTAAATCTTGTTCAAAATGATTATGAATTTTTAATTTTTAATTTTTAAATTAAATTTAAAAGTAAAATTTATTTAGCTAAATAACTTGAATTAATTTTTAATATAATTTTAATTTAATTTTTAAAATAAAAAATAAATATATTGATAGTGGTTTTAATTTTATTTTTTTCATTTTCAATTTTAAATTCATATATTGAAATACAAATATCATTTTACTACAACACTAACGTCACTTTTCCTATTTTACCATTATTATCATCATTAAATGTATAACATCATTTTTATCATTCTATTATTATTACAACCATTATCATCATATTTATGATTATTACAACAATAATAATAACTATTATTTAATTTTTATTATTTTTTAAAAGTTAATATTTTAGAATGGTTTTATTTTTAGTTATTTTTAATTAATTTTTTATTTATTGTAGAATGAAAAGGTAGAATAAAATAAATTAACTTATATTGTTGCAACAATTTTTAAAAATTTAAAATTTAAAATTCAAAACTATAACTAAATTTAATTTTTAAAAAATTTAAAATTTAAAACCATCCTACACATATCCTAAATTTTAAATTTTTATTATCACAGAAAAATTTAATTAAATATATTTATAAAATAAAAGGAAGTTTAAGTAAGCTTTAAGAAATAGAAAAAATATATACGTAATAAGAAAATATACACAATAAAGATATTTTTATTAATTTCATAAAAATAAATAAAAAGTTTTAAGCTGGATTAAAATTCTCTATCTCCTTTGCCTGTTCCATTTCCAGTTTCCCCGATGAACAACGACTCTTAAAAATTATCCACGTCAGGTTCAAGTTTGAGAAACTTTCGTTACATTAGGTCTCTTTCTTTGTCCACATTAAGCAATTGTTATCCAAAACAGGCGACGCCGTTTAGTAAGGTTCGTTCCCTGCGTCTCAGCTACCTCCCTGCCACGGTGGCGGCGCATTGACGTCTCCACCAACGCCAACCAACAAGTTGGGGAATTAGGTTACACTCTCTCACCATTCTCGAATCCAACCCAACTCCAATTCCAATTCCAAAGCCGTAACAACAAAACAAGATTACTGATTCGAGAATGGAGAATAGTAGAATTGGAAATGCTTAGGAAACATTCTGGCAAGAAACGGATGTAATGGTTGAATCTTAAACGAGAGCCAGAAACTTGTGATAACGAAAGAGGTGCATGAGATTTTAACCTGTTAACGCGCTGAGAAGATTTTTTGATGATTAAAATCTTGCGTGTAATTTTAAACGATGTGGCATTATTTGGTTGGACAAACAGGAAAAGAGGACTGGTGATTTTTTTATAGTGTGAAAAAATGAAGTTTAAACTCAAAATAATGTAAATTACTTTACTCCTTATCATTTACATCAATTTTAATGATTTAAAAAGATAATTTATATAAATTTTAAAAATAAAAAATTTGTATAAAAATAAAAATAGAAAGAAAATTAATTTTTATTTATTTATTTAAATTTACTAAAATTTAAACCAATTGAGGGAAATATTTATTTGTAGGGGTGGTGGGGTTTCATAATTTTATCCTCCTCTCTAGTTTTTTTTAAAAATAATATGGATGTAATTTTTTTCAATAAAATAAACTGATGATCAAGGATGGCTTCCAAACTAGTATTTTCATCACGGTTTAGCTTTCCAATATACTTATAAGCAATGTTTTTAAAATTGGACTAGGTATTAAATATGTTAATTTATAATTTATTAGTCCAACAATAATTAAAACGTGTTTGAATTAATAATCATTAAATATATAGTTAATATTATATAATATATTAAGTAATGTTTTAAAAATATTATATTATAAAATTTATAAATTAAAAATTACATGTAACATTTATAGATTTATAATATTAAAATTTATAAAAAATAAGTTTCTAATTTTTATTACTTTGTAATGGTTGCTTATAGATAATTTATTTAAAATTATTGATTTTTTTATACAATGTGAAAAATAATAAAAATTGAATCGTATTCTTATATTAAACTATTTTAATTTTTAATTTATCATTTTCAATTTATCACCAGTATCTACTTCAAATAATTTACCTGAAACTACTAATTGATCTCAAAGTTATTTTTAAGACCATGAAATCCTATTAATTTTGACAAAATACATTGATAAATTGATATAATTTTTATTATAAAATATAGATTTTATTTAGACATTTAATTTCTCTAAAATAAGTGATATATTTTAGATGATAAATTACACTAATAATTATTAATTAAAAAATTGATGGTTAAAATTTTAACGTCTTTATAACATTTATTAATCAGAATATTATTTTAAAATTTCTATGGATAATAATAAAAGGTTTTTGAACTCAACATCTATTATGACCTTTCCATCTACCCTTACCTCAGTCTGTATTGACATCTGTGTGGTAAGCACATTAAAATTTATAAAATTTATCAATTATGTATATAAAGAAAATGAACAAACAATAAAATGATCCGAGAGGGATTACCTAATTTGAATTATAAGTTAACATGTGTGATAATAATATATTATTCTAATCAATATGTGTAATAAAAATTCATCTAACTTTTTATTTTAATCAATATGTGTAATAATAAATTAATCTAATAATGTATATTATTTTAATAATTTTTAGTAAATTTTATTCTAATAATATTATAAATTATCTCTAATGGTAAATTATCTCTAATTCTAATGTATTCATTCACTAAAACAAATTTATTATTTTGTTACTAATTTTTTTAAAGTTAAAACTATTATGCCAAATATTTTACGTAATATTTTTTTTTTCAATAAATTTATATAACTATCAAAAGTACAAGCAAATTATTCTATGCAAACAAGTCAGTGGGACCAACCTTGCTAATGGAAGATTTGGACAATTTACTTAAGTTCTAGATTTAAATTTTATAATTCTATGGTACATAAAAAAATAATTTTTATAAGTAATAAATATTTTTTTTTGACTAATACCTTAATTATAAAGAAAAATAGAATATAAAAAACATTTTTTTAAAAAATATTTTAAAATATATTATGATATTAATATTTTTATTTTAATTTCAAGTTACTAATTTGTAAAATGTTTAATATCTCTTTAATGATTATTTTTAAAATTAGCAACTTTACTATGTTACTTTTGGATTGAGATGAAAATAAGCCAATCAACTAAATTTTAAGTATTTAAGTTTAATTTGATTTAATTTATTTAATAAATAGATAGATTATTGAATAGATTAAATAAACTTTTTTATAAATTTAAGTTTGACTTATTTATCTAATTTTTTTAATAAATTTAAATCTATCTATTTATTAAATAAGTTAAATAAAATAAAAATTTAAATAAACTAAATAGTAAGCTTATATCAAATGATCTTATTCATTTTCATCCTAATTTTAGATATTATTTTAAAATTATAAATTTTTTTATTATTTTAAAAATTTATTTATTATTTATTTTTATTTTTATTTTTAATATTTTTTATTAATATATATTTTTCAATTTAACTTAAGATTCATTATTATAAGAATTCAATTTTAAAAATATATTATATATATTTTTTCAATTTAAGCATAATTTCAAAGAACCCTTTATTTTTTTCCGTCACTTTCTTTGTTTAAGATGAAGATTAATTAAACACTTGACTAATTTTCCAATCAAGAAAATTTAACACCTAAGAAGTGAATGTATTGTTCATTCACTTTATAAATCAAGATGGTAACCTATAATTTTAAAATTGTTTAATATCTTCAGAAGATTGATCCCAATAATGAAGCGATAAAGAAAGATTGAGTTAAGGATTAAAAGAATTATGATATATTAGAAAGAAAAACAGTTCAATTCGAATTAAGAATCAAGATGTATAGATACACAAGAGATCAAAAGGAAAATAATTGAATATTAAATGTAAAGTCTTATCATCAGAATGTTGAAAGAAACCAAGAAGGTGAAAGATTGACTTGATAATTTGGACTAATAATAGGATCAAAATGATTCAGCTATAGTCATCACTCACTATACCAAAATATTATATATTACAGCACAAATTATACAATATTTTATAAACAAAATATTTTAAAAAATCATATAATTTTTTCAACATTTATAATAAATAATTTAAAATATAATAATTACTATAGGGATTTAATAATTAAATGTTTTAAATATGAATTTAAAAAATATAATAAAAACAAAATATTTTACAGCATTTTATTTGCAAACGTTTTATTTTTATTTTTTTTACAGTGATATTTAACTTAAATGACTTGAAAAGTATAAAACGTTTTAAGAGATTTATATTTTCTCTATTTTATCCTCTGGCTGGAAGCACACCCATCGTGCCTCTTCCTGGCACTCTCAGTGCACACCATCTTTTTACCAACCAGAACAACTCCAACATTCGATAAGATCTCTAGTGCTATATCAACATTCCCAATGGACTTTACATATTCCATTTTGTAAAGTGAATTTATTAGTGTCGATGACGGTGAGCGAGTGCTGTTAGGAATTGCCTTTCTTGATGAGAGAATCTTCCTAAGATCTATGCAGACACTTTCTCCTGATCAAGATAATAATATATGCTTAAGTATTTTTGTTTCACACTAGAATAATGAAGGATTAGCACACACAAAACCATTTAAATGAAAAAATAGAGAAAAGAAAAGGAATCCTTCCAATAGTGGCAGCAATGGCGACTTCGTTAGCTTTGTTGACGATGTCCTCCATATTGAATCGGTATCGTCGTTGTAATGCTATCTTATCTTCGGGATATTTTGATCTCTCATTCTTGTATCAAACATTAGAAATATTTCAAGGCTTGATCGTTTTAAGTCATTTTTTTTTGCATAGTTTTCAGACGTTTTCCTCTTTATCAAATTTTCCCCATCTTTTGATCAAAGCAAGTGCTACCTATTATCTTGTTATTTCCTCTTTTTGGATAGGTGATATTCACAGTTGCTAGTGAAATTTTGATGAAGTTATGTTTTTGCACACCAATTGTTTGATGAATTGTTTTCTTAGCTGATTGGATGAAATCATTTCCCAATTTTATTGTAACATAGGAACAATTTGCTAGGGATCCCAAGAGAAATAATAGAAATGGAGTTAATAGCATGTACTATTGGTAGATAATGTGGAGGTCACCATCCATGAGGCTTCTAGTTTAGAAGTGTATAGGAATTTTAATTGTATTTAGGTTTTATATACCCTATCATGTATGAAGGTTAAGGGTGCCATCTATTTCTTGTAATTTTCTTTTAAAATTCAGCATGTAGCATGGTTCTTAGGTTTGGGTCTTAGGAGGCCCAATTAGGAATCACATGTGGGGCAGCTTAGAGGAGTTTGGCTGCGCCCCTTTGATCTATAAATAGATCCTTTAATCCTTATTTTCAACATTTTAAATCTGTGAATTTTTCTGAATTTTAGAGTGAGGATTCTTTCTTAAATTATTTCTTCTCTCTGAGGCTTAGTTCTTAAAGAGAAGCAACTCCTTGTCATTGAAGAACTCTAATGTGGCGGATGCAAACTTATCTTCTTTGTGGCTTATGGAATGGCTCTTGGCTGGTCTACAATAGGTAGATTTAAATGTTCATTTTCATCACTTTTTTATATTTAAATTTACTTCTATGGCTGTGATTTTTGTGCTGAATTTATTTCTCCAAAAGATCCTCCAAACTCTCTCAAGGAGAGCTATATCTGTAGAGATTACTACGGTTAAAATTTCTGAAACATTTGAAGAAAACAAAGGTTTAAACAGTAGTACAAGAAATGGAGTTAATGACATCATTTCTAAGGCCGTTGGCAAAGAATACAATGATGGATTTTCTAGACATATGCTATCAACAGAAATTGTGGAAATAGTTGAGGATGGCGGGAGCATAACAAACAACAAAGATAGAAGAGTTGATGATCTTTTATGAGGCTGTAATTGGCAAAGATGACTTCGATGTATTGACATGGGCCCTTGATCATACTGTTTCTTCTGGTTCACAGTTTTTTCTTTGTTTATGTCTCTTCTCCAATCACATTGATTCCTTCGCCAGGTAACAAAACAACTAACCTTTTCATATTTTCACTCTCGTTTCTAAACGAAGACTTTTCCGTTACTAAATTAGTCCCTAATCATTAAAAAAAAAATTTTGCTGGGAACTTTTCCTATGAGAATTATGATTTCTTTAATATTTTGATCTGTTTCAAAGCACTTTATTTTTAAAATGTTGTAAAAAGATTAAAAAATTATATATTTTATAGCATTTCATTTAAGAAATGCTCTAAAAAGATATCTTTAGAAACATTTAGATGTCAAAATACCATAAAAAAATTAGTTATAAAAATTATATATTTTACAGCATTTTAGATAAAAAGAATGTTGTAAAAAATATTATTTTTTAATTTATTTTTATCATTTTCTCCTATTTATCAATATTTAGTACCTAATTGCATATTACTTCCGATAAATTTTAAAAGAAAGATTGAAGCAAAAAAGCAGAAGTAAAAGGTAGTAGTGGGAGTGTGAGTGTGAAAATGAAGAATAGGAGAAGCAGAGTGAGAGGGAATGAGGGAAATGAACCCGTTTAAATTGTAATTGAAGCACCAAGGAAAGCTTTGGTGTCAGCAAAATTTAAAAGAGGAGAAAGTGAGTGTGTGTTACAGTGGGACTAAATGCAGGAAGGAGAGGTTATTAACTTATTATTATTAGTGTTATTATGGACTATTATTATTTCTAACTCTATATTGCTATTGCTAGGAGATCACAGAGGAGTATCTAAGGGCATTACTGTATATTTTATTTGAAATGATTTGATGAATTGAAAGAAAGAGACAAAAAATAGAGAATAAAGAGAGATAAAACATGATATTATGATACAATAAAAATAAAAAATATCATATAAATATATAATAATTTTTTTATTATATGATATGTCATATTAGATTTTTATTTTACCTATTTTTTTTCATTCCAAAACCCCAATCTTTTCCTAAATCTAATTCCTGATGGTTGTAGGTATCTTTGTTAACTATTCTTACACTTCTGTGTTCAGAAAATGGTAGCGTGTGCAGAATTTAACTAGATATAAAAAGAAGTGATTTTAAAAGAAACATAGCACCCTTGGCTATAAGACCACAAATTAAGAAAAACTGAAAACATCAAGTCACTGATCAAACTGTTTAAATATTAGACAAGTCGAAAAAGAAAGCCATTATTTGGTGAATAGAAAGAAGCAGTTTATCTAACTTGCTTCCTGAGTTTAACAGTTTATTTATATTCCACAGCGCAATTTTTATAACAGTCACTCTAGAACAAAAAGAACCTGAGATAAACTACAAGAACTTGGAAGAGCAAAACATGCAAATTAGCACTAAACTTGTCCAGTAAAATTGCAGTAGTAACATATTAAAGTTCACAACTTCTTATGTCCTAGTAAACAAATGAGAGAACAAATGAAAAGAAAAGAAAAGGCATGGTTAACATTACCTTTTTCCTCCTCTAAACCTCCAATAAGACTATGTTTCTTGCATTTTGAATGTAGATCAGTGAGAAGTCCACTGAGAAATGATTTATCCTGTTACAGTCCAATCTTGGAAAACAGGAAGAAACTACTGTATAAAGACAACAACGGTCTTTCACTAAACATGGAAATTATATTTTTCCTAATTTTTACAAAACACTAAACCTTGCAAACTCATGGGTGCCAAAAAATTGGAAAGCAAAAACATAGGCAAATAGTATTATTCTTATTCAAAAGAATGCACAAGTTACCCCTCCATTTGACAATGCAATGGCCATGGTATGAGTGACTTCCATCACCCACAAGAGAGGGTTCCACATAAAGCCCAAAAAGTTTAGCACTTTACTGTCCCGTTTGAGACAATACAATAATAGTAAATATTAAAAGATGTAACGTATGGAATAAGTGATTGATTAAGACCGAAATTGTAGAAGGCAGAAGGAAATGAATGAATTTATAATTGTCTTCTTTTCTTCCAATTTGTTAAGGCCAAAAATTGCAACCTCTTTTGACCTTCCTCATTAGTGAGACCATCTGGAGCAGCAGTTCAATTCTCGGAACACCTCATCAACTGGTATTCTCTCCTGTAACACAACCATATTATCTTGTAACTAGAAACATATAACAGCACAAATAGAAAGAAAGAAACAAAGTAGAGGAAACAAACGAGAACAGTTTATATCAAAAGAACAATAATAAAATTTTCAAGTATATAAATTATCATAGCATATTATTTGCTTTAGTCTAAACTATGATTCCATTCTTGTAAGGCGCATAGTCCTGTCTTAGAAAGTTGACACAGGTTTAAAAGACATAAGAATTTTACTGTGGTCCGTGTCAATGTGACATGACTACTTTCTTTAGCACCTTGCGAATAGTTGAAAATAGATCCTTCATAATAAGCCACAAGGAATTGGATAATAAAAAGGCAATAGGCCTAAATTAGGAAGTATTAACAAGACAATGGTCATTTCATTATGGCAAAAGTCCTTTCATAATTATGTTATTCACTCCTTAGTCTGGCAATGGATTTCAAGAATAAATAAATAAATAAATGAATAAAGCATTAGAAAGTACATATCATGATGCTATATGAGAGGAATCTTCTACAAGCCTTCTCTAATTACCTTGTTTCCATCATCAACAAAATTAACAACATTACTGGAATTCATAATGATATCTTCCCCTATCGCGCAAGAAAGGATCTTTTGTAAAACAATTTGACTAATAACTCTAGTGACAGGAAACCCATGTTCCACTGCAGGAGTGAATGTGTCAAACTTGACATACCTGTACCTGATTACCAACTACATATCAATTCATGGTACCCACCAGTAAAATTTCACAAAAAAAATATATTTAGAAAACCTTTTTTTTGATAATTTGATATTAAGGAAATAAGACTGTTGTTTGAGAAAGAAAGGGTAATTTACATTAACAAAATTCCCCTTTGCATGTTTGCTAGAAGCCTTTGCCAAACTTTACAAATGAGGGATGGACTCACTAAGTTTAATTAATCTCATTAGCAAATAGGATGTTAATCGATTATTAACTAAAACCATCGACACAAACATTGTTAAATATTTGAATTTGCATCCAATGGTGTTTGACACCTTCGAATAAGCCCACTATTCATCTGGTGCTTTATTAAGTTTTCTCACTTTTGGTTTTACCACAAGTTTCTAACCAAACCAACTATCAAGCCTTGATAGTCAATTATGGAAAATAGGTTCCAAACACCATTTGTCCTAAAGTTGCCAAAAATTGATACATCTTCCATAAATATACAACTCAGTTGAAACTAAATAACAAGAATTTTTTGTGGGTTCAGTACCTTAACTGCCTGTTCATTTCCATTTTAACATATATTAAACTAGCAAACTCTCAATTTAGTTCTTGAGATTGTATGAGGAAAATATTTTAGTTCATAGGATTTTAAAAACTCTTCCGTTACTGAGGGGAAATCTCTTCTTCCAACGTGTGTCACCGGCAATATCACACATGCAATCTTCCAAGCAAAATTGTTTGCACTCTTGTTGATCGAGAATAAGATTGTATCTTTTCATAGTCTCCGAAAGGAAAATTAAAATATTTTAATTCTTACGTTTCATATAGTTCTTGTGGCTGAGCTTGAAAATCTGCTCCACAAAAGATGGTGAAATTAGGTTGACATTCACCAAATTCATTACTTGGGTCTACAAACGAATAACCATAAGGGAATTGGCCAGTAGGCCTTTGATTTTTGCATGGAGCAGTAGCTATTATAGCCACAGAAATCTCTACTGTATTCATTCAGTAATACATTGCATATGTCGCGAGGAACATACCTCAAAATTCTCCACCCTCGCGAAGCGTTAAGGTGCCTTGGATGAGCATAATAACGATATCTATTTTATATTTTTGTTATATTAAAAATTTCTTACTAGTTTATTATTTTATCATATAAAACTTTTAATATGTAAATATTGTAACATCTTGATATCTGTTTTATATTTTTGTTATATAAAAAATTCATCATTAATTTATTATTTTATGATATGAAAATTTTAATATAAAATATTTTTACTAAAAATATGGTACAATTTTATTAATAAAAATTAAGGATTTTATAACAAATTTTTACGTCGACTATTAGACAATCGGTATAAAAATTTATACGGTGACAATATTGTAATTAAAAAATAAATTTATTATATCAATTGTAAAATAATGGATTTAAAAAAGATTTTACTTCGATTGTCTATTTAACCGAGTTAATAAAATTAATCTACATCAGTTATAGCTATTAACTGATGTAAAATGGTTTCATTTTCATTCAGCCTGTATGCTCGCACGACAATGTAAACGGAAAATTTTGACCTTTTTTCTTTCTTTTTTCTGGTCATCTGGGATGCATTTCCTCTTCTCCAACATTGATGGGCAAAAACCCTTGGTCTTACCATCTCAATGCTTTGATTCCCCTGACGCTCCCTCTCATGGTTCTACCTAACCAACATCGCTTTACTCTTGGACTCTCAAGAAGGAATCATCCACTATAACCACCAAAACGACATCGTTCAATGACTGTGCAAGTTGCTCATGATGACCAAAACCTACACTCTTCCCCTTCAATCCCTTCACTCTCTCAAATAGGACCTTGGTCTTCTTGATTCTTCCAACAAAAACCAACTCCCCAAATTCTCTAACAAATTTCACCTCATTCACGCCTCCAATGACATCGTTTCGATTGGGCTAAAAAATCAATTCGAGAAATTCGCAATTTCATGTTGTAGGAGAGTAACGAGTGTGAGATCTAGTATATGCTTTCCCCCTTCTCCTTCAGTTTTCTCCTTGCACTCAAACTTGATCGTTTCATCATTACTCATGATGGTAAGTTTCTTTTTTTTTTTTTTTATTCTCTCTCTATCTCTATTGATTTACACATTTTTTTGATTACCTACTTTGGCTTTAGGAGTGATTTTTCCTTTGAATTGTCATATCTAGCTTTACCTTAAAGTTATGAGTCGTTGACTTGTTGTGTGGTAGATAAGGTTCGGTACTATAATTTTCCCATTTGATTTTCAACACATGTATGTTAATTTGTTTCTTTTTATTTTTATAATTTTCGTAAAAAAAAAAAGAATAGTATTCATTGAGGAGAGCATGATTAGATTTTTTTTTCCTTCTAGATAAGCAACTTGCTTATTACTTTGTATGCTATTATAGTTCTCTTGTGTTAATCTAGTTATTTTTATTTTATTAGTTTGAAAATAGGATGCGATTGCTTATTACTTTGTATGTTATTATAGTTCTGTTGTGTTTATCTAGTTATTTTTATTTTATTAGTTTGAAAATAGGATGCGATACCTTCTGAGTTTGAGATTTTGGTTTTTTCTTTTCCTTTGATAAAATAATTTTTAATATTTTTTTTTGAATTTTTATATGCTTTATTTCTTTAATGTTCTCTTTTCATATAAGAATTCTATTATTTTATTGGAAAATAAAATCTTAATATATTTACTAAAATTGCAACATATAATTATAATATGCACTCATGTCTCATAATATTTGCATTGTCCAATTAATGTTGATTCAATTAGTAAGGATGAAAATATCTTGAAATGAATAAATTTTTCATATTTCAAAAGAATGTTTTTCTCATGTAATGCAAATCATGATTGGAAATTGTAATAGTAACAATACGTTAACATTAGGAGAAAATATTCATAATCACAACTCTATTAGGTACTAGTATTAAACAAATTGTACTGGTGAGAATAATCATTAAAAATTTAAAATTGTCTATGGTTTTGAATATGAAATGATTGGTCTTGCGATGCAAGTGTGAGGATATGATTGTATGTTAGCTTATAGGATTCAATTCAACTTGTAGTAAAAAGATTATGTTATTTTGTTTTTCATTCCACACTTTATATTGTCATGTTGAATACATCCCTGGTGAGATCCTTTTTTTTTACTTTGCTTATCCTATCCCAATCTCAACTGCATGGTTTTATATGTAGTTGTTATTACCATTTGTTGGTACTTGAAAAAATATTTTTTATGTGACCTTTTTTATTTAATTTACCCTACGTGAATGAATCGAAATGTGAAAACGATAATAAAACGTTTTGAGAATCAGGATATGATAAGATAAATGAACCCAACACAAATTGTGACTTGTCAGAGAGCACAAAAGTTATAAAAAAAATTATAAAAAAACGTGACCTTTACCGTGACCTACAAGTTATCAAGGATTCTTCTTTATCTAAGAACCAAGGAAATCAACTCACACAGAGATGAAAACTCTCAACTAGAAAAAAATATTATTCATCCAAATCTATTTACATTGAATCCCTAAACCACATTATATAGAAAACCTAATTATCCTAGATTGAAAGAAAATCTACTAATACAAACAAATAACAAATCCTAAAGAAATCCTAGTTAAATTGCAAATCAATCTAAAATCTTGATTTGATTTGAAAATAATTAAAATAAATCATTTGCAAATTAATATCAAATCCTAAGATAATTTAAAAGAAAATCAATTACAAATCTCAACTAGATTAGTATATAATAAATCCAAATATTTGATTATGATAACTTTTCATGTCGCATTCTTATCCTGTATCTTAAATTGTTTAAACTTGTATAAGTAACATTAAAACTTTGGTTGTCTCTTCTTGGATTTGGACTAAAATTGCATATAACGAGTCTTTAAGTAGGTTTGAATCTCTATCATTTTCTCTTTCTTCAAAAGGATTTGTCCTTGAATCAAACCCTAAAATTTCATACAAGAAATCTTTAGATAGCCTAATTGGATGCCTATCATTTCCTATCTCTTCAAAAGGATTCGTCCTAAAATATAACCATTCACTATGCATATTGCTTGGATTTCTTTCAATGATAATTTTTTTTGTGCTTTCTTTTTTTTTATCACATTTTTTTCTATATATATATTTAATTATTTTCTCTTTCTATTTTTTTAACAAGGAAAATAAAAAAATTATAAAATATAGATAACACCTGATTTTCAAGAGCCTAAGTTCTAGTACCAGATGATGTGATTCACCTTACATGAATGAATCAGAATGTGGAAATGATAATGAAATGTCTTGAGAATTAGGATATGATAAGATAAAGGAACCCAACACAAACTTTGACCTACCGGAGAGCACCGAAGTTATTAAGAGAAATGTGATCCTTATCGTTACCTACTGGAAGAATCAACGTTACCAAGGATAGTTCTTTGCTCAAGAACGAAGGAAATCAACTTACACAGAGATGAAAACTCTTAAAGAGAAAAAAATATTATTCATCAAAATCTGTTTACATTGAATCCCTAAACCATATTATATAGAAAACCTAATGTTGGTGAAAAATGATGGCAAATGTACCATATCATTTCAAGAGTAAAGGATGAGAGAGTATATTTTTTCTTAGAGATTTGGTTCAAATAGTGATTTCCCAATTGTTCTACTATTTGGACTAAGTATATGTAAGAGTTGACATTGATATGAATCTAAATGAGTTATGAATTATAAATTCCATGTCTAAGAAGTAAGACTCAAGAATGAATTAGGATAACAAGAAAAAATTTCATGTAACAACTATCAAGTAACTATTTTATAGAAAATCTAGAATTCAATTCACAAAGAGATAACACTCAATTCACACCACAAATAAAAAGGAGAGAATCAATCCATCAAAATGTTAGGGTTAGAGTTCACCTAACCTTCACCAAAGTAACCTAAATTGTCACTTTAACTCAAGTTTTAAAAATATAATTGAAGATCGAATTCACTAAACTAGTTGAAGTTCAACCCTTTCCCCCAAATTAAAAACTCTAATTCCTTAGAAATTCCTAATTGGAGCAAGCATCCGGTTCCAAAATTTTCAACATCTCGTAATTGTTGACCTTTGTCATTAAAGTATCCTCAATTATGTTGCTCATATGAATTCCAACCTCTACACCAATTTTTCAATTTTGAATAGAAATCTAAAATCAACTACAAATGATTAATTCATAGAGGCATTAAGCACAAAGATGAGTAATCTATTTAGAGAAGATAAACTTAAATTAAATGCAACAAATTCAGAGTACAAAAAGGTTAAGGTTAGGATCCCTCTTTCCCTAACTAAAAATCTAGTTACACATAGTAGAAATGAATAAAACAAGAGAAGGAGAAAAAAAGATTATGCAAAGTTTCATGAAACTTATGAATCATCCATCAAATTTGTAGATTCTTCACTCTAAGAGTAGCACAAAAGAGAACTTGGGAGATAACTTCGTTTTGTAACCACCAAAAACTAATTAAATCTGAAGAACTTGCCTATTTATACATACTGTTTTGAAAAATGCGTGTCCAACATATTTTTGTTTATGTTGCCAACATAAAAGTGGTAGAAAGCATCAATTTTCCAGGCTTTTGTGTGCTCAAAGCTGGCCTTTTAACGTTGTTAATGCAAACTCCTATGACATGTTTTAACAAAGTGAATAATACAGCAAAATTGAAAGGATTTATCACAAAAAGATCTAGAAAACTATATTGTTCACAATTTCTAAAGGACATTCAAATTCTACTTATTTTTCTATAATTTATGTTCATATATATTCAAAATACTTGTTTTTCTTCAAAATTATCACCAAATAAGTGTCATATTTGACACTTATCACCTAATTGCCCTAAATTGAAAGAAAATTTACTAATAAAAATAAATAACAGATCCTAAAGAAATCCTACTTAAATTTCAAATCAATCTAAATTCTTAATTTGATTTTTAAATAATTAAAATAAATCACTTGAAAATTAATATCAAATCCTAAGATAATTTAAAGTAAATCAATTACAAATCTTAAGTAGATTTATATATAATAAATTCAATTATTCGATTATGATAACTCTTCATGTCGCATTCTTATCCTAGTTCTTCAATTGTTTGAACTTGTACAAGTAACATTGGAACTTTGTTTATATCTTCTTGGATTTGGACCAAAATTTCATATAATGAGTCATTAAGTAAGCTTGAATTTCTATCATTCTCTCTTTCTTCAAAAGGATTTGTTCCTGAATCAAATCCTAAAATTTCATACAAGAAGTCTTTAAATAGTAGGTTAATCAGATTTCTATAATTTCTTTTCAAGATGAGTGATAGCAATAGGTAGAATGTCAAATATATTTCCTTCCTACTATTGACATATGCCAAATACTTGACCTCAGCCTATATGGTTGTGAACTGTGGTGGAACCACAATGATCCCAATAAGGCTTCAGACAATAGCAAAAAAACATGTAAGAAAAAAATTATAGCATTTCCTTACTTGTTAATTGAAGCGTTGTACTATATTTTTTTATTTTTAAATTTGTCTACTTTTAGGTGGATTACTTGCCTGGAGATAACCCCTTGAAAATGTCCTACATGGTGGGGTATGGTCCAAGGTACCCAAGAAGGATACACTCTAGGGCCTTATCGCTTCCATTTGTTGGAGTGCACCTGGGAAAGATCCAATGTTTTGTAGGCTTCAATGTTGTTGGTGGACCAAACCAACATGATATGTCTCTAGATGAACAGTCAGATTATGAGCAATCAGAGCCAACTACTTATATTAAATCATCCTTTGTAAGAGCCATTGCCACGTGGCTAAGGTAGGTTTTTTTCCCTTTAAATGTTTGTTCTTTGGTTTGCCTAAGGATCTAATAATGCATTTAGCTAGACTAGGCTTAAGGTTTTGGTTATTAGGCATAATATTAGGAATCTTGTTATTGGAGTAGTAGCAGAAAAGTAAGTGTTACATTGGTTGTCTACTTAATGCCTATCTTTATTGTAGATAGTAGAGACTAACAAAATTGGTTTTGTTTTCCTTTAATAACTTGAGGGTTGCAATCTATTTTTATAACTTTTGTTTTTAACCCTTTCTTTTCCTGGATGGGGTTGATAAATCTTTAAACTTATCAAATAAAATAAATATAGACTAATGTGTTTTCTGGCTAAGTTTTTTTGGACAAATCTAGAATTTTTTTTTATTAGTTTAAAAATTAAGTTATGAAGTGTGGGTTGCAATCTGCTATCTTTTTGCTTTTGGTAATTAATAACATTGTTGTTTTCTATTGGAGTTGCTATCTTTTCCATTGTGGCCACACTAATTGATTATGCCTTTAGTATATTTACTGGTGGGCCGATGGTTACTTTACATTGGTTCTACCACATTTTTAAAGTCTGGTCATTTGCTAGTAATTATTTTTTTCATTAACTACTCCATGTGACCATGCTTGTATGTTTTTTAGGTAGGCTAACTATCTTAAACTTACTTTTCAATGTGTTTGATAAGCCCAATATGTCAATTATTCTAATGTTCTAATCTTTAAGAACTATATTGAGATGTTTAATTAACCAGTATAGGTGACCATGCTTGTATGCTCTTTGCTTAGGTAATGCTAGGAAAATCCCTTTGAGGGTAATATTTTGTATTTGAATTCTAGAATTCTATAATATGTTTTTGTTAGATTAGAGCATGGTTTATCATACTATTGAGAAAATAAATTTTTAGTTATTTGATATTTTTTTCTTAATTTAAGAATTTTTGGAAACTGTATAATTATTTTATTTATTATATATATTTAAAATTTTGTGGCTGTTAAAACTACCATAATATTTTTTTCCTACTTACTATATTGATTGTAGTTCAACTGATGTAGAAAAAATAAATTTTCTGCATAGATTATCCTTGTAACCAAGTTAAACTTTTTCTTTATCTATTATAGTCATTAGCCGATGTAGAAAATGCCATTCTACATTGGGTACAATGGTAACCGATGTAGAAACTAAGTTTTTACATTAGTTGAAGAACTGATGTAGAAAATTCAACTTTCTATCCCTCGCATCTATACTGTTTAAAGAATCGATGTAAATTATAAAAAATAATTAATGTAAAAAGATTTTTTTTCCATTAGTGTTTGTTTTCAAAAATTGTTGCTTAAACTGCAAACCTCATTCTAGAAAACAATGTAGCAATGAATATAGGTTTTGGATGTTGTCACTCTCCGTAAAATAGACAAAATACAACCATGTACCATAATATCACACATTATTCACATGACAATATTTACATTATTTTTTATATAGTAAAAAAGACATCCAAGCGATAGAAAGGTCAACAATGACTGAATCCCTTTTATACAAAACAAGTGCATCAGTATCCTTTGTAATAAACTCAAGCATCCAAGTAAAAAACATACAAGTTATAGAGAAACACAACTAAGTTTGTCCTTAATGCCTTATGGGAGCCTTCATAAAGTCCTGTTGTATCCCCTACTCTTCACCTATTGCAACCAAAGATCATCATCGAAATAGTAGTACCCACCTATCAGAGGGCCATAGTAGTGAACGCCTAACAAAGGTCGATAATAAGGTAAACTACCTTGCAATGACCACTTTTGAGATAGATTGTGGCTGTGAGATGAGATGAGAGAGTTGCTTTTATTGCTAGAGGAAACCAGGTCCATGACTGGCGAATGTTGGTGGAGCATGAAATTCTGATAGTGGTGGAAAAACTTCAAGTGGTATAGTATGGTTGGCTAGATGAATTCCAAATTGAGGATTGGGGATACAAACAACTGCCCAAAGGAGATATAGACTCATGTATTTATTTGAGCAGTGATGACGAACTCACATCCCTGGGCCCTAAAGTGCACTATTGAACATTACTCATCTTAAGGTACACTACTTACTAGAATCTAAGGTAAAGAACAATAAGTAGGAAATGTGAAATCTAAGTTTATGAGTAGGTGTTTATTGTAGGATTTCTTTTTATTATGTGAACCCTTGACTTGTTAAGTTTCATTTTAAGCCTTTATCATAGGATGCATGCTTAATATTCGCCCAATATGCTATTTACAAATAACATTCAATTAATCCATCATCATATATTCATTTAACACCAACACATGGAACCGTGTATGTCAAGATCTTGATCGTAATGCAAAGACAAATAAAATAAAATAAGTTTCAAAAAAAATATTTTTTTAAAATAAAGCCGCCACCAATTTTATTTAAATTAAAAAAAAATTGAAAACTTTTTTTATTTAAAAAAATTGTCTATGAAAATGGAATAGATTCGGAAGTTGGTTTTATGCATAGAAAAAGATAACAACTTAATCCCACAACATCCTTAACATATCCACTTGAAGGATGTTATCTTTAATCAAATTGTGTAAATTAATAATAATTTTAAAATATTTACTTTATATATTTCTAATTCATAAGAAGAAAAATAAATTAAAAATATATACTTTTAAATTAATACATAAATAGATAAATAATTAAATAATTAGAACAAATACTGTGAAAATTACTTTTGAATTGATGGTTTAATTCCTATGTCTGATACAATAAGGATTTCAAAGTCACATAATTTTTTATAAAATAATTATGATAATTAATTTAATAAAAAATAAAATTTATGTAGTAAAATAAAACTTCGTGAGTTTAAGATAGCGTAAAGCTACTCAATAAATCTCAAATAATAATGAAGGTGGCATCTACTACTCCATCATCATTTAATCCTTGTAAGTTATGTTTATTTTTTATTTTTATTTTAGAATAAAATAGTATAATAAATAAAGTAATTTTAAATTAAATTATAATACAAATAAACCTAGAGAAAAGAAAACATCACTCACAAAATTTAAGAGCCCGTAAAGTTATTTTAAAAAATTTTCATGATATAAATGACAACGAAGGTAGAAATTGTTACTTAATTCTTATCACTAATTATTGTACAAGATAAAAATATATTATATTTAATTTTAAAAAAATAGAATTAAAAATTACAAAGAATTAAAATTTAATTAAATATAAAATATTTTATTAAAAGAAAAATCTATTGTTATAGATTCAAGATAACATAAATTCAATCAATTAAATTGTACTATTTAGATGATAATAAAAATAGCGTAAGTTATTTAATCTCTATTATTAATTATTAAAAAAAGCTAAAATGTGTTATTTTTATTATTTTTTAAAGAAAAACATATTTAATGATTATAAATAAAATAAATTTAATTGAGTGTAAAAATATTTTTTTATCAAAACAAAACCAAATTACATCACATTCACGTTAGCATATAATTATCCAATAAATTTACATTATTATAATGATAGGAAGGTGGACTAAACTACTTAATCCCTATAATTGATTATCATGTACTAGCTAAAATATATCTTCTTTAGTTGATTCTTGAAAGCAAAAATGATTTAATAATTTTAAAGAATTAAAATTTAATGAAATATAAAATATATTTTTAATGAAAATTATAGTATATTAGATTAAGTTAGTGTAACATTATTCAATATGCTCGTATGATTAGAACGATAATAAAAATAGTCTAAACTACTCGATCTCTTGTTATTTATTATATGGATTAAACAAACACTAAATTTGATTAAATACATTCTAGGATTGATAGAAAAATTAATGAGATAAAAAAAGTAATAATTAAAATATAATATATATTTAAAAAAAAATCTATGTTGCTTATGACTTAAGTTAGTATCACAATAATGAATATGTCCTACCAATTAAAATGATAATGAAGGTAATTGTGCATAGATTAGAACATATATTTAATAAAATTACAAGAATAATATTTTAAAATAAGTTCAACAAAATAAATATAATAATAAAAATAAAAATAAAATAATCTATTAACAAATATCAATAATAAATACTATAACAGCACATGACAAAAATAACAATAATAAATTCTACATACAAAGTACCAAACAAAGTAATGACAAAAATAAAAAAATAAAAACATATCAATTACTGAATATAAAAAAGTTGATAAAAAATTAATCAATAATAAATCAGTTTTTATATTTGATATTACAATAAAAAATAATATCAAAATATTTCTAAAGAAACATAAATTAATACCACATATCAATTTAGTTAGGACAAATTACATTGACACATCTGAAATATATCGAAAAAGCAAACGATATTTCTTTATTTTTAACATTTTTTTAACCTTCTTTATACATATAATATTATAAGAAATTATGGGATGTTTGTGTAGAGTTGTATAATTGATAGGAGTATACCATGTTATGTCTTTATATAAATTAAGAGAGATTTGTGTAAGGTAGAAAAAGGAAGAGGTATTAGATACTTTTTTAATGAATCTTAAGGTGTCAATGTAATTTTACTATTTAATTATTACTAATTTTAAATATAAAAATAAAAATAGCAATAATATAAACACATAAAAAATAAACCTCTTTCTTAATTAAACCCAATATATATATATATATATATATATATATATATATATATATGTATATATATATACACATTTTCTCTCCTTGGTTAAACTAATCTATGTGGAACTTAACTTACAAATAACAAATCCTTTCTTGAGTCAAGCTATCTCAATCTCTTTTGAAAATTGGACTTGCTTCTCAATCTTCTTCTTCGTCTTTACTTCACTATCGTTAAGAATGGAGTCACCATTTAAATAACAAATGTTCTTCTTGTCTTTCCTTTCTTGTAGAATTAAGCAGCGTTTCTTGTACACTTTTCATATCTTTTCAATTTCCACATATTTGTTCCCATGTAACGTCATTTCATTCATCCTATGAAATAATGTTGATATTAATATTATGTACATACCTCACATTAGAAATAGTTTGGATTTTACCATTATGAAGTTTCAAGTAAACTTTTCCAATTCCCTCAACCTTCATCTTCAATTTTGTTCTCACATTGATATATTCAAAATCTCCATCTACTTGTAAAGTAGTAAATATGTTGTGATCATTGAACACATGCACATTAGAAATAGAATCTAACACCTATTTAGAATAATTTTTAATAAAAT
Source organism: Canavalia gladiata (assembly GCA_037954105.1). Classification (NCBI taxonomy): domain Eukaryota; kingdom Viridiplantae; phylum Streptophyta; class Magnoliopsida; order Fabales; family Fabaceae; genus Canavalia; species Canavalia gladiata. The sequence goes on along the minus strand of CM075658.1, from coordinate 20,486,650 downwards.
CATCATTTACACTCTCTACATGATACATTTCCCTATCATCTAAGAATTCAATTATGTGAACATTTCCTTTGAGTTGTTTAAGATTCTTCAAGTCTTCTCTCAACATTGGTCATGGAGACTGTATATGACATTTTTCTTCTTAGTAGTAACACTTCACCTAGTTAAGATCTCTTTCTGCAAACTTTCTTTGTTGTCCACCTTTCCAACGAGAATTATTCCTTCCTTTTTGTGAGTTCTCCACAGTCAGTATCTTCTCATCATTAGGATGATTGTCTCTTTGCATTTTTTGATCATCTTGAAGGATGATGTTACTTCATCTAACTTGATTTTATTCTTTCTAATTAATAAGGATCTCACAATTATCTATATGATTAAGGTAAAGAAGCTAATAAAGCTATTGTTTACTCTTCACTACTTATCTTTTCTCCAATATTTGATACTTAACAAATTAGGATGTTAAACTCATTAATATGGTCATGTAGATTACCTCCTTCTTCCATTCTCAGTGTGTACAAGTTTATCTTCAACTACAGGTGATTTATTAATAACTTTGATGCATAGATCTTCTCCAACTTTTTCCATATCTCCTTGGATGTTCTCTCGTTCAACGCAATGTACTTGATTGCAGGAGCAAGTGCTAATTGAATAGTAATTATAAGTCTTTTACTCGTTATTTGTCATCCCTTCATACCTTTCTTCCTCTAGAGTTGCATCCAAACCTTGTTTCACTACAATATCTTTTATTGTGCATTATAACATAGTGAAAATTTTGTTTTCCTCAAAGAGCAGTACCTCAAATTCTATCGCACTAGCAATGGTATAAAGTAGTTGTCAAAGAAAATCCACAAAATAATAAAAATAAAAAGTACTTCCAAGTTATTGAGGATGTGAAAACCTTTAATGACAAAACTACGTCTCCCACTTTCTTTCTTTGACACGCTCGTCGCAAACGCGCAAAAATAATTTCTAGATTTCCCCCAAACTATTGGTATAGTATAAGGTGCAACCTAGGTCATCTCCCAAAGACCATTTCATATTCTTAAGCAAATAAGGAGACAATTAGAACAAGGGGGTTTTGTAAAGATGTGATATTGAGTGCTAAACACAAAATACAGACTGAAATTAATTTCACTTAACAATTATCAACTCAAGGAATTCAGAGGCTATTTTCATAACTAATCATTGATCACTAAAATCATGCATTGTGTTTATCAACCTAGGATCATCTGGAACCCCTACAATGATCCTTGAATTCTCTACTGAGAAACCTCTCAGAATTTAATTGATTATGATCAACAAGATTTAGTAACCACTTAATCTTTTATCTAAACCAATTTTACAATCAGAATTCAGTTGAAGTAAGTAATAAAATGAAAACCTTCAATTCAATTACTTAATTTCTACTCTTCAAACTTTTGGAAAATGATTTACCAATCAAAAACCAATTATAAATCAATTATACATTAACCAAAATACGTCAACCGATCAAACTTTGATTAAAGAATAAAATTGAAGAATATAGTGAAGCAGAGTAGAAACCACTTAATATGCACGTAAATAAAGATCAAGACCTCAAAGTTAAAATGAAAATAGCTTGAATCCTTGAATTGAAACTACAAACCTAGCCTTCCATGAAGGAGGCAAACTAACAACAAAGAAAGAGGCAAACTAACAACAAATAAATCCTAAGCCTTCCATGTAGGAGGCAACTAACAACAAATAAATCCTAAGCCTTCCATGTAGGAGGCAACTAACAATAAAGAAAAGCTAAGCCTTCCATGTAGGAGGAAAACTAACAAGAAAGAAAAACTAAGCCTTCCATGAAGGAGGCAAAACTAACAAGAAAGAAAGAAAGGAAGAAAGAAAGAAAGAAAGAAAGAAAGAAAGTGGTATTGGAGTTAATCTCCAAAATGGTGTATGTCTCCTCTTGCAAACTCTTCTATTTATAGAGGATTTTTGAGGCATCATCTTCAGAAAGTCACCAACTAGGATATTACTTTTCTACCCTTTTCTTGCTTTCACATGGGCTTTGTTGAAATTGCAAAACACTTTTGAATTTTTGCCACCAATGAGCACAACAATTTTGACTTTCTTGCACCGCAATTTCGGATGTTCACATGTCCGAATTAGAGCTTGCCTTCTGAACAAAAGTTGTAGCCCTGGATCTTAGCTGTCCAACAAAGTTGATTTCATCTCAATATGACTTCTATATCTCAAGATATGGCCGGATCTTTGCACACTGTTCAAATTCCACGTCAGCAACACTATCTCATCTTTTGAGATAATTTCGGAGTCCTAAACATCCCATTTAGAATCTTCTCTTGCTTTGTAAATATGGACACTTCTTTAAGCTTTCATTCAAGATAGATTTCATGATTTTTGGATGTCTACAACTCCTATTATGCTCAAAATACTATAATAGTGTCATTTTAATCGGGTAAGCAAAGAAATTCAATTAAACTTCATATGAACCCAAACTCATAAAATATGACAAAGATCACTTAATTGAACATATAAGAAGTCTTAATGAGATAAAAGTGAGAGATAATTATTTATGAAATCTATGCTTATCAAATTCCCCCACACTTATCTTTTGCACGTCTCGGGCAAACTTAAGTTAAGGATTGGTGACTTTTTTTTTTTTTTTTTTTTTTTTTTTTGAAAGAACATCAAAGTTTTGAGTTGATTTCTCAAGAATTCACAAAATTTCATGAAGCATTCTTTCATCACATTTTTTGAAATTACTTAGAAAGGCAACTTTAATTTGAAAAACATAGATTGAGAAAGATAAAACCTCACATGATATACTCTGAATCTCTCAAGTGTTTGATTTGGTAAGTGTTTCTCTCAAATTCAATCCATGAAAGATGAACTATCATAGGCTTGCATATCTTCTACTTCTCTACTACTATGTACACATGCAATGCACAAATCAAGAGGTCTTTATTTTGGTTCTAACGGGATTAGAAAGATGAAATGATATATTGAAGAGATACAATGTTAGACCAATGAAAATGGTGAGGATTGAGAATTGATTGTAAGTGCAAGTGTGAGAAACAGATATCACTTCTTCAATTTTTTTTTATTTTTTTTTCAATATAATAGTTTATTTATTAATTTATTGCTTCAGTTTTTTTTTTTTCAACCATGATATTGATGAACACAACAATAATCTCCCCCACACTTATTGAAACACTTATGGTATGATAAATCCAGTATTCCTCACCTTCTATGGTCAGACAAAGTTGTTTTTTTTTTTATTTGTGGTGAGCTAAAAAGAAGAAAAGGCTAATCGGCTCAAAGGGCTGATCAAAGGATAAAATTATATGGTTTAGTTATTTGGCCAAGTGGTTTGTTCAAGAAAAACAGTGCCTCAATCATTTTTGTACAAATCATGTGAAAATGTAGCTTCAAAAAGAATCAATGCAAGTTCTGAAGTAACATATTCCATGGATGAAAATCACACAAGAAAGAAAATAATAATAAGGCTCAAAATCTCACAGGTAATATATTTATCAAATCTAATCTATCCAGTTCAAATATGTGTTGCCAAACTAATTAATCTCGAAATGTAAATCATTTTGCTTCAATTATTTTATGAAATCTAAAGAAAAACATACTTCCACATTCAATTTTTTTTTTTTTTAAATCATAAGATGCGTATCAAGAGTCAAGTGTAACTCCTTACTCAGCCATCTTACTCAAAGCAAGTTTATGAATCTAACCTAATTTTTTTTTGTTTTTTTTTTGTTTTTTTTTTTTTTGGGTTTTGTTTTGTTTTTTTTTTTTTTTTAATTTTAGATATCGGACCATCTTCCCCCCAACCTATCCAAGACATTGTCCCCAATGTCTTAGATGAAATTTCATATAACAGGAAAAGAAATGTAAGAAAACCATCAAAGTAAGGAAAAGTTATAACCGAAGAGTGGTATCTGGTTCTCTTTTATCTCTGCCATCCTGATTTGGTTGGTTCACCAGCTGCATTGCTTGACTGAGCTCAGATGTAGGATTTTGCAAAATCTCAAGTAGCTGTTCAACAGTTGAAGCAGATACTATGATGTTGCGCATGGATTGTGGCATGAACTCCTGCTCTACTGCATGATCTAAAACGGATATCAAACCATTATAAAAGCCATTAATATTCAATAAGCCCAAAGGTTTTTTATGAAAATTCCGATAGGCCCAAAATATAATGGTAAAAATTTCTTCCATTGTTCCAAGACCACCAGGTAATGCAATAAATGCATTAGAATTAACCAACATGTGTCTCATACGGTCATGCATGGTTGCAACCTTCAATTCAGTACCCAGGGTGAAGTAGGAGGTGCTCCCATTTTTTAAGCCAACACCTAAGACGTTACACCCCTTTGTGAGTGCAGATCCTGCAACACATCCTTTTAAACCCTGAATCCCTCCCCCATAAACAAGATTGATTTTTCTTGCAGCTAATGCCTTACCAAGGGTAGAAGCTGCATGTTGAAATTCTCCATCCTTTCCAAGGTTAGACCCACCAAAAACACAGATAGTATTGATCTTATCCATATACGGTGTTTCTGTCTTTTTTTTTTTTTGAAAAAATATGTCATAGAGGTGGATAATTTATAGGGACTCAATATCAGACAAGGAGATCGCTTGAATAGTGCGGGATCAGGATTTGGTAGCAAAAGTTTGAATTTTTGCTGCAAAAGTTTGAATTTTTGTTGCAAAAGTTTGAATTTTGGTTGCAAAAGTTTGAATTTTGGGTTCAAGGAAAAGGTGAATGTCAGAGGGGAAAGACTTTAAGCAGGGGTGAAAATTTAAAAAAAAACGGTGGCCCAATAAATTGAAAAGACAATGTAAATGACAAACATACACGCATGAGAATGAACAGTAGTTGTGATTGTGGCTCACATCTTCCTCTGGTTTTACGTCCAGTAACGGCTGAAACGCCTTCTAAGAGTCGAGGATGTGCTTCCTATTCAGTTTTCTTGTAAACTGACAACAGGGTCTTTTAAAGTCAGATTCCCAAGACTATAACGTGCTTTTTCCTTACGGAACAGTTCAAACAAATCAAGAAGGACTCCTTGTACATGCCCACTAGGATGCGTCTCAAGAGTCTGAATGATATCATCCAATGACTCCTTACTCAGTCCATCCTTTATGAATTGAATTTTGTCCTCTCGATTTCTTGAAACCATTCCAGGGTTCTTGCATCTTGTGTTACAGGTCCATCTTGCACACCTGTAGCAAACTCCAATTCTTTTTGCCCTTCTCTTCTTTGCATAGGAACTTCTTCCCATACCTGGCATATTTTTAACAAACGATTCTTGAAATTCACCTGCTAAACGTACCTTAGCTTCAATGATCCAACGGACATCTTCTGGAAGGCCTAAGAGTGTTAATGCTCTCAATCGTTCAAGTCTGCAATTGTAAATGTCTTTAAGAAAATTTCTGGGGAGAGTAGGGAACAAAATTTTGATCCTGGTGAGAGCTTTCTCCATTTTTTTCTTAAAACACTCAAGTTATTATTCCTGCAAGCTCAATGTGGTGTAATAGTTGGGATGATTTAAGAGGTGAAGAAGGAAGTTGAGAGATTAGTTGAAACTTATAAGCGAGGAATGTGAGAGAGGGAGAAAGAGAGAGAGAGAGAAAGAGAGAAAGAGAGAGAGAGAGAGACTTCTCTTGAATTTATTGCAGGTATGTGGCATTGTGCAAATGCACTTCTTCTACCGTGTGCTTTTGAAAACCTTCGAAAAATGGTTTAAGACGATGTCCATTCACCTTGAAGATTTTTTCAGTTACCTCATTTTTTATTTCAACTGCACCATAAGGAAAAACATTAGTAACTACAAATGGTCCTAACCATCTAGAGCGTAGCTTACCAGGCATAAGCTTTAGCCGAGAATTGAAAAGGAGAACTTTTTGTCCAACGGAAAACTCCTTTCTTGCCAACTTTTTGTCATGAAGAGCTTTGACCTTTTCTTTGTAAATTTTGGAGTTTTCGTATGCTTCTAATCGAATTTCTTCAAGTTCCTGCAATTGAAGCTTCCTATAGATTCCTGCTTGGTCTAGATCCATGTTGCATTTCTTTACTGCCCAAAATGCTCTATGCTCTAATTCAACTGGAAGATGACATGCTTTACCAAAGACAATCCTGTAGGGAGACATGCCAATGGGTGACTTGTAAGCTGTCCTATATGCCCATAATGCATCAACAAGGCGCAAGCTCCAATCCTTCCTGTTAGGCTGAACTGTTTTCTCTAAGATTTTCTTGATCTCTCGATTAGAAACTTCAGCTTGACCATTTGTTTGAGGATGATATGGGGTGGAGACTTTATGCATGACTCCATATTTGCGGAGTAGGGCTTCCATTGTGCGGTTGCAAAAATGAGTACCTTGGTCGCTAATTAGAGCTCTAGGAATGCCAAACCTGCTAAAAATGTTAGACCTGATAAAATCTGCAACAACTCGAGCATCATCAGTACGGGTGGCTTTTGCCTCCACCCATTTTGAAACATAATCAACAGCTAGCAGAATGTAAACAAAGCCAAAAGAGACAGGGAATGGACCCATAAAGTCTATACCCCATACATCAAATACCTCACAAAAGAGAAGTGGTTGTTGGGGCATCTCATTTCTGCGCGAAATACTCCCTATTCTTTGGCACTGCTCACAAGTTATGCATAATCTGTGTGCGTCACGAAATATTGTAGGCCAATAAAAGCCTGAGTCTAGTACTTTTCTAGCTGTCCGTTGTGGCCCAAAGTGTCCACCACAAGCTAGGGAATGGCAAAAGGTAAGTACAGACTGAACTTCATGATCTGGAACACACCTTCTAATGATTTGATCACTGCATGTCTTCCAAAGGTATGGTTCATCCCATATGTAGTGTTTGGCATCACTTTTCAACTTGGCAAGTTGCGATTTGGTGAAGTGTTTGGGTATTTCTTTTGCAACCAGATAGTTTACCAAATCTGCATACCAAGGATCCTTCCCGTGCAAATGATAGAGATGCTCTTCTGGGAATGAATCTGCAATTGAAGTTTCTTCACAAGGTTGCTGGATCCGACTTAAATGATCTGCTACAAGGTTCTCTGCACCACTCTTGTCTTTAATCTCTAAATCAAATTCTTGCAACAGAAGCATCCAACGAATCAGTCTTGGCTTAGCATCTGTCTTCTTCAGCAAGTATTTCAAAGCTGCATGGTCAGAGAAGACAATAACTTTAGATCCAAGCAAATAGGAGCGAAATTTATCTAATGCAAACACAATTGCCAAAAGCTCCTTCTCAGTAGTTGTGTAATTTGATTGGGTTGCATCAAGTGTGCGAGAGGCATATGCAATGACATGAGATCTCTTGCTAACTCTTTGAGACAGTACAGCACCAAGGGCATAATTAGATGCATCACACATTAATTCAAATGGAAGCGTCCAATTAGGTGGTTGAATGATGGGAGTGGTTGTCAACCGCTTCTTTAGTTCATCAAATGAATCCTTGCATGCTTGATCAAACACAAATTTGGTATCTTTTTGTAGTAGTTTAGAAAGAGGTTGTGCAATCTTGCTAAAATCCTTGATGAATCTTCTGTAAAAACCTGCATGACCAAGTAAAGAACGTACTTCTCGCACAGAAGTGGGGTAAGGTAGAGAAGAAATAATGTCTATCTTGGCCTTATCAACCTCTAAACCTTTGCTAGATACCAAGTGTCCTAAGACTATACCTTCTGTTACCATGAAATGACATTTTTCAAAATTCAAAACCAGGTTAGTCTCAATGCATCTGTCCAAAACTTTAGAAAGGCTTTCTAAGCATGCATCAAAAGAAGAACCATATACAGTGAAGTCATCCATAAACACTTCCATGCAACTTTCTAAGAGATCAGAGAAAATGCTTACCATGCATCTTTGAAAGGTTCCAGGGGCATTGCATAGACCAAAGGGCATCCTTCGATAGGCAAAAGTACCAAAAGGACAAGTGAAGGTGGTCTTATGCTGGTCTTCTGGGGCTATATGTATTTGAAAATAACCTGAAAAACCATCCAGAAAGCAATAGTGAGATTTTCCTGCTAATCTTTCCAAAATTTGGTCTATGAAGGGCAAAGGGAAGTGATCCTTGCGAGTAGCTTGGTTAAGCTTCCTATAATCTATGCACACTCTCCAACTGTTTTGTATTCTGGTAGGGATTAGTTCATCATTGTGATTTTTGACTACAGTCATGCCAGTCTTCTTAGGAACTACTTGCACCGGGCTTACCCAATCACTGTCTGAGATGGGATAGATGATACCAGCTGCCAAAAGCTTACCTACTTCCTTCTTTACCACATCTAGGATGGTTGGATTCAAACGCCTTTGTGGTTGTCTAACAGGTCTGGTGTTTTCCTCCAGCAGTATCCTATGCATACAAGTAGATGGGCTAATACCTGGAATATCAGCCAAAGTCCATCCAATTGCTTGTTTATGGATTTTTAAGGTTTGCAGTAACCTTTCTTCCTGTTGTGGTAGAAGGTTCTTTGCTACAATGACAGGAAGCTTCTCATTTTCCCCCAAATAAGCATACTTTAGATGTTCAGGCAAAGGCTTCAACTCCAAAGGAGGTGGTTGTATTATGGAAGGAAGAGATCTATCTGAGATTGAAATGTCTGCAACACTTGCATCTAACATGTCATCTTTCAACGAAGGTTGGTCTGCAACATTAATCCTGGAACACACAATACATGAATCAAATTCATCACATGTGCAAGTAAAATTATCTAAGTAATCTAAATCAAAATCAAAAAATTTAAAAAGTATATTGTCAATAGAATAATCATCCGTAAGAAGGTCTATGGCATCAAGTTGAAAGAGTGAATGATTCTCTATGGGATGCTTCATGGCTTCAAATATGTTGAATTGGATGATATCATCTCCAAATTCCATAGAGAGAGTCCCCGTATGCACATCTATCTTTGTTTTTGCAGTTTTGAGGAAAGGTCTCCCTAGGATCAAGGTTGCTCTATTGATGGATGACTCATCTTCCATATCCAAAATGTAGAAGTCAGCTGGAAAGATTAGCTTATTCACTTGAACTAGCACATCTTCAAGTACTCCAGCTGGATGTGTTGTACTTCTGTTGGCTAATTGAATCACCACACCAGTTGGCTTCAGTTCTCCCAGATTCAAAGATTTATAAACTGATGAGGGCATAACATTAATGGAAGCACCTAGATCCAGCAATGCATCACCAAATGTAGAGTTTCCTATTGTGCAAGGAATGGTGAAAGTTCCTGGATCTTTACATTTCTGAGGGAGGCTGGGTTGAATTAAGGCAGAAACATTGCGTCCCACACTGATCTTCTCATCCCCTTTGAGTCTTCTCTTATGCGTGCACAAATCCTTTAGAAATTTGGCATATTTGGGAATTTGCTTGATAGCATCTAGAAGTGGTATGTTGACTTCCACTTTCCTAAAAGTATCTAGAAGCTCCTTATCCAATTCTGCATGAACATTGGGCTTGGATTGAACCATTCTATTTGGAAAAGGTAAAGATACCTTCAGATCAGCACAATTTGGGGTTTTCTTCTCATCAGATGCTTCAAGTGCAGATCGTTTATGGCAAGCTTCTTTTTGTTGATCATTCGATGTCTTATCGAAGGCTGATGTACTTTTTTCATCAGACTTTCCCTCTGATTCAGATGGCTCATCAGAGATGTCTCCAGGTGTGGAGATAAATGCTTCTTTTTGGTGTGGATTAGTCTGATTGAAGCTTTGTTGCTTTAAAATTGTAGGGTCTGTCTGCACTTTCTTCCCACTTCTCAAGGTCATGGCATTCACACTTTTGGGATTTATGACAGGTTGAGAAGGTAGTTGACCAGAACCTTGAGATTTCAATTGGTTGACAGTGGTAGCCAACTGCCCAATTTGAGTTTGTAAATCCTGAATGGTAGAACTTACATTTTGTTGAAACTGAAGATTGTTGGTTGCTAATTGCTTCATCAAATCATCAAGAGAGGGTTCAGAAGCATTAGAGGGTACAGATTGCTGCATATGCTGTTGTTGTTGTCTGAATGGCGGTGGTTGGTATTTATTTTGGGAGTCAGATGTTTGAATCCTTTGTTGTTGTGGAGGACCATATCTCAAGTTAGGATGGTTTCTCCAACTAGGATTGTATGATCCAGAAGATGGCTCAAACTTCTGTTGCTGATAATGTTGAGGAGGCCTGTATTGTTGTCCTGTGCCAAAAATACCATTTACTGCAGCCTCAGGTGTCTCACTTTCTTGCAATGTTGGGCATGCATCAGTAGGATGATCTGCAGAAGTGCAGATGCCACATGTTTTGGTTTTGTCAACAACATTAAGTTGCTGTTGTTGTCCGATGGCCAACTGTCTTACGATGGAGGTTAGTTCTTCAATTCTGTTCTCCAATCGTGTATGGTCTGTCTTGGTGGTCATTTCATGGACTCCTTTAGACAAGGAATTAGTTCGAGAATTGAATTGCTGAGAATTTTCTGCCATGTTAGCAATCAAATCTCGAGCTGCTGTAGGAGTTTTGTCCATAAGTGCTCCACCACTAGCTGCATCAACCATGATTCTGTCCATTGGCATGAGTCCTTCATAGAAATACTGAATCAGTAATTGATCACTGATTTGATGGTGTGGACAAGTGGCGCATAGTTTCTTGAATCTCTCCCAATACTCATAGAGAGTTTCTTGGGAGTTCTGTCTGATGCCGCTAATCTCTTTTCTGATAGCTGCTGTTCTGGATGCAGGGAAGAATTTCTCCAAGAATAATCTTTTCATATCATTCCAGCTTGTAACAGATGTTGGATGTAGATAGTACAACCAGTCCTTGGCTCCATCATTTAAGGAGAAAGGAAATGCCTTCAACTTGATATGATCTTCAGGAATTCCTTGTGGCCGCATTGTAGAACACACAATGTGAAATTCCTTCAAATGTTTATGAGGGTCCTCACCTGCAAGGCCATGAAACTTAGGTAGCAAATGTATTAGTCCAGACTTCAGTTCAAATGGTGCATCAACATCAGGGTATTGAATACACAATGGTTGATAAGCAACATCAGGTGCAGCTAATTCTTTTAAGGTTCTATCAGCCATGTTCTTAGCAAAATATTTAAAACTATCAAAATTTAAAGATGAAAAATCACTACTGTTACTTTCTTGGTTATTACTGGATGAATGTCTTCTATGTGCTCTTTTCAAGTGGTGGAATGTTCTATCAATCTCAGGATCATATGCATATAAATTTTCAGGATTGGATCGGGTCATACACAAAAAGGTGAATTCATACAGAAAATCCAAGAATGATATACCTAAAGTGAAAACAATTGTTAGAAAGATTAAAATTTTTATACAAACTCCTAAATGAGCCTAGGAAATTAAAATGGTCCCTGGCAACGGCGCCAAATTTTGACACGCTCGTCGCAAACGCGCAAAAATAATTTCTAGATTTCCCCCAAACTATTGGTATAGTATAAGGTGCAACCTAGGTCATCTCCCAAAGACCATTTCATATTCTTAAGCAAATAAGGAGACAATTAGAACAAGGGGGTTTTGTAAAGATGTGATATTGAGTGCTAAACACAAAATACAGACTGAAATTAATTTCACTTAACAATTATCAACTCAAGGAATTCATAGGCTATTTTCATAACTAATCATTGATCACTAAAATCATGCATTGTGTTTATCAACCTAGGATCATCTGGAACCCCTACAATGATCCTTGAATTCTCTACTGAGAAACCTCTCAGAATTTAATTGATTATGATCAACAAGATTTAGTAACCACTTAATCTTTTATCTAAACCAATTTTACAATCAGAATTCAGTTGAAGTAAGTAATAAAATGAAAACCTTCAATTCAATTACTTAATTTCTACTCTTCAAACTTTTGGAAAATGATTTACCAATCAAAAACCAATTATAAATCAATTATACATTAACCAAAATACGTCAACCGATCAAACTTTGATTAAAGAATAAAATTGAAGAATATAGTGAAGCAGAGTAGAAACCACTTAATATGCACGTAAATAAAGATCAAGACCTCAAAGTTAAAATGAAAATAGCTTGAATCCTTGAATTGAAACTACAAACCTAGCCTTCCATGAAGGAGGCAAACTAACAACAAAGAAAGAGGCAAACTAACAACAAATAAATCCTAAGCCTTCCATGTAGGAGGCAACTAACAACAAATAAATCCTAAGCCTTCCATGTAGGAGGCAACTAACAATAAAGAAAAGCTAAGCCTTCCATGTAGGAGGAAAACTAACAAGAAAGAAAAACTAAGCCTTCCATGAAGGAGGCAAAACTAACAAGAAAGAAAGAAAGGAAGAAAGAAAGAAAGAAAGAAAGAAAGAAAGTGGTATTGGAGTTAATCTCCAAAATGGTGTATGTCTCCTCTTGCAAACTCTTCTATTTATAGAGGATTTTTGAGGCATCATCTTCAGAAAGTCACCAACTAGGATATTACTTTTCTACCCTTTTCTTGCTTTCACATGGGCTTTGTTGAAATTGCAAAACACTTTTGAATTTTTGCCACCAATGAGCACAACAATTTTGACTTTCTTGCACCGCAATTTCGGATGTTCACATGTCCGAATTAGAGCTTGCCTTCTGAACAAAAGTTGTAGCCCTGGATCTTAGCTGTCCAACAAAGTTGATTTCATCTCAATATGACTTCTATATCTCAAGATATGGCCGGATCTTTGCACACTGTTCAAATTCCACGTCAGCAACACTATCTCATCTTTTGAGATAATTTCGGAGTCCTAAACATCCCATTTAGAATCTTCTCTTGCTTTGTAAATATGGACACTTCTTTAAGCTTTCATTCAAGATAGATTTCATGATTTTTGGATGTCTACAACTCCTATTATGCTCAAAATACTATAATAGTGTCATTTTAATCGGGTAAGCAAAGAAATTCAATTAAACTTCATATGAACCCAAACTCATAAAATATGACAAAGATCACTTAATTGAACATATAAGAAGTCTTAATGAGATAAAAGTGAGAGATAATTATTTATGAAATCTATGCTTATCATTCTTGCAATCACAACTTTCTTTCCTTTTAAACCAAAGCTATTGATACCAATTATTGGCCAACAAAAGATATCCACCAAATACATACAATAAAAAAATAAAAAAAAAGTATAAAGAAAGAACACAAATTTAACATATTTTGATCAAACTTACTTCCATGATTCCTAAAAGGGATAAAAATAACTCTATTAAAAAAATATTTGATTATAATATACTACCTAATAACTCAATTACACTATCTAATGCATAGATTCTCTTTTAGGATAGGTATATTTATTCAAAAGTTAAATCTCGATTTGTAAGGGGATATTCCTCCTTAGTTAAACTAACCAATGTGAAATTTGGCTCTCACACACACACACACACACACACACACACACACACACACACACACACACACATATATATATATATATATATATATATATATATATATATATTACAAAGAGAACTTGAAAAACTATGATGATCCATATGTATTTTTTATTCAAAATGTTAAACATATATAAGAGTTAAAGTTAGTTAAAATAAAGCCTAACATACAACCCTTTAGTAGAAAAAAAAAATAGTTAAAGAGACAAAAGGTTTAGATTTTCCTAACAAAGTGAGAATGCATTCACACATTAAAGAGGGGTGGGGAATGATGTTGGAAGAAAATAGGAAACAAAACTAGGAAAGTGGAAAACGATAAAAGAAAAAGAAATGCAGAAGGGATGCTTAAGGTGTGACTTTAAATTCCTTCCAAAATTTGTTTGATTTTGACAACCATCATGAAGTGTGGTATGGTGGTATTAGTCATGGGTGATGAGATAGCAAACCAAAAATTTTGTTGGTGTAGCAAGGTAAAGTTTTGTTCTCCAATGGCTAAAGTTAAAGACAAGTGAGGAAAATTTCTTAAGATTTCATGCTTTACCATTGTTATTGTATCTATTTGTTTTATTTTACTTTAATTTATATATGTGTTTAACCATCTAAACCTTGGGTGGCTAGACTATATTTGACCTATTGTAAACACCCAATTATGTCTGAGGCCCCTTCCCTGTCAGTTTAAAATTTATCAGTGAATATTTGAATAAATTAAATGAAAAAATAAATAAAAAAGAAAATAAAAAGAAATATATATAGTAAAAACAAAAAAAAAACAAACAAAAAAGAAAGAAAAAAAACAATTACAATAAAAATAAAACAAAAATAAAAATAACGAAAATAATAAAAACCCCAAAATAAATAAAATTTGGAGTAAATAAAATTAAAAAAATAATAAAGAAAGAAATTGAAAAAAGAATTAAAAAAGGAAAAAATCCAAAAATAAAAATAAAACTGAAAAAATAATAATAAAAATTCAGAATTTGAAATAATAAAAAATTCAAAATCTGGAAACATGGAAAATAATTAATAAAAAATAGAAAAAACAAAAGAAAAGGGAAAAATGACAAGATAAAATCTAATAAAAAAATAAAATCCAGATTAATAACTGAATTATTGAAACGAAAAGTAGTAATGAAGAGAAAAGTATATATAAAAACAGAAAATTGGAAAATTGAGACAAAAAAGATAGTAAAAGGAAGAAATGATAAATTAAAAAAAAGGAAGAGGAGGGAGGTTCAAATTGGATGAAAGGGGAGTATATAAAATGATGCTCTGTGAAACAGAAGAGAGGTGGAAAAGAAGGTAGCTCTCTCTCTGGGGAAGAATTTTCTGCACTTTCCCTCAGGACCTTTGAAACTCACCCACGACAAAAGGCTGAGAAAATTCAAGCAAATCCTCTGTTCGTCAAGGCAATCTACGTTCAATCCAAAGCAGCAGCAATAATCATCGGATTACACCAGGCTTCCTCCTCGTCGCATCACAAGATCAAGGGAAGGATCAGGTTCACGAAATTCCAACATAATCCGATTTCTGTTGACGCCTCACAGGTTAGCCAAAACTGGTTGATCTTGAATAACTCTGCTCTGAATTATCGCGATAATCTCTGTGATTTATTTCTTTGTGTGATTTTGAATTAGCTTGAGTGCAAATCTTGTTTCACGATTGAGGTAATACGATAGAATAAAGATTGGAATCATGTGGATATAGCATAGATCTAACCGTACTCGTCATACATGTGTGATTGCTGTCTCTGCATGCGAATCGTATTGTATGTGCTTATCAACATGATGTTGCATCCGTTTGGCTAGTTCTAAGTCTGCATCAGTTGTTGTAATATTCAGAATCAAACACTGTGTGTGAATTTGTCTAAAAGCACACTCGAATTGAGGCTATGAGTATATGGCAAAAAAGAAACAATAGCAGGTTGTTAATACTCGTCGCATAGGCCATGACACATAGTCTTATGTGAGGTGTACTACCCTGTGTAATATTGATGAGGATCATAAATCGTGAACGATATACGCATCAACTAACATTGATCCACATATGTTTGGTTAGCATTGAATATATGCTCGCTGTTATGATGTTACAAGCATATGCCAACTAAGTACAAAAATCTAGGATTGTTGCCGATTAGCGGTGTGTTTGGCCATTCTATTAATGGGCTGTCCTCATTTGACTCCATGGACCAGGAGAAAGGTGATCTGAAATCTAAAATGGATCGTATAGAAATGGGCCATCCAAATGTTATGAAGCTTGATATGACACTAGTACTTGATATGAAGCTTCATCGTCTAGGAAGAGTTGTGCAGTGTACTGGTTCTCCTATTCTATCATCTGATGATTTGAATGGTCAAAAGCTGAGACACTGCGACTTTGTTTATTTTGAGAAGTTTGTGGAGGAATATGATGGTCCTGGGGAAGGAGGAAAGAAGTCCATCAAGATTTTGATGTTTATTGAGGGTTGTCCTACACGTTTGGGTTGTACGATTTTAGTGAAAGGAATGCACAGTGATGAACTAAAGGGGATCAAATGTGTTATGCGATGTGCTGTTGTCATGGCATATCACTTGACCCTTGAAACCTCCTTTCTTGATTGATCAAAAAGCAATGTTCTCTACCATTCCTGCTGTGAGTGTAGCAGATGTCTTGCCTACCAATAAAAAAATTCCATGGTTTAGCACCGATTAATTCAAGCATTTCATCTCTCGAGTATTCCACTGAAAATGGAATAATTAGTACTGATGAATGTGCCCAGCCCCTTCGTCGAGGGATTCCCTTTTTTAAATTTGGAAAACTATTGAGTATTAAATAGCTGCATATCCGAGTGGTGGGGTGATCATGCGCTTATAGCCACGTCTTGGGTTCGATCCTTGCTTCTCACCTTTTGGGTCCCAATATTCTAGATTCAGGGTGTGATATCCTTAGACCCCATACTTACCAAAAATTGCAAACTGCCCCCCCCCCCCAAACTCTCATAACTGCACACTAACCCTCAAGCTTCGAGAAATTCCAAATCTGCCCTCAACCTCCAAAATTACCAAAATACCCCCTCAAGCTTCCAGAAATTCCAAATCTGCCCTCCACCTCCAAAATTACCATTGTGCCCCTCACTTCTTCCAAATTACCAAATTATCCCTAACCTTTCCAATAATTCCACCTATGTCCCAAACCACAAATTACCAAATTACCCCTGACCTTTTCAATAATTCCAAATCTGTCCTCACATGTACAGATAACCAAACTGTCCTTAACTTTTCCAATAATACCAACTCTATCCCTGCCAGTAAATTACCATAATGCCCCTAGCTTTTCCAAAAATTCAGAAAATTAATAAAAAATTCAGAAAATTAATAAAAATACAAAAAAATACAGGAAATTCAGAAATTAATAAAAATTCACAAAAGTTCTAAAATTCTAATAATTCTTAAATAAATCATAAAAATTCTAAAAATCCTAGAAAATTCACATGAATTCCAAAAATCCTAAAAAATTCACGATAAATCATAAAATTCTATAATTCCTAAATAATTCATAAAAAATTCAAAATCCCTAAATAATACATGAAACATAAAATTCCTTAGTTGATAGATTCCCCCATAATTTCTAATAATTACTTGTGACTAGCCCTTTTTATTCATTGGTTTCAAAAAATAAAAATCTTGTTTTGCAACTCTTACTCTCACGCGATGAACTCTAAGCACGAACTGGTAGCTTTTTCTGTTGTTCGTTGTTTAGAGATTCGTATGGGTCCAAGTGCAGCCGTAGTTGTCTTCGGCCTTGTGCATATGTGGATTAGGGTTGCCTTTCCTTTTTACAAAATAAAAACCTTGCTCATTTTATTCATCGTTCTTCAAAAATAAAAATCTTGTTTTGCAATTCTTAAATTTCACGCGACGAGCTCTGAGCACGAACTGGTAGCTTTTTCTGTTGTTCATTGTTTAGAGATTCGTATGGGTCCAAGTGCAGCCATAGTTGTCTTGAGCCCTATGCATATGTGGATGGGGATTGCCCTTCTCTTTCAAAAGAATTAAGCCGTTCTCAAATATTACTCTTCAAGTAGCTCCGAAGGTCAAGCCTTCGAGCACTTTTCAAAAACTCTTTCAAACACTTTCGAAGGTCAAGCCTTCAAAACATAACCAGAACTACATAAGCCTTGAGTTTCCCATTGCACCGGAGAATATGTAGGAGCAGGATTAAGTCTTGTCAGGCTAACCTCCATCAAGCTATTTATTTTCACGTTAACTAAGGGATCAAATAATTTTCAGAAATCACACACTCGGTTTAAGGGTACTGTTCTTCGGAACAGGCGAGTGGGGTGCCTAACACCTTCCCCACTCGTAACCGACTCCTGAACTTAGAATCTCATCTTCAAGTTAGGATTTTTCCAAATCTTTTTCCCTTAAATAAAAATTTGGTAGTGACTCCACACAAATCAAATAAATCCATTTTCAAATTTTAGCGAGTTTGTCGTCTCGTCGGAATTACGGTTGCGACACCTATCTATCATTTTTAAGAAATTTTTAGTATATAATGAACCTATATGAAGGAAATTATAGAAAATAATAGATAACTTAATGAGAAAGCAAAGGAAAATTGACTTGGTTAAATGAAAAATCTGTAACTAGACTTGATATTTTCCTCTCCTTGTTTTTCTTCTATTATGTTATATTTTCTTAGCAAATCCTTCTCCCCCTCTTCTTTAATTTTTTCCTCTTCTTATGCGAGTAAAAAATTCTTTCCTTGGTTTTGTTGATGGTTTATATCAACTATAAAGGGAACAATTTTTTCTCTTTTTCCAAAAAGAATGGTTTGTCTTTCTAGCTTTAGCCATTCTTCTTTTTCTTTTTAAAATTAAATATGAAATTTAAATTTTAAATAAATTAAACCATTATTTTTATTTTATTTTAAATCAATTAATAAATAATTAATTATCAAAATTAAAATAACATGAATAATTATAATAAATAGATAAAGAAAGCGATGATGAAAATAGATATTCACAATATACATATACATAAGTCATTGTATCATTCAAGAGATCACATGACAATTTAAACATAAGTGATCATACTCAAATATCATCATCATAAATAGGACAATAATATTTACCTAAAAGTTCACATATTTAGTAAAAATCTTTATTTAAGCAAGGTCTTCAAAATTTGGATAGTATAGACTCTTTTTTAAAAATGTCTAAGATGACCTTATTATTTGTGTTTTATGATAAGTTTCTCAAGAGAAACCTACCCATCTCATTCTCACTAAGTTTCTCTTAACCTTTTGCTTTTCTTAAATATTTTATTAATGTTTTTCTCATCATTAATATTATGTTGGTTGAATGGCCCATGCCTCTCAAGTAGACTTTTTTTCCATCCAAACCATATAATTATTTTTGTTTCTTAAGATCCATTCCTGAGAGAGATGAAAAATTATATTTTTGTTAATTAAATAATTTATTCAATTATATTCTCTCTTGGTCGAATGACCTTTTTTAATATCAACAAGGTTGTTGTTCATCTTTCTAAGTCCTTGTGGCTAATATTTTAGAATTAATTCTTAATAAAAATGAATATTTGTTCCTTTATCTAATGAACTACTTTACTAGTATTCTTATAAGATAGGTCAAAATGTATAGGTCTTGGCTCACTAAATTATATCCAGGGTTAGAATTATATTTGTAACATAAGTTTTCCAATGACCTTAATTTATTAAATTTCTAACATCTTTTTACTTTTTGTTTTAATTTTTGGCCAAATGACCATTATAACCCTCCCAAGGCCACTTAATTTATTTGTATTATCTTTCAAGGTTACTTTTTTTTAGGTTTCAACTTAGCATGATAAAATATATAATTTTAATTATTTTTAATCTTTTCTCCCCTAGAGTAAGGGTTTAACCGAATGACCATATTTTCCAACCAAACCCTTTTAATTTATTTTTTTACAATTTAATGGGTATATTCTTTATTTTACAATTTGTAGAGAATGTTGATTTTCATTGACTTTTTGAATTTTAAAACTTGTTTCCACATGGATGAGGTCTTGGTTGAATGGCTCCCATATACCAAAGATGATATTTTTAGCAACCTTTTTCCATCATAGCGGTTAGATCCAAAGTCTAGAAACTTAATAATTATGATTTTCCTCGAGGTCTACCAAGCTCTTGCAAGCCCTTGTCCTTGATCAATAGTTTTTTTATCTTTAGTATAAAGTTTGGATCTTTCTTGCATTTTCTAGGTCTACAAGTCCTTTATCTTGTCTTATGGTCATAAAGATCCAACCATTACGATTTTGTATCTTCGCCCAATGAATGAAACTATAAGGTAACTAGGTCTCTAAGTTTTAGAGGATCAATCGAAGTCTCAAGCTTCTAACTGGTTATTTACTTGACTATATTAACAAATCTTAAGTGGTTTATGCCTCTCCTACTTATTTACCTTGTATGTACTTAGGAAAAATATTGTTACTATTGTATAACCATTGGGTAGTGATAACATTAGACGGATGGTTAAAAATTAATGTTTAAATTGTTCGTAAGAGAATTTAGGGGTAAAAATAGGTAAAGTTATAAAGGATCCAAGGTCCTATACTTATCGATAACTTTATACTTGTATTCTTAGCTTTTTATTTTTATTTTGCTTTATTATTCTTATCTCTTACACTCACATAAAATTCTCTTATTTGGTAAGCTCAAAAATTGGAATTTAAACTTCTTCTATAGATTGTTGGCAAATTTTTTGCAAGATTGACACTAAAGCTCTCAAATACCCTCTTACTACACTTATGAGTATAATTACTGTCGCAACCGTAATTCCGACGAGATGACGAACTCGCTAAAATTTTAAAATAGATTTGTGTTGATCAACGTGGAGTCACCACCAAATTTTTATTTAAGGGAAAAGTTTGGAAAAACCTTAACTAGAAAATGAGATTCGAGATTCGGGAGTCGGTTACAAGTGGGGAAGGTATTAGGCACCCCACTTGCCCGTTCCAAAGAACGGCACCCTTAACTGAGTGTGTGATTTTGAAAACTGTTTGGATCCCTTTAATGTGAAAAATAATTTGATGGAGGTTAGCCTGACAGGACTTGATCCTGCTCCTACGTATTCCCCGGTGCAATGGGAAACTCAAGGCTTACGTAGTTCTAGTTTGTGAAGGCTTGACCTTCAAAAGGTGTTTTGAAAGAATGTTTGAAGATTTTGCTACTTGAAAAGAAGTTTTATTTTTGAGAGGGACTTCAAGTCCACTCATGCACAAGGCCCGAGGCGGCTAAGGCAGCACAGGGACCTATACGGACTGCTAAATGTTGAACAGCAGGTAAACCGCCAGTTCCCCATTTAGATCCCATTGCGTGAGACCTAGAATCCCAAAATATTTAGAAAAAGATATTTTTTTATTTTTGAAAAGGATCTCAAGTCCACTCATGCACAAGGCCCAAGGCGGCTAAGGCAGCACAGAGACCTATACGGACTGCTAAATGTTGAACAGCAGGTAAACCGCCAGTTCCCCATTTAGAGCCCATTGTGTGAGACCTAGAATCCCAAAATATTTAGGAAAAGATATTTTTATTTTGTATTTTGAAAAGGACCTCAAGTCCACTCATGCACAAGGCCCGAGGCGGCTAAGGCAGCACAAGGACTTATACGAACTACTAAATGTTGAACAGCAGGTAAACCACCAGTTCCTCATTTAGAGCCCATTGCGTGAGACTCGAAGATCCTAAAATACTAAAAAAAAAAATTATTTTCGGGAAAAGAAAAATACTTCGCAATTGATGTAGGTCATAAACTAAAAAACCAGATATTGAGGCAATTGGAAGTTTAATGTAATTTTTAGCAATCATGGGACTTTTATGAGATTTTTATGAATTTTAGATTTTTTAATTAAAAACTTTTTTTTGTAATTTCTGGACATTTTATTAATTTTCTGAATTTTTTATATTTCCTGAAATTTTTTATTAATTTCCTAAATTTTCTATATTTTTATTTTTTTCTGGAATATATTTTTTTGAATTTTCTATATTTTTATTTATTTTCTAGAATTTCTTATTAATTCTGGAATTTTTATTAATTTTCTATTTTTATTTATTTTCTGGAATTTTTTATTAATTTTCTAAATTTTCTATATTTTTATTTATTTTCTGGAATTTTTTATTATTAATTCTGGAATTTTTATTAATTTTCTATTTTTATTTATTTTCTGGAATGTTTTATTAATTTCGTAAATTTTCTATATTTTTATTTATTTTCTGGAATTTTTTTTATTAATTTCCTAATTTTCTAGAATTTTTTTACTAATTCTTTAGGGACCTATTAGGCATTTGGGTATTTCCTGAAATGTTAAGGGTATTTTGGGCATTTCCTGAAATGTTAAGGGTATTTTGGGTATTTGTGAATGGAGGGATACATGTGGAATTAATGGGAAAGGCCAGGGGCTAATGGGTAATCTCACCATGTGAGGGTAGGTTTGTAATTTGGAAAAGGCCAAGGACTATGTGTATTGGCAGAGTTTTGGAAAAGGGCTTCAGGAGAGGATCGAAGCTAGGACCCGGGGTTCTGTAGGCAATTGGCTTAACCATTCAAGCTACCCAGGATGGTAATATGTTCTATGCAATTTAATTTATTAACGATATTTGCATGAATGGGTCTTTGGATATGGCACCAGGCTGCTCTGGAATTCAATAGCATCAACATACAGGGTGCGAGAATGAAAATACCAAGCTTATTAATAGGCTGGGAACCACGAAGGATTCATCAAAGTAGCATTTTGCAAATTCTGGCTCTCTGCATAATTGACCAAGTTCACATAGCAGGTTGTTGAGAAGGTTGCCATTGGTTTGAGTAAGCACCAACGTCAGGCCTAGAATCAGCATAACTATTGCTTGAGAGTGATGAACTCCAGGTGCAGCTGCTGATACATGGCAGGATGAAGAATCGATGTGGATTAGCTCTACAAAATGGTGAGATATGCTCACAAAAAATCATTCGTGGGATCTGTGAGGTCTGACTCGCTATCGGCAGTAATTATAGTCATTAAAAGAGCCTTGGAAACAGATTCCTCAGCCACTGCATATTCACATATCATGCGGTTTATTGTATCAGGAATGCAATACCCCAAGTTCACAACTCATAGCCACCTTGGCTACCAGGTACATGGCCCTTTGAGACTCTTGGTGATGCTGCACTGAAATCATTTTCTCCTGTACCAGATATGTCTCTGTGAGCCTGCTCGTGAATGGAAAGACATGGCTTTTGGAAGTAGGTGGTTTAACAGGATCTGAACTTATATAAAGCTCATCATCGTGTCGTATTCTTTCCATCTAACTAGAAGAAACGAATAGCATTACATATTGGCGAGAAGCACAACCATGAACCTGAGACACAATTCTGCACAAGGCAAATCTGAGGGAAGTTCATCTCCTCCACAACTTTGACACGGACTAAACTGGTCAAACAGGTAAGAAGTCTCCAACTGTATCAACATCTTCCTTTCCTTCAAGACTGAATCGAGTCTAGACCAGGGCCACCAGTTTATATTGACCATGATAGCTCCTGGAAAAGCTGGAACAGAAAACTTTATAACGCTAGCGTCGTATCTTTGATTATTGGACACTTCAGCTTGCTCAGACACTGGACAATCAAGCCTCCGATGACCATAAAAGGCAGGTTTAATAGTCAAGATGACCGCCATTGTAGTTTTAGGATCTCTTATGCCACTATACACATAAGGGAATAGAAGAATTCCATTTAGACAAAACTGATATGTGCAATGCAGAAGTTCTAAACTGTTTAGGAGCTTCACTGATAATCTGATATGAAAATACTAGTTGGATTTTTATAATGGTGTGTTTCCAAAAGCAATCAAGTGAACAACTTACAAGACTATGTTCAATGACCTGTTTAATACCCGAGTTATACACTTAAGCCTCTGTATATGCAATTTTGAGAAGAGGTGATAGCCAATGTCTAACAGCAGCGGTGGGAGGAGCCTTATTCTGTCCCAGTTTGAGCTATACTAACCAGAACCTCAAGCAAATTGTGGTAGATTAGCCAAGCTTACAATATAGACACGCATGATCAGAATCAAAATCGTTCACAGTCAATAAAAGAACTTTTATCAAGTGATGCTTGTAGATGACGGCTTCTTTCTTCCACTGCTAGGTAATTTCAAAATTCAGTTCTTCGTCTACAACAGCTGTGTTCGAGATGCAGAGAATAAAAACACCAGAAATGAATCCAATTCCATCTTCCCAGACTCCCTTTGATCCATCGAAGAATTTTACCCATCCAAAGACTCCTTCTTGCCTTCGACATTAAGCAATATTGGTATAGAACCCTCACTGGCCAGGGATAGGAATAACAACACAGCAGCTGATGTAAACCTTACTATAGCCAAGAACCTTCACTCTTATTCGTCTCCAATTGATCATTCACAAGGTTTCACAAGTAACTAGGGAATTGGCCATGAGGAGCACTTTGCAAAAGGAATCGAGCCAAATATCATTGATGCTATGACATTATTACTGATTTAGGAATCTTTGTTGACTTATAACCTTGTTCTGCAGAATTCTCATTTCCTTGTTCCAGAATCAATCATTTTTAACTACATATTGTGCTCGTGCAGGGAGAAGGTTCAGTCGCATTATTTCATAATTTTTGCAGTGATTGAGTCATATCAGGATTAACAACCAAATTCATAGTAGCCTATATATCTCATTTACACCAATGAATGGCTTATGAAATGTTCAAAAGAAGAGGCAAGGATTCAATCATATAATCAAAGGAGAGAGGATACAAATTCTAACCTGTGACCATGAATCTGCCTTTGATTGAAGCTAGGATGAAATTGATGCGAAGGTTTTTCCTTCTACCGAAGTAGAGTAGCAGAATGATGTTCAATCAAGAAATCTGGTTGCTCCCTTCTGGCTTGGTTGAGTCGAGCAGATAGGTGGTGGAAACTTTTCAAGAAACACCAATATTCTCCTTCTTTCCGCTGCAATTGTGGATCACCAATACTTGTGCGAATTTCTCTTCATGAAAATGACCTTGAAACCTCACTAGAAACGTCCATGACTCCCCAAAAAAATGGAGTCCAAGCCCCCCCTGGAAGACCAAGATTCAGAGTCTATCCCTCAAGAGACCAACCCAGCCTTTAAGAGAATTCCCTTCTCCTTTATATCCTCCCCGCGCTCTTCTTTTTCCTTATTTTCTCCTGATTAGTTAGGTTAGTTTTCTCTTTCCTTTTTTTTTTAATTTTAAAGTCCTATTTATTTTCTTGATCTTGATTTCAGTTTTCTGTATTTATTATTATTTTTCTTTTTATTTTTTGATTCTTTTAATTTCTATTTTTATTTGCTTTCTTTTTCTTTCTTTTTTTTGTTGTCTGTTTGTCTGTTTTTTGTTTATCTGTTTAATTGGGATTTATTCGTTAATCGACCTGAACTGAGCCTCGGACGTAATTGAGTGTTTACAATTACCCATGGATAAAACCTGATATTACACTTTTACACTCATTTATTATACCCATCACTTAGAAATAATTATTTTAAAAGCTTAGAAAAGTTTCAAACAAAATAATTCTCAATGAAGTTTGATCTTGAGTTTGGAGAAAAGATTCTTAAATTTTAACAAAAATAAAAAAAAGTATGTGGCATAAATATTTAAATTTTTTTAAGGAAAAACATCTTACTTGATGAAAAGTTAAGAGGTGAGCTCTAGAGATTTTGATGGAGATAACTCCTTCATTGGAGCTATGATCGTGAGCTTTCAACAAAGGAGGGTTTCTATGAGTTTTTATGTGTTTAGGCTTTAAATTAGAAAGCTTAAAGTTGGTGATTTTGGTTAAATGGAAGGTAAGATATGAGAATTTAGAGTATTTTCTTTTCTAATATTTTGGGTGTGTTTATGAAACAAAATGATAGTTACCCACCAAGATAACCAATTCTACCAAGTAAGGGTAAAATGGAGAATTCATTTTTAATTTTACTTAATATTAATAAATTAACTTAATAATCCAAGAATTAATCATGGTTGATGCATCTTAACCATGATTATATCTCTTTATTCTATTTATGATTTTTGTCATTTAACTTGTTAGGATTTATGCATATTAATAACAAATGTCGTCACTTAACTAATCACCTAGAAAAGTGTCATAAACAAACTTAGGATGTAAGCATTTAGCAGTAATTTTTGCCTTGCCCGATTTACCTTTACATGATTAAAGGTATTTTGGTATTATTAAAGGGTCATTAATGAGATCTCTAAATATCAATTCTTAGGTTTCTATCCACTGTTTAGTTTTATCTGATTATTTCTAGGCTACTCACTTGGGTTTAGTGATAGTTTGTTAATTCTTGAGAAATTTAGGTAGCCTATGAAATCTCTAAATTTTTATCCTGAGTTTTTCAATTCTATATTCATTTTAGTTCAATAGTATTTATGTAATTACCAGAGGTTCTAGATTATTTAGAGATTTCTAAACTTTTATCTTGAGTTTTTTATTATTTATTTGGTTTTAGTTTTATTTATGTCATTTTCATAATTTATTAGAAAATTCCTTACTTTGTTGATCTCTAAATTTTTTTTTAATTTTTCTTAAATTTATATTTTGATATATTAATTTATAATTCATAAAATTTAGCAATTTTTCTTAAATGTTATAAATATTCCATACAATTCAAGTGTTGCTTCATAGTAGTTTCCTTAATGATCAAAGAACTTGCACCATTTTTTTTTTTAATTTATCATCAATCTTATTATATATATAATTAAATGAGTTAATCTTTGATTCCCATCTTCATTAACATTGATTTAACAAAACATAATAAAAAAAAAGTGAAGAGAATGAAAAAACATCGTTATGTGCAATTCAACTTTATGCATATAGAAGGAAAGGTGAAAAATTGACTCTAAAGCAGCAACATAGTCGTTAAACATTTTAAAATATTTATAGGAAAAAAATTGTAAATTTTCTATTTTTTAAAATGTCCTTTCTAAAAACACCGTAAAAAAAATATTTTATATTTTTTAATGCTACCATTTAAAGCACTAAAATTATTAAATCATAGTATATTTTTATTTTTTAAAATATTTTAAAAAATTTATTTTAACTTTTACAACATTTTATCTATAAAATTAAAATATCTATTGCAGTAAACTATTTTTTATCATAGTGAATGATAAAAAAAAATACAATGATCTTTTAATTTGCAGGTAGAAAAATATGTGGCTATTGTTCTTCATAACATATATATGCTTTATAATCCCATGTTCATAAATCTCTCTAGAAATTTTATAAATTTCAGTTTATTACACCAAAATAAATTTCCGTATTGTTCTTTATAACATTTATATGCTTTATAATCGCATGTTCATACATCTCTCTAAAAAAATTTATAATCATACATCTTTTTGTTTAACTTTAATTTAATATTTTTGTTACAAATGTATTATTATAAGAATTTGAATTTTAGAGGTTTGATTTATGGATAAGTGTGATGTAAAGGAGAAAAGTAAAATATTAAGTAGAAAAACAAAGCAACTTATTGTTGCTTTAGCCTTTGTTATAACTAGTTAATTTTAAATAGTATTAAATAAATTAAAAAATATATATTTTACATTTTTATATTAAATGTTGTAAAATATATGTATTTATACAACGTTTATATTAACTAATTTTTTAAAATTTAGGATGTCAAGTAAATTATAGTGCTTTATTATAAATGCATTTTAAAGTATAATTTATTACAATGGATAAAAGTGTAAAACATATATTTTTTATAATATTTTAATAGAAAATGTTTTTAAAATATATCTTTTATAGCATTTTAAAAATATTTTAATTTATTATTTTGCTTATTACTATATTTAAATATATAATATTTAAAAATATTATAAAATAATTAAAAAGTATTTTAAAATATTTTTTTAATATAGTGATTATAAGGAATGACATGTTTTGTTATTGAAATTGGCAATATAAAGTCATTGGTTGATAATTAGTGATCATTTTGAAAATATATTATTTTTGTAATCCAAATTTTTTTTCAGATCATTTAGTGAATAAATTTTCTATCATTTAAGAGGTTTTAAAATAAATAATCAAAATTAACTATTAATTTAGTCACTAAAATCTTCAAATTATGATTGAATAAGGTTATCAATTAGAGTCTCAAGTTAACTAATTTTATATTTAGTATCAATATTTTATCTTTAACTCAATTGTTAATTTATTTTATAATTAGTGATATATACCATTTGATTAAATAATTTAGCTAATTGATGAGTGATTACTAATCAATCATAAAAAAGGAATTTAAAATCAATGATTGATTAGTATTAATTGCTAAGCTAAGATATTTATATATTGACGTTACGAATGAATTAGGTTATCTAACAAAAATTTATGATTTAATCTGTTTAAAATCTGGTTAATATTGATCTATTTAATAAATAGATAAATTTAATTTTGTTAAAAAAAATTCAAATAAACAAGATAACTTAAACTTGTAAAATATTCTATTTTATCTAAATAAAGAATTGTTTCAACATAGAAATTTATTATAATATATAAAATTAAATATATTTATATATTTTATTTATATTATATATTATATAATATTATATTTATTTTAATATATTAAATCTATAAATTTTTTAATCATTTATATATATAGACTCTATGTTTATTTATCTATCTTTTACATTGTATACTTTTAGATAGACTTATAGACCTAATAAATCTTAAACACGACAGATTTTAACAATAAAAAAATCTTGTTAAAAAATAAATACAAGTTTAAACTTCAAAATTCTTAAACAATCAAATTTAAACACTTTAAACCTAGTCAAACTTCATTTATTTCCATCCATGTTAGTCACCAATTTATTTAATGAAATATGTTTTGTTGTTTATAAATTGTAATTGAATAATTTTACAACATACAGTGATTATACAATATAATATCTAAGACAAAAAAAATAAGTTTATCCTAATTTTTATCTTGAGTTGGGATGATAATAAAAAATATAATAAATATTGCATACTTTTTTTCAATTTAAGTTTAATTTTAAATAATTTTTATTTTTTCTATTTTCTCTCTTTAAAATAAGGATTAAGCACTTATTTGACTAATTGCTCAGTCAAAAGTGTCTAATACTTAAGAAGTGAATGTATTTCTTATTCATTTCACAAAAAACAGTAGTAAAATATATTTTTAAAGTTTTTAATTTAAAATACATTCACTTCTTAGGTATTAAACATTTGTTAATTTTAAGGAAAGATATTAAACACTTTTAAAAAAATATGAGAAATTTTTTTTAATGAGGTTTATAGAAAAATAATCCTCCTCCAAATATGAAAAAATTACAAAGAAGAAATGACTCCATTTTCTTTTTTTAAATTATTAAAAATGTAAATAAATAAATAAAATTATTATATTCATCAAAGAATAATATAATAAAAATTAAAAATTTTCAAGTTAATTTTATTTTAATTCCACACTATTTTTTATTCATTTAAATAAGATTTATTTTTTTTTCTATTTCTATCCATTTAAACAACTTATTTTTTAATTTTATTTTATTTTTCATTCTCCTATTTCTTCCTTCATATTTTTCACATCTTCCAAACATTAATAACTTATAGGCTTGTAAATTACTTAATCTTTCTCTCTTGTTTACCTATTACAATTTATCAATTTCCATAATCTAATGACAAGTTATGTAAAAGTCATAGATCAAATAAGTTTCAAGAAAACATATATACACAACAACACACAAACACCATACATATATATATATATATATATATATATATATATATATATATATATATATATATATATTGTTAAAAGGAACAACATAGGTTTCAACTAGTTAAAATATAAATAGTCTAAGTTCTTACAACTTGGAGCAATAAATGTAAGTCAAATTAAAAATATATCCATAAAAGATAACGTTACTCAAAGAAAACTAAAGGATACAAGGTAAGTTTAGTTTTTCAATTTCTCATTATTAGTCGCCAGAAGTGAAGATGACACAACCACCCTCTTCTTCTAATAGTATTGAGAGAAATTTATAGTCTTAAATGGGTCCTTCTCCACATCATCCTCATCATCACTATCAGCTACACTTTGTCTCTCATTCTCACCCTTATCCCTATTCTCTCCTCATATAAAAAATTGGTATAGATAGAAAGATCTTATACCAACTTTGCCTCTTGTAATATGGAAAAAGGTGTTAAAGTGTATATTTCCTTGGAGTTTACTAATATCAAGGTCCATCACAAGGAAAAAGCACGAGAAATGTGATCTTAACCTTAGGAACATCTTCTATATAAGAGATAGGCCTCTAAAATGTGGAAAATCCCAAGTAGACATGGAAGCAAATGATGACAAGTGGATGGATCCCTTCCTATACACTTGTTGAAAAATGGGAACTGTCATATTCATGGGCATCAACATGGAAACTTTAGGTGGATGGTGAATTAAAAATAAAGTGTCCACATCCAAAGAGTAGCTTTGCCTTAAAAAGTACTATGGTAATGGCTATGTATGGTTGTAGGGTGTTACACTCATTTTTTGTTCTCTTTATCTATATCTATCCCAATATTAAGGTGTGGATTGTGGATACACTAAGATAAATTGAAGAGGAAGTATCTTAGTCTCTAAAAGTATTATAAAGGGTGAATTGAAGAGGAAATATCCATTATCCAAATAGTAGCTTTACCTTGTAAAGTACTGTGGTAATGGTTTCTTATGGTTGTCGGCTGTTAGACTTATTCTTTGTTCTCTTCATCTACATTTATCTCAACATCAAAATGATGATAACCCATGTTGTGAATACATGGAGGAACAACACCATATAGGACAATACAACATGCATGGAGTAAGGCTATAGCAAAAGAATAAGCAGTATATATAAGTAATAAAATAATTCATTTATAACAATTAATAGATTTATCAATCATACAACAGAATCTAAACTACAAAGTATGTAATGCATATGTGCAAACATGTTTACTACTCCTTTCACAATTCTTTACTTCATGACAGACTCATGATCAATCCAAAATCTAATGTGTCTTATACCATATTATATCTTGTTATTCTTGGGCTTATCATTTATATATTATATTTCATGCATGTCAACCAATTCTAGAAATAATGAAAAGTATTGGGCAGTTTATTTCCAACACAATGTGCCCCAATCAAGATAAAAATATCATAATTTAGTACAAAATGAACCCACTTAATCGATACTGATGGTCTTCAAAGTCTTATTGAGGCAAATAAATTGAAACAAAGTAGTCCCAATTAAAAGGAGTAACCTTAAACTATTAGGAAGCTCAAACCTAGTTTACATACTCTTAGGCAAAGTTCCATATAATGAATTCTACTCCACTTCCATTACAAGTCAACTCTTAAATTTCCAACTGCCTTTAACAAGAAGGCAAACAAATTATTTTTCTATTGACAATTTCAAAACATCATTTTATAAATATAATGCAACTCACCAATTATTCAAAAATTACTTAATCATGGATGTCTAGACTCATAATCTCTTACATTTGTCAAATATGTATGTTTCATTTTTCTTTCAAGGTATTAATAATTCTCATCATATCATTAATTGAGGTTTAAAATGTCAAATCATTAATCTTCTAACAATGTAATACTATCATGCTTAATGTAAGCATAACCAAGCTCAACTAGAATTGTGATAACCATCACTTTGTTGATTTATCAACAAGAAATTAGTTATAATTACTATATGATTCATGATTATTTTATTGTAATTTCACCTAATTTATCTTATTTTTATTAAGAATGGTTACACAATTAGAGAATTATAAGCTAGACATATTTTAAACTAAAAAAAAGGCAAAAAGACATAAAATGAGCAAGGGAGGATCAAAATACACCTAGAGGAAGCCAACACGACTATACTAGACTCAAGCACACCCGTAGAACGTTTGTGATTTTTTGACATGGCCATGCAGACTTGAGGATGACCATGCTAGATTATGAGCACAGTCATGCCAACCTAGAGCACAACCTTGTAACATCTTAACTTTTTTGACATAGCTTTGTAGACCTAAGCATGGTCCTACCAATATTAAATGATATATAAATTGATCCAAGTCGATCCTAATGACGTAGAAACTGATTTCAGTCAACCTTGATGACATGATAGATGATTTAGAGCAATCATAACAACTCAAGAGGTGACTTAGGTCAAGTTGGTTTGCAGCAAAGAAACCCTATTCTACTTTATGAATGATTATATTTTTTTTATTTAATTGTGTTGTTTACTTTATTGCGTTTAATTAATTGATGAGAATTAATCACTCTTGTTGATTTCTAAGTTGATTAAGGGATAGACATTCGTACCATTACTTAAATAACATAACTACAAGGTAAATTGAGTCTAAGAATTTGGAGGATCAATATGGATCTTAGGCTTCTAACCAATTATTAAATTAACGAGTCTGAATGATCTTTATGCTTCTCTTATTTACATACCTTGCATCATCATTTGAGGTAGTACTTAAAGGAAAGAATATTACTATTACATACTCGTTAGATAGTAATAGAATTAGAATGGATGATTGAAAATTGATCTTCAATCATTCATAGGGGAGTTTGAGACTGAAATTGGATAAATTCATAAAAGAATCCAAAGTTTCATGTTTTTCCATAATTCAACTTGTACTTGTACTTGTATTTTTCCAGTCTCCTTACGTTTCTTATTCTTACTTTTATACTCTTATTTTATTGCAAACAAAACCCTTTTTTGATGAGTTCAAAAGTTAAAAATTAAAACTTCTTTTAAGAAATTTTAACACTATCCTTGTAGAAATGATACTAGAGGTCTAATAAACTTATTTCTACAGTGACAGATATATTTTCCTGTAAGTAAAACTTGGCACACTCATTTTTTTCATAGCACTTGCATCCTTATACTTGTTGCTTACACCCCATGCTTGATATCTTGCACCCATGTTTGTTGTCTTGTACCCCTATACTTGTCATATTGCACATCCATACAATCATCTTTGCATGCATGTTTAAAATATCTTGTACACTTATGCATAGCATGCCTATGCACACATCTTTGTGTTTTCTTGTAAACATCTTGCACATCCATGCAAGAGCCAACACATCCAAAAAGGGGTTGAAATCCAATGCAACACGATCGTATAAGGTTCAAGTATTATCGTGCTTGTCTTATAGACCTAGAATTTACAATTTGAAAATATAATTTTGTTTCCAATAGTTAATCTATTATGTGTAAATTATTAATAAAAACTCAGAGTAAAATATTTATAAAGAACTTCAAATTTCAAAATTATTAAAATACAATATAGTTCTATTCTAGAACCAAATGAGGTTCTAGTAACTACTCTTATACATATACTTAGGTCTCATTTCTTAATTGAAAAGTGAAGCATGATATAGTGTAAAGAGTGAAGATTAGACTCTTTAAATTAATCATAAGTTCTACTTTAATGCTAGTTCAAACTTCCCTTATAAAGAGTGATTAGAGTTTTGAAATGTTTTATTTTTAAAAGCAAGATCAACTAAAGAAAAATAATGGAGGATAGGTAAGGAGATGATGAAAAAAGCCATCTAAATTAAAAATGAAAGCAACCAAAGATTAGAGTTTTAAAATATTTTATTTTCATAAGCAAAGTCAACTAAAGAAAAGAAGCGGAGAATGAAAAAAGAGATGATAAAAAAAAGTCACATAAATTGAAAATAGAAGCAACTAGAAAGAGGATCAAATGTCATATAGCTAGTAATGTGGAGGAAGAATTTGTTTTTAAATAAATGCATCATGCAAATTTTTTTCAAATAAGATAGTACATAAAATTTACTAATTTAATGTTAATTTGAAAGTTCTTATTGAGTCATAGTATTTATAAAATTTTATAAAAAATAAAAATTAATAGATATTTTATTACATAATTTTATTTTAATGTGCAACATTATTTAAATATATATATATATATATATATATGAATTATTGGATAACATAAATGTAAATATTAAATTATTTAAAATTTGATATATTATCATAAAAATATTATTATGCAATTTAATAGTTAAATTGATAAATTTTATATTATTTAAAAAATTAATAAATAATATTAATATCTAAATTTATAATCTAATGTTAATGATAATAATGTATATATTTTTTATTATGATTTAATTTTTAAAATTATAAAATTATGAATAAAACTTACTAATAGGAACTAAAGCTTGTGTTATTTCATAAGTTATGATAAGTTTTAATTAACAATAAAAAACATGTGATATAAAAAAAAATATCACTAAAATTTTCTATATTTTTTTCAATATCAGTGTAACTGTTTTTTTAATATTTCAAATTTCTTTAATACCACTGTAACTTTTGGGGGGAATTTCAAACGCCCATTGGGTAGTTTCGTTTGGTTAACTATCTTTTCTCATTTGTCATTTATTGACTTCTTTACTTTCATTATGATTTGAAGATGAGGTGTTTAATGTGCCACTGGTTAATATTAACATATTATTATATATTCAACCATCATTTTCAACTTTATGGTAAATTTTGGCTTTTAATAAATAAGCTTGTAATAACAATGTTTTTTTAAACAAAACTGCATTAGTAGCATTCTCGTTGTGAAGAATGAAAACAGTTCCATCACATCTGCCGGTCAGCATAAACCGACCCGCAGTTTCACTATATAGGAGTCATGCTTCCCTCGGTAGACATTTAGGTTTGTTAACAATTCAAGCACACAACCGTCAATTATTGATGTTCAACAGTTATCTTCTCGTGGGAAAAGTCCAAAAAACAGTGAGTAATAAGAGCACGAGGGTCATTCACTCAATGCCACGCCAAAGTAACATAGATATTTTAAAAAGACCAAACCCAACAGATCGCCACAAAACCCTTTCTTTCCCAAATCAATCATAAAATTTCCTCACATGTCTACCGAACAGACAAAAGTTAATTAAACCCTCACCAATCTCATAACACAAGGGACAGTCATCACAGCTCAGCACAGCACAGCACCGGAAAACGTTCAAAATAAAAACTCCTGTGGGGCATTTTAGCGAACACCTGGAAGAAGAAAAAGTTTAAAGGCAGGAGTTAGAGATTGTGGTTGGGTTGGAGTGTGAGAATGAGTTTCAGGGAAGATAGCGGAGAAGGGAGGGACCTTCAGAAACCGTTCCTCCACACGGGGAGCTGGTACAAAATGGGTTCGAGACAATCCAGTATCATGGGCTCTTCCACTCAGGTTATGCGCGATGGCTCCGTCTCCGTCCTCTTCTGCGTCCTCATCGTCGCTTTAGGTCCAATCCAATTCGGCTTCACGGTCTCTCTTTACTATTACTTTGCTTCCTTCATCACTCCAAAAACTTAAAATAAAAAGGAATTGTTTACTGATTTTCAATTTTTAAAATTTTTTTTGGCACAGTGCGGGTATTCTTCTCCGACGCAAGATGCTATAGTCCGCGATCTGAAGCTCTCTCTTTCGGAGGTTTTTCTTTGTTTGTTTCTTTTGAGTTTATTATTCTTGCTGGTTTAAGATTTTTGGTACTTAATGCTTGGTTCGTTGCAGTTCTCTTTGTTTGGATCTTTGTCAAATGTGGGTGCCATGGTGGGAGCTATAGCTAGTGGTCAGATAGCTGAATACATCGGTCGCAAAGGGGTATGTTTTTTTTTTTTTTTTTTTTGTAGTGTTTGTTTTGAAGTTACTTTTGTAAACGAAAATATAGGGATGTGATTGCTGCGTGTTTTTGAGTGTTGCAGTCGTTGATGATTGCTGCGATTCCCAATATAATAGGGTGGCTCGCCATCTCTTTCGCCAAAGTAAGTGGTGGATGGTTTGGTTGGGATACTTTGGCTGGTTCCTCTTTTAAGCGTAAATCTGTGATGTTGTGGTGTTTTTTGTAGGATTCGTCGTTTTTGTTTATGGGGAGGTTGTTGGAAGGTTTTGGCGTTGGGATTATATCTTATGTGGTAAACTTGATTGGCTTTTTTTCTTTTCATCACTTTTATAGTTTGGCATTATTGGTAAGAATGCTGAGTGACAGCGGTTTCTGTACTGGTTCTTTTGTTGTGTTTAGGTACCTGTTTATATAGCTGAGATTGCACCTGAAAACATGAGAGGTGGCCTTGGATCAGTGAACCAGGTTGAAATCTTATTGTTGTTACTTGATGCAAGTCTTGTCTATTTATTAATGTGTTTTCGGTGTATTTGAATTTTATTATTTATTATTTTTGTAATTTTTCTTGCTCAGCTCTCTGTCACAATTGGAATTATGCTGTCTTATCTGTTGGGCCTTTTTGTCAACTGGAGAGTGCTTGCAATTCTTGGTAAATTTCTAATTATTTACTTGAATCAGTTTTTGTGGATGGACAAATCAAATTCTTAAAAACCTGGGTAACAAGTCAGTTTCATTAAGTTCATACAGAAATGCATGCAAGGAAACTATTTTGGTATGTGTATGTAGAGGGGAGGAACCACATTTAAAAATTGATTGGGGTAGACCATCGAGGAATAGAGTAATTTGATTGGGGATAGAAAGTGCAGACCCAATATAACATGGACACAGGGTTTCTAGAAGCGGAACCCAGCTGTAATAGAACATGTAAAATTCTTATAAAATTAGTGTAAATTACAAATTTTACAACAAAGGAGACAATCAATGATTAAAAACTGGGCATGAGTTGTTATTGACATAATAAAATGCAGATAAGAGTATTTGACATGTCCAATAGAGGTAAAACAAGGACATGACTACCATTTTGAAGTATCAGTGCTTCATTTTGCTCTTAAAAAGCAATGTAAGGTTTCATAGATAATGGTTTGATCTTTCAAAACATTAATGTCTAAAGTGTGTCATTACTCAGTTTCTGCAACCAAAATAGTTGAAGTAAATATTTTCTGTTCTTCTGCAGGAATTTTGCCCTGTACAGTGTTAATACCTGGATTATTTTTCATACCAGAATCCCCCAGATGGTTGGTATGGATCATAAGTTATGCATTATACAGATTGAATTTTTGTACCTTTCATATTTCTTGAGCTTAGAAGGAAAGAGGATTTTAAAATAGTCTACCCTTGCTAATTATCTTTCTGCTTCTATTTTATATTTTTGTTTTCCTGGCCTGGTTTGGAATTGGGGAAAAGTATAGGCCAAGATGGGGATGACGGACGAGTTTGAAACTTCTTTGCAAGTGTTACGAGGATTTGACACGGATATATCTGTTGAAGTACATGAAATTAAGGTAATTCTTAAATCATTTATGGGTGGGTAAGTTTTGCCTTCCAAGTCACATGTTTGATAGTAAGCATATATGATGTGCAGTTGATGAGTGTAGTTTTAGTATGCATTTAAGAAACGTGCACTGCTAACCTCTGCTTTTTCTAGAGATCTGTGGCTTCAACAGGAAAAAGAGCTGCAATCCGGTTTGCAGATCTCAAGAGGAAAAGATATTGGTTCCCCTTAATGGTATAATATTTTGCTTAATAAATTCTGATTTTATACACCATCTCTTCCCAAGCATGACCTATTGTCTCATTTATCCAAAAGGTTAAGCATCTAAACTTTGCTAACTGAGCACCTGCAGGTAGGAATTGGATTACTTGTTCTTCAACAATTGAGTGGTATCAATGGAGTTTTGTTCTATTCAACTACCATCTTTGCAAATGCAGGTTTAGTATCAGTTGTTAAATAAAATTTTCATTGTGTTTGATAATTTTATTGTTCTTTTTTTTGGGTGGGGGGTGTTCGGAGGATGAGAGGAGAGTGATTGTGTTAGGACCCAACCCAATGAAGGCGGGATTTGGAGAGTTTATGTTAGAAGAGGAAAAAAGGAAAAAAACGGGTAAAGTACAGTTGGGGTAGTTAAATAAGTCTGTTAGGCCATTAGTGAGAAATATAAATCAATAGTATGCAAGAGAGGATAGGGGAGTAGTGAGAGATTATTCTGAAGATTGTAATGGGGGGAAACCCTTGGAGGCATCGTTGGCCCCTTGACTTGTTCACAATCAATAACTGAAGTTCTTTCTCCCATAATTGTTAGTTTTCTCTAAGCTTTACTGTTCCAAGTTTCATAACAGATTGGTAATAGATAATCACTAGGGTGAAGGGAGTTTTGAAACCTTGAAGCCCTTAACTTCCCGTGCATGACACAATATATCATGGTTTGAGATGTTAGCTAGCTATACATTGGAAATTGTACCTGAGTGCCAGTGGCGTTAATCCCCAATTCATTAGTTCATTTCCATGACTCTCGTGACTGTTTTCTCATTCTAATGATGTGTATGACTGAAATGTAGAGATGGCTAGTTCCGATCTACCTTTAGAATATTTCTCATTGGTTTGGGTTTTAGCACTTGGTACCAGCAACTGATTTGTAGTTTTAGATGACTGCTGTAATACCTCCAGGTA
The DNA here is from genome assembly GCA_037954105.1 of Canavalia gladiata. Classification (NCBI taxonomy): domain Eukaryota; kingdom Viridiplantae; phylum Streptophyta; class Magnoliopsida; order Fabales; family Fabaceae; genus Canavalia; species Canavalia gladiata. The sequence goes on along the minus strand of CM075658.1, from coordinate 20,448,801 downwards.
TGAATTACCCTTGTTCTTGTTTTTGACTTCTGCATTGTAACAGGAATTTCATCCAGCAGTGCTGCTACAGTTGGACTTGGAGCTATTCAGGTTGTGTAATAACTAAAAAAGCCTAGATTACTTATGGTGTTTCATGTGAGTAGAATGATTGTAAAATCAGTTGTTTTAATCGAATTTCTTTTTCAGGTCATAGCAACAGGAATTTCTACTTGGTTGGTGGACAAAAGTGGCCGGAGGCTGTTGCTAATAGTGAGTATGAAGCAAAAAATTCATTACCCCATAACTATTTTCTATATTTATTGAACTAAAAGATGGATATGAAGTTTAATAGAATTTGAGATCTGTTATTACCTCTGCAGATATCCTCATCTGTAATGACAGTTAGCCTTCTCATTGTTTCTATAGCATTCTTTCTAGAGGTTGGTACTAGTAATGGCAACATCTTAATTCTCGTTGTGAAGCTTAGCTATGCTTTTAACTAGTTTATTTCATCGATACCAGGGGACCGTATCAAAGGATTCAAATCTATACGGCATTTTGGGGATAGTTTCTGTTGTTGGACTTGTGGTATGTTACTTGGGCTTGGTTAGATCTTCTTTTCTGTACAATTTTCAATTTAAGGGCCTGTTTTGGTATGAAAACATGAAACATTTTCTCAAAGTAAATAGGCCACAATGTTTGTAGTATTCGTCAGTTTAATCAATGGTATCTTTGCAGGTTATGGTGATTGGGTTCTCTCTGGGACTTGGACCGATCCCTTGGCTTATAATGTCTGAGGTATGAAATAATTTCAGCGTTCAAGACAAATAATCCAAAGGGTGAAGGATCTAGTAATTGTTGTATTATGTGCTATTTAGTTAATAACTACAGGTTTGCTCATATTTTTATGGTTCTGAAAGCACCATGCCACTTTTGGATATTGAAACATGGTTGCTTGCAGAACTTAAGTTAATTGTGTTCGTTGAATACATAGGTAAATCTGCACTTTTTAAATGTTTTTCAGATACTTCCAGTGAATATAAAGGGCCTTGCTGGCAGTATAGCGACAATGGGAAATTGGCTGATTTCGTGGGTGATTACGATGACTGCTAACTTGCTTTTGAGTTGGAGCAGTGGAGGTGAGTGTGTGTAATGCATGTGTTGTATGCTTGTCAATATGATGCTGACTTGTCTGTCTACAGGAACATTTGCAATCTACACAGTGGTAGCTGTCTTTACTGTTGCTTTTACAGCAATATGGGTCCCTGAGACCAAGGGAAGAACATTGGAAGAAATTCAGTTTTCCTTTAGATAAATGTTTTGGGGGAGGGCACAGGTAGTCTCTCATGTTTAAACTGGATGCGTCCAACGTCATGTATTTTTAAGTCCTTTGTATTTATCGTGTATCATTTTCTGTAACAAATAAATGGGAAAGTAGTCAGTGCATCATTTTTTTTACTGTATAAGTTACCGATGTAAAAAAATTAAAAAAAAAATATAGTAGCAAGAGAATGAGTGAAAAAGAAATGATGTATTCTAGTCATATCGTAGTAGCCGTTTAAATCACAAAATGCCGAGTCTATTTCTTTTGCGAATAATATTCGGTCTGGGTATAGGGAAGACGGAAGGATACTGTTGAGGCACCCGTTCTAAATGAGGTCACCAAGAAAGCCAAGTGAATAGGTTGCTGAACTTGATGACTTGAATTGTTGCATAATCTTCCTATTTGTGCTTTTGGTTTTAGCTGATTCTCTTATTAGCGAGTTATCAAATCCAGAAATAAAATTGTGTTGGTATTCAACTATAACAATGATATTAAGTTTTAGTTGGTAGGATCATTTTGGGCTATTACAGTAGTGTGGAACGATGATGTTCAAATAGAGGTAGGTTCACATCATAGAATTCAAACAGGGTTGAAATGCAAATCTTAGGTGTTATTAGCTGTTGAAATATACCATGTAAGAGAAATTTAACGCAAGGTAAAATATATGATGTGTGGAACTAAATGTCAGGCGATAAAAGACTAATGAGATAAAATTCAATGAAGTAAATATGCTAATGCTGTGGATTGAACCTATTAAATATGATACGCTTAGGAATGTATGCAATTGAATAGTACCGATAATAGAGAAGATTGTGGAAGCTTGTGTTAGATGGTTGAAGCATATTTTTTAAGAAGGCTTGAAGTTCTAATGAAGAGATTAAATTAGATAGAAGGTAATTAAATTGTTAGAGGCAAAGCGAGGTAAAATAACGCATACGAAATTTTTAAGAATTTTTAAGTCAAAAGTTTGTATATCGGTGATTTCAGATAGAACATTAGAGTGTCGTTTAATGTAAGTAATTGATTTCACTTAATGGAAAAACCAAAAAGGCTTGATTGATGTTGTATGTATTGTGGAAGCAAAGATATGTGCACAGATAGGGTGAGGATAAACTATATTAGTAACAATTTATGCAAAAATTATTTTTTTAATAATATTTTATAAATTAAAAATTTATTGTTGAATAATAAAATACTCATATGATGATTATGGATATCAAATTTTAAAAAATTGAAAACTTATAGGTATATAATAATATTATAATTAATATTTACTTTTTTAAAATTATATATGTTAAATTGAATTTATTTAATAAAACATTAAATAATTTTTAAATTTTATAAACTTAGGATAAGTTTGGTAAAATTAGTAGACAAATTAGTTTAAAGTTTAAAAATTAGCTAAAAATTAAAAAGATAAAAAAAAATTGAAAGATTAATTGGAAGTTAGAAATTGAAAAATTTAATGATTAAAGTAAAAAATATTTGATATAATTATTTGATAAAGATAAAATAATAACTAAAAATATGATCATTGGATTGAAGTTTAAGTATAACAATTTAATTATAAATTTTAATATTTTATTATTTAAATTAAATTATTATATTAAAAATAAAGATAATATTTTTAATTTATACTTATTAATAAATATTTTTATTAAAAAATATTATATAAATAAATTTATAGTTATTTTGATAATTATAGATTATAAAGAAGAGTGTTTGATAATTTAATTTATTATTTATGATGTATTTTTTAATATAAAAATTTTTAAATAAAAATTTTTTGAAAAAAATATTTAATTTGTTTTTATAAATAAATTTTAAATAATATTTTTATAAAAAAAATTATTTTATCTTTAATCTTTTTATCAACAAAAATTAAATGTTTTATTATAAATAATTTAAGCAAAATATTTAATAACTAAATTAGATATGGTAACTTTAAAAGGAATATTGTTAAAAAAATGCTAATAGTTATTAAAATAGTTATAATATCAAACAAAGTTGAAACAATTTTAAAAAATAAATAATCACTTATCTATTTCCTTTTGCATCAAGTTAAAATATACTATCAAATACATTCTACATGGTAAAAATTTTCAATCTCACAATTTAATTAATAACATTTTAATCTTATAAAATTATTGAATAAATTATCTTTAATATACATATGGATAATATATATATATATATATATATATATATATATATATTTATGAATTATGTTTCTTATAAAGTGTTTGAAAAAATTTTGCTGTAATTTTTTTAAAACAAATATTTTTGCTTTCAAAAAGATCATTAACCAGATTTTTAAAAAAAAACTATAACAAATATAAGATATTTCTCAATAATCTAAGACTATATTCTTCCCAATAATTGTTCATGATTTACAATAAATAAATACTATTAAATAGATAACTCAATCATACTAAAAAAGATAAATAAAATAATATACAAGAAATAAATATGTATCCACAGTAATAATGGTTTTAATTTTTCTTATTCATGTTGTTCTTATCTTCTTTCAATTTTCACTCTGCTTAATACTCTTTTTTATATATATTTTTTTCATTGAGATTTAAGGTAAGAGGATTTTCTTTTCAGTATTCCATGCATTTAATGCATTTTGAACATGGTTAAAATGCATCACTTGTAGAGGATGATTTTTGTGTACTTTCTAGTATGTTTGTAATACAATGTTACTTAGAATGTTTTCACTTTTAAATTGTATTTATTGGTTCTTTCTTTAAATATTTTTATTGTCAAATATTCTTGAGGTCATTTTTATCTTTTCTTTTGTTATAAAAAAGTATTGAAAAGTAAAAAATGTTACGATTTTACTTTTGTCCATGAGATCAACCATCTCTTATATTTGTACAAACCCTTGAGACAAGTAAATTCAATTTATCTTTGTATGCATTGTTAAGTTGTCCATGCATTGTATTTGCAATTATTTTTTCCCAAATAACAAGTATTGTACAATCTAGACTTTCTTAGAACATAGATAAGCATAACTAAATTTATTTAAAACATAAAATTTTGATTATCAAAAATAATTTTTGGAAAATCAAAGGTCTTAAACCTTTTTCCAATGTCTTGGTTTTAGTAAAACCTTAAATATATCTCCATTTTCATTTCCAATTATACGGAAAACTTTGATGAGTTCATGTTTAAATGTGACATTTAACAAGAATCATGGATCATGAATAAGTTTATTAATAGATTGCAAGAGGACATCAAAAGGATGGTGTAAAATCTATCTCCTTCTATCCTACCTGCATCATTCATTAGACTATGGAAATAGCAATAATTCTTTAGCCAGAATGCATGTTCAAAGGTACCTTTGGGTACTTATACTTATACAACACTTCCATCCACTTGAGCCAATAATGTCATGTAATCCTCTCACTCTAGGACTGCTTCTACTACTAAATTTAATTCTACAATGACTTTAAAGATGACCATGGTAAATCTCCAATTGTTACCTTAAATCAACCTACTTTGTCAATTATGAAGTGCACCCATTATCATACCAAAGGTATAGAATGAGTCAATCTCCATGTAGGATTCTTTCAATCAATACTAAATCATCTATATATCTTGAACATGAAGATGTAGAGGATGAAATAATAGAATCATTAAAGTACTCATTTGATAAAAATGGAGAGGAAAATGTTGTTTAGATAAATTCTTCCCTTATTTTTACTGTGATAAAGATGTATATTGTATACTTATTAAAGGTGTGTTTAAGTTGGGACTTATCCTTATTCTTATCTTTTTAAAGTTTCATGAATCAATAAAACATGCTTAAATTTGAAGGAGAGATGTCAAGTCCCATTGAAGATAAGTAGTTATAGTGAGGATGTCCATTATGACTTCTTGCTAGGGTGGGAATAAGTCAGATTAGGCTAGACTTTATTTAGACTTGTCCTATTTTAAAATTTGTAATACTGAACTTGAAGCTCTTATCTATCATAGATTATTTTTGTTCTAAAGGCTTGATTTATTTTAAGATCAACCAAACTTATAAATTTGTTCAAAAGTCTACAATATAATAAGAACAATAAATAGTTTTAATATATATATATATATATATATATATAAATGATTAAAATGACTTGTAAGTTTAAATCCTTTTAATGAAAATGCAAGTTAGTATAGTATTTGATGAATGATTTATACTTTTCTTGAGATATGTTTTGTTAATGTGACATTCTTACATGATCTAGGTGGAAAGAAAACTAAAGGCTATACACATATGTTAGATGTGTAGGACTTTTTAGATGGAAAACTCATGCTTATGAAGTACTCTTTAGGAAATCCTATGAAATGAGAAGGAAAAACTCTACTTAATGCAATTTGCAGCTTTATAAGGAGGCACTGAAGTGTTCTTATCAATTACCGGGCACTGATCTGCTTAGCCATGGCAACGGGACGGGTTTTATGTTCCTCGTGCCCGTTCCCGCCAGGTTTAAAATATTAAATTTCATCCCCATCCTCGATCGGGGTCAGGAAAACCCGTCTTACACTCGTTCCCGGTATTTTTATATTTTATTTTAATTATTTTATAATTTCTTAAATTATTATATATTTTTTAAATTTTATATATTTTAATATTTTTAACCTTACTAATTTAATATAATATTTTAAAATAATAAGGATATTATGGTAATTTTAAAAGCGAGATAAGTTCGGAGGCGAGAACAGAATAGGTTTGGGGCGGGTATTAGTGTCCCCATGCCCGCCCCAATTTCCGCTTTCAAAAATTGGGTTTTAACCATCCTCAACCCTAGTCAACTCGAATTTTTCTTGTCAAACTCGGGACGGGACAAGGTCGAGTTTTCTTGCCACGCCTAGATTTTCTCCTATCAATTACCTTAGCCGGAAGGACATGCTTTAGTTTTATATTACTAATATGCTTAAATTGATGTGCTATATAAATATTTTTAATTTTATTTTATTTCTCTTATTATAACAGTTTATGTTTTAACAATATCTATATTAATTTTTTTATGAATGTTATCATAGGAAAAGTTTCAATTTGTTTCTAAATTGACTAAGTAGACAAAACAAACATTAAAGGATAACATAAGTTGCAAAGCATGATTTAAAGAAAAAATTATATGATCAAAATAAGACAAAGAAAGAAATAGCTTCCAACATCTTGATAAAAGAGTTTATCCTTCTCAATATCATGATTTGATGCATCATTTGATCCTTCTCAATATCATGATTTGATGCATCATTGGTGTTTTGGGAAAGGAAATATATATGTATAATGTTATTAATTTTTTTTAATTGATTTGAGTATTATGATACTTTTCTTATTTAATGATTATAACAAATAAGCAACATAAAGAAAGGAAATAATTCTAATATAAGGATTTGCATTGCATGGGAACGAAGAATGTCCCAAGGCTAATTAATAAATAGTTTATTTCTATTCGTTATTAATTTTTGGTTTGTTACTTATATGACTAATTTATAATTATTTCTTAATACAAATATAAATAATATTAATAATATTTCTAACATTAATGTTAGATAACAAAGGCTAAAAATGTGCAACTCTCACATGTTCAAATTTATATTAATACTCAAACTCGAAAGGATGGGATCATTATGATTGAAAAGGCAACTGAAGTAATTGCAATAATCTCAATCTCAATGAAAATATTTAACCAAATTCTATGATATAAATTAATAATGTAATTGGTTGTTTAATATTTAAAATATGTTTTGTGTACAATGAACTAAAGAAGCATGTGTCAAAAGCAGGAAGTTCATATGATTATACTAATTGAAAAAATGATCTATACTCAAAAGTAAAAGGACTTGAAAAAAAAAGTTTGTCTTTGCAAACTTCCATACCGAGTAAGTTTAAATGCTACATCTCACAACTCTAATGCTAAGAGTAGTCTTCAAAAATTAGAGAAATTATTTGGAAATTTTGTCTCTATTATAAAAACAAATTTTTTCATAAAATCCTCAAATTAATATTGTTTTACAAACTATTGTTGTAGAAGTATCAAATTTTATGATTTAAAATCTTTGTAAAATTAATTATGATATGTTATTTTATAATTTTTTTAATTAGTATCTGAAGCTTTGAGTTCTCTAAATAACTCCATTGGAGATATAAAAAATTTGCATTATTTTCCCTAGATTCTACTTTGTGAAACTTTAAATACCTTATAAAGCATGTTTATAATCATTTACTATTATTTTTGGGTAATTTTGTGGATGGTTATTTTCTTGTTCTATCTATATGATTATTTTATTATTGAAGAATTATTTTAAATTTTAAACCTAATCCAATCTCTTTATTTAAGCGATTAAACTTCTTTATATAATCTGTAAACTTGTTGGCCTATAAATGATTATACAAAACTGGATATTTTTAAATATAGTTTTGCTTGATTTGAATTATTTATGACGCTATATCAACTAATATCTTCAAGTGGTCCAATTAAATCAAGGAATTTAATATGGATGTCGTATTCTACTTAATTTTGCCTAATTGAATATTTGCATATAGTCTCTCACCTAGCAAGTTTTATATGATCCAAATGATAGATTTATATAAAAAATGATAATTTTTATGTTGCTCTTTTTCTGGCTTTGTATTTTTATTATTGTGATTAAATAAGTTTTTAAAGAATCCCTTTAAAGGCTGAAAATCTTTGAAGTGAGATTTTTCTGGATTAAGTGTGAATTCTTTAGGTATATCATTATCTTAGACTTCTCCAAAGAGAAACTTCAAACCTCAAGTGGCAGTACAATTTATTCAACACCTAATTGTTTCTTAGTTAAAACACCTAATTGTTTCTTAGTTAAAAAAATCTTTTGAAAAATGTATTATCATTATATTAACATTGAATCTCAAGTTTCATGTTTTATCTTTTAAATTATTTATCCTTTTGTTGACTATTTGTCCTTTATAAAATGTACTATCATTATCATGTAAATTATTTTTATGCAGAAAAATAATAAGAGTTGTAGGAGCAATTATTAGGAAGAACCTTATAATTAGGGTAAAGAGATTATACAATATGCTATCATTAGAGTTGTTATCTCAACTGAAAAATTTTATCATTGAAATTTTTAAATGGATGTCTAATTCACATTATCCTTTTAAATTAGAAATCGTTTATCTGTTCTTTCTAAATTATGACAGTTACTATATATGTATGTGTGTGAACTTGTAAATAGTTTCTTTTGAATATCTAGTTATCACTAAAGAATATCTTATTAAATGATTTTAAGTTCTTACTTATGTAAACTCACATTTTTCCTAAATAATTGTTGGTCTATTAAAATTTGATTGTTTTAATATGGAAAAATTTAAAATTGGTTTCACATTTATTAGTAGTTTATGATGATGTAAATATATATATATATATATATATTCAATTATTTCATCCAACAATTAAAAAAACAAATATAACACATAATTTTGTATGTCTATGTCAAAGGTTGTACAAGTTATTGTGAAAAATGAATCATTTAGTTTGATTGAAAATCATTTAGCAATAATATCAATTTATGATTTGTTGCATGATTTTTTACTTATACACAAAAACCTATAGATAAAAGTTGACACATAAAATTTTTTACAGCTGTATAAAATTGTAGGTAAAGATTTATAAGAAAAGTATATATACACTTCTACCTATAGCCATACCAAAGCGTAGATAAAGGTCCACAGTCTTTTACCTACACTCACACCGAATTTTAATAGTTATTCAACGCACATAATGAACAACAAATGTGTTTAAAAATCCATTTATTTGAATTTATACCTATAATTTTTTTATATTTAATAACAGTGATTAGTTATTATAGATACAATTTGTTGTAATGATTATATGTTACAACTATTTAAACTTTTTTTTATCTTTGAGAAATATGTTCCAATGCACATTTACTTGATTTACTTGATAATATGAATAGTAGTCCAGTTTTCAATGCAAAGGAATTGACACCTTATCTAGGAATATTTTAGATCCTTTGTTGGTTCTTTTTGTAGGTTTTAGATCATCTTAGGTTCATAGACTACTTATCGCTTCTCTAATAGATACCTTGGATGATAAGTGCATCAACTCTTTTACTTCCTCATATTGTTATATTGTATAATGGAAGAATCACCTCATTTTGAATACTACCTCCTCATATTGTTATATTGTATAATGGAAGAATCACCTCATTTTGAATACTACCTAATTTACCAATGACATTTTGTGCCAATTGAACTTAGTTTATTTGTACAAATCTCTTATTTGACTCTTCAAAAAAGAGTTTTTCTCATTCAAGAAAAATGATATAGACTATCTATTAATTGAGAAGGTTACAATTAAATTAGCTGAATGAAATCAAATAAGTCCAAATCTAAATATTCTATTTTGATCACATAATTATGTTGAGAAAGAACTTCTTTCCTTGATTATGGATTCTTAAACTACTTCAAAAAGTGCATTGTATGTAGTATAATTAAAAAAAGTAAAATCAACTAAGATTAAACAAAAATGATAAAGCATAGATTGATAAAAATTATAAATAAAAAAAATAAATGTAAAATAAATTTAAAGTATAAATGGAAATCCAATTTTTGAGTTGTATTAATATCATTTCTATATTAAAAGGTTGTATAATTAGGATTTATATGTCTATGCAATAATTTACCTATTTCAAACCTATCATTCAAGTCTTAAATCCATTAATCCAACTATTTAATGATGTTCATCGATTTGATCGACTACATGGTGCAAGACTTATGCATGTTAGCTAATTTCTGCATAATTTATTAACCATCGTTTATAATCTCCATAAAACTTAATTGGTTGTTTGATCACATCTTCATGAAATATTTATATCCCTATATAATACAAATTGGAATGTTAAAGATGGGGAGAATGAGTAATTTCCATGTGTCATAACCATAATTACAACGAAATGATGAACTCGCTCAAAAAATTTTGAAAGAGGATTTTATTTTATTTGTGGAGCTGCCATCAAATTTTATTTTAAGGAAAAATATTTGGAAAAATCCTAACTTGAGGAAGAAATCTAGGTTCGGGAATCGATTACGAATAGGGAAAGTATTAGGCACTCTACTTGCCCGTTACGAAAAACGGTACCCTTACATTGAGTGTATGATTTTGATATTTTTGAAAACGGTTTGATCCGTCTAAATAGAAATAAATAAATAGGTTTGTAGAAAATACCCTAACCAGACTTGATCCTGCTCCCACGTATTCCCTGGTCCAATGGAAAATTCAAGGCTACGTAGTTCTGGTATAAGAGACTTGATCTCTTGAAAAATGGAAGAGATGATTTTAGGTAGAAATTGGTTTTTTGAATGAAATTAGTAACACAGCGATTTTCTAAAATCAGGTGCTTGCAGAATTCAAACCGTCGAAGGCCGTGTTTGAATTTGCACAAATTAAAATATGAAACAGTAGAAAATGTTACCTTCCCGTATTAGATTCGTTGCATGAATTTCAGAAAATTCGAAAACAAACATTTTCGACGGAATTAGTGAAAACAGTGATTTTCTAAAATCACATGCTTGCACCAATCAAACCGTCGTAAGCCGCGTTTGAATCTGCACAAATAAAAATACGGAACAGTCAAGAATGCTACCTACCGGTATTAGAATTTGTAGGACGAATTTTAGAAAATTTAAAAACAGACATTTTTTTTTACGGAGTTAGTAAAAACAGCAATTTTCTAAAATCACATGTTTGCAAAATCCAAACCGTCGTAAGCCGTGTTTGAATTTGTACGAATTAAAATACAAAACAGTAAAGAACGTTACCTGTTCATATTAGAACCCGTTACACGAATTTCAGAAAATGCAACAACAGATATTTTTAAAACAGACATTTTTTTAAACAGAGTTAGTAAATAACGATTTTCTAAAATCACGTGTTTGCAAAATCCAAACCGTCGTAAGCCACGTTTGAATTTGCACAAATTAAAATATGGAACAGTAAAGAACATTACTTGTACACATTAGAATCTATTGCACGAATTTCAGAAAAATTGAAAACAGACATTTTGGGCAGAATTAGTAAAACAGTGATTTTCTAAAATTGTGTGCTTGCAAAATTCAAACTGTCATAAGCCGTGTTTAAATCTGCACGAATTAAAATACGGAACAGTAAAGAATGCTACCTGCCCGTATTAGAATCCATTGCATGAATTTCAGAAAATTTGAAAGATATATTTTTCTTTTTTCTTAAAAAAAACTTTGTAAATCAACTTTTTAAGTCAAACTTACTAATTTGGAACTGTGAAACCTATTGGACTTGATCCAAATTAGAGAAAAATCAAAAATCAAAAATTGAGAGCAGTGGACTTAACCCAAATCAAATGTAAAAGAGAAACGAACGGACTTGATTTCCAAATGAAAAGGTAAAGGAAATTGGGCTTGATTAAAAAGGACTAGGGTTTGACCCAAATTAAAAAAAATGGATGTGATTTCAAATAAACTAAAAAAAGAGGAAATTGGGCTTGACTCAAATTAAGAAAAAAAAATGGATGTTGTTTCAAATAAAATAAAAAAAGAGGAAATTGGGCTTGACCCAAATAAAAAAAAATGGATTTTACTTCAAATTTAAAAAAAGGAAATTGGGTTTGATCCAAATTTAAAAAAATGGATGTGATTTCAAATAAAATAAAAAGAGAAATTTGGGCTTGACCCAAAATAAAATAAAATAAATGGACTAGATTTAAAATTAAAGAAAATAATTGAGCTTAACCTAAATTAGAAAAAAAATTAGATTTGATATCAAAATTAAAAAAAGATTGGGCTTGACCTAAATTAAAAGAATGAGAAGAGAAATTTGTGTTAATTGAATTTATCTTGTAAAAAAAATGATGTTGGTATTTATTATTTTATAATTTAGCAACCCATTTAAAATGTCCTAATAAAAGGGTATCTAGCTTGATTTTAGCCTAATCCACTTAGGAGGCAGCATGGCCCAAATGACAAAGGTGGCCAGCTAGCCTTTGGATCAGCATGGCCCAATAGAAATAGTGGCTGGCTTGACTTACCCATTTTGGATCAGCAGGGCCCGATTCAGTGTGGTCCAATTGAGGAGCTAATCTGATTTTGGCATGGTCGCTAGGTTGAAAATCATCTGGCTAGCATGGCCCAATTAGCTTGATTTCAGCAGAGCTCAATAGCTGGCCCATTTTAAAGCACGGTCCACATCGAGAAGGAGCTTGGCCCAATTGCTGCTGTCACTCAACAATTATAGCCAAGGCCCAAATGATATGTCGTATGAGCCATATTAAGAGGCGGCCCTTCGGCCCGTTATGACGTGCGGCACGTGAGTGCATTAAAGATAAATGGCCGCATATGGGAATCAAACCTGAGGCCTAGCAATTATGTGCAGCGAGCAAACCACTTAACCTGAACCCTCCTGTGGATTCTTTTCACTCCTAAAACTTGTCAAAAAGAGGCCAGTTGTTGGTCATCTATTCTGTGCTTTTGGGGCCAACTCCTTTTCGATATTATAGACTTGAGTTTCTTCACTTACTACTACAACCTTGCTTGAGGCATGTTGTTTGCCAAAATGCATGCATGTGCCTTGCTTATTTTACGTAGGAGTTCAAAATCGGTTTCTACCTTCTATTGACATTACACAAAGGAACGGCTTGCAGCACAGAGAACATTGTCTGATCTACATCTTGTGGTCTTTACAGAAGGGAGGATCCTCATAGAATCCAGTCTGTACCTTGTGGTCTTATACAGAAGGGAGAATCCTCATAGAACTCAAAGCTCCATCTCAGTAAAAGGCACGGTTACTTGGTCCCTTTTCTATTCCAGACCTTGAAGAAGAAAAGTGGTACTAGGTCTTTACCAGGCAGGAGGCCAAAACCAGACCTGTCAACACAAAACCAAACCAAAACGACCTCTGTAGAAGCTATAACCGAAGAGCAAACAAAGCCTTGAAGACTTCCACAGATCCACACAATCTGGTGAGTGTATGGCTCAATTCAGTTTTACGATCACCTGAATAGGCCTTTACTGGAATCATTACTAAGTAAATGAGCATAACTGCTTCTCAGTATAGTTGGATTCAGAATCCTTAGGTGCGGCCAGAGACTAACACAATCCTGCTCGGTGATGCAGCAGCAGATGTAGATGGATCGAACACAGTCTCAAGTAAAGATCCACATTCTGACTCTAGATATTGTTCTAGTTTGATAGCGGTACATAGACTCAAGTAAGGTTTATTGCTCACGGCATACCGTGGCTGAAAGCTTTGACAAAGAAAGTATGTCTTTGGTCGTATCTTAACAACATAACAGGTTTCATGCTCCGAGTAGAATGATGGTTGATTGTGTGGAGTAATGCTAACAATATGCGATAAAAATCTAACTATATTTCCAAGATCTCTCTCAGTTCTATGGTTCGGCTATCATGCTATTATGAATCTGATTGCAAGAACATAACAGAGCTATAATGTTAGTGATTTTACCTTGTGATTTCAATGCTCCTGAACTGCAAGTTCCAGTTGAAACATCCCTTGATGATATTGATGTTGTCAAGTTCTGCAAATCAGACTCCTCTAAGATGCAACCATCCTGAAGAATCAAAGAGAAAAGCTAGAATAAGCTTCCCCATCGAGAGAGTTTCTGGTTCTTTCTCTCTCCCCAAACCAAGATCAGAAAATGCGAGCCCTTTTAATTGAGATGGTCATGGTATTTATGGACCAGAGATGTAGTGCCGAGAAGAAGCAGAGGCCATGCCGCATTCCGCCTCCAGAATTTTTTTTTTTTCTGTTTTTTTCTATTTTCTAATTTTTCTATTGATTTCTGTTTTTTCTATTATTTTTCTGTTTTTTTATCTTATTTTTATTATTATTACTTTTTATTTTTATTTATTTATTTATTATTATTATTATTTTTCTAACTAAAATTCTTTATATTCATTTTATTATTTTTTTAATGATTTTAGATTAAATTATCTTTTGATTAAAAAATTTTATTTTAAATTTAACCTTAAACATAATTCAGTGCTTGAAGATTATAATCCTTAAAATATAAGAAGCACTTTTTCACTTTCTAATTAATTTCAACCTCTTTATACCATTCTTATCCATAAAATTTGAATACTGAAGATCAAAACAGCAACCCGAGGGCTTTAAATTATCCAATGCGATTCCATAAGTTTTCTCAAGTAACTATTAATCGAATCCCTTTTCCTTCGACTAATGCTTACTCAAGTACCTTACTCCTCTCTCTTGAATGATTTGCTATTGATCATCCTTTTAAACATGTTCTCTGCTGATTATCCCTTCTTGACAATACTTGCTTTTGGCTTTTCCATCTTAAACAGCATAGGAATCGAAGTAGGTGATTCCTTTGTTTTAAGCTCTCTGTTTCGTTCTTCTTCTTCTTTTTTAGTGCAGCCCATGTATTCATTCAATATGAATATTATTTGACCTCAATTTACAAATAAGCAATTTTTGTTCCGAGGTGGCATCTTTCAAAAATTAATACAATAATAAATAACCACTAAAATTACACAAAAAAACAAAAAGCTCTTCTAAAGTAAGATTTATCTAAATTATCCCATAAATTAAACAACTTTATTTTAAATGAACCTATACAATTTATTTATAAAAGATTAAATAAAAAATATAACTTCTAATACAATATTTTTAAAGTATCTTACTATATTTCTCTTCCTCCATAAAGGAAAAGCAATTTATCGAACTATAAATTTAAAAATATCACAAAACTAAATTAACATAGATAAAAATCTAAAGGAAAAAAACAAAAGGATGCATGAATAGTACACTGCACCTAATCTATGTCTACCTTGTTAGAATTTTAGACAGATTTAAATCACTTAATAACTGAAACATTCAATTCAGTACTCAAGTTGATATTTCAACTCAAGGAATTAATTTATATGATATAGAATGTGTCCATGGCTTTGTCATATTGAAAATTAATCCCAACCACATGAAAGGACCTTAATTGATCCAATTATAAGAATGAAAAATGATATGCATAAACACGGTAGTGGACATGGTCATGTGATACTTTGGTCTCCACATTTCTCGCATGTCCAAATGACGCGGACAAATCTGAATAACCTTAAAAGCTATAACTTACCTCCACTCATAAGCTTCTCAGATCCTTTTCCTCTTCAATTTTCAAACAATATCCTACAATATATATTTGAAAATCAAGTTAGTGTTTCTAACAAAATCTTAGAAATTTGAATAGAACACAATGCCTTTGGGGGAAGACTACGAGGATGCTAGGAACCTTAGGAAGCCATTCGTCACCAACAATGCCGGAAGTAGCAATCTCTTTGTTGTGCTATGCGTCCTCGTCGTTGCTTTGGGTCCTATCCAATTCGGTTTCACGGTGCTTACATTATTACACTTCCTTTTTCTTTTTCTTTCTTTTTCTTGCTTCATATACATACTTTTGATTAATATTTTTGACAAAAATTAATCTCATCCTTTTAATTTTACATATCCCAAAAATGATAAAATAAATAAATAAATATTTATTAATATCAAAATATAAAATTTAATGAACTTTTTTCAATAAAAGTTTACTATTTTTTAATACTTAAATTCATTCTAAAGACTAAAATTAACAAAATTAATTTTTTTCTACAGTGTGGCTATTCTTCTCCGACACAAGCAGCTATGATTCGAGATCTTAATCTCTCAATTTCAAGGGTATTTATGTTATTAAACGACCTTCATTTTTTCAAGAATTTTTTTAATCACACATTACTAATTTGGTGAATATGTTGTTGGGACAGTTTTCACTGTTTGGATCTTTAGCCAACGTTGGTGCAATGGTGGGAGCAACAGTAAGCGGTCAAATAGCAGAATACTTTGGACGTAAAGGGGTATTATAATAATGTTATTGCCAATACGTTTTCATCATTTTGTTTTATTCCATATGGGTATTAAAAATTTATTCTGATATTTTTTTCATTAAAAAGAATCATTTTTTCCGTCTGAAAATTAATTTTTTTTTCCGTCTTCTTAATCTTTTGTAGCTCAATATAAATTACTAAAAACTGGTGATAAATAAATTATATTAATGGAAATAATTATGTTCCCTTTTCAAGTTATGCGAGAGGAAGTGTAGAGTCACCTTCAAACAAGAAAAAAAAAACATTGATTGAAAAACAGTAGCAATTTTTTTAATTTTGAAATTTATCATCGTGGCATGTTGAATTGCAGTCACTAATTGTCGCAGCTGTCCCAAATATATTTGGATGGCTCGCCATTTCTATAGCGAAAGTAAGTACTAAAATGTTTAGTTTGTTGCTATGAATTAATGCTATTATCATACAATTTTCTTAATTAATTAATTAATTTACTTTCTAATGAATTGTTATATTGTTTACTCCTTTTCTAGGACTCGTCGCTTCTATTTTTGGGAAGATTGATGGAAGGTTTTGGCGTGGGAATAATCTCTTATGTGGTAACCCTGACTTCCTAATAGCTATTTATTATTTGTTTAACATATATAGAGGGAATTGAATAAAAAAATATTTTTTTATTTTTATCTCTTTCTATATTTTTTTTATCTTTTATATTTTTACATCAAATCTCACATATACATTTTTTTTTTTCGAAATAGACCTATTCACTATGAAGAGGATGCAGACTCCAAAAAATTAGAATATTTACTATTTTGAGAGTAGAAATAGACTTTGATTATTTGGATTAATTTCTAATGGATGGTCCATGTTAATGCAAGATTCTGGTGATTGTATTAAAAACATAATTAAGTTGTATATATACATTAGATTACATAGTACCATGAGTTGAAGCAAATTCGCGCTAGACTACTATGACCTACCTGTAATTTTCAAGATCTTAGGTAAAATTTAAATAAAATAAATTATTTTAAAATCATTTTTTACCGAGCATATATAAATATAAAATTTATTTTATATAATAATTAATTATAATATAGTCCATTATTAAAATAATTTATTTCTTTCAACTAACCTAAACACGCATTAAGTGATCAATAACACACTTATAAACAAGCATTATATAATAAAATCACTTTCTCATGGAATTAATTTATAAGTTGGTTTTTTATTGTTTTGCTTAGGTACCTGTTTATATAGCAGAAGTGTCACCTCGAACCATGAGAGGTACTCTTGGATCTGTGAACCAGGTTGGGTGCATGTTGTTTTGAATCCAAACCTACATCCGTTGTTACCCTTCTCTTCAATTATTGATACATATTTTTATGTTCTTTTTCTGTAGCTCTCAGTTACGATTGGGATCATGCTGGCTTATCTGTTAGGTCTTTTTGTCAACTGGAGACTGCTAGCAATATTAGGTGAATTTTCAACTTTATGTATCCATTACAAAATTAAAGTACATAATATACCAACTATCAAGCTTTTCATGCATTATATAAAAAGTTAAAAAAAAGGGTGATTTTTCTAGAAATAAGATAAAGGAAAGAGGATGATGGTTCATAATGGTTATAGATGTTGTCAATGTGGGGTGAGCAATAGGAGGAGAAGAAGAAAAAAAAAAAAAAGGAGAGCAAGAGAGAAAATGAAAAAGTAAAAAAAAAAAAAAAAAAAAAAAAAAAAAAAAAGAAAGAACCAAGAGAACAAAACAAGGAAGATGTAGATGCATATAAGCATGACAACAAGATAGATTGGGTGAATTTTCCTCCTTATCTCCATCTTATGATGAATCAAAGACGAATTGAGAAAGAATTTAGTAATAGGAAGTACAAAAAGATTGAATTATAGGGTTTAGATTTTGTACTGAATTATAGTCATTGTATATATATTTTAAATAAATTATATATAAAATAAACATAAAAATTTTAAAAAATAGAAAATTTTGGTAATAAAATATAACATGTTAATGTCATTATTTAACTATAATTATAATTATTAAGATAGACTTAATATGGAGATGGATTGAAATTGATATTCACAAACTCAACCTTATTTTTATAAATTATATTTAAATTTAAGTTTTTTTTTAATTTGATTAAAGATATTTTTCTATTAAAATTTGTGAGGTTTAAATGGGTATCCATTGAATTTAAGTTTAATTATTATGCTTAAATGGAGGAGAAAAAGGAGGTAACATCAGTAATAAAGATGAAAAAAAATTTAAAAAGAATTAATAGAGCTAATGAAAAAATTTATCGGTTTGAAATTTGAAAATTAGATGACAAAATTAAAACTTTTAAAAGTTAGAGGTTAAAGTGAAAAAAAAATTAGATGATCAAAATATTAATTCTTCTAAATAAAAATAATATCATTATTAATGAATATTATACTTTATTACATATAAATAAATTAAAGAGAAAAAACTTTTAAAAATAAAAAAAATTATAAAAATTATATAATGGAGATAATAAAATTTGAGCTTAAAATCTTATATATATTATCTCAACTCTAGTATTTAAACAATCCTAAAATATTAAAAATAAGTTGTTTAAATTAAAACACATCATCTCTATTCATTTGATCTGTGAAATTAAAATTTTACGTAAAGTTTTAATTGAAATAAATTAAAACAATCATTTTAAAATAAATTCTAGTAAAAATATCTTTAATTAAATATAATGTATCAAATTTAAATTTAAATTTTAAAAAATCATTAAATAAAAAATTTTTAAAAATAAAAATAGTTTCTAAAAATGATAAGTTGTCTTAAAAATTTTATAAAAAATAAAAATTCATATTAATGAGGTGAAATTAAATGCATAGGTGACTTGTCTAGTCCAGAATTCTGCAGGTAGCTTTTAAACACAGCTCACACCGCTCTATTCCATTTTATTTATTTCGGATACTTTTAACACATATCCTCAAATTAAGCATAAACATTTTTATTTTTCAGGGTATAAATATCAAGAGCATAAGTATAATATATTATACATTAATTTTAATATAAATTGACATTTAGATCTCAAGCTTTGCCAAAAAAAACCTAAAGAAAAAGGAATAAAATTATTCTTAATTAATATAATGAAGAATTTCTCTATTTTATTTTATTTTTGCAGGAATTATTCCCTGTGCACTATTAATACCCGGGACATATTTTATTCCAGAATCTCCTAGATGGTTGGTATGCATCATACAAAATGTTTATATAATACTTGGGTCATTTTTGCCACTTTTACGTGCAATCCCATTTCTAGTTTTTTTTTGCAAGAAAGTGGAGACGGTTGATGAGAGATTCAGAGAAACCAAACACCACTTATTTTGTTATGTCTTTTTGTGCAAATAAAATTTTTTATTTTTTATTTTTGTATTTTTTTTTTAATGTTTAGGCCGAAATGGGGATGAACGACAAATTTGAAGCTGCTTTACAAACTTTACGAGGATCCAACGTTGATATTACAATGGAAGTACAAGAAATCCAGGTATTCTTAATCGTATATGAAAAACATTTGTTACACATTTCAAATGAAATGTGTTACGTGGAATGAAAAAAAGATATAAACAAAAAATAGAAAAAAGATAAAATGTGACATGATATAATAAGAAGAAAGATAAAAAAAAATACGATTCAAATATTATTATCATTAATTTTGTTTTAATAGGCCAATCACACTCCACAATTGGAACAAACATTTTAATGAGAAATGTTAATCTTATGATAGGGATCTTTGGTATCAAGCAAAACAGATACCATACAGCTTGGAGATCTCAAGAGGAGAAGATATTGGTATCCTTTAATGGTATATATGATTCCTTCATGGTGTCATTTTCTCCCATTTCTCGCATGATTGTTTTGATGTTATTTATTTGGTAGTTTAAATTAAATTCTTGTAACTTTTGGTATAACAGAGTGCATGAACTATGCAGGTAGGTATTGGACTACTTATGCTTCAGCAACTTACCGGTATGAATGGTGTTTTCTTCTATTCTAGTAAGATATTTTCAAGTGCAGGTAATTATCAGATCTTCTTTTCTATTAATTAACTAATTGGTGTCATGACTCATGTCACATTTTTCTAAATTAAATCATTTATTAATTAAACATTTTGTCTTGAATTGTTGGGGTATAATAGGAATTTCATCCAGCGATGCAGCTACAGTTGGACTTGGATCTATTCAGGTCAAAAACTATATATTGTATTCAAGAGAGTATAAAAATGTTATCATTGTTATGTATATAACTTTCTTAATCTTTCATGTGCAGGTTGTAATGACAGGGCTTGCTACTTCCTTGGTGGACAGAAGTGGACGAAGGACTCTTCTAATAGTGAGCATTAAGCTGAAATTGCTTCTCATCAATATCCATTACCATCAATCTTTCTCTTAAAAAATTGAAAATTTAGTTGCCATGATTTTAAAGTTGAAAAGAAATAATTTTAATAAACGCAATTTTGATATATTAAACACAATTGGCATTTGTATCAAAATTAATGAGTAAACTTTTAAGTTAATTTGAGAAATTGTATAGATCAAGAATTTTATATTATTTTAAATTTTAAATTTTTTCCTTTATAAAATGACATTTAATTTTGTCCTTTTTAATATAAATTTAGCAGTAAAAAATAAAAAATTATTAAATTGAATAATTTTTTACAATGTTAAATATTAATAATTCTAAAATTTTAGAAATTAAAATATCTGACACTCATAATTCTAAAGATTGATTTGGAGATTTACTTTAAAATTAATCTAAGTTATAAATTTTTATTAGAAGCTGTGTTTTTATTTGAAAGTGCAAGAATTTATTTTGAGTATAAACCAAATGGATACTAATTTTTTTGCAGGTATCCTCCTCTATTATGACACTCAGCCTCCTCCTTGTTGCTACTGCATTTTACTTGGAGGTTGGTTATCACATAACCTTTGAACTTGAATTCAACATCAATAGTTCAATTAGTGATGTTTGTATTAAATGGTGTTGTTTTGAATTCAGGGAGTGGTGGCAAATGATTCTAACTTACATAAAATATTGGCAATGCTCTCTGTTGCGGGGCTTGTGGTATGATTTTATTGATTTGGCATGTTTCCTTGTTTGAGTGCTTCAAATTTTCAATACTTAGTCAATTTAACCAACTGTTTCTGTTTAGGCTTTGGTTATTGGATTTTCTCTTGGCATTGGACCAATCCCTTGGGTTATAATGTCTGAGGTATGTATGGCCTTGGATCGTGTCTTTTTCCTAATGATTAATTACAGTATTATGTTATAAGAGAGACGTAAAAAATTATAAGTTATAATATAACCAACAAAGAAACAAAATTAAAAGAATAATAAAATCCATATTTTTTACATATGTTTTTAGTATTGCCACATTATATTTAACCAATGGCTGTAGATTTTCTGCATCTTCTATATATTTTAACCTCATGTGCCATAATTCTCCTTGACCTATAAGCCACAATTTCCTTTTTATTATTTGAATGGCTGAAAAATTTTGAAACTTCAAATATCCTGGAAACTATTTGAAAACTCTCACCACTTACCCAAACTCAAGAGCTTAATGGAGTAAAGCTGTATTAAGTTTTAGGATAAAGTTTGTATGAAATTCCTTATAATTTCACAGGTGAAATAATGACACATAAACTTTTGAATTAATTAATTAACGTATTTTTAACAGAAACTATTTAATGTTGGAAAAATGTTGAGTTGTCATTAATTGATTAAAGAATTTTATAATTCGGATACAATAAACTTGATGTAAGTTTTGATGATCATTTCATACTTCAAGAAAGAGATCATGAAAAAGAGAAGATAATAGATATAATGAAAAATAAACAGAGAAAAAGAAATAGAGAAATAAAAAATAACAATTGAAGGGTGCGAAAAAAGATAAAACTTGGTGTTTTCAATTATTAAAGTAAGTATTTCTTGAAAAATAGTATTAAAATATTTGTAATATTGAATCTAAAGTTGTTTTTAAATAATAACTTTTTTTACAATATATTTTTATATGTAATTTTTTATAAAATAGAAAATGATAATATTTAAACTTAAAATTTCATGTAAATTATTTTATAAAATTTAAATTTAGAATCTCATGTAAATTATTTTAATTCCTAAACTTTTATCTAGTAATTATATATATATATATATATTTAAAGATATATAATAAAATATTATATATAATATTAAGTTTTTAATTAAATATTATGGTATCAATGCTATGATAATATTAAATACTATAAATTCTAATAAAAATTATTTATAAATTAATTATTATATATTTAAAAATATATGTAAAAGTTATTAAAAATTAGTTTCAACTCTTATAAGATTGATTTAAACGTCTAAAAATGGTATATTTTATTGAAAAGTAACAATTTTATTAATAATAAATATAAAAATAAAATAAAATATTCATTTCAATATTTTTTATGAAAAATAACTAACTAATTTATTAGGACTAATAAAAGTAGTTAAATAAATTAATTATAAATATAAATTTTATTTTAAAAATATCTATAATATTAAATAATTAAATGGATAATATATTAAATAAATATATAAATATTTTATCATTATATATAATAAAATAAAATATAAAATAATTAATATTTTTTTGGAGAGGGGTACGAGTTGAGGGATGAGAAGCAATTAATATATATATTAAAAAATAAGTTAATATTTTATAAAATAAAAAATATGATGCATTATTTCTTATAAAAAAATTATACATTTAAAAGCAATTTTATAATATCATGTTAGTAGAGGATTGGTAAAAAATGAGTTATCTTTATATATTTTTTTATAATTTTAATCTCTTATTTTATTAAAAATATTGGTTTTGATTGCAGTTATTGAAATTTTTTATACTTTTAGTTTTAAAAATATTAGTATGAACAATTAGGTTTTTTAATTTATTTATTTTAACCTTTTAGAGAATTATTTTATTTGTAAAAATATCAATTTATACATTTTAATTTTTAAATATACTAAATTTTTTATATATTATTTATAGTTTGTATAAAAATATTTAAAATATAACTAAATTAATATCAAATTATATATATATATATAAATGGTAGCAAGTATATATTTATATTCACATATAAATAGTTAAATCTGTTTTATTTTTTCTATTTTATCATTTAAAATCTGTTAATAAAAGATATAAATAAATAAATAAATAATATTATATAATCGGAAAATGATGTGGTGTTTCAGATACTTCCACCAAATATTAAAGGGCTAGCTGGCAGTGTAGCCACCTTCTTGAATTGGTTCACTGCTTCGGTAATCACCATGACTGCCAACTTGCTTTTAAATTGGAGCAGTGCAGGTTCATTCTCTCTCTCTCTCTCTCTCTCTCTCTCTCTCTCTCTCTCTCTCTCTCTCTTCTTACATATTACTCTATGCCTCTCAACAGGAACATTCACCATTTACGCTATTTTTACTGCCTTCACCGTTGGCTTTGCGTTACTTTGGGTTCCCGAGACAAAGGATAAAACCTTGGAAGAAATTCAGGCATCGTTTATTAGATAATTATTTTCTTCATTATAGTTATTGCTACAACCTTTTCTTTTTTTCAGTGCGGCTTATATTTGTATTTTTTAAATCTTTCCAAGATTGAGTAAGATAATAGTTAGATGAATTTTGACAAAAATAGCAACCTTTTGCATTCTGGTCTTTGGACTTAAAATGTTTAGTAGACATCATTTTTGTGGAGGTGCAAAAGAAATTTATTTGCATATGATTGTAACCGTCAAATATATTATATTAATAAATAAGTTTGTTTATATAAATATTAATATATTACACCAAAATTTATATTAATAGTTTAAATTTTATTAGATAAAAATTGTATTAACAAGAGTTATTCTAACATTTTATAAATTTTTCTTTGTTAGTTAATAGTTTTTTTAAGTGTTATTAATAATTAAAAAAATTTAGATATACTTAATTTCTAAAAATCAGGAAAAATAAGTTTTTAATTTTTATAAATATGGTTAAATTTAATTTTAAGCTTTTAAAAAAATTTGTTAATTTTAGTTTTTGTTAATTAAAAATTTATAAAAATAGTTCCTATTCATCATATAGCATGTATTTAAATTATTAGAATTAATTTAATTGTAAAGAATTAGAGATTAAAATAGTTTTATGTAAAAATTTAAATTTCAAAAATCTCATATTTTTTATATTGTATGAAAAAATTATGTTATAATCACATAATAAATTATTAATATGATATTTAAATACTTGTCAACAAATTATTTTTAAAATTTAAAATCAACCAAAAAATTGAAAGATTATATGCAGAAAGTAAAATTTATTTAAAAAATAAAAAAAGGAAAGAGGGAACAATATTTACGTCATCAATCAAAATGATCATATGAAAAGTAGTCTAAGTAGTGTAGCTTTAAGAATACAATGGATATTAGAGACAATATCTTGAATTAATATCACCTTCCCTCTAATATGAGAGCAGAATAAAGTTGAAGGTCGTAATTGAATTATTTTTTGGCTTCATTTGAGGCCAAGAAGGAAGCAATAAATTGCTTGAGGCATCTATTATAGACACAGGGTCGCTCCAGATGAACCAGATGACCAGCTTTCTTTATGCCTTCAAATGTTGCACCATTTCCCAGTTGCCTGTTATTAAATCACACATGTTACTTTTTAATAAAAATTTATCTCTTTTAATTTTTTTTCAGTAATTTTAGAACATCATTTAGCATTTTCTCTAAGAAAAAGGTATGCACATAAACATGTGCAAATTAATAGCAATATTCATATTCATAACCCAAATTAGCAAACTGGTAACCCCAATTAAATAGCTAGCTCGCTCATTGTTGTAATTGAATTATTATTTGAATTATTTTGCAAAATTTTGACCTTGGTTATGAGGACCAACCCATCTGTAATGTGTGTGTGTGTTAGAGTCTTACTCTTTCATATTATGCGCAAGCTCCAATTTGAAAATTTGATCATTCTCGCCCCATAGAAGATGTATTCTCTGGAAACAGATAATGAGTAATTATTACAATTAATTAATGAGAGAATGAAGGTTAAAAGAAGAATATAGATGAGAAAACATAACATGACTTTAACACCTAAAATGTTGTAATTAATTATTACCTGCGGAAAATTTGGGATGGTCATATCTCTGTTGCTAATTACTAAGCCATCCAATAGTTCACCTCGCTCCTTCCTATTTGTAAACATTACCTGTAATTCCTCAACCAAAGCCATACTTAGCAAAGTTACCTTTGAAATTAGGCTATTTTGCCAAATTTCTAACTTATCGGCTTTTAAAACTTGTACTATAAACTAATAAAAGGAAAAAGCGTATAAAATTTTATATTTAAAAAATAAATTGAGAATTTAATTAAAATACATATATAAAAATTATTATCATAACTTATGAATTATCATATCATTTAAATTTATTAAATTTTATAATAATTATTTTTAAAATTATACTATTATAAATTCTAATTGGTTGACTGTATAAAATTTTTCATTCTGATGTCTGATAATATAATAAAATTTCATTTATAAATTAATATTTGAAATGAATATTTCAACACCATTAGATATTTAACATATATATATATATATTGTTAATGTAAAAAATTTGTATATTATCAACTAATTAAAAATTATTTTAGATATTATTTTTAAATTTATTATGATAAAAAGTAATAATGTTTAATTATATATTAATTTATAATTAAATAATGATCTAAAAAGGAAAAGAGACATCAAATTTAGTAAAATACATCTCTAATAATTTTCTATCAAATAAGAATTTACTTAATCTAACCATTTATTCATTTGATACTATCATGATAAATAAATAAATAAATATATATATATATATATATGTTTTTATATAATTTAAATATTTATAACTATATAATTTAATAATATTTATTTATTTATATTTTAAACAAATTAAAGTGTGTTAAAATAAAATGGAATAATAAATACTAATTTTTAAATTATATAAAATTATGTAAATTTAATTTAATTTATAATAGTTTTAAGTAAAATCAGTTGATTGGGTACATTTTTATTTGATAAATTGTTAAAAACATCATTTTATTTGACATATAATATTATGTGACGTCATCATACATAT
This sequence comes from Canavalia gladiata, assembly GCA_037954105.1. NCBI lineage: Eukaryota > Viridiplantae > Streptophyta > Magnoliopsida > Fabales > Fabaceae > Canavalia > Canavalia gladiata. Next base: position 20,422,427 of record CM075658.1, on the reverse strand, counting down.
ATATATATATAAATTTTAAGTAATATCATTTTAGATGTCAGTTTATATAAATTAAAAAATTGATATCATAATACATGTTTTTTACATTTTTAATAATTATTGGATAAAATTTAAAATAAAAAATCAAGTTTAAAAATTAAATAAATAAATAAATACATATAAATAATTAAAACTAAAGTTATCATAAAAAAAATTAAATATGAAAGTTAAACGTGTAATTTTATATAATATATATATATATACATAAATGCTTCATTTTACTGACCCACTTATGCTTGTGAATCTTTTATATTTATATAATAGTTAGTCACCGTTCCAAAATTAAGTTATCATCTCATATAAATTAAAAAAATATGTTAAATATAGCAGCCATCTTATTACTTTAACATAAAGAATTATGAACTCGAGATGTGATGAGTTAAAAACCCTATATGTAGGTTGGGTTAAGAACTTTTTATTAAATAACTTTTATTTATAAAAAAATAAATTATTAATAGAAATATTTTAATTTTATATTAACATTCAATATATTAATAATATATATCAACTTTTTTGTGTTAACATTATTATTTCTTAATATGATATATCATTTTACGTAAAATTATGATATCTATGCACTAACACTCGTTAATATAGGTAAACTACTAATATGGGTCTTTCTTATTTTTCGAAAGTTAGTTAATAGGAGTATACATATGTGAGGACAATTCAAAACATATATTGTTCAGGTCAAACTAATAGACTCATTTTATGGGCCATCAAAATCCTTATCTTTATCTTTTCATGTTATTACTTATTATTGGTGAAGGTGGTTGAACTAAGCCACATTCTGCCTGTCATGGTTGTCTCCATACTAATTATTATGGTCCACCTTATGTAATTTATATTTATTTTCTTTACGCTATTTATTTATCTTTTATTAAAGAATTGTTCTCCGGCTAGAATTTAGTTCTCCCTGATCAAATTCTGACACCCTAACTCTCTCTCCATTAAAGTACAGAATCCAATTAATGAGACCCTTTTTGTCTATATATTTTAATGTCGTATTTTAAATTATAATAATATATATATAATATTTTTATTACAAATGATAACCTTTAATATTATTAATATATCATATTTCAAATAATTTTTAATAAAAATTTATTATATATCCGTTTTTATATTATGTATGTTAGATATATATTATAAAAACCGATTAAATAAATCAATCAAGGCTTTTTGTTAATTTTCCATACCTTATAAACCCGAAAAATGTCCAAACGGAGAGATAAATCAATATTTAAATGCATCAATACTAGCAAATAAAAAACGGAATTAAATCCCCTCCAATGGTTGAATAACTCGATATAGTCTTTGAAGAGAAACATTATTTTTTCCTATAACTAATGGACCCTAAAATTATTCCAAATAAGTTCTTGTAGGATAAAATTTATATATATTTTTCCTCCTATCATTATCATATCACATAAGAGTAAACCTAAACCCAATATTAAATACTTTATGACATACTTGACATTTACCGGCAACTAAAACTATAAAAGGCAAGACAACAAAATAGTATTATAATGAAATCAGCAAGAATTAATGAAAGGCATGGGTACAATACAACCCATCCCAGATAGAAAGAAATTGGTGTGCTTAGTGTAAGACCTACCTAATCTCTAATGTCATCATTGGATGCAATAACGTGTGTTCAGTCATGTGAAAAATTCAAATACTTCTAAAAAATAAAAAAAATAAAAAACGAAAGAGGAACAGTAACTCTAGTTTGTAGGTAACTAACAAATTAAACAATAAAAGAGAGAGAATTTAATGATTAATTTTTATTAATATAATAATTTTTTGCTTTATTATTATTTTAATTTTTAATAATTTAAATATTAAAATAAAAATTTATTTTTCTCTCAATTCTATTTTATTTGGAATTGATTAACCTTATAAAAAATAATTTCTTTCTTTTCATTTGTATAATTAAAATAACTAAAAAAAATACTTATCGGTCCTATTACCTTTCCTTTTTACTTATTTATTTATCTCCTAATTCACTCAAAACATGGTTGAGGATGGAAATTGGAGAGAGAGGGGCACACAAATACATACCTCAAGAAAGTCTTTGTGCAAGCGATTGGGGAACCATAGTTTTTTATGAGCTGCGATGGACAAAAGAGTCTTAAGACCCTTAACAGAGGTAGGCAACAAGAGCTCGGAAGAAGAAGAAAAGCCAAGTTGTTGAAGAGACGTAACGCTGATAGAGTCGGTCATAGCCAAAATGGATCCTGAAATGACAATAGCTTGAACCAATTGAGGGTAAAACTCAGCCATCTTAAACGCCACCATCCCTCCGTAACTAAACCCAACCACTATGCACTTCTCCACACCAAGCTTCCTCAACGCTGTGGCCAAACACTCCGCTTGAAAACTCGGTGACCTCTCCTCTTTGTCCGTTACGGACCCTCCGAAGAATAGAAGATCCGGAACATAAACTGAGTACTTTTTCGTCAAAGCGCCAACTTGGAACTGCCACGTCACGATTCCCTCCCCTGCGAAACCGTGGATTAGAACCACTGTGGGCTTGCTCGGCCCGGAAACTATTCTGGGCTTTTCATCTTTTTTCTTGGGCTTAGTTATAGTCTCTGAAGGGACCCAGAAACTCATCACTGTGCCTGGCTCTATCTCCACCGTGTAGGGCCTTATACCCGCCATCTTCATTAGCCCGTTTAACAATGGCCTTTGTGCTGCCACAAGGTTCACCATGATTTTGATGGAGGTTGAGGTATGAAGTGAAAGAGCATGGAGAAGGGTTTTTATACGAAGAGGGGTTAAGTTGAATTAGTGGTGTTTGGTGATGGGTTGTTATCATTTGTCTCAGAGAAGAAAGGCATTTATGGAGGACAAATTTCAACACACTGCCGCAAGTGGCAGCCAACCGTAGCTCACTAACTGCTTTTAAAAACTTACATAACACTATCATCTCACCCCAAAATAGTTATCTCTTTTTATCTAAATCAGGAATATTTTTATATGTGAAGCACTTTTGGTTAAACCCAAAATGTCTAATTCTTTTATGGAAAATATTAATCAGTTCTTTTAGGATACTGTTTCATAAATTAAAGATAAAACATTTTATTAAAAATATTTTTAATGTACTTTTTTTTTATAATTTTTAATATATCTCAACTCTCAATATTATTTTAATAAAATATTTTTACTTTTAACTTCTTAATCAATATCCTAAGAATATTAATTTGCGAGATTATTTTTATTTCAACAATTTTAAGTTTTCCTATCTTTTATTCTAACAAATTTTCTAATTAGTAAATATTAAATATTTTTAAATAGTAAATTTATATATTTTGTATTTAGTATTTATTTTTAAAAATAATAAGAAGGTATGTAAAATGATATAACAATTATATATATACACACATTGAAAGTAATGAAATTTTAATTATACACAAAATCATGACTTACAAAGTTTTTATTTTCTACACAAAGTTTCAAACATAAAATCTTTTTTAAAAAAAATCACAACATTTATTATTTGAACCAACTATTATTGATCCATTTTAATAATAAATATGTTTGAGAATATATTTTATCTAATTGAAAATTAATATTATTATCTAAGAACTTGTTAAATATTTTAATTTTATTTAACAACATCATTTTTTTAATTATTATTGATATTTTTAAAATATTATATCCAAAATTTTTAATATTAATCTAATTATTTTTTATTTTAATAATTTAATTTTTATTTATCTATTCAATTTTATAAATCTAATATTCTCTCATTCTTTTACAACAATATTATGAATTTACAATGGAATGTTAAACACTATATATACATATATATGTAATATTATTTTTTGAATTTTGATTATTATAAAAATATTTTTAGAATTTTTAAAAAATAAAATATTTGATATTTATTAATAAATAAAATTATAAAAATATTATATTTTTTGGAAAAATATTTTTTATAATTTTTTTATAAAATTTTTAAAAATAAATAAAAATTATATAATAAAATTTTCATATATATTTTTTAAACAAAAAATAACATTTATCAAATTCTAGTCTAATGATTAATTATATTCTTACTTATTATTTTACATTTATCAATTAATTTAACAATTATATTTATTGAATTATTTTAATTTAATATGTTAACTTTACAACTTTTTATTTTTAATTTTAAAATGTTTACTTTTCAACTAATTTATCTATTATTTGGTTAAACACATCCATTAGGTTAGTGTTTAAATTCCAAATTATCACTTTAGATAGAATTTTACATAACTATTATCTTGATTTAAAAATTAATATCATAATTTGACATGAAAACATTATTGGTTATCGAAGAAATAAAAAGAAGGGGGGAAAACTATGATCCTACGATGTGATTGCTCTAGGTGAAGTTAATAAAATCTAATCAAAGGATTTGTACAGTTTTCTTGTACGCAAACTCGATCATCTATAGACTATTTTCCGGTGTGAGTGGTTACGCTTTGCAATATTATTATGGGTAAATGTTGGCTTACCATTGTTGTCGTCTTGTAAAACCTAATTTAGTCACAACGTACAACGTTGTTTAGTTTTGATCAACCATATCGCCTAAAATCATCCACCGTTTTGCCTTTGTTGACCACGTGTCCATCCTTCCTGGTGAGATTGTGACATGAACCATTGAATATACTAATTAAGCACAGTTCACCATGCCCATTACATTACATGTTATGATAGGCCTATTTATTTCTTTTGTAACAGATAGGCCTTCAATTAAATGCATAAGATAGACATTCTATTAAAAAATTAAAAACTTAAATGACTAATATCTCCCTATGCGTAAGATCTGTTGGATGTTTCTCTCGTCGATATAAAATTATTAAATTTGTAGTGGAGAGTATCTTTAAATTAAAGTAAAATTATATATATTATTGGTATTATTTTTGTGAAAAATGATAAAATTAGTTAAGTTATAAGCAAAGTTTTAAAGAATGGACTGAACCCGTCAGATCCATAGATTTAAAAATTGATTATTTCTTTACATTATCTTAAAATAAAATTGATAACAAATTGAAAAAAATGATAAATTGATAGAATTGATTTATATATAAAATAACATTTTTTGATATTTTCTAAAATAAAAATATATTATATTTTATTTTATTTTTCATATATAATTTTAATTTAAAATTTTTCAATAATATATATTTTTAATTTTTAATTATATAAAATTATGATATTAATATATTTTATATTTTTTTAATAAAGAAATGATCAAATTATTTTAAAAATAATTTATATTAAAGATATTTTATTTAATATTTTTTAATCGGTTAAATTTAATCAATTTAATTATTAAATTAATAAATTTTATTATATAGATTATATTTATAAATTTTAATAAAATTTTAAAAAATTAATATTTTATTAAATAAATTTAAATTAATATATATTAACAAATATATTGTTCGTTAAAATAAAGTTATATAATAAAATATTAAATTTATTTTAAATTTTATAAATATAATTTATATAATAAATTTTATTAATTTAATAGTTAAATTGATGAATTAAATTATTTTAAAAATATTAAATAAAATTATTTTAATATAAATTATTTTTAAAATAAATTATTTTTTTTAATATATTATATATTATAAATATTTTAATAATAATATTTAATTAATATTAATTTAATCACAATTCAACCATATTTCAACTATTAAACTTGAAATTGATATCTTAAACGATTTAATAATTGTTTTGATTTAAAATTTAAGTTATATATATAATATATAAGTTATTTATATTTAACATTAAAAGTTATTAAAAATATATTTAATAAATATATGTAGATATTTTTTATAAAAATATAAATAATTATTATTAAAGGTTAAATTTATAAATTTACATCATTTAATATTTTTATAATATAAATTTAATCAATCTATGACATGAAATATATAATACTATAAATGTATATCAAATATAATGTATTTGAATATTATTGTTAAAATAAAATAGTTCGATAAAATATTAATAAATTTTATTTTTATATTTTAATAATCTTAATTTATTTTTTAAGCAATATTAATTTAATAATTAAATTATTCTAAATTTATTAAATAATATAAATTAATAAATTTAACATCTAATTGATATCAATTAATTCTATTTTATTTGAATTTTTTAATTCTTATTATAATAATGTATTAATTAACTTTATTATTATCGTATAATGATATAATAATAAATTAAATAATATTTATAGAAATAAATAAATATATAAATTCCTAAAATACTTTAAATGTATAAATTATAAAATATTAAAAATATACTTTAATTATAATTTTAATGAAAAAATATTAAAAATATTAATTGTGACATGAAATTTATTAAATAAAAATTTTATTTTATAATAATATTTGATTAAATATTAAAATTATATATTACAGTTGCTAAATTATCTTCTTTTTTATTTTTACTCATAAATTATTTTTTACTTATACATACTAAATGTGTATAATTATACAACCATGGTGTACTTAATTTTTAAATTATATATATATATATATATATATATTTAAAAACTTAAATTTCATTTATATACGTATATATACATTTTTATCATAACTACAGTAATTTTATATTATTCAAATATAAATAATTTAAAAATTTTAACTTAGATGATAAAGGAAGATATATATAAAATTGAAATTATTTTTTAAACTAAATATCACATAATTCTTTTCATGTATTTCAATTTATACTCTTATTTCTTAGTCGTTGCATGTGGTCACAAGATGAAATATTATCTAGACAGCTTTTATGTTAACGATCATCTCAATGTCAATGAGAAGATAATTTATGTTACAGGTTCATTATGTAACTCAACCATATATAAAAAATAAAATAGATGGGGAATGAGATGTTTCTGTTCATGTAAAAGCTTGAAGTAGTACTAATATAATATTTATACATCTCTATTTAACATTACATATATAAATTCCATCCACAACCACAAAAATCTTACTGTTTGATGCACTCACCTCATTTAAGGTCCTTGAACCTAAGTAACATATAAGTTCTTTGACTATCACAAGGAACTATCATGAAAACAACCATCGTATATAATGTATAAATATGTTATCTTATTATTCTGTTCAAACAATTCTATGATAATAGACTCAAAATTAGACTAAGGTCTATTGTTTTTCATATCACAATAATCCTTACTAGTTTAGAATTGTTTATTTCTATAATATGCACATGCATATAGATCCAAATCATCACTATCACTTTATCAAAATAGTAGGGCTGCCAAGATGCATGAAATTTCTCAACCAATAATGATAGTTTTCACGATCTCGTTAAGGGACAATCTCAGCTAGAAGGAGTAAGTCCAAATTATTGAAGAAGCTTAAACGTAGCTCACGTACCCCTTAGGTTTAGAAGTTCTCATTTCTCATGAAATATGATTTATTTTCATGTTGGTCGATTCTTAGTTTTTCCAATTATCCCACTTAAAGGGCCTTGCAGATTATCTCAGAGATTAATTATTTACAAAATCAATCTTTAAAGCACAAGATGTATGATCGATAATCTATTTCAAATACTTCGTTCATCATTTTTAACTATATACCTTGCCTTTTTTCTATGTATATGACTTCATTGTCCTCTTCCACTTATCATGTGGGTAATCATGTCAAAACCCCAACAAATTAAGTTTATAACTTTCTATACATTGAATGAGGTTCCTAACCTCCATTCATGAATTGAATTCATCTAACTGCAATACGCATTGCTAATATTTGGACTTCTCGTCTATTCATTACAAACATTTATAATTTCTAATCTTCAAATAAGTTGTACATCCTTTTGTATATCTTGCATTGATATATCAATGCAATGTTCTATAGTCTATGGACTCCAATGTACAATCGTGTTCTTCTTACTTTGCACATCCGTGTTGATCTTCGGTGAGTCTATGTTGATCTTTAGCATGTTTGTGTTATCCTTTGTTTTGCTCATCTCTATTTTTATCAATTAGCAAGGTCACACTTAAAGTTTGTATGATCATGCTCATCCATTTAGCAAGGCTATGCTCCTTCACTAAGCAGGGCCAAATTTTTTCATTTACCAAGATCTTGCTCATTCATTGAGCATGACCTTACTCGTTCATTAAGCAAGATCTTTCTCGTTCATTCAAGAGAACCTTATTTGTTCACTGGCAAGGCCTTATTCACTCACTAGTAGGACCATACTCATTCATTAAGCAAGGTTAAGCTAAATTTTAGCACAATCATGTTAAATTTTAAAATCTAAAAATTTGTAATTTGATTTTGGCATAGCCATGCTAAACTCAAAACTCAAATTCATACACTATTATTTTTGGTATGATTGTGCTAAATCATAAATCCAAAAATTTATATGAATTCATTTTTATAAGGTCCATGCTAAATTTCAAAATCTAAAAATTTATTATTTGACTTTAGGATGATCATGCTAACTTTTACCAAATCATGCTAAACTCAAAATCCAGAAATTTATATATTTTTATTCTTAGCACAAATGTGCTAATTATAAACATAATCGTACTAAAATTATAAACACATAAATTCATCTAATTTAACATTAGTACAAACATGCAAAATATGAACAAAAAGATACTTTATAAGACAGATAAAATAACACATTTAAAAATATCCAAATATTTTCATTACTTATCAAATTTAACATCAAACATATAATCATATTCCTAATTAAATTCTAAACATCATTATACATCAAATATATTTTTTTAAGAATCAATTAAAATTTTTTAGATCTATTTCTAATTTTATTTAAATTTTTTTTTACCTAAATTTTTTTTATAATCTTTAATTTTTTCTTTTATAAAAATAATTTAGAATCTTTAATTTTTCAAATGCTCTTGTGTTCAATCCATAAATTTCACGATTAAATTGTCGAGAATTTGATGAAAATACTCAGATTCCTTCTCCGAGTGTAACGAACCTTTCCAAGCGTTCTGACCTCTCTTTCTTCCATATGTCATTTCATTTCTTTCTTCCTGTAACCAAGTTGAATAGTTTTATTATTATTGAATGCCTTTGTGTCAATTTTATATCTTTTCTTAGATTTTCGTCGCATTATTCTCTTGATTTTTTTTATTTATATCACGGTAATATATAATCAGATAATGTATAAATATATAATAAAGAATTGAGTTAATTATTAGAATATTTTATTTCTTTTAATATAAATTAAAAAATATATTAATTATTTGACTATCTTAATTGATTTAATCATTAAATTATAAAAATTAAAATAACATAATTAAATTATTTTAAAAATAAAATATATATATTTCATCACATAAGATATATTAATAAAATCATTAATTTATAATATGATAGATATTAAAAACTAGATTTTATTTTTAAAAAATATTCGTCAAATTAGTTTGAAAGTTATATAAGTTTTGTTTTTTTTACGGTTAAGGGTAATCGTCATTAAATAATTTTTTAATCGTGATAGCAGTAAGAGTAAAAATATATTTTGGAAAGGTGATATTTTTATTATATGGTGTTAGAAAATAAAAATAAAAATCTTTTTATTGAAAGTCATCTTGTAAAGTTAGAATTGGTTAATAGTAATCATGTGAAAATTATATTTCATCTTAGTAATTAAGTGTTAAATGAGTTATATATCCGGTGAAAAAAATTTTAAATAAATAAAAATAAAAGATATCTTGATTATTACATAATGAAAGAAAAGTTATAACATGTTTAAAATTTGTCTACAAACGTTGAGATCTTGAAGGTGGATGGAGAATTTTTCATGGTTAAATTTGATCTTGGTACTAATAGTTTTGAAGTTACCGAAGATGGTTCTTAAATATTGTATGATTATTAGCTAACAATGTAAAAATGCTCTCTGTATTTTGTTTCGCCATCAACAAAGGTTGAAAAAAAGGTATTGTTAAGTATTAGAACCTAAGATCGTGTTTTTGAATCTTAAAAATTTTAATTAAATGAATATATTCTACATATAGTTGTTCGTTGTAAATACTCAATTCCATTCGAGGTCGGCCACTAAAACCAATTAACCCTAATTTAAATAATGTAAATTATAAAAGAAAAAATTTTAGTTGAAAAATTAAAAAAAATTTGAGAAAAACAAGAAAGGAGGGGAAGTAAAGAAGGAATTAGGGGAAATAAAAAATTAAACAAAAAAGCAAAAAAGAATAAAAAAGCAAAAAAATCAAAAAATCAAATTTTTTTTTCTTCAAAGAATGAAAAATCAAAATTGAATATTGGGAAATCAAAATTAAGGAAAAATTCTAGAAATTTAAAAAAAAATTTGAAAATTTGAAGACTTTAAGAAGAATAAAATCATAAAAATTTAAGGGAAAACAAAATTATGAAAATCGAAAGAAAAACTAAAAATAAGATTCTAAAAACAAAAAGTCAAAAATCAAAATAGAAAATTTAAAAATCAAATAAAGGAAGAAAAATGAAAACCTGAAAAATAAAAGAAAATTAACAAAAAATCTGAAAAATAGAAAATTTAAAAATCAAATAAGGAAATTTAAAGAAAAATAAAATTATGAAAATTGAAAGGAAAAACTAAAGATTAAAGAAAACTAAAATCAAAAAACAAAAAGAAATAAAAAATAATAATAATAAAAATCATACATGAGAAATAAATTTTTTATTAAAATAAAAAAAAGAGAAAAATGATTTCTGAAAAATTAAATAAAATTTGAAATATTTGAGAAATGGTGGAAAAATTAGAAAATCAAAAAGAAAAAAAAAACAAAATTCTAAAATCAGAAAATTAGAAAAAACCAAATTCTGAAAAATTAAATAAAATTTGAAAAATTCTGGAAAAATTAGGAAAATTGAAAAATTAAATTTTGGAAACAGTATAAAAATTGAAAAATAATTCATGGAAAAATTAAATAGAATTAAAAAATCAGAAAAAACAAAAATAAAATTCTGAAAAATTATAGAAAATCCAAAAATTGAAAATTAAAAAATAAAGAAAAATAAAAAACTAAGAAAACTAAATTTTGAAAATTAAAAGAAAAATTACAATCCTGAAAAAATTAAATAAAATCAGAAAAATTGAAAAAAGAAAATTTTGAAAAATTAAAATATAAAAAAGTTAAAATCTGAAAAAATAAATTATAAAATAATAAAAGAAATCCTGGAAAAATTAAAGGAAAATTCTGGAAATCAAAAAAACTAAAGGAAATTAAAATTAAAATTCTAGAAAATAGGTCTATAAAAGAAGAAGAAATGAAGATTTAGGGGTTTTTGGTGGGTTTTTTTGGAAGGACCGAGAGAGCTTCTGAAGGTGCTTGCTCTGCATGCTCTACAAATATTTGTTTCATCCTGCCTGTGCAAATTACAGAAATGCCCTTGGATAATTCTAGAAATTCTTGTTTCGTCCCTACATGTGCAAAGACCATTTCGCTCATCTACAATTCTAAAAATCCCCAACCAGTCCCCACTGTACAAAAAGACTAAACTGCCTTTCCTCTTTTCATAAAATTCCTAAACTACCCTCTCATTCTCAAAAAATTTCCAAAAACTCCATAATTACCAATAACATTTCCAAAAATTCTAAAAATTAATAAAAATTCAAGAAATTAATAGAAATTAATAAAAAATCAGAAATTAATAAAAAATTTAAAAATTCCAAAAAAAATCATAAAATACATAAAAATTAATAAAAAATTCTAAAATCCCAAAAATTCATAAAAACTAATAAAAAAATTCAAAAATTTCAGAAAATTCATAAAATCCATAAAAATTAATAAAAAAAATCAAAAATTCCAGAAAATTCATGAAATTCATAAAAATTAAAAAATTCCAGAAAATTCATAAAAATTGAAAAATTCCAAAAAATTCATAAAATTCATAAAAATTAATAAAAAATTCCAGAAAATTCATAAAAATTAATATAAAATTCAAAATTTCCAGAAAATTCCTAAAATTCATAAAAATTAATAAAAAAAATCAAAAATTCTAGAAAATTCATAAAATTTTAAAAAATTAATAAAAAATTCAAGATTTCCAAAAAAATTCTATAATTCCTAAATAATTCATAAAAAAATCCAAAATCCCTAAATAGTTTATGAAACATAACATCCCTTAGTTGATAGAGTCCTCCAAAATTTCAAAATATTTACTTGTGACTTGCACTTTTTATCAATTTTCAAAAAATAAAAATCTTGTTTTTGCAATTCTTAATCTCACACGACGAGCTCTAAACACGAACTGGTAGCTTTTTTTGCTGTTCGTTATTTAGAGATTCGTATAGGTCCAAGTGCAGCTGTATTTATCTTGGGTCTTGTGCATATGTGGATTAGGGTTGCCTTTCCTTTTTACAAAAATAAAAACCTTGCTCATTTTATTCATCGATTTTGAAAATAAAAATCTTATTTTGCAATTCTTAATCTCACACGACGAGCTCTAAGTACGAACTGGTAGCTTTTTCTGCTGGTTGTTTAGAGATTCGTATAGATCCAAATGCAGTCGTAGTTGTCTTGGGTCTTGTGCATATGTGGATTAGGGTTGCCTTTCCTTGTTCAAAATAAAAACCTTCCTCATTTTATTCATCGATTTTCAAAAAATAAAAATATTGTTTTGTAATTCTTAATCTCACGCGACGAGCTCTAAGCACGAACTGGTACCTTTTTCTGTTGTTCGTTGTTTAGAGATTCGTATAGGTCCAAGTGCAGCCGTAGTTGTCTTGGGCCTTGTGCATATGTGGATTAGGGTTGCCTTTCCTTTTTACAAAAATAAAAACCTTGCTCATTTTATTCATCGATTTTGAAAATAAAAATCTTGTTTTGCAATTCTTAATCTCACGCGACGAGCTCTAAGCACGAACTGGTAGCTTTTTCTGCTGTTCGTTGTTTAGAGATTCGTATAGGTCCAAGTGCAACCGTAGTTGTCTTGGGCCTTGTGCATATGTGGATTAGGATTGCCTTTCCTTTTTACAAAAATAAAAACCTTGCTCATTTTATTCATCGATTTTGAAAATAAAAATCTTGTTTTGCAATTCTTAATCTCACGTGACGAGCTCTAAGCACGAACTGGTAGCTTTTTCTGCTGTTCTTTGTTTAGAGATTCGTATAGGTCCAAGTGCAGCCGTAGTTGTCTTGGGCCTTATGCATATGTGGATTAAAGTTGCCTTTCCTTTTTACAAAAATAAAAACCTTGCTCATTTTATTCATCGATTTTGAAAATAAAAATCTTGTTTTGCAATTCTTAATCTCACGCGACGAGCTATAAACACGAACTGGTAGCTTTTTCTGTTGTTCGTTGTTTAGAGATTCGTATAGATCCAAGTGTAACCGTAGTTGTCTTGGGCCTTGTGCATATGTGGATTAGGGTTGCCTTTCCTTGTTCAAAACAAAAACCTTGCTCATTTTATTCATCGATTTTCAAAATAAAGATCTTACTTTGCGATTCTTAATCTCACACGACGAGCTCTAAGCACGAACTGGTAGCTTTTTCTGTTGTTCGTTGTTTAGAGATTCGTATAGGTCCAAGTGCAGCCGTAGCTGTCTTGGGCCCTGTGCATATGTGGATAGGGATTGCCCTTCTCTTTCAAAATAATCAAGTCGTCTTCGAATATTACTTTCCAATTAGCATCGAAGGTCAAGCCTTCGAGTGCCTTTCAAACACTCCTTTAGACACTCTTGAAGGTCAAGCCTTCAAGTCAAATCAAACCAGAATTTCGTAAGCCTTGAGTTTCCTGTTACACTGGGGAATACGTAGGAGCAGGATCAAGTCCTGTCAGACTAACCCCCATTAAGTATTTATTTTCACACTAATTAAAGGGATCAAACAATTTTCAAATACTCACATACTCAGTTTAAGGGTACTGTTCCTCGGAACAGGCGAGTAAGGTGCCTAACACTTTCCCCACTCGTAACCGACTCCCGAACTTCGAATCTCTTCCTCGAGTTAGGGTTTTTTCCAAATCTTTTTTCTTAAATAAAAATTTGGTAGCGACTCCACATAACAACAAAACCTCTTTTTAAATTTTTTAGTGAGTTTGTCGTCTCGTCGAAATTACGGTTACGACATTCCTCTATCTTATCTGCTGAACATTTAATACTCAGTATATTTTAAAATAAAAAATAATAAAAATTATATAATAATTTACATTTCAATATAATTAAATATAAAATATCATTAATATATATATACATACATATATATCAATTTTTTTCAGTTCAAATTTTATATTATTCTAAATTAATTTATGACTGCGTTAATTAATTTTCACAAGCACATCGCCTTATATAGATATATTATATAGATATATTGATTGAAATTATACTTTTAATATTAATAGATAATATAATATTTTTAATATTGAATATGATATATTTTCTAAAATGTTAAAAGATAAAAGAAATAAATTTATTTAGATAAAAAGAATAAAATCATTTTACGCTGAACAATAACATGAGCCACATATGCAGTAGATTATTTCATATAACATGATAATCATATTAATATAAATGATTCTTTGTTTTCTTTGTTTAAACTGTAAAAAATAAAAACTTATTTTTGTTTATCCACTCTAACTTTTTAAAAATATTAATTATTATATATATAATTATTATAAGTTAAAAAAATAATTTCTTTTAAATTTATTTAATCTTTTTATTTTTATTTAATTATTATCAATTAAAATAAATAAATACATAATTTTTTAAAAACATTAACATTAACTATACAGGAAAATTTATTTTAAAAAATTAATCATAAATTTTCTCAAATACGATAAGAAACTTTTCCCAAAAAAATAAATTTGGTCCTTCAAGTTAGGGATCAGATTGATTATTGGAGAGTGCCCAGATGTCGTAACCAGGCTGGGGTGAGCACCCAACTCGCATGTTTGATGCGAGATCATTCCACTCCTCATTTCCCATTTACTGCCTGAAGGATCATGACTCATTAAGATATAAGTTTTATCCTCTTATAGGGGCCAATTTTATTTTCTGCTAAAAACCACTCGATGTGGGACTGACTAGGAGTCAAATCACGCGCATTGCCTACTATCACTTAACTTGATAAAGAGCTAACATTAATACACACGTATTTTCTTTTATTTCATTTTGTACTTTTTATTATTTCTTTCTTTCTCTTATACATCATTTATTATATTTTTGTTTTTCTTATTCATTTGAATACGTTCATTCCATGATTAAATGTACACTTATAATTCTTCATATATAATAGAACAACAGTTGCTCCAAACTGGGCTGATGCCTCTGATCCATTGGGTTTCACTGAAGCTAGAGAGTCAGTTCTGAGATGGGTTTCAAGGGAGATATCAAAGAAGTCTGGTTCTCCCTGTTGCTTCCATAGTTCTATTCTTAGAACTTAAAAACTTAATGGATTATTTTGTTCTTCATAATCGTTTATTTTAAGACATGATATATGATAAAGAAAAACAGCTTAAGTATCTTAAATAATAATAATAAATATAAAAGGAGATATTTTCATTTTCAAAAGTAAAACTCTCTTTTATTACATCAGAATAAATTAAAGAAATAAATTTTAACAATTGAGAGAAAATAATAGCAATAAATTATTTGAAATAAGACTTCACCTTTATGTTTATAAATTTGATATTATATGTCAATATTTATTTTTAATTGGAATTGATTAAGATTACATTAATATAATAATATATTTATATAAGAAAAATAAATCCTTCAATTTGATATAATGTATTAAAATTAAAAATTAATTTTGCTAAAAATTAATTTAAATGAAATTAAACTTAAGTAAGAGTATTTAAAAATAAACATGTAAAAAATAAAATGAATTATTTAATTTTAAAAAATCATGTTACTTAATAGAAAATAAAGAAATTTTAATTATTTTCTTGTTAAGAAATAAATACTCATATTTGGAAGTGCCCAATGTTTGGATGTTGATCTCCAAAATGAGGCGTTTAAGTGAGACCTCGAAAGGGCCCAGATTAACATTGTTTTAATAAAGCATTGCACTCAATAAGTAGAGGTGATTCCAGAATATGTTGTATAGATTAATTAAAGGCTTAATAACCCCATGTATGGGGTCTCCTCTTGTGTTGTAAAGGATAATTATCATATCTAATTCTATTTGCCTAGGATGCTCATGTGGTTGATGGATAATCCTGAAAATTCATCATCATAATTCATAACAAATAATGCTTGTTCTCACACTTAACTTAAGTAAAGAGACCATATATTTGGATATACATTATAAATCTAATCTATATACCTAAAAATTTTCTAAAATTCTTGTAAATCACAAGAGAAATAATGAAAATATTTACAAGAATCAAAAGAAGAGCATAAAGGTGAAATTTCTAAAATTCTTGCAATTTCTTCTTTTGGTTCACTGAAATTTTCGCTGTTAGTAAATCTTTGATATTGGGACCATTTTCTATATTCCTATGTGAATTCACATAATTTCTCGTCCATTTTAAGTTATCTTCTCTGCGTATACTATCTCTCCCTTTCTCTACACTTTATAACCAACTTATTTCGAACAAACTAACTATCTCCGATAGAAACATGTCAATGCAACATTCAAGTTTCACAGTGTAAGCCAATGCATTGGCTTGTGAAACTATAACCATTGATCAAATCATGCATCTGCTTACACATGCAGCTTGAATAAACCCTTATTTCCCAATATATTATAGGGTCACTTTACTTCGTATCATTAATAAAATAATATACTAGTTCTTGAAATTACAGGATGTGACCAACTTTCATCCTCGACTTAAGTAATGTTAAAGATCAGTAATAAAATATTTATATTGGGTTCATAGACCGATCAATCCATGCAAATAGCAAGAACCAAATTAAATTACTTAAAAATTTAAAAAATTATAGTCAAAATTAAAAAATAAATATCACAAGAAGTTAATTTGTTTTGGAGTAGATTAGATTTTAGATCTAATTTTAAAAACCAATCCAATCTAAATCAATTTATCGTGTATATCATGTATAATTATTATAGTAGTAATAATAAAAATACTATTTATAAAATGATAGTGATATAATAGTTATAATATAAAAATTATTATATAAATTTATATTTTATATAATATTTGATTATTAATATTTAAGATAAATAATTTTATATATGTTATTATTATAATATTTTTATATTATTAAATATTTAATTTAATTAAATATAATATACATTATAATATTATTATAAATAGTTATATATTATAAAATTATATTATAGCATTATAAATTTAATATAATTTATATATTAAATAATATTATTTAATTTTTATTATATAAAAATTATATAAATTAAAAAGTTAAAAAATAAATTATTTTAAAATAATACAAATTTAAAAAATTATTATTATTATTATTATTATTATTATTATTATTATTATTATTATTATTATAATGTTGGATGTGATACTTATGATGTTTATAATATAAAAAATATTATATAATTATATAATTTTATATTTTATATATTATTTAATAATAAATATATAAGATAAATAATTATAAATTATTATTATTATAATTTTTTATATTATTTAATATTTATTTTATATAAAATTATATATATTATATTATAAAAAAAATTATACAATATAAAATTATATTATAATACTATAAATTGGATATAATTTTTATATATCAAAATATCTCATTTATTTATAAATTTATAAAAAAATAGATAAATAATAATTAATTAATTTATTTTTTTTAAAATAATAAAAATAAAATTTATTATTATTAAGATAATGATGGTGATAATAATAGCAATTAAAGTAAAAATAATATTTTTAAAATAATAATGGTATAATGATCATAATATAAAAAATATTATATAATTATTTTTTTATTTTATATATTATTTGATGATCAATATTAAAATAAATAATTTTATATATTATTATATTTTTATGTTATTCAGTATTTATTTTATATGAAAATAATATATATTATAAATAATTATATAATATAAAATAATATTATTATAATATGAATTTAATATAATTAATATAATATTATTTATTTTATTTTTAATATATAAAAATTTAATAAATAAAAATTAAATTATTTTAAATAAATAAAAAATATATTATTATTATTATTATTATTATTATTATTATAAAAGTGAAGATGACAATAATAATAGTTATGTTAATAATAATAATTATGGTTGTGATGAGATAATGATGATAGTGATACTTATATTAGTAGAAATAATGATTTAGTAATAATTATGGTGGTATAATGATGGTTTGGTGACAACGAGATAAGGTTTGATAGATTTAAGAATAAAATTATGTCAAAATTAAAAATAAAATTCAATAAATCTATATTTTTTATTTTGATATTTAAGTCAAAATTATTTTAAAAAATATTAAAAATTACTTTAAATAATTTTTATTAAATAAATTTTATTTTTAAAATTAATTTAAAAATAAAAATTAAAAACTATTAATCATCCTAAATAGAATCTTAAAAAATATAATAGACCTTAAAACGATGATATTTTATTATATGTATTTTAATTTATTTTAATTATCAAGATTCTTAAATATCTTTCGTCCTTTCATTTTTTTTTTTAACAAAACCTATCATATTTTTTTACATTTTCACACAATTAATATTTCATTTTACCATTTGATAAAATAGAAAAAATATATATATTTCTTAAAATTGGATGTATTTTATTTCTTTATCTTTATTTACTTATGTTTCTCTTACACAAAAGAATCGAAATTAAAATTTGCACAGTTTATTTCTCTCTTTTTTAGGTGAAGAAATGAGGGAAGACGATTTTTTTATTTTAAATTTTAAAAATTATTAAATATTTTAAAAATAAAAATTATATCAATAAAGAAATATAGTAAAAAATATTTTTTAAATTTATATAAATCAAAATTTATACTATTAAATTTTTTTTATTTTATTTTCTACTCATCCAAAAAATAAAAGAAAATTTTTCCTTTTTTTTTCTTTTCTTTTTATTTATGGAAGCAACTTACTTATTTATCCTATTTTTATTCTATTTTCTTATCCTTTCATTTTTTTTTTCCTTCCAATTTTTCAATTTATGCAAAGAAAGCATTAAGCGAGTAATAAGTAATCTGAGATTTTGGGGTTCAATTTATTGACTTGCTGAGAATTTTGATAAATGATCTAATTATGTGGGTAACCGAATAATAAATTGTATAGCGATCAATAATTATGGCAAAATGCACTATGAAGCTAGATGATTTTAAGACTTACGATTGTGCAAAATATATGCTACAAATATCATAGCAACCAAAAAGATTAAAATATTCAAACAAACCTTAAAGTGGTTGAAATATTAAAGTGAATGATTCCTACAATTTTGGAGACAAAAGGGAAGAGTCATTAATTTAGTGAAAAATCTTCCGATTCGAAAGATGTGGATTCACTATTTCACTAATTTACAGTGAAAATTTCTCCAATTAAAAAAAACAAACAAATGGTTCTTATTTTATTGTTCACTTTTTTCTCAGTAATGGCATTGTTAGCTGTAATAAAAAGTATTAAATAAACATATAAATAAGTTTAAAAATATAAACTATATTTAATACTTTTTATTTAACTAATTGTAACTTATTAACAGAGGACTTTGAGTTATTTTAAGAGTCTACTTTTTATATATTATTAATATAAATATTTTTATTCAGTTAACTAACTATAAATTCCTCTAAATATATTTTTAGACTAATCACTGAAAATATTAATATACTTTAATAATATGATATTTCATAATTGCATAATTATGTATTACGGGCAGCGTATCGTTGTAAAATAATATTATTTTTTTCGTTTTTAGAATTTTAAAAAGAAATTATACAAATAAGTTTAAAAATATAAACTATATTTAATACTTTTTATTTAACTAATTGTAACTTATTAACAGAGGACTTTGAGTTATTTTAAGAGTCTACTTTTTATATATTATTAATATAAATATTTTTATTCAGTTAACTAACTATAAATTCCTCTAAATATATTTTTAGACTAATCACTGAAAATATTAATATACTTTAATAATATGATATTTCATAATTGCATAATTATGTATTACGGGCAGCGTATCGTTGTAAAATAATATTATTTTTTTCGTTTTTAGAATTTTAAAAAGAAATTATACAAATCACTAACGTCAATCGTATTGTTATAATTATTGGATAAAGTTTTGAATTTATGTAAAAGAATATGCGGCAGAAGCCGAGAAGAAAAGTATTTGTATCGAATGTTATTCAGAATTTTAACCATCGTTATGTTATATTTTAAATTTTAACATTTATATTAATTTAATAATTTTATATAAAATATAAAATTTATTAATTTAATTGTTAATTTAAAAAGTTTTATTTGATAGATCATTATATAAAATTTTATATAAAAAAAATTGATAAATGTTTCATCTATTATTTTATTTAATAATTTATATATTATTTAAATATATAAATATTAATTATATAATATAACTACAAATTTTTAAATTTTTTAAAATTTAATATATATGATCATAAATATATTATAATATAATTTAATAATTAAATTAATAAATTATATATTTTATATAATTTTATTAAATTAATATAAATATTAAAATTTAATCTAAGTATCCTTATATAATATAATAAAAATTAACAAAAGTAATAACAAACTGACTAACTGTTAGTAATATAACAGACTCACAAATAAAAAAATAAAATATTATTTTTGTATTGGATTAATATTATTCTTTATTTTTTTATATGTATGAAAGTATATTAGTAAAAACGTAATCATCATCATTATGTGAAATTTTTATATAATGAGATAAGTAAGAATAAAATTTGTTTCTCTTTTTAGACAATTAAATAAAAACAAGATAGTATTAGTAATTTTTTTCAGATTATTTATATATACGGATAGATAAATTTTGATGATTACATGATAGACCAAGTGAGACAGCTTATGGTTAGTAAAATGGAAAAGAAAAGGTTGTCATAGTTCCCAGCCAGTCCCACACTCACTGGACGGATAGCTAGATTCGTTGAAGTGAGCTTAAAAGACTTTTCAGTTTTACGGTTTCTGGTTCAGAGAGATCAGTGATCCAACATACACATGGAACCATAGCAATTACAACACCCAAATCAACACAATGATTAATATATATATTTCCTTTTTTTCTTAATTTTTTTATCTCTTTAATCAGTCTCTCTCTCTTTTTTTTTTATCAATTTTTTATTATTTTAGAAACTCTTTTAGATATATATCCGCTCCATTTTATGTATATGTATAATTTTTACCGAGTTAAATGCAAAAGTTTTCAGTCACTCAACCTTTCTATTTCTTTTCTTAAAGTGTGCATCAAATCGATGTATGGAAGTATTGTGACCAAAGAGCTGAAAAGCAAAATACGTTTTAACGCCATTGCAGAAAATACATCTAGTTAACGGTAAACATACGATCATTATGTTGATCGTCATCAATTTCAGTTGGACTCCATAAACTATTCTCAATAACTTAAAAAAGTGGATTTAGAGAAAAATATATATAAACTAAAAAGATTAAAATATTTTATATAAATTATTTTTAATTTTATTATTCAACATAAAAAAAAATATAAGCCCAAGCGCAAATTAACATTTGCAAATAAGAAAAATAGATCCACGTTATAATCCATAACACCAAAAAATCTGAGCCCAAACGCGAATTAACATTTCCAAATAAGAAAAAAAGATATCCATATTATAATCCATTGCACCAAATGCAATTTAATTTATGGTGCACATGTGATCATTATGATTGTCTTCATTAATTTAAAAAATATATAGAAGCAAAGAGTCGGAGAGGTAAAGCGAACCAACAGAAAGGTAGGATTAACAAGTAACTGAAAGAGAAAGTTAAAGAGCCAAGACCAAATATAAACCAAACTAAGAACATAGAATTATCCCGTTCTCCCTCCATCATACACAAGACGGAGAAAAGGAACCAAACAAAAAGGAAAAGGTAAAAAAAAAATTAAAATTAAAACATCACATTGAAGAGACCGTAACCATCACAATCAAAAACATCTACATCATCATCGTAAAACGTTGACGTACACCTGCGTGGTCTTGAACGTCAATGTAGCAGCTAGTTGCTTTTGTCGTTTTTCTGTTACAAAGAGATTTCTAAGTTATCTTACGGATAAATAAGTTCATCCTATATATATTAATAAAATTAAAATATTGTAAAATTACACTCATGTTTTACTTAATTTTATATAAATGAAATGCTATTAATTTACTTAAAATAAAATTATTTACCTTATAAAATAACTTAAATCCATTATAAACGTATTATTATGGATGGATGTCATCACATTGTTCAAGGCTCATCTTGTAAAGTCGTGAACGAGGTTTGTTCTGTCCGCCACGTTGAGTCTCCAAGAGAGGAAAGGAATGCCATTCTCCGAGTCTCTATCGGAATCATCCATAAAGCGCACCTCGTTGCTCATCTTCTGGCTCTGCGACTGCGCGTACCACGAATTGTTTTGGTGGCCGTACGCGCCGCCAGGAGCCGCCGCTGACGTGGCGGCAGCAGCGCTCGCTCTTCTCTCTTCCTTCTTGAATCTGATCCCGCAAGCATTGCATAGCGACTGCAATTCAACTCAAAACACAACACAATTTTTAAAAAAAAAAACACTTGAACAAAATAATATATGTAAAACTTCAACGTTTGTACTAATAAAAAAAATCTGATTCAACGGATTCTTGAAAATGTATACTTTCCTGAAATTTCAAGTCTGCCTCACTTCGTAAGTATCAAATAAACGGTTATCCAATGTCACAGCATTAATAGTTAGTAAATATTAAATTTTTTAAGGAAAAATTAATTTATAATTAGTTTTAAAAATTCAAAAAGGAACAAAAATGTATAAAAAACATTTATTTTATTTTATAAAAAATACAAAAAATAGTGATAAATAATTTATTTTTAATAAAGAATTATTATTATTAATATTATTTTTACTTAATTAAAATGAGCAATAAGAATTGATGCTAATAAAGCTATATTTTAAATTATTTAAATATATTTTAGGATAATAAATATTTGTAATTTATTGTTTACCTTTGGGCCTCGAGGACCATTCCTCCAAAGCGGAGTAGAAGTGGTGTCGCAGTTGGCACAGCGACGCGCGAGGAGGGGATCGTTGTTTGCGTTACCATTGCTTCCTCTGCCACTTGACTTGGTGGTTTGAGATTGCGTATTGTGCTTGGATTGCAATAAGTCCCAACAAAAATTGGAGACGGAAGAGCGACGATCGTGACGGTGTCGTTTCTCTTCGTCTTCGGTTAAACGCGTGGATGGCGTGCCAAGTGAGAGCGTGCAGTCCACGGAAGAAGAGGAGGGCGTGAAGGAAGAATACATGTCGGGCTCGTAATCATCATAGGGAGTGTGGTTGTTAGGCATAGAGAATAGCATAGAGTAGGAATTGTTTTCGCTGTGAAACATGCCGCATGTGCACGTTCCCATCACGTGACCCTGTGAGTTCCCGCAACAGCGATGCATCATTGGCTGAATTGATTCTTCTTGATATTCTCCTCTGAGACTCTTTGGTTTTTAACGAATTTGAAATCTAGGTGAAGAAAAGTAAGAAATGTTTGGGAGAGGAAGAAGGAGGGGAAAGGAGAGAATAAGAGAAAAATTGAAAGGGATGATTAGAGGAAGGAAGTACAATGGGGGAAAGAAGAAGAGTGAGAGAGGGAATTGCAATAATAAAAAGTTTGAAATGTAAAGAGCACTTGGGAGAAAGAGTTAAAACGGTACGAACGAGGGAGAAGTGAGAAGTGGGTGTTGTCAGGTAGCTTTATAAGCTAAAATAAAAATGGGGAAATAGCAGTCAGCAGCTGCAGTCCACGTTGTCGTTAACTGCAAATGGAGAGATGCACAAATGTATGTGTAATTTAGTGGGGCATTGTCTTTATATATTTTAGGTGAGAAATGGAAGAGTTAGAAATTAGACTAAACTACAAAGACATAAAAAAACATAGGGGGACCCAGTGTCTGTCTGTGTTAGAGAGAGGAAAGAGAAAGAGGACTCTTAACTTAACTCTTAAGTGAGAAGAAAGACTCGGAAATGGAGTAAGTGAGTGAATGTGGTGATGGTATTGGTGGTAGGGTAGGAGGAGGAGGAGTAGTAGTAGAAGGAGGAGGAAATGCTACGAGAGTTTCTATCTGCGGCACTGTTTGTAAGTGTGCATAAAATGAAGTGTTGCATAATTTGAATTTATAGGAGTGGATGGGATGAGAGAGGGAGAGAGGGAGAGAGAGAGAGAGAGAGAGAGGAAGTGAACAAGTGAAGTGGGTTTGGTCAAAAGTGCCCACGTGACAGAGGGGAACAGTCTTCCATGGATCTGCCTTCTCCGATCACGAGGCTTTATTAGACTGAAACCCAATACATCAAAAACCTGTGTCTGTATCCGTATCTCTGCCACTGCCACACCCCCAAGGAAAATGGAATAGTAGTAGTTCACTAGTTCAGTTTTCCTCTCCCTCACTTGTTTTTGTCTATGCTTATTCTCACGCTCCACTCTCTTCCCTTCCCAACCACGCTCTAATCCCAATATTGCTAATTAAGCATATACTCTACTCTACGCCCACCTCCTCCTCCTGCCTTGGTAATCTAATACTTTCATTCTTTCAACCTTTTATCTCTCTCTCACTTTTAATTACCTGGTCAAGCTAAAATAAATTCAAACCATATATACCTCTACAACAACTGCAACTCTAAATTAGCCCATTAATGTGAACGCATCTCAACTTAATTAATTGTTCGCATTACTTTCTTATATTAAAATACAAATGTTTATATGCATTTTCTTATTTTAAAAGGGTTAAATTTTAAATGTATTTATTAATATTATAAAAAATATTGAGAATAACGGTTAAATCATTTTTTATGAAAATTTATGGTATAAATCCATTAATAATATATTTTAAAAAAATTCTTTTTTATTCCTTAACTGATTTTCTCTTTATAGAAAATGACAACAAAATTCTTACATACCAATGTCACCTAAACAATTAAATATAAGAATCATAATTAATTGTAAAAATATTAATATTATTTTTTAGAGCTAATTTTAAAAGTGATAATTTTTAAAAAATATTAATTACACTTTTATGTTTCTAATATAATAATTTAATAAAAATTATTATATTTAAAAGTTTTAAATTAATCTAAAATACTATAATATGATGTGTAACTGAGTATTTGGCAATGCTTCTCTTTTTATTTTTTATAGAAATTATTGTGAAAATGTAGTCCAAACATATATATATATATATATTGATTGGTTAAAGTTATATAAAAAAAAAATGTTACGACATGTGAATAACCGATTTGGTTTCTGGTTGTCACGCACTTTGATGAGGGGTGGGATAAGTCCAATTTGTGGGGTTAGTACTGAGTGTACCAATATGCTAAGATATATTTTCAAGTTTTCAACACAACAATGACCACTCTCAATTCCTAACATCCCCACTCCGTTAGTTGTTATATAGGCCGTCCAATCCGTCAAATCTGCAGCAAGAACAACAACAACAACAACGACCAGTTTGAAGGCCGTACCGTGCGAATCACGTGACTCCAAAACAAAAACGAAGCCAGGTTCGTCAAATGTCATGATACTAACCTCATGCCCCGAATCCAAACCCCATCACCACAACAACGCTTTTTAGGAGCAGTTGCTGATGGTGGCAACAGTATTAGTAGCCGTAGAAGAAGAAGAGAAGATCCTGATATTTGGATTGGTTTTTGGATCACAGTGAGAAAAAGCTAAAGAGAGAGAGAGAGAGAGATAAGAAAGAGATAAAGGATACCCCTGCAATCATCAAAGCAACTCTAGCTTCTCACTTGGCTTCTTATGTGTCTAGTCCACTAGACAACAACAGATTTCTATGGGTCAAAGATAGAAACTACTATACCAAAAAGAAAAGGGGTCATAAAAATTTTAAATCAATTAAAACCCCCCCCAAAAATAAAAGTTTTCAAATTGAATAAAATAACACATTGGGACCCCACATTCATCATAGCCAAACCCAAACACACTCCTCTGGAATATCGACCCCATTTGATCAAAAGATTCAAAAACATTCACGAAGAGAGAGAGAGAGAGTGAGATAAGAATCAGATCGTCTAGAGATTGATGAACCACAGTTCGACAAACGGGGACGACCACCGCTTTCCAAAAGATGCTCTCTATTCGCTTTGTAAACTACGATTAGCCCAAGACACAAGCCAAGCGTTATGTTTTCATTTACTCACATTTTCTACATCCTCACGCAACCTCATGTGACGTGGATCATACTCTAGCACATCCTCTATTACCCTTTTAATGCTTCATAATTTTAATTTGTTTAAATTATCGTGTGTCGACTCATAGTTTTATGAATTTTTAAATAAGTATTTAGTTTAAAAATTTTATAATTAGTACATATTCATTTTAATTAAGAACGTTTAAAGTTACATTTCATGCATCTCAAAATTCGTTGGATGAATATAATTTTATTTTATAAATTTTCAAGCATAAAATGAACAGAATCTTCAATTTTCTTAACTTTTACATAATTGATTTAATATACTATTTTGAGTATATGTATAACTGGGAATTGCTTTTTCCCCTTTGAACCTTTCCTCTTGCGCATACATGTGACCTGTGGAGGAATGTGCATATTATATCTATTTTTTATCCATAAATAAATAAAGTCCGTATCAATTGTTATTAGAGAGAACTAGAACAAGGAGAAATATTCATAGAAAAATTATATATATATCCTTCTACTTTTCATTTACAATTTTTAATTATTAAGTAAAGAAAATATTAAATATTCTTATATTTTAAAATAATAAATACTATATTTTATGTAATATTTATTATATTATTTTTCGTCCAAAACAACTATTTAAATTGAATATAATAATTTATGCGGAGATTAAGTAGTTTTTCTTGTCATCTATTTGTCGAGAATATTATTGGAATATCTTCAAAACGAGAGCGTGGTTGCGAGTGATGTAAGTAATGGTCACCGCCTCAAAACCGCAGTTGTACACGGTCTTACATGTAATGCTCTAGCTAATCATGATGTTACGTGGCTCGTTGGATTTCATGGGACCCATTTGTCACAGTGTTTCACTTTCCCAATGTAAAGGGGGAGAAAAAGAAAATAAAAAAAATAATTACCCAAATCGTATCTAACGCCTAATTCGACGAAAATCCTGAAAATTGATTTAATAATTAATAAGAAAAATAAAAAATATCGTCAACCAAGATGCCACGTGGGTATCGTGTAGGGATTTTGCTTGCATGCATGCATGCAAGTGTATTGAACAACGCCGGTAGGCACATTTTTATATTATACACAATAGTAGACGTACGTATATAGATGAATATTAAATAAATAACACAATAATTGCTATGATAAACTTTGGGAACACATAAAATTACATTCCTCAAAAGCAACAAGATACAACTGGAATGTCTGTCTTTCTCTCACTTGGGGTTAGGGACATTTCACTTTCTTATATTTTTAGTTTCAAAATGTGATCCATTGAGACTAGAGAGAGAAACCTTTTATGGCTATAGGGGGTTTAGGATTGGTCTAGTGATCTTGTTGTTGACGGGATCTTGTTTGGCAGTGCCAGGTAAGGTCTCAAAGTACCAACATTGAAGAAATGGAATAGGAATAAGAATATGAATAAGGAGGAACAAAAGGAGGTAAGAAGAAAATTAAAGTAGTAAAACGAGGGAAGAGGCTGTGGACCAATGTTTACAAAAGGGGATTGTATTGTAGGAAGAAACCCCCTAATAAGTCATGCTACCCTAAGAAAGTTAAGTTGTTGTCAGTATCATAACATCTCAGACTACAAACTGTAACCTCTAATTGTCTCCTCTAAGGAGATCTAACCTTTTGGTCAAAGGTGGTCTTAAACCACTGTGCATATACTATACACCTTAAAAGACCATTTCTTTATCTTTTCATTTATTGTTATTAATTATTTTGTACTGCCCTTGTCCATGTTATGTGGACCGATTATGCTAAAAGGTAATTCATCAATTTTCTTAATTTTTAATTAGGCGTGAACTCCTTTGGGTCACTACCTAGTTCATTAAGTCATCCTTTGCGTACTATCCACTTTTTCTTTTTTGGTACACCGTCTTTTTTTTCTTCTTAACATTGCTATTGTGGAGGGAATTTATAGATTAGTTCACTCATGATTTGTATCTGCTCATATACCAAAAATAAATTCAACCATTTCAAAAACAAAATAATTAAAGAATTAATTAAGTGGAATATGGATTTTATCAGAAAAAAAAAATTATACATATTCATACTGATCTGTCAGTGCAATGAGTTTGTGACGAGTTCTTGGAGGATTGATGACAAATTATAAACCCAATTACAAATTTATCACTAAATTTATTTTGGAAAATCAAGTCTCTTACATGATATAACCAAATCGTACGTTAGTACTGAGGACATGTTTGGATGAATTATGAAACTAATAAAAATAGATTATAATATCCCATAATTTTTTTTACCTTAATTTGTTTTAAAAAATTAATATAATTTATCAAAATACTTTTTAAATTTATTATAAGAAATGTCATAATCAAATTTATGACCTAAATTTTTTATAATAATAATTCTCTATACTTATCAAAACTGTTATTTCTCATGAAATGTATGGAATCTTGTTCGAATTGAATAAATGGAATATATATATATATATATATATAAATAATCAAATCTGTTAATATTAAATTTTAAATTTATATTTAATATATTTTTATAAAATATAAAATTTATCAATTTAACTATTAAATTATGTTATAATATTTTATGATAATATATATTAAAAATTAAATAATGTAAATATTTGTATTTATGTTATTTAATTATTGATATATATATATATATATATATAATATATTAGATATTAAAATAAAGTTATATAATAAATTACTTATTAATTTTATTTTATATAAAAATTTATAAATATAATTTTTTTATAAAAACTTTTAAATTAATAATTAAATTATTAAATTTTATATTCTATATAAAAAATTATTAAATTAATATAAATATTAAATTTGACAATTAATATCAGTATATTTTAATTATATATATATATATATATATATATATTACAACAATTTATGTTGTATGTACTAAATAATTAAAAAATTATCATAACATCCTTGTTTCCTTGGTAAGAAAAAGTGCACGCCACAATATTTTGAATGTTTTAAATTTTTAGCATTCATTATTAAATTATTTTTCATTTTAATTTTATTTATAATATAGTATTATTGATATATTTTAACATTTTATTTTTAAAACATTAACAATATATTTAGTATTCCCCCTTTTATTTTATTATTTAAAGTTATACACATAGATCAAGAAAGCTTTATTTGATGTATCATATATTATATTTTGATTTATATCTTAATTATTTTATTTGTTTTATAACTTACAACAGTAATGATAGATGAGTAATGAAAATGAGACATAATTAATAAGAGATATAGTTATTCGATTTATCATTTAAATAATTTTTTAATTATTTAAAATATAATATTTTAATGTTATTTTTTAAAATTTATATTTTGTCATAATTCTTTTAAACAATTTATTAAAATCTAAAACAAAGAAACACTATAGATGAGGGTCTAAGGTTGAAGTGCTGGGTAGGGGATAGGCTTAGGCAATAGCATGTAGGCTTGAATAGCCTATATGTGTTTCTTGACCATTTGTGTTAGAACTTTGTCACCTTACTCTCTCAATTTACATTTTGAATTTTTAGTCATGTTAATTTTTTCATCAAAGGATAATTTATAAAAAATGTTCAACCGTATTCACAAGATAAAGGATACTAAATAATAAAAGAGTATGTCTGTTATGAGACAAATAATTGTAAATCAAGTATTCATTCTTAAGTTAACATAATTTACTAATCTTAAAACACTAAACATAATAAAACATGAAAAACATAATCTTTCATTGCAATAAAACATGAAAAAGTTATAAACTTTCTTTTTTATCTTTTTTATTTTCCTCCTTCCCAATTAGCACATTGGGACATGTTCAAAACAGCTATTTGAAGTAAGAATGCCCAAAATATTAACGTGAAAATGCAGCATATATGAGTAAATCAATACTATATATAATGGTGCTGTAACCGTAAGGATGTAAATAAAATAGTAAATCTAAGTAGAATAATACTATATAGTGAAGCTCTGTGATGATGAATAAGCTTCATGAAGCGGCTTTAACAAGTTTAGCCCGAAGGAAGAAATGTGATAGAGAAGAGGTGGTGATAAAAGAATGAGGGAAGGATGATTAAGAAAGAAAGATGAAGAAAAATAAAAATTGGTAAGAAATATACTTGAGGAAAGGAATTTTTAATTATATTTATAAACATCAGATATTTGTATGAACTATTTTCACAATCATCATGAAACAAATTATATTTGAGTCGAGTTTTGAGTTAAACGTTTTTAGGCTTATTAAATTTCACTTTAAAAATATTAAAAAATGTTATTCTTGATTTTTAACTAGGTGAACCCTAATTATTGAACGATCCATTGAACTCAATCCATTTTGATAATTTTAATTAGCAATGCTTAGAAATCAATGATGGAATGAGAAAACATCAGAGACTCACAAGACAA
Organism: Canavalia gladiata; assembly: GCA_037954105.1. NCBI lineage: Eukaryota > Viridiplantae > Streptophyta > Magnoliopsida > Fabales > Fabaceae > Canavalia > Canavalia gladiata. Next base: position 20,391,641 of record CM075658.1, on the reverse strand, counting down.
CCCAAAGCTGTTACAACTCACCTTTGATTATAGGAAAAGAAATATTATTCATATATATAGTAATATATATTTGTTTATATTTAATATAGATTATTGAATTTATTTTTTATTTTTTAAAAACCTATTAATCATTAAATAAAAAATATAAATAAATAAATGACAATATTTATATATAAAAATATATGATTGTTGAATATATGACTTACCAGCGAAGCTCATCCTTTATGTTGCTGCACAATAGCAAATTAGTAACGGTGTAGGTCATCATTAAAAGCAACCCAAATGTAGATGCCAATTGCCAAACACTCACTAAGGTACCAACCACCACAAAATGCCTTGCACTGTAACTTGAAGGCTAATAATAGCTTGCCTGGATTTGCATTTTATTTATATCAAACACACATCCAATAAGCAGAAGTTGCTTTGTGTAGCTTTAAAATTACAACATATGCTTAGTCAAGAAACTAGGATTGACCATCTTATATTTAGGTCTAAAGCAAAATTTTAAAATGAAGTTTATTATAAGTAACAAAAATAATTTTATTAAAATTACTATTGTTTTATTATATGCTTTTTTTTAGCCTTTTTTAAAATGTAAAATTATTTAATAAATTTTTGTAACCAAATTCATTCTGTATTTATTTTTGAATTGATATCAAAGTTAATTTATTTAACCTTTATTGATGCATTATTGATCTTAAACAATATTATATTATTTTTATTTTTAAAAAACTTATTCACTGAAACAAACTATTAATTGTTTCATTGGCATTATATGTGTAATAGTCATTTATGAAAATCAATTTGTTGATGACTTTGCTTTATTTCATTGTTTACAGTATTAATAATAGAACATGTGGGATAAAATAGTAAGAATTAACTACTGAGATAAATAAAATAGTTACTAATTAAAAAAAATGTAACAATAAGATAGTAAATGTATTTTTTAAGATAAGATATTTAATTTCAAAATGACTTAGATATTAATTAATAAATATTAATTTTTTTTATGAATTTTGTGGAACTTCAAGCAAAACCTTTGGTTATATTATGTTTTGGCCAGCTTTGTAAGAAACATATAACTAAATACATGCTAAGACATCGACCAAATCAAGATACGACAAACAACATTCAAGCACCTTGTTGCTTGTTCCATCCACCTACATTATAGATCTGATGAACTACTACATAAATTATGCTTTGCCTAAGGCTACAATGCACCTCATTTGCCTTTGCCAACTTTATCTTCATACGTTTTAACCTAGCCTTCTTCAATAGGAGTTCATCTCTTGTCTATATTTAATATTTTATTTATTTAAAAATATATGTATAAGTAAATAAAAAAAATTATAAAATTAGGGTATAATAGCCTTATGAATTTATCCAAAATCAATAGAATTGGGTTTGATTTTAATTTTTTATAACCACCTCCTCTTCTTGGGTCCACTCCAATCTTTTACACCCAAATCTAAAATGATGATAGAAAGAGAAAAACTTGTCAATTCCTCCTATTCTCATGCCTATTCACAAGCGCTATAAACTTGACAGTCTCAATATTGTAGCCCAAAATCCTTAAGCTTGTGGACTCTAATACGGTGACGTATTGCTGTTGTTAAACTTTACATCAAGTTATTGGGCTTTCTCTTTCTTTCGCTCACCATTTTTCTTATTTACCCCCCTTTTTATCGAAAACAAAAACGATTTTAAAAAATGTTCATTGCTTGACAACAGTCAACAGTGCAGCCTCCTTTTTTTAAATTTGATAATATGTAAAATATATTTTTGGAAATTAATTTTTAGAAGTATTATTTTCATACAAATAAAATATATTTTCAGAAATTATTTTTTGAAAACATTATCTGTATATGTATAAAATATATTTTTAAAAATTAAGTTCTTAAATCTATTTATAGAAGTTTTCATCCACCACATATTTTTGGTAGTAAAAATAATTTTTTAAAGTCTTTTAGCGGCCAAAAATTAATAAAAATGATTAGTTAGCAGATACATTTATATAAAATAGGAAAATAAGTTTTTTTCTGTTTTAAACCATCACAAATTGATTTTTTAAAAAAATGGTTTTCAGGCATATTTTCAGAAGTTAGTTTTCAAATATGTTAATAATATTTTATAAAATTAATTTTAAAAATATATTTATAGATTGATAAAAGATGATTTTGAAACTAATATTCTTTTTTTTTAAAATAGGAGGCACAGTTAGGAAAAAAAAGTTGGAAAAGGAAAAAGCATCTTGTTGGAAACAAAACTGTGCGGTTTGGAGTTTCTGATGGACCTCATGGCCCATGGCCCATTGTTATAATGACTAATTGAATACGGGACTTTACTTTTCACAATTTTTTTTTCTATTCCACCTTGCTTTCTTCTTTTTTTTATTTTTTTTTTCATTTCATAAACATATAAAATATATTTTTAAAATTTAAATTTAATATATATTTTTTATAATTTCAAAATTAAAATTTTTAAAACATATTTTATAATAATACTTTCGAAAGTTAAAAGTATAAAAATACATTTTTAAAGATAAAACTTTTAGAAATATATTTTTACATTAAAATTAAATAAAATATAAAATAATGCTTTAAAAAATTTAACCTTTAAAAATGTAAAAATATATATAGCTGTCAAAGATTATGATCAAAATTATTCACAAAAGTTTACGGTTGTGAAATTCTAAGGATTAGGATCGATTCATGAGGTTAATTTTTTTCTTCAAATTTTCTATTTTAATTTTTTTTATCTTTTTTTATAATTTTTTTTCTCTACTTTCTTTTCCTCTTTCAAAATAAAATATGAATGAAAAATTAAAATGAGTAAGAATATGTAAAGAAAAGATGAAAAAAATAGAAATAAAAAATAATTTTAGAGATATAAAAATAAATATATTTAAAAATAAAAAAATAAAGATAAAGATAAAAATATAGAAAAATTGAAAAAAGTTGAAAGAAAAATAGAAAAATTTTAGAGAAAAATAAAAAATATTGAGAGAAAGATAAAAATCTAAAAATGAAACATAAATAAATTAAAGAATATTTTAGTAAAATAAAAATATTAAAGATAAAATTTTAAGAGAAAAAAAAAATTTAGAAAAAAAAAAATATAAAATAGTATCGTAAAAGTTAATCTGTAAACATTTTACTTAATCTTTTACTTAGTCTAAAAATTATATGGCTTAACATTTTAAAAATGTTTCTATTTGGACACGTTACAAAATAAATAAGTTGGTCAATATTCATTTAATTTAATTTGAGAATTGTGGAAATTAAAATTAGAAATAAAAGTAAACAAGACCATTTCACTATGGTTTACAACCTAATTTGATTGAGTTTGTTTCTACAGATTTTGGTTTAAAAAAGTCTGTTTAATCTATTTAAATGTCTATTTATATTTATATTTATTTTAATATATTATATTTATATAATATTAATATTAGTATATATATTAAATCTATTTAATAATATTTTTATTTTATACATTTTAAATTTGTAAATCTTTTAAATTAATTATTTAAATAAACTTTAATTTACTTATTAATTTTTTTTAAAATATAAATTTTTAAATAGATTTATTAAACTTTAAATTATGATAGATCTTAATAAATAAATTTTTTTTATAGACAATAGATAATAAAATAAAGTTCATATTTTAAAATTTTTAAACAATTGATCGTTGAAAATTTAACTTAACTCAATCTATTTTTATTTTTAATTAAGATTTAAAAATTTTATTTTTAAATAAATTATAAAATAAAAAAAATAAATTTAAATAAGCTAACCTAATTAATCCACATTAAACCCTTTATTCTTAATTAAGATTTAAAAATTTTATTTTTAAATAAATTATAAAATATATAAAATAAATAAATTTAAATAAGTTGACCCGATGAACCCACTAGACCCTTTAAAATAAGAATTATGTAATTTAAGATTTATAAATATCATATTTTTAAATGAATTATATAAGATAAAATTAAAATTCAAAATCAAATGGATTGGACATAATTAATTTAACACCTTTAAAAATATATTTTTAATTAGCTATATATTTAACTTTCAAAGTATGTTTTTAATCTTTAAAACTATATTTTTATATTTTAAAAATTAAATTTTGAAAATATAAAAATTTCATTTCCGAAAGTTAATCCGGTGTACAATACTGAAATTAAAATAAAATAAAATTAGAGGGAATGCAAAAAGGAGTTCCATTGAATATCATTACCCACTGCATCTGTGTTTTAGTGTTTTACCATCCCTTCCCTCCTGTTTTCCGAAGATTTCGATCTATTTTTTTTTTATTTTTTTCAATGGGTCTTCTCAGCATTATTCGGAAGATCAAGAGGAAAGAGAAGGAAATGCGAATTCTTATGGTGTAAGTTGCTTTTCCCCCTTTCTAGATTTTACGACATTAAGCGCTAAAGTATCTGAATGCGTTGGTTGTTATATGCAGCGGATTGGATAATTCAGGGAAAACGACAATCGTTTTGAAGATTAACGGGGAGGACACTAGCGTCATCAGTCCCACCCTTGGCTTTAACATCAAAACCATCACTTACCAAAAGTAAAATTCCTCTTCTTCTTTTCTTTCACTACACAAACCACTGAACATTGCTGTACCAAATAAATAATAACTGTTTTTGTTTATGTTAGTTTGTAAGAAATATTTGAACGGAGAAGCCCCTAGTTTAATGAGTGGAGACTTACATTTAACATTATATATGGGCAAATTAGGATCTTACTTCTTAATTTTGTTTTGGTGTATTCTAAGAATCTGATAATTTTGTTTCTTGAATTTGTATGAAAAATATGTTTGCTTGTGAATTGTAATTTCACATTACGGTTACACCACATGCTGGTTCATTCTGTGTTGTTTTTCTGAGTATCTTACAGTGATTTACTGTGTTAAGTTTTCTTGACAATGGTAGGTACACTCTAAATATATGGGATGTTGGGGGCCAAAAAACAATAAGATCTTACTGGAGAAACTACTTTGAGCAAACGGATGGTTTGGTTTGGGTAGTTGACAGTTCGGATCTGAGAAGGTTGGATGATTGCAAAATGGAACTAGATAACCTTCTAAAGGAAGAGGTATGTTCAATCCAAATGGTTACATGTTATTACTTATTGCATATTGACCTAACAAGTTGCTTACATGTTGTACAGGGCTGAAGATATTCAGTCATTTTTCAGAGACTAATCAATTCATTCTCCCTTTTGTTTGATCAATTGATTGGCATAAACCTCTTATCTTTTGTGCTAATGTATCAGAAGCAAATTAGTTGTGTAAGAGTGAAGGCTTAAGGAATTTTGGTCATGAACTAAAGCCTTTGGTGGATGCAGGACATCAAACCCTGTTTATTCCATTTGCAGTTCCTTTCCTTTCCTTTCCTTTCCTTATGATAACTTCCTTACTACATAGATGAAATACTTTTAATAGCAGTATTAAAGCAATCATAAGTACTTGTTTCTTTAAAAGTTTAAAAAATATGTTTTTTATTTTACTAAAATTAGCTTTAAGTATTTCTTGTTGATATTAATTTGGAATGCTCATATGATTACTGTTTCTCTTTTTTCTTTTAGTGTTTTTCAACTTCTAGCATATCGAATCTCATTAATTATTTGTTTTCACATGACAGAGGCTATCTGGAGCGTCCTTGCTGATACTAGCAAATAAACAGGACATTAAAGGCGCCCTTACACCAGAAGAAATAGCTAAGGTAAGATTAGTTTTATTTTATTTTGTTTTGTTTTATTCTTTTGGGGGAGAGGGTTCTTCCTTACCTAGGTAACATTATATTTGTTGGAATTATGACCCAAAAAATACATAATCTGTTCACATGCCATCATTTATGGTGAAACAATTGATGCCTTTTACTGATAGTTCTCGTAACTGTTGTAATTCTTCAGCAGTTACTTACTCAGCTCCTCATGGAAAAAGCTACAATCAAGTCTCAACCAGGGAATTTATACCAGCCATAAGCAGTTACAATATTCATTCACTTATAACATCAAATATTTCCTGCATCAAAATCTTTTGATTATAATTTTCACATAGTAATCTTTTCTTGCAATGAATGTTGTTTTGGTGTGTATTTGGGGGAATGGGGTTGGGGAGCATGGTTGTTCAACTAATCTTAGATGTTTTGCAATATTGACAATGTTTAGGACTTTATGCAATACAGTATCTGTTAAACAATCATTATGTTATAAGCTAATCCTTGATTTCCAATTGAAACAGCAGTAATGCTATTCCCACTGAAAAATTCCACATTGTTTATCACAACTCATTTTTTCTCTCTATCTCTCCACCAAATGACCCATCTCATCCCACACTTCTCTCTCTTCTTTACTGTTTCTCTCCTTGTTGTAAAAGGTGTTGCGAGGTGTTATTATATTAACATTACTCTTCAAATAATGCTCATTTAAAGTAGTAAATTTCATGTAAAATCCAATAATTATATGATTTTGGTAAACAGTTTTATATTATTAATTTTAAGGCCTTGATTAATCAAAACAATGTATAGTAGATCTAAACTGACTAACTTGTAATTTAGTTATCTTTACTTTATAAGCATCATCATGTCTATACTGTTACGCGAGGTTTACATGGAAGTAGTTAGTCAAGATATTGCAGCTTTCTGTTTTTGTTTAGCCACATGCTGGTGGGTTTGGCTTTGCTCAACTTAAGCAGCTGATTGTCAACATTGTTTATTGGTACAACATTATGAAAATATGTACATATACTTAGTTTAAGGCCCTTTAGATATGACCACGTGTTACACTTCATAATGTGCTTTGCAAATATGTACGAGGTACACATTTACAAATAAAGCCATGCAATTAAAATAGTTAGTTCATCTGACAACTTATGGAAACTCAGAATAATTAAGAGAAGTACTAAACAGATCCTTGAAGTATGCTTCAATAGCTTTGAACTGATTTCAAAATTTTTGGGTTTCACCTAGTTGATAAGTATTGCAAAACTTGAATTTTACTTATTTTCAGGAACAAGGGTGAACTAAATGTTAGAAAAATAAACAAAATTAATAAAAATAATAACATAAATGTGCTGGTGTCGAATCTTAGAATCCTAATTCCTGAATGACAAGGGATCAAGCTAGTAATTCCTAGTTTAATATATAAATCTTTCTTAGAAGTTTTGATTTTCTAATATACACAAATGTGCAGGTGCTGAACTTGGTAGCCTTGGATAAATCTCGGCACTGGAAGATAGTTGGCTGTAGTGCATACACCGGTGAGGGTCTGCTTGAGGGATTTGATTGGTTGGTCCAAGACATAGCCTCAAGAATCTACATGCTTGACTAATGATTGTCACGCCATTATTCACGGAATGGCTCAAACTTGAAGAGCATTCTTAAACCTAATATGCTTTGTATGGGAGACAATGTCCACTGCATCAACAAGATGATCCGGAAGGGACTTTTTTTTAATTCTCCAATGTTCAAGCATGTAGCATAGTCAGTGAACTAAACTTGTTAATTATAAAGTTTCTTTGTGAAAATGAAGTTGAGAAATACAAGAAAATGTAATACTCCTGTTTGTAGGATTTTGAACATGTGTACCGGCTTTTTCTATGGGACCCTATTTTCCTTCGTTTTTGGTAAGAGCAAAACTGTTCTCAAATGTTACAAAGATCCTCACCATACTCATGAATGAACATATATTTCTCGTGAAATTACTTATCTAACTAGGTAGACAAACGAGGGTTTTCTGAGCCATATTTTCTTGACGTTTTGCTATAGGGTTGTGAAAAGAATGTGTTGAATTCTGAAATAAGTGGTATATTTTAAGAGAATCTTTGAACTTTCTAAACTGTACAACCTAGGACCGAATACAATTGAAAGAATCAGTAACCCAGAAGTGGATTGCTTACATTACAAGAATGAAATCGCCAGTTATTCTATTAAAGAAACTAGCGAAGAAAAAATGCAAGTAATCAAAAGGATTGAAATCAAAGAAAAAAAAAACTTTAAAAATGGGCCTTTATACGATTTTTAAAATTTGTTAGGGTAATCTGATCAATTTTATGGGAATTAGATGTTTACATTTTTAGGAGCAAGTTAGAATTCTCTAACATCCACCTAAGAATATCTTTGGAAGTGTAGTTTTGATAGGAAAGAAAAATAACAGAGATATTAGGATAATAAGTTATATATGAATTATTATTTTTAAAAGTTATCAAATTGAAAAATATTTATTAAATATGAAAACTTGACTCTTTCTTTCTTTTCTTTCAAAATCTAACCCCCTAGTATATTCTAAAGAAAAGTTTTATGTGCATCATGTTTGGAATTTTCTTTTTGTTCTTTTCCAAATTTTATCCTTGTTAGTGAACAGTAGCACATACCATCTTAAAAAAAATTGCTAAGCACTGACGATGACCAATCATGTCATGCACGCCAGAAGGGAAATGAAGCAGAAGAGTTGAATAACAATCCCTTTTCAGCTTGTGATAAAACAATAATTTGTGTCTCGGGCATTTTTGTTTGTATTTGTATTTGTTTTACATGAATTGGTGCAGACAAAAAATGTATAAATAATTGAAGTGATTTTCCATCAGCTAGCACATGGCATCGATCCGAACATAATTGTGCTTTTGCAGCAGCTATAGAGCTTCCAATAAAAGTTTCTCCGTAAGAGCTATGGAAAGTCCCATCACAGTATCGGTTGACCCAACCTATATCACAAGCATCAAACTCATTTTGATATCTTGCTTATCTAGAAAATTAACTCTATTGGCATGGATGTGTGAAAAATGAATGACGCCTAAAGCTACAAATGTTTGCTTCTTGCAGATAAAAAAGAAGCCCCTATATAATAGCAAAAGATATTACAAAATCTTAATGATGGAGCCCAAGAAAAAAGGTATTGAAAGTAGTGCTTATAATGAGTGGTTTTGATGCCAACGATACCATATGGATCCAGATTCCAGAGTACAACCCCAGTTTTAATGTGCATGCATATGCTTGAGAGTGAGTGTTGCTGATAAAACAAGCGATAACTAACCACTGCATCTACAAAGGGTAACGTCAGTGGATGTTCCAGCATCAAACCCCCAGCAACATTGAATGTAATTCCCTCGTCAATCTAATAAGCTCCCATTAAATAAGAAAACTTATAGTATTCAGGTGGACAAGAATTTCCTGAAAGAAAGTTTCAAAGGATCATATGCTTTGAGAAAATTGGTTAAAGTACTCTTTTCACCTTCATGCTTAGTTCAGTGCAAGGGTGAAAAGTGTACTTCTAAAAATGTTTACCAGATTATCAATGACCTCATCCGGAATTTCAAGGAAGTAAACCTGTCATAATAGTCACACATGTTAGCCAAGTTTTCTGTGAAGACGAAAATTGAATTAATGAATAAAATGTGTCAACGAAAACAATACAGCCGGGTTGGTAGCTAAAAGACTTGAGCCTGATGGGATAAGGGGGGAGAGGGACATAATAACAGATGATAACAGTTTTTCATATGAAGAAGGAAATTTCTTTCCCCGCTAGTGAACTTTCTTATGTTGAGAAACAACAGATCAGTAACCTCAAAAAAGCATTTCCAGCATATAATGCATGTCACAAGGTTCATCCTTTACCAATGATATTTTCTTTTTTGCTCCAAAAGAACCAAATAGCATAGAATAATTTGATTTTTATTATCACAGAAGAAAATAGATCACAAATAAGCTCATACCTCTGCACTGTCCCATCCCCCGCAACGTTTTCCAGTCACAAGATTAGTCACCACTACAGATCCTACCACAGCAGCATGACTACCAGAATATCCTGAAAATATTCATATTTGTGAATGTGGCTGTGACATTTTCCAATAACTAACAAGAAAAGGAGGGAACTAAAATCCATCATGCAAACCTTTGATGAATTCCCGTGCTTCTTTTTCACTAGTTGGTTTTTCTCTGATTGTTCCTCGATACACCACAACCTACAAAATATTTGCAGTAGCATAGTCTTACACTGTTACAAAAGTCTATATAAAAAAAGAAAATAAGTACAAAATATTTGCAGCAAAATAGTCTTCCACTCTTACAAAAGCCTATATAACAAAAAGACAATCAGTACAGGAGACTGACCATACAGGATTCAGATAGTAACTTAAAGTTTAGCCAAGAACATATAGAAGGTGGCAAGGTGAGATGTGGAAAATATTGTGGCCCCAAACCAAAAAAGTGTAAATGAAAAGCAGTGTCTAAGCCAGATCTTTAGCTGACTAGTAATAGAATGGAATTTGCATTAGAGAAGGTCAATACACATAAAGAAGCACTGAGTTGTTTTCTGTAGGTTCATCTGCTTTAATTTATGTTATCTTTCTCCAAATATCTAATCTGTTTCATATAACATCTACTAAGCTTCTGCTGAGGAGGATTCATTAATTTTCTCCCAGATGTACATCTTTCCTTTATTTTTACTAACATATTCTTTTATCAAAATGAAATTAATTTATATGAATGTAAATAGGTTCTAGAATATGAGCTACTATGAACAACTGCATCAGTATGACCAAGTTCATGGAAACCAGAAAAGAGATACAGTAATTCATTATCTGCAAAAGGAAAACCAAAGCCATGCCTTTCTGCTTTCTGCATATGCAGATAGACTAGTTGTAATTTCTTATGAATGATGCATAGTTGAAACAAGCAACAGTGAAATCCAAAAAAGAATAAGGCATACAGTGTCTGCAGTAATTAATAGTGTTGTAGAAGCATCTTCCTCCAATGGATCACCAGTAAGCCTTTGCACAATAGCATCAGCCTAATAAGAATATCAAGGTTAGAACATAGAACACTAAATGTATCTTGGAACAATCAATAGATGAGGAGGATTCCAAATTGGTCGTGGGTACAGCCTCTCAAACTTTATGTTATATTTTTCTATTATTTTATTTATTTAGTTTTTTAGAGGAAGTTTCTGGATGGGGACATGACAACCTGAAATGCTTCTGTATATTCAGTCACAACAATCAGAGATGCAAAGACCTTAAATAAGTTTTGTATTCTTCTGAATTAAATATAATTAGAAATTAAGCAAAGATATCATCTTGTGTTTCAACTGGCTCTCATGCTCAAGGGTGTACTTGTCTATGGAGATTAAAATTCAGAATGAATGTTACTTCAAACTTGTGACAGATGATTTAGAAAGGTTGAAACTAGAATGCAACTAAACTACACTTTCACCCCAAAAAATTTTAGTCACTTCTCTAGCTTGAAATGAGCTGAAATTGATTTTCCAGCCCAGAACAAGAAACTACTAGAGAAAAGCAAAATCATTTCACGATTCATCCCACTCCTCACCCTACTTTTCATATTCTTATTTTTTCCCTTCAAACAAGCAAACCTGAGTGTTTATACAAAATACCAGTTCTCTTCAGTCTTTAAGATTCATGGAGATAATGCACAGTGATTCACTAGCAACTGGATAGGTATAACTATCAAATGCACTACATTGTTATAGAGACAGACTTAGATGAGGAAATTTTTTTTTAGATACATACTACTACCCTTAAAATAGCAACACTAACCTCTGTATGGTTATTTTTTCCTGATTTAATTTTTTGAATTAAAAATAAGAAAAAGTTACTAAATACAGAAAGTTAACTTTAAGGGAGTTGGTACTATAGGAGTACCAAAAATTTACTCGATGATGAAGACTAATTTATCAATCAAAGAAACCAGTTTAACTGTTTTAAAATAAAAGGGACATTGGTACCCAAGGATTCACAAGGTCAAATAGCATTTTCATGATCTGTACCCACAAAAGTAAAAATGAAAAAAATTTCAGGTAAAAAAAAGAAGAAGACAAAACGAAGGAATTCACACCTTTGCCTCAGCCAAAGCCATTACCAAATCTTCTGGCTTTTCCCTCCTAATACCTTTCTCATCAATATCTGCAGTCTATTTCAACTTTGATCATAGCATGAGTTATAGTTACAAATTTGATGCAAATACATTATAACACATAGTTACTCACCATTATTGTGAACTCGTATCCCATCCCAGCAAGAATCTCTCTGCGAGCCTTCGAAGAAGAGCCCAAAATTATCTGTTGAAAGATAACGGATTAACAGATTAATACGTTTCAATTACTTTCTATAAACAAACAAACAAATAGATAAAACAAAAGACAAAGTAGTTGTGAATTTCATGAAAGGACATTGCAATGTGAAATTATAAGAATGTAATAATGCATCTATTAAGAAGTTTCAAGACATGAAGATAGATAGAGTTGGTAGGTACATCATTTCATACATCTGAATATGTTAGGAGTGGGAAAAAGAGGGATAAAAGAGAAATGACCCAAACCTTGAAGGATGGATTTTTGGTAGCCATGTGATGTCAGCGAACGCGTGTTTTCCAAGCTCTTACTCGCAGCAGCAGATAAGTTCAGAGCTGCTTCCTGGAAAACAGGAAGATAAAAAAAAAAGTGTAGTGGTTCACTTTAGGAATGTTATTGAGACTTTATCTATATTTATACTTCATCCCAAATTTTCATAAGGTTAATTATTTAAATTCGATTTTAATACAATTTATCCTATAATATATAAAATAAGATTATGTTAATTTATTTTGTTAATCTAATATATTAATTTTAATATTATCTATAATTAAATTATAAAATTAAAATATATTTTATAGTATTTAATTTTAAAAAATAATATTAATATAAATTTAATATTATATCATTAATTTTAAAATATTTTTTATTTTTTTATCAATATAGAATTATTAAATAGTATATAATTTTTTAAAAAAATATAAGAGATTAAATTGGATTGAAACAACTTAAATTCGTCTTTAAAATATATTATTTTTTATAAATCTAAATCCGTTAAAATTAACTTTAAATTATATCAGATTTATAAATCGATGCAGATTATGAACACTCCTAATACACTTGTTCAAAACACTAACTTATCAAATTTAGTCTATTTAATCATTTATTTAGTTAAATTAATGTATAGATTCCTAAATTATTTTAAATTTTTTATTATTTAAAAATTTATAAATAGTAATTTTTTAAATTAGATCTCTAGTTACATTTTCTTTTTTATTAAATATAAGTACCTAATTAAATTTTTTAAAATAGTCTTACAATTTATTGATAATTAGATTGAGTTTTGTTTTTTTTACATGTTTTTTGGAACTCTAAACCTAGGTTTGACTCAAGCCTATTCAAACTTCACTCACCTTTTGTAAGAAAGAAAAGAAAATTACAACTATCACTAAAGATAATTAACGATGGATAATGATAATTATTCTTAATCTTTTTCTAATGATTTACAATATATATACGAAAAGAATGAAAACATTGTAATTGGGATAGAAATAAATTTGGTTTCAAGGTAGCCAATTGAATTTGAGAGACGTTTAATAGCTTGAAACGATGGATACTAATCTTTTTTTTTTTTAACATTTTAATCCACTTAAATGTTGACATCAATTCTCCAAACTGAAATGTATTTTTTTTATCTTCTAAAATTGATAATAATAATTAGAGTAATTAATTTTAGTTAAACCATATGTTTACATCTAAAATATTACTTTTGACAAAGTGATTAGGATTGATATAGTGAGAATTAAAATAGTTTTACACAATTTAAATTTAAATTTTATTATTTTTTATATTTTAAAAGAATAATTTACTTTCACACATCGACTTTCCTATCATGCAAACGGGTATGAAGCTCAAGAAAGTTATGCCTCATAGGAGTTGACCTCTCTTTATTTGAACAAACATTGAAGGATGCCAAAGAAAGTTAGCAAAAATTGCCAAAAACTAATAAACAAAAGGAGGGCACTTTTCAGAATCAATTTAGAATGGGAAGTTGGATCTTTGAAGGACACTGTTGGAGGATTGCTTACTTTAACCATATTTTATGGGAAATAGGATTGGAGTTCTTCTCTTTCTATTCTCCTCTTTTCCTTTAGTTCTTTCTATTCTCCTCTTTTCCTTTAGTTTTTTTTTTATTGGAATTGTGATATTTGAATTGAGATTCATGAATCCCAATTTTAATATGGCTGAGTAATTTTCCATTCTAAAAATTAGGGTAGTGAAATTTGTAAGGCAATTATATATTGAATTTTCATTCACCAATCATATTAACTTTTATGAATTTTGATTCAATTTTTGGTATGTTTAATATTTTGATACAATCACATTATTGTATATATTAGAATAAGAATTGAAACGTAAACTTTAGCATATATTACAAATTTCTAAATTCAATCCGAGATTTTAAATCACAAAAAATATATTTAATCCTTTAAATTGTTGAATCATCATAATGTTTTGAAGGATTTAGTTAAACACAAAATTAACACAAAAGTAGGAATTAATCTAATTAAAAATATTTTTATATTTTAAAAGAAATCAATAATTAGCTGAAAATAATTCAGCTTCAAAATTTGTAAAACTCAATAAGAATGATAATTTATTTGATTTTGTTGGTACAAACTAAAATGAACGTAAGTCTTAGAAATTTTTCTTTAATTATAATCTTTTATTTATTAAAATTTATTATTATTCAATTTATTAATATATTTAAATAGTTAAACAGTAAATAATTGGTAGTTAACATTACTATCTTTATAGATGTGATAACTTTTTACTGTTATTATAATATATCACATTTTTGTGATATTTAAAAAAAATTAAAAAATATAAAAAATTATATATTAATTTTAATAATATTTTAAAAAATATTATATTTATTTATGTTGCAAAATATTATTTAATAATATTTAAAAAATATTATAAAAATATAAAAAATATTATCTATTAATTTTAATATTTTTAAAAAATTATTATATTTAATATATATTAAAAAATTACAATATGTTAACGCGCTTATAACAATATCATATCAATTTACAAATTAAATCATGTCAAGAGTATTGCATTAAATATCATCCAAGTGAAATGTTGTGTTCAAAGCTTGTATATGTTTGTTGATCCATATATAAAAGAGTTTTTTGTTGAGATGTAGAGAATAGTATCGATAGGTATCATTTAAAAAGTATGTTCAAAAGTGAATTATGATGTGTTATTAGTAAATAAACAAATAATAATATGCCCTTTATTGCTTGATCTATATTTGAATAGAAAGATCTTTGAGATGGTCTATCATGTATTGCTGTTTAAAGATATTGATTGTACTAAAGATACATGTTAGACTTTCGTGTCTGATCGATAAAAGATAAATTTTAATTCACATATCATATATATATTTTTAATGACATTTAAATTGATAGTTTTTTTAGTTGACTTGTTATGTGAAAAACTTAGTTAAGGAGTTCAAGGAAATTATGTTTACTGGAAATCATAAATTCTACAATACATATATTCTTAATATATAATTTTAAGAAGACTGTATTTAGTAAAAGACATTTAAAAATTTCATGTTAAATAATGTTGTAAAAGCATATTAAGAATCAAAGCATAATTATTATATGAACGGGATTAGAAAGATTAACACAATGACATATGAATGGCTGATGTAGAACCAAAACTTTGATTAAAACATAATTCTCTTTTATATAGTATCAGAGTTCCTAATAATATTTTATTTATAATACATATCATACTGTAATACAAAAATATCTATAACCGACCATTGAAATGAAATAATTTATTAAACATTATATTTGAGACTTTTCAATGAATATGTAAACGAGGTTAGAGACTTTCATCAAGTTGAAAATGATTAAGAGACAGTTAGTGAATAAAGTTTACATAAAATGAAAATGGATGTTATCATCTATAAATGATAGAGAATACAAGTTAAAAGTATTTAAGAAAGAAGCAATATTTTTGTACAGTGCACGCTAAAAAAACACAATCATTTGTAAACGATTTGAATCATTTGTAAACGATTTGAATCATTTGTAACCATGTGATAACAACATTTATGAGAGTTAAAGACTAGAAAATATGAGGATGAAATGTTCCGAAAGAAAATATATATCTATATATATATATATATCTATATATATATATATATATATATATATATATATATATATATATATATATATATATATATATATATAAAAGGCATTGTTTAGTACACTGATATTTAAGTTATCTAATTCTTTACTTATTTGTTAACATCATTAATGTGGGATAGGTATTACATCGTAGTTAAATTTTTTCCTCTTTCTACACTTCTTTTAAATCATCCATTATCTTGCTTCTCTCACACGTTTATTTGTGTGATTTTGCATTATTTATTTTTAAAAGTCTTTCTATTTTTCATAAATTTATCATATTACTCTTTAGAAACATTTTACACTTAAGTTACCAATATAAACATTAATATTTTCTTTCTTTTAAATTTCTTTCTCAAATAAATAATTAAAAATAATTATATTTTTTTATAAGATTCTACCTATTTTTAAATCAATATGTATTAATATCTTTTATTTTTTACACTTAACATTTTTAATTTATCTTTTATCGATAACCAACAGCATAATTTTATTTTGTTAAAAATATGTACCATTTACTTATTTTGATTTTCTCATCACAATTATCTTTTAACTAATTATGTTAACATAATATGCACAAAAATATTCTTTTATCTAGGTTACTTTTATAACTAATTTAACATTACTTTTATACGTAGTTTATTTAAATACATTTTAAATATTAAAAAAGGACTATCTTTAATAAGATTTCAAATGAGATAGTGAATTATATTTATATATTTTTTACTTTATTAGTGTTTTAATTATTGTTAAACATATTTTTATAAAAATTATAATATTTGCATGATGCATGGATCTATATCTAATAATAAGATGTAGATTATTACGCTACTATATCGGTAGTTTAATTGTCATATATAGTTATTATTCTTCTTTTATATTGTATTGTTATATATAAAAAAATTAATATTTAATAATTAAATAAAAATAATTGCTAAAATTTTAATCGTAAAATAGTTAATGATCAAAATTTTAAATTAGTCGCAAAAAATAAAATTTTAGCGATCGAAATTGTTGATTATAAAAATACTAAAATTCGGTTGCAAATTTAGTTATACAATTTTTTTATAGGTGACCAATATTGTGGTAAAAAGAAGTTGTTAGCAAAATTGATTACTAAATGTGTGTCATTAAGTTGGTCACTAAAATATGAAAATGAAGACCAAATTTGCTATTAGTAGATTGGTCGCTAAATCGGTAGTTAAACTGTGATCACAAATTCAATCGCTAAAATCTATAAGTGGAGACCAATTTTGCCATCACTAAATCAATAGCTAAGTTGTGGTCGCCAAATTCAATCACTAAAACATACATGTGGAAACCATTTTTGCCACTAATACATTAGTTGCTGAATTGGTAGCTAAATTCGATCACCACATTTGGTTGCTAAAATGTGCTAGCGTAATCCAATTTTGCTACTAATCAATTAGTAGACAAAGTTATAGCTAATTTTGTTCTAATGATCATTTTTTCCACCACACAGTTGGTCACTAATATTATTTTATTAAATTTTTTTGAATATTATTTTATTTATATAAAAACTAATTAGAATAAATCTGTTTATATGAAATATATACAGAATAATTACTAACAAAATTATGGATTTTAAAATCATAAATCATTAAATAAAAAAATTAAAATAAATAACATAGTCCAGATATAATTAAATGTAGATAAGTATAAGTTCATACAAAATCATTGTATGATTAAAATAAAAATAAAAATGTCAATGTGAAAAACAAAATTAAGCAAGTGGATGACTGGTGCTAGGAGGTTCACTATCATCATGATCATCAATATCAGTATCAACATCATCAGTAGAGCTCATAAATGTATAACTATATGGTAATCTCAAGTGCAGCCTTACATGTTGAATAACTTATCTATCATGAGTTAACTCGTTTGTCTGCCTATCCATCTTTGTTTTTGTCTGTTCTAGCTCTTCACTAAGGTTTGTGATGATTTGTTGATAGCCAGTTCCAAGATTAACAATATGGTGAATACAATTAGTAGATGAGGACAAGAACTCATCGCCTAGTTGACCCAAGCCATATACATGCCCCTTCTTGTTCCGTCCTCCGACAACATCCAAAAAAATGGCATTGTCAGAGACAAAAGAACGTTCATTAGAGCCATGTATATTATCTTGAAGGGATTTAGCTAGACGACGAACAAATTCCTCCTACAAAGTATATATAAGTACGTTTAGAATAAAAAAGAATCAAAGAATATACAAATGAAACTATAGTTGAAATATACATACAACAACATTTTTTTGCCTTATCGTTGACCCATTCTCCAACTTCATTACTTTTAGTCCTTTCCATAATATCAAATGTAGTTGGATCCCGTTCAAGCTCTTTACTCTGCTTAAACAATATTGAAATAAAATTTTAAATAACTAAAATTAACAAAAATAACAAATATTTTATTTTTAATTACCATCCTATTACGATGCACTGCAACAGATATAGAACCACTAGTATATAAGGAAATTCCACTATCATAAGCTCGATTTTGCTTGCCAATGGTGCTCCTATTTTGAAAGTCTTGTCCAGCCCAATGAAATTCCAATCGTTGTCTAACCTCAGGAGTAATCCAAACACCCTTATCCTTTCTAGTCTGCACCTTGTTCATTGTATTGTTCATCATTACTGAACTTTTATGCTCAAAGGTTGTTCTAATGGTAACATTATGTTGGGATAGCCACTTATAAGTTTTCAGCATCACAATAAGAAATGTATAAAAAATAAGGATTTGTAGGTAAGTAATCTAAAAAATTTAAATACTTTGTTACCTGAAATTCTTCAAACCATATGTTTCTAACTTCTATAGGAACAAAACTCCAAGTAGGTCAAGAATCATCAAATTTAGACTTAGTGATCTTTGTAATATCTTTGCTACATACATTTGGAGGCAAGAAACTATTAAAAAATAATGTTAATAATGATATTGATTTAAATAAACTAGCAAAAACACAATAATCATATTAAGTGTAAGAAAAATAAAATACTTATGTTTAACTCCTGGGTTAATCCATATCCTCCTATCAGTAGGATCTCTGGTTCCAACTACTGGTAGAATGGGAAGTATGTGATGAGCAGAATATGCCGGTATGGAGGAAGGATGTGTATAAGATGTAAGGGTAGATGCACCCGTGTGGCGGTGGATGGAATTGATGTATCAATATGTGGCAAGATGATCTTGATCTAATATGTACTCCTATAGCTGCTAAAGTTGGCATATGAGGCATGTCTTATGGATCATGAGATCCTATTGCATGTGATGGAGATGTCCTATCATAAATTCTTCCTCGACCTCTTGGTCGACCTCTACCTCTACCTCTACCTCTAACTATGTTGACATCCATCTATATGCATTAAATTGTCAGAAATAATTATTGTAGAAGGTTAAATACATTAAAAAGAAAACATAGAATATATTCAAAATTACCTAATTAAATTGAGTTACGGTCATTAAAATCACTTTCACCTCACTATCATATTCATTATCTGTTGAGATATATGTGCTATCACTATTGTCATCCAAATCAGGTTCATTAAGCAAACTTATATCAACTTCCTCATCGATACTGTTCATATTAATAAGACTATCATCATAAACATTTTCATCAATATTCAACATAACATGGAGGTCATGAACTTCATTCACATCTTGATATGTAATGTTAGAGTCAACTTGATTAACTACATTATTTGTGATCATACTGCGGCTTTTTGTTTTAATGACAGCTAACCAACCATGATGTCCGTTTGGATATGATGTATAATAAACTTGCTCAGCTTGTTGAGCAAATATAAATGGATCAAAGTTTCTATATCTTTTTGATTGTTTGACTCGAATAATTCCATATTGATTGTCTATCTTTGTCCCACGATTAGGAGTATTATCAAACCAATCACACTTAAAAAGAACTGTCTTTTTAATGGGTACGCTAGGATATTCCAATTCAATAATATCAGTCAAAATTCCAAAAAAATTCATCTTCTAATTGACCATTGGTGCCTCGTACACACACCATAGTTAGAAGTTTGCATTCCTTTACTCCATGTCTTGGTGTGAAATTTATATCCATTTATGATGTAAATAGGCCATGATTGTATCATTCTTATTGGTCTCCAAGCAAAGAAATCAAGAGTGGATCTTTAATTTGATTTTGTGGATTTTGAACCTATAATAAACAAATTTAATTTTTTGAAAATGTAAATCATATTATGAATATATAAAGTTGTGTAATTGGATAATGTGTATAATAGGGACATACATATTCTCTAAACCATTTAGAAAAATGAGAAGCAATTTCCTTATCAATTTGAAAGTTAGAAATACCAGGTTGAAGCTCTTTTAAAAAAACAACATACTTACTACAAAATAAAACATACATATAAAAATTAGACAATAAAATATATTTTAGAGATTATTCAAATATTTAAAGATAATTTCCATGTCAACTTACTCTAGATATGGTTCAACTTCTTCACAATTTAGAAGAACGTACAAATGGACAACTTTCATGTCATGTTCTTCTAAGTAATATTGAATACATTTACCACTCCCACCTCGTGGATAATTGAAAATTGAAATTAGAGGATTCAATGAACAACCTTCACTTCCAACATTACGTGGCATTCTACTCATTTGAGTATTTACATGCGATGGATAGTAAAAAGAAGCAAAAGTATAAACCTAGTTATATATTTTAGTTTGTTCTCTTCCTTATTTCCCTCAAATAAAATTTCTTTTTCTATAGAAAGAAAGAGTTAACTACTTCAATTTTTGTTTTATTTTTATTTTCTAGCAGAAGATCTTTGTTTTCTAAAGTCATATCCATATATATTGAACAAGGGAAGTTTATGAAAATCGTAGCAGTAAAAAAGGGTTAGGTAAGGTTTGCAGGGAATAGGAGAAAAGGATGATTTGCATATAATGCTAAATTTAAAGGTGCTATGTTGTGAAATGAGTTGGTCATATGCCATTACCAAACAAAGGGTTATTAATGTGAATAAGTTATATGGTAAATCAACATTCTGTTGATTTCTTTGCAAAAAATTAATTATAATTAAAATATAATTTATGATTATTTAATTATAATTCTACCTAATTTTTTTTATTTTTGCAGGAATGGTCACGCAAGCAAAGAATAAGAAAATAGGAAAGTTTTGGACAAAAAAAAGGGTAAAAGGAGCATAAAAAGATAAGATATCTAAGACGACAATGACACCTCAGCCCTAAGTCTTGCTTTGAGATTACGTACAATGGTCGCGATGACTAAGGAAGCGGCTAGGTCAAGGCCAGTCTACCACATTGAAACCCTAATCCACGCCTATAAAAAGGAGACTCTGCTACACCACATGACACTACCCTAGGCCCTAAAGGCCACACCACTCTTTGGGGCGTAAACCTATCACTGCCCAAAGACACAGTGTTCTATTCTCATATCTCTTTTAGTATCTCCTGTAGGCTCTCGAAGGTAGAAGCTCTTTCACAGTACAAGTTGCAACATCGTATTATCAGCTTTGTTGGCATTACAATTTTGTCATTCTCTTCTAGAATTAGGATTATGGATTGTTCTGTGGGATTAGTATGTTTTTATTTGTCTTGTCTTTCTATGTGTAACTAACTCCAAATTATGAGACTTTGGTGAAACTTATAATGTAACCAATTGAACCCTTTTTTTTATGAATGGTTCGATATTTCTATTCAGTTGTGTTTTCCTTATTATGCATAATTAATTAATGAAAATTAATTTCTAAGTTAATTGGGGGATAGACGATCGTACCAATGCCTAATTAACTGAACTATAAGGTAAACTAAATCTAAGGGTTTTGGAGGATCAATTAGAATCCTTGATTTCTAATCAGTTATTAATTTAACATGTCCACATGTTTTTTGTGTGCTTTTCTTAATTGTATACCTTGCATGATCATTTGGAGTAGTAAATTAAGGGAAAGAATATTGCTATAACATGATCATTGGATAGTAATAAAATGATAACGGATGGTTAACAATTGACTCAAATCATTCATAAGGGAGTTGGGGTGAAATTGGGTAAAGTTATAAGGGAAACCAAAGTCACATGTCTTTCCACAATTGAACTCGTATTTGTGTCATTTTCTCTTTAAATCGCTCACTCTCGTTTTGTTGCCTTTTTATATTTACCTTAAATATTTCTAAACAAAACTCTTTTCTGGTAATCTCAAAATTTAGGATTTAATTATTCTTTAAGATTGTTGAAATAGTATATGTGGGAATGATATTAAAGATTTTAAATACCCTTTTCTACATTGACGGGTGTACTTTCCCGTAGATAAAACATTGTACACGTAGTAAACACACAACATTATACATGACAATTATAGTCTAATGCTAAACACTACATAAATTGTGCTTGGTCCTGTACCTTCATACTTGTATACAAGAGCATCTATCTTCATCGTTTTATCAGACAAAGTAGGAAAAAGACATGAGGCACAAGGATTAATTTTAATATAACCTTTAATAGGGGGTGCCTGGAACTCTAAATCTGAAGCATATACCATTATGATCTTTATTATATATTTTAAGATTAGTTACCAATAAAGATAAAGGTGTTATGGTGTGAAGTGAGTTGGTCACACGCCATTACCAAACAAATGGTTATCAATGGGAAGAAGTTATACATGACATGTATACTCTGACATTCACAGTACATAAACCATGCTTAGTACATTTATTGGCTAATATATAATAAGAATATATATATATATATATATATATATATATATATATATATAATAGATAACATAAGATTATTCTAGACATTAATTAATAAAAAATAAACTTAAATATACAAAATCTACCTTTTTATATACTTAACTTTCTATTGTGTGTGATTTTCGAAGAGGCTATTGAGAATATATCTGTGCCATTTAGTTATGGCCTTTTTGCTCCCAATATTCTGCACTTGAAAATTTAAAAAGGATAATAAGGAAAGAAAAGGATCCTTAGAATTTTATTGCTAAGTGATAAGTGTCCAATAAGACACTTATTTGGAACATAATTCAATGTAATTGCAAGTAATTGAAGCATAAAACACCATTAAAACATGAGAAAATGACATAAAACTGAATAACACGTGCACAATCTGGAAAATACAGTTTTAGAGTCTTTTGGGTGATAAATTATCATAAATCTGATGTGTTTTAATTTCTGCAATCTGTTACAGGGTTCCGCGTTGGCAACATAGTTGGGCCGCGTTGGACACGCGACGCTATAGACCAGTAGCTATAAAAAGCCCAGAACAGAACGAAAAGAGGGCATCATTCACCCTATCCACTAATCTATCTCTAGAGCGCAGACCTAGAGGATAGAGCCGCCGTTTCCCCATACGCTGGTTCTATTCTGGGTGAAGGAGGAACCCTAGGACGGAAGACGAAGTGCATCTGCAGCGTGCTGCCATGATCATGACTTTCTCTTTTGCCTCTGTTTTCTTCTTCTTCATTATGTGTAACTGAGCCCCTGTTGGGGAAGGTTGAATCCTTAACTGATCTTATGTAACCTAGATTTTGCATTTATTTAAGATTGTTTTTCTTTTACGTTGATTATTCATCTCTTTGCTTAATACTTTTATGACTTGGCCACTTATAAATTGAATCTAAATTCTTCTTCGCAATTGGGAAATTGGTTTAAGAATTGGAACTGGGATTGAATAACACAATTGTGAAGGATCTAGGGATAGAGGTTTGCAATTGTGAGATCGTTTGAATTCTTGAACTTAAGGCTCACGTCAACTTAGGAATTGCTAAGGGATTAAGATTCCTAATTTGAGTGAAGAATTGATGAGTCAAGGGATTGACCTTCAATCAATAATTGTGAATTCGATCTTCAACCACATCTTATCTTGAATATACGTAATGATCAAAGGTTACATAAGGGAAGTTTTGGTGAAATCCAACCCTAACATCTTCCATAATTTGAATTCTTAAACATTTATATCAGTTGTTGAGTGTTTGATAGTTTAGAGTTTATTTTGAGTAGTTTCAGGCAAACTGGAACAGGGTTCCAGATTAGTGACAGAATCTGTGAATCTGGTTATTTTTCTGTTTGCGTTGCCTACAAGCTTAAACTTGCGTTACCTACGTGACCCCATAACTGAGTTCAATTAGTGGACTAGTAGGAATTCAGTATTTAAACCAAATCCTTGTGGAGACGATACTCTTACTCATTCTTTACTTCATAAAACGATAAGGTGCACTTGCTTTCATACGTTTTTACACCAACACTAAGCTCATAAGAAGAGCACGCTCTTCGCACAATTTTCTTTCAATACTGGCACTATCTTTAGTCAGTTGAAAGGAAATTATAGATAGAAGCTTAATTTTATATCCTATCATTTATATTAAATATCTTTCACTAAATCTAAAGATAAAATCTTGTATCCTACCATTTATATTGAATATCCTAGCTATTGTGTATAGGTATGCACCATCCAAGTAGAATTTTTTGGACTATAGTTGATGTAGTTTTTAATACAAATGGATGAGGAAGGACATGGACTTAAGCTTGTAAAAGACTAATTGGAAGCAATTAAACAAACAATGACTAATTGAAAGTAGCTAAACATACAGTAACTATTTCTTTTTAGAACTATCAGTAAACTATCATCAAAGTTAAGCAAAATTTGCAATAACAAGGAAAACTAGAAAAAGTACTTCTTTATGAGCAGTAGCAATACACATCATGATGTCAACCAATAGCTAAATAACGGATTAAGTATTACCTTAATTTTTCTTAATTGTGCTTCAAGAGTTTCTTTCTTAGTGCTTTCCCAAGTAGTAACAACATGAAGCTATTTTTAGGCTCTGTTAAAAGGACAGAGTAATTACTAATTTTTTGAAAAAGTAAACATATTAACTGAAATAATTTTTAAAATATTAACTAAAAAGAGTGCATTGTAAAAAAATCAAATGAATATGTTTATTTGAAGAGAAGTTTAGTTCTTCAAATTTCAGTTTAGAAAACTTAAACTAATTCACACAGATCAACATGCACCAAAATATTGAGGCAAGATAATGATTACAAACCTTTGAAAGAACTCAACAGAGTAAGCACAGAGGAGAAACCAGAAGAGAGAATGAAAGAACTCGACAAAGCGAGCACGAAGGAGAAACCCAGAAGACAGAATGAAAGAACTCAGGAGAGCGAGCATGGAGGAGAAACCAGAAGAGAGAATTATTGTCCAGGAAGGAGAAACGAGAAGAAAGAATGGTTACCCAAGAAGGAGAAAGACGAATCAATTATCTAATTTGGAGGAAACATAAACAAAAGAAGTTGGAGATGGAGTTAGATGAAACATAGAGTTAGTGATGCAAGACAAATATTTTGAATTAGGGTTGAAATTGGGGGAAACATAAAAATTGAAAAAAGAGAAAGACAAAAGTGAAATACGAAACCAAATATTAACATTGTTTTGTGATCGAAACATTTCGTATCCAAATATATTAATAATTTTATATATTTAAAAAAATAACAACTGAATTTAGCTACCATTTACATTTTTTGAATTTATCACTAATAATTTAGTCACTAATTCAATAACTAAATATAAAATATCAATTTCTTAATTATAATCCTAATCGATTTTTAAATTAATCTCTAACAACAACTTAAATGTGAAGATAACAAAATTTAATAGCAAAACTTTTATTTTCTAATAATATTATAAAAATATTTCTTTTTTTTTTAATTTTTTTAACATTTAATTTTTATTTTTATTTTTTACAATTTATATCAACTGAACCCAGATAACTTAATCTTTTATTTCATTCTTTATTCTAATTTTAATTTTTAATTTCAATGTCTTTTCTACATTCAATATTTTTTTCTTTAGTTATTAATATTTTTAATTAATGGTAATTCTATAATTGAATATAAGATTAGTTATTAAATAAATAAATTCATAAAATTTATCAATTCAATTATTAAAAATTTACGTATTAAATTTATAAAATTTGATACTTTATATTAAGTTCACAATAAGAAAACATTAATAATTAATATTATTTTTACAATTCATAAGTATTTTTATTTATTATATAATATTTTATTTATTTTATTTTTAAATTCAACATCTGTATACATTATTATTATTTTTTACTTTCAATATCACATGATACTTAACTATAACAATGATGTTACAAAGAAAAAAAATCATAAATCTCTTGATAATGTAAAAGGACAATATTAATTTTTATAATTTTGATAACATCTTACCGATACCAAATTATATATATATATATATATTTGGTTTAAATAATTTTTTAATATCTAATATTTTACAATTTTTATTTTTTAGTTTCTATATGTTGTTTTTAGATTTTATTCATTTTTTATTTTATTTTTAACCTCTGCTGATTGTTTTTAGTCCTTATTTTTTTAAAAAAATTTTAGTTCTTATTTTTTAATAATAATGGTCTAGAAAATTAATAAAAATCAAAAACTAAAGAAAACTAAAAACAAAAGGCAAAAGATATAAACTAAAG
This sequence comes from Canavalia gladiata, assembly GCA_037954105.1. NCBI lineage: Eukaryota > Viridiplantae > Streptophyta > Magnoliopsida > Fabales > Fabaceae > Canavalia > Canavalia gladiata. The sequence goes on along the minus strand of CM075658.1, from coordinate 20,365,073 downwards.
TCAACATTCAAACATTAAAAGAAAAATACGAAAAAGTATGAAGTAAAAAACTTATCAAATTTACAATTTATATCCCGTTTATTTATTTATATTTTAATATAATTAAAAATTATATGATTTCTATAATTTTTATGATGATAATGTATAGATTTATATCTTGTAGTAAATAAAAGCTGAAATATGGCATGTGAGGTTGACAACTTAGTCGCTAGATAACTTATATAATTAGTTTTATTTAATCATTTTAGCATTTTAGCTAAGACGTCAACAATTTTTTAAAATTATCATGTTTATAAGTTATATATTATTAAAATGTTTAAGATTATATATTTAATAATTTTAAGATTTAAGTATAGGTGTTTTATTTATTATAAATATTTTTATTATTAAAGTTTAAATTTTTTTAAAGTTTATCAAGATTATAAGTTTTTTTAAAATTTTATGATAATAATAAATAAATTTAAAATTTATATAAAGAATTGGTTAAAATATTTATAAATTTAAATTTTTTATAAAAATATATTTTAATAACTTTTTTAAGTTGTAGAATCTATCAAAATTAAAGTTATTTTAAATTTAGATAACACTAATTTGTAATATCATAATACAAATATACAAATAAAAATATACAGATAAATATCATATTATTAAATTATTATAATATCATAATAAATTCGATAAATTTAGATTTTTAAATATTAAATAAATTAACAAAAAAATATTTAATTTTATTTAAACGTAAAAATTACTAAAAATAATAGGTAATAAGTTAGTAGCCTAAAATTTCTCAGAAACTATAAATTGAGTGAAAATAGATCATATCTTATCTTATTCATGATTGAAAACGTGTGGAGTGAAACTTTGGAACATTATAGGTAGACAAAGATAATAACGAGAGTTCAATCCTTAAAAATAAGGAGAAAGTCATCAATTTTTTTTATTTAAATTAAAAATTTTAGTTATTAATAAATTATATAAATATATCAACATTATATAAATATAATATATTAAAGTAAATATAAATATATAATATATAAAAATAAATAAACTCTTGAATAGATTAAATAATTTTTTTCATAAATTTAAGTTTAACTTATTTATTTAAAAGATTTTATAATAAATTTAAATTTATCTATTTATTAAACAAATTAAATTAAATTAAATTTAAAACAAGCCAAATCTTAAACTTATAATATATTTTCTAACTAATTTATATCTCTCCATCATTTAATACAATGAAAAAAATATTCAACACGTAATTCATACCATATCATCCAATAAATATTAATATGTAAGTTGTTACCTTTTTTATCATAATTTCTATTATATTTTTTTTTTAATTTTGTGTGCTTATTTACTACTATTGGCATTATTTTTCATGTTTTAAACATGTTCTAAATATATTAAATATTGTGATCAAAATTTTTATAAGGTAACACGACAATATTATTAGTTTGAATTAGATCTATAAACCATAAAAGAAATTAATCGCCTATTTCTCATACTTTAGACATGCTCTAAATATGCCAAATGTTATGTTTATAGTGTTTATAAGCAGCCAAAAAATAATAGTAAATGCAATTCAAAGAATAAACAGTCCATTCCATTTGAATTTTAAATTATCTTATAATTAAAAATTTTTAAAGTTTTTTTTTCAATATTTAAAGTAAAGTAAAAGAATGATAATGTACATAAATAAATAAAAATCAACACTAATTTAAATTATTTAAAATGATAACTTAATTTTTACTTTTTGTCATAATTTTTTTATATCGGTAAAATTTTAAAAATACGCAACATAATATAAAATTACAATTATTTAACCTAAATCTTTTAAAGATATCAAAGGTTTTATAATAATAATTTGATTAATTAATTTTATTTTGTAAAGTAAATATTCTTAACATCAAAATATGAATGGACTTATTTTTTTTACTAATTTTACATTAATTTTAATATATATTTAAATTAATATGTTAATATTATTTATACTATCTTATTTTCAAAAATTAAATTTAATTATGATAATCAATCTAATATATTATTTTTTTATTTACTTCTTTATGAATAAACATCTGTAATTTATTTTGTATTTAATTTAAGATCTATCTTATGATAAAATTTTATTATTGCACATAAATTTAATTATGACTTATCATCAATTTATAAGATTTTTTTTATAGTATGTTTGATAAGCATTTTACCTACTTGAAAGTTTAAATTATCAATTAAAAAATTTGTTAAATATTTCAACTATATTTGATAAAGTAGCTTATTTTAGTAGCTACTAACTTTTTTTTATATAGTTACTAACTTTATTGGAAAAGTTACTTCAAATAATTTTATATTTTTTAACTTTTAACTCAAATATTTTTTTCATTTTTATCTTTAATATTTTTTATAAATTAATTTTTTGTTTATCTATTTATTTTTATAAATTTAATATTATTTGATTATTTCATAATAATATTACTAATTTTGATGAATTTATTTTTATATTATTATAAAATATATTTTAATTACCTTTTTAATATATACTATTTATTTTAATTATTATATTGTATATTTTATTTTATTAAAAATATTAAACTGTTTGTTAAAAAAGTTAAAATTATAAAAATATTACTTTAAAAAAATTTATTTGGAATTTATTTATGTAAAAATTGAAAATAAATATTTTTATTTTAAAATATAAAATTTTATTAAAGTAAATTTTAATATATTTTTTGTTAAAATTATAATCTATTTATCATATTTTAATTCATTATTTAACCATATTTTTATTTGTTATTTTTTTATTTATCAACTAGTTCAACAATTAGTTTTACCAAACATTTTCCATTTTATTGATAGTTTATCAAATTTTAACTTTGAGTTAGTTTTTCAATTTTCAATTTCTATATTTCAGTTAATTTATTTACTAGTTTACCAAATACATCCTTACTAAAAGTAAAAATAATTTTTAAATTTTAGTTCTTCTTGATTTTTTTATTATATCGTATCTTGGGTTGTATTTATAATTTAAGTGATTCTTGATGTATTGAAAAACTAACATATATCCTTAAGATTTTATTAAAGTATTGGAAAATGATTTAAAGTAGAACTTGTAATAATTTGGACCAAAACTCAAGTTAAAGGATTTTCCATGCCAATCTAAACACAACAAATTTAACATAATTTGAATTAATGATAAATTTTGATTCTATTGATTTATTTATAAAAATAAGATATAATTATGGAATAATTGATTTCTATTTGTTGATAATATTATCTTATTCTCCTATTTTTTCTTTTCAAGAGTGGTAACATGCACGTAGAGAATTTGAAAAAGAACATAAATTAGATTAAAAGAGAATAAAAAAAGTAGAAAAAAGATAAAAGTATGATAAAAGGATAATTTTGATTCCAAAAGAAGCTACCATGCCTATATTGAAAACACATGCCCTTATACCATCATCTGTTTTTTCAACACAACCATGCAAACCTAAGCACATTCATGTCATATATGATCATGGTTGTGTTGAATCATGCACAACCTTGCACATCTCTAGGCTAAGACACAATCATGAAAACCTAAGTAAAACTACAATAATGTTGCAAGTTTGAAAATAAATTAGATTGAATCATAGTCCATAAAAGCCCAAAAGGGATCCCATAAGAAAGGCAAGTACTTAGAAGAAATCATTATATGAACACCTTACTATTACCATTTTGATTCACATATTTATCCTTCTTCTATAACTTTTCTGTAGAATCTCTGAAGGTAGAAGATTCTTTGCAATATAAGTTCTAGCATCTTACCACCAACCTTGATGGCATGTAGTTCTATTATTCTAGTTTTCTAAATTAGGACCACAAATGCTCTTACCGCTTGTGCTTTACCTATGTGATATGATTCATCCCTAATAGAATGAACTGGAATATAAAAATGTTAATTTGAAATATCTTGAGAATAAGGATATAATAAATGAACTCGACATAAACCATGACATGCTAGAGAGCATAAAGGGAAGCGTAACTTTTACTATAACCTAATAGAAGAATCAACGTTATTAAAGGTAGTTTTTTGTCCAAGAATTAAGAGAATCAACGTACATGAAAATGAAAATGAAAATTTTCTAAGAGAAATATTATTATTCATGAAATTATAATTACATTGAATCTTTAAGTCCTATTATATAAAAAACCTAATTGACCTAAATTGAAAGAAAATCTAATAAAAACAAATATGAATTCTTAATTAAGTTACAAATCAATTTAAAATCTTAATTTAATTTGCAAATAATTTGAAACAAATAATCTGTAAATTAATATCAAATCTTAATATAATATATATAAAATTAATTAAAATCATATCACTTAAAATTTTCGATAATAAGACTACATAAATTAACCCATATTCGATTTATGTTGGATCAACTTAGTCCCTTTTTGGAACTTCCTTGATAAGATCCTGAAGTGCTTATTCTATAAGCTTGATCATATCCTGAATCATTGGACCTCTCATTCTTTATAAAGGATCTTTCAAATGATCACTCTTATTTAACATAATGTTCACGTTCACATCACTATGTATAACTAAACTCCTTATCATGAGACTTTGATAAAACTTATGATGTAACCCATTGAATCATTTTTTTCTCTCTATGAAGGTTTATATTTTTCTATTCAATTATGTTTTCTTTATTATGCTTATTAATTGATGAGAATTGATCACTCTTGTTAATTCTAAGTTGATTAAATAATAGACAATCGTACAGTTACTTAATTAATGGAACTATAAGGTATGCTAATGTAACCAAAAAAATTTTGCGTTGCAAGTGTAACGCATAAAATTATGCGTCACAGGTTCAACATTTTTCATTATATATACATGTAGGGATCATAACATTTAACCCTACATGTTTCTCCTTCTTATTCCTTAATATTTTGTTTTTGCTTTTGGGGTGTTTGAGAATTTCTTTGCAACTTGGGACCATAGTATTGAAGGTTTGAAGTTAAAAAAAATAAAAAAAGAGGTTAATAATATTAAGATGACGTAAAAATTATATTGTTAAGATATGGTTAGATAATTTTAAGATAGTTGGATAATTAGTTTTATTATAGGGTTTAGGTTTTGATTTTGTGTATTGGGTATTGGAGAAGAAGAACAAAGAGTTAAAAAGGAAAAAATAAGCAAACAAAATAAATAAAAAAATGTAAAAAATATTTTGATGAAAATTGATATTTAAATTTTAATAAAAATAGTAAAATTGAAATTTAAAAATTTAATAAAAATTAATTTAAAAAATCAGTTTCTAGAATAATGTTATATAAAAAATGTAAAATATATGTTTACAAAAATTTGAAAAATTAAATATTAAAATTTTTCCTTTTAAATTATTTTAAATTAAAAACAGAATATGAAATAAGGGAGAAAAAATAATACATAAAAATAGATAAAATTTAGAAAATTAATTTAAAAGAAATGGAGTATTTAATTAAATATTATGAATTAATAAAAAATATATATTTAGGTTTTAATAAATTATTACTTACTGGACTTACTTATTTAAAAGGAAAAAATATATCTAAATTTAAATAAAAAATATTAGTATAAAATTAATAAAGATTTTATAATTTCCTACATTTATATGTAATTTTTTTAATAATTATAATAAAATTTATTAAATAAAATTTAATAACATATTATATAATTTATAGTAAAATTAATATATGCTGTAATTAAATTTTTAAATAAAATAGTGTATATATAAATAGTATTAAGATGAGTTAATTTAAAATAATTAATATATGGTTACATTAATTTTTTTAAAAATATAATATATATAAAAATTATAAAATTGATTTAGTTTTTTTTTAAAAATAATATTTGCTGCAATTAATTTAAAAAAATATAATATATATAATTAGAATAATGATTAAAATAATTTAGTTTTAAAAAATAATATATGGTGACATTAATTTTTTTTAAAATTATTATATATATAAAAAGTATACAATTGATTAATTTTAAAAAATATAATATGTGCTGTAGTTAATTTGAAAAAATATAAAAGATATAATTAGAATTATTATTAAAATCATGTAATATTTTAAAAAATTAATACATGCTGACATGAATTTTTTTTTTAAAAATCGTATATATATTAAAAGTATAGAATTGAGTTAAAAATGTATAAAAATAAAATATTTGGTGTCATTATTTTTTAAATAATATTATATATATACATATTATTAATTTATTATTATTATTATTATTATAATTATATATATATAAATTACATGGTGTAATTATTTAATATAATTAAATAATTTATTTAAAGTTAATGATATAATTGAAAATAATTTTTAAGTAGATAAATTATAATGCTTTATTTTTCTTTTTTATTAAATTATGATTTAATTTATGATAGTTTCATTTTATGTAGTAGTAAATGTTTTTTTATGTATGATAAATAACATTAAATAGTATTTAATAAATTAAATTTATGATGTTTATTTTTTAATTTTATTATTTATTTATTTAATTATATTAATGATTATTTATTTATTTAATACTGCTATTTATTTATCAATTTTTATATTTATTGTTTAATCAATTTAAGATGCAATTGATTATTATAGGATTGGATGCATAGGATTCATAAAATTTTAAAATTTTGAGTTAAGTAAAGGTTAAAAATATATATATAATTAATTAAAAAATGTATAAAAAATAATTAATGTATCAAATTAGGTATAATTTAAATATAAAATTAGGTTTTATAACTTGTATTCAAAATTTAATGAGAAAAATATTTAATAAAAAAGAATTAACCTTATACGTATGATATAATTTACATTAGAAAATAAAATATTAATAAAAATTAATTTATTTAAAAAATTAAATTTATTAAAATTAATAGTATTTAAAGTAAATATATTTTTATTAAACCTTTTAATTTTTATAATTAAAATATTAAATTAAAAATTCAGGTTAAATTTTGTTAGAAAAAAAAGTTAGTAAATAAGATTAAATTTTTACACAATTAAAAAATTTATTAATTTAAAATAGATAAAAATAAATAAATACCTTGTCATAAAATTTTTAATTTTGGAATTAAAATATTAAATTAAAAATTAGGGATAAATTTTATTTTAGGAAAAAACTTAGTAAATAAGATTAAACTTTTACATAATTAAAAAATTCATTAATTTAAAATAGATAAAAATAAAATAAATACATTTTCATAAAATTTGTAATTTTTAGAATTAAAATATTAAATTAAAAATTAGGGATACATTTTACTTTAGAAAAAAATTTAGTAAATAAGATTAAACTTTTACACAATTAAAAAATCCATCAACTCAAAATAGAAAAAAATAAATTAAATACCTTTTCATAAAATTTGTAATGTTTAGAATTAAAATTTTAAATTATAAATTAGGAATAAATTTTATTTTAGGAGAAAAACTTAGTAAATAAGATTAAACTTTTACACAATTCAAAATTCATTAACTTAAAATAAAAAAATAAATATCTTTTCATAAAATTTGTAATTTATATAATTAAAATATTAAATTAAAAATTAGGGATACATTTTACATTAGGAAAAAAATTTATTAAATAAGATTCAACTTTTATACAATTAAAAAAATTTAATAATTTAAAATAGATTAATTTAAACATAGACCAATTTAAATAGATTTTTATAAAACTTTGAACTTTTACATCTCTACTAAAATATTAAATAAAACATTATACAAATTTTAATAAGGTTTATTTAAATATGTTTGTATCGTACAGTATGACATCATCGAGTCAGTCATCACATTCGTCATGTATCATCTGACCAGGACTAGATGATACGTCTCTTCTGACGCTTCAGAGTGTCCATATCTCTGAGCAGATATGGAACGGAGAATCTGATAAGGAGTTGAAGATCAGGAGGGCGAAGTTTCATCATGATTGTAACAATGTTTCAGTGGTTCCTCATGTGATTGCTGATAGGTTACGGCGAGCAGACTTCTTAGGTGTAGCTCAACTACCATTCATTCATGGCGATGCTTCGTTAGTCGAAGCATTGGTTGAAAGATGGAGGCCAGAGACGCACACCTTTCACAGACAACCTGTGGTGTGCACGATTACACTGCAGGATGTTATAGTTTTGACTGGATTGCCCATCCATTGATGGTCCGCTAGTTATTGGTAGTACATCGTCAAGGGTTTGGGAGGTCATTGTGCAGGAGCTACTCTATGCTTCACCTGCTGAGCAGGAGCTCGTGGGGGATTACTGAAGATGAGTTGGCTGATCCAACACTTTTTGAGCATAGATGACCACATGGGGAGTGATAAGAAGCTAGATTGATTCACTCATGCTTACATCTTGTGGCTTATTGGGGGAGTGCTTTTTTGCAATACTCGAGCTCCAAATTTCCTCTTCAATACCTCCCCCTGATTGTAGACTTTGACACTTATTCTCAGTATAGTTGGGGAGCAGCAGTTCTTACATATATCTATCGTGAACTGTGCAATTACACAGAATATGATAAAAAAGAGATGTGAATTTTCATCTCTACTGCAACTATGGGCTTGGAAACTTTTTCCCAAGATCTTTCCTGGACGATTTTCGTACAATGATCACACTGTTCCTTTAGGAGTGAGGTAAGCAACAAACGTCCTCAACAAATATCTGCTATAGTTTAGGGATTTACATTATTGAATGTTAACTTTTTCCCATCTTCTTATAGATGGATTCGAGGGTGCCTCAAGTCGGGCCGTCACCATGATATCACTTTCTATAGGTCTGTCTTCGATTAGATGGATTGACAAGAGGTTCGCTTTAGAGTTCCATTTACCCTAATATTTATATTTTTTGTTAAAACATTCAAGTTAAATTAACCTTACTTTTTTATATATACAGATCACTTGGAAACCATATAGAGGGGTTATTAATGATTTTTCTTATGCCTGTAGAGCTGGTTCTGAGGTATGGACAACTATGGTGCCTCTAACATGTTTCAACATATTAGAGTGGCACCAACTAGACCGCTGTATGTGGCAATTTGGGATGACACAACATATCCCTCAAGCTCCATATCAGTTAGAGGATGTTCGTGGGATGACGCTGAAGGGAAAGACTAACGAAAACTGGCGTAGAGTTTTCAGCCATTTCTTGTCGGTTTGGGAGCAGAGGCATCAACGTGTGCGCCTCAGTGTACCATTGGATGAGTTGTCGAGTTATAATTCAGATTATATGAGATGATACATTCGACATACACATCAATAGATCACACAAGAAGTTGCGATAAAGGGACGCGTGGTAAGTTTTTCAAACTCATACTTGAATCAATTAAAATACTAACTTTAAATTACATCATCATTTACTATTTATTTTAATATTAGGCGGATGAGTTGGAGATGATACATTACCTGAGCATCGAGGTTGCTGCATCTAGGACCATGTCACCAACTGATATTCTTAACAGGATCCGACGACTTGTCGAGAGGATCATGCTGTTCAAGAAGGTTGAGGACCGCCTTGTCGAGGCTAGGTTCAGTGCACCTGAACCAACTCAACATGCTCCTCCATCTAACGCTAGGGCCAATATGAACCCCACACATGTTGAGCGGCAGGGTTTTCAGTGACGTCGACGACAAGCAGCTCCGGTTGCACCCCCCATCCCACAGTTTCCACCTAGGCAAGATGGGCAATACTTTTTCCCCATTGAGGAGGTGCCACCCTCGCCGATTCCGGTGTACACATTCCCATCACAACGATATTATGATGGTGGTGGTTCGTTATTTTTTTCTCTATATTTACATTATTAAGCATTTTATGTTTTAATTTTATTTAACTAATTAACATGTATTTTGTGAAAACTTGCAGATCCATCTCATATAGGTCCATCGACTAAGTTGCAGTTCGACTCTACATTTGGACTATTCACCTCACTTGACTTGCCATCCCCTACATTCTTCGATCGAGTCGATCTTGGGGAAGACTGAGCTTTGCAGGAATTGAGGGGGCATCATTATCACATGTTGAGATGAATTTTCATACGCCTTCACCATTTCAGGCACCCTTGGTCACTCCCGATCCTTCGATGCGTGCCTATGCCTATGATTCGCAGATTCTTAATCAATTTGATGGAAGTGTCATTCATCTAAATGCAGATTTGTCGGCTGTATTTCACCTGGGAGCGCAGTTAGATTAGCCTCTATAATATGCACCTGAGATCACTCGTCGGCAGAGTAGGAGGACAACTAAGGCTAAAGATATTTGATTCATATGTGGATTGTATTTTTTTTTTTTGACTTTATGTTACATTTTGAGACTTTGATATGGAGTTTACATTTAACTTTATGGCATTTATGCGTTTCTTGTACAGGACTTTATTTTCTCATTTCTATTTATTCAATTTAGTTCATTATATATATCATCTTATTCATGATTGTTTATATTCTAGTATTATTGTTCTTCACCACGTATTAAATTATGAAAATTGAAATTCAATGGAGGTATTTAATGGCAAAATATTTAAACACAACTTATACATTCAACTTGGAATATTACAATGGCTATTTAATTGATACACATTGAACCAATTTACTTAATGCATGATAATGTCATTGTTAAATTAATTTCGGTCTCTTTGTGGATATCGAGACTGATTATCAACCTAATTTCCTACACAAACCACATTTGGTTCTAGGTTGCGATTCAACCCAATCCATTTTATTTCTTATACGAGTTGATTTGGATCTACCCTTCTCTCTCTCTCTCTCCCTCACTCTATCTTCATCTAGTATGAGAACACAGTTGTTAACATCAGCAAGGTTACTATCATTCCGAATCGGTCACCAATCGAAAGAGTAAGCACCAAATACATGTTAAAGGGAATAAACATCATCAAAAAATTGGTAGAAGTCAATACTAACTATTGCACAAGCAGCTATCATATGAGAGTAAGGGTACCTTAAGAGTTGAAATTTACCACATTGATAATAACGATAAGCTAACCTTACCAATCATTTGTTACCTCCTCGTTGAGTTATTGAGTTAAAATTTTCCTCAACCTCAAATCGTGAAGACTGTATATCATATCTTTTGACCTGATGTGAACATGCAACTTCTTGATTTTTTCTAATTGCATACATCAGTTTTTTACAAAAACGTTGACTAGTCGCAATCTCAACTTTATCTATTACGCTCATTTGCACAAAATATTCAACCAAACGGCTATAAGTACATTAACGAAAGTAGTGATTGGAAGATTTGATGCACCTTTTAAAACTTTGTTAATTGTCTCAGCTAGATTGGTTGTCATGTGGCAAAATCACCTGTCATGTTCATCATACGCAAGACTTCATTTCTCTTTTGATATATTATCAATCCACCTGACATATCTGCATTAGTGTGTCGAAACTTTTCTAACTTGTGATAAAAAATTTCTTTACATGTTGTGTAACCTGTAAAGTCAATTAAAAACGCATTACCATCATCAGCATAATTATGAAGTACTTACACATATATAAAGTATAAATTGACTTTACCTAATTTAAGCAATTCTTGTTTCAGTTTATGGTTTTTAAATCTATGATTAAAATTGCTAGCAATATGCCTAATGCAATAAACATGATATGCATGTAGATGTTGTCATCACAAATGGAGGTTATTGACTACTGGTTTAATGCTTTGATGCCTGTCCGATATCAAGCATTTTCCACTCCTCTAAGTTACATACTCTCTTAACAAAGCTAAAAATCAACTTCATGCATCCGATGTCTCACCCTCAACAATAACAAAAGCAATAGGTAACACAGTTGTTTGCATCTTGAGTTGTGACTATTAGCAAAGTACATCTGTATTTGCCATAAATGAATGTGCCATCAATTTGAATAAGTGGCTTGCAAAAGTTAAAGGCCTCACAACATTGTTTAAAACACCAAAAAACTCGAAAAAATTTACTCACTCCATTATGAACCTGATTACCAATAATGACATCTTTTGTCTCAAACTTGTACCTAGAACCTGGAGCATATTGAATCATTTTATGTAACCATTTTGGCAGTAAAACATAAGAATGATCTCAATCACCAAATATACGCACAATTGCTTTTTGCTTTCCAATCCATACTTTCTTATATGAAACTGTGTCCATACTGACTTAGTATTCTTTCTTGAAGTAAGAAAATTGATAGAGATGGCTCTTTATTTACCATACCTAATAAACAATAATAAATAAATACAAAAATTATTAAGTGGAATACAATATAGAAAAGAAGACATTAGGTTTATCAAAACAACATATCCAATATGCACGAACAAATAAAATCAGAATCTAACTTTCTATAGTTTTGAGATAGAGAAGCATTCACACAGTTATGTTGATCATCCAATTTTGTTACAAGTCATTCATTAGATTGTTTTGATAGAGATACTCTCATTCGCCATAGACAACCACCTCTGTAATTAGGACAACGAACAGAAAGAAATGTTCGTTTTGATTTAATAACAAAACTTTGGTGTACCTTCATAAAATAATGTTTCAATGCAGTTTGCACTTGTTCTTTTATTTCAAATTGTAAATCGACATATAACTCATCATCAACCACTCATTTTTTCATATCCAATATTCGTGGAAAAGTTAACATCTTCATCTGGATATTCCCAATTAATATTGCTGTAGTGGGAATTACTACTCTAGAATGCCAATTCTTTTTTTAAAATAAACAATCAAGTTAAACAATTTATATAAAAACTATATTAGTTTAACAATATTGATCGTAACTTATTTACCTGATTCATCTCTTCGTTCAACAGATGTTTCGCGTGATGGATATGGAACGGGAAATAAACTTCCGCCTATACCTCCATCTAAGCTCACCATAAATTGTTTATCAGCATTATCATCATCAACAGTGTCAACTAAATTTTCTCATTCTAATTTATTCACATTTAAACCATCATTTTCTTCATCACTAAACTCATCCATCGAGATAAATAATAATTTTCATCATCATCATCAGAGACATTTATACCACATGTAAAAATTATTAATAATACATATCATTTAATAAAAATTAATAAACTCAACAAAAAGAATCAATGTAAATTATCATTTACTTACCACTTAGAACAGATCCACTCTTTTCATTAACAATATCAATATCAACATACACTTCAAGGACAAACATCATACGTTGCTGCTCAAAATACATTTATCATGCATTTTATATCTTCATTATCCCTAACTTAAAATCCTTTATACTTAGCTCTTTCATACGACATTGAAAATCTTTTTATTAAGTTCAAAATAAATTGTGCAGATGATAATTTTAATTTTTAATTTTTTTTTTCTTTAAATTAATTAGAACTAACATTTTTTGAAACCTGAATTAGTTTCTTTTTCCTCTCAAATGTTAAACCTTCCTCACCTTAAAATATTTTCTATTAAAATATATAATAATTCTTATTTCATCCATAATTCAAAATTAAAAATATAAACTTCAAATAAATTCCTATTTTAATAATAATAATTTTAAAAATAATTTACAATAATTTAAAAACTATTCAAATATGAAAAAAAAATACCTTCAGCATAAAAAAATCAAAACTATAAAATTCTTCACTTTTATTAAAAAATATTTCGAATTTACTCTCATAACACAATCTACCTCCATCTATTTATACATTCTTATTATATATTTTTTAATTAAATTAATAGATATAATATATAAATAAATAAATCATACAATTAAAATATAATTTAAAATATTTTAACATATAAATTTATGCATATAACACATAAATTTACATATTACACTCTTATGCATAAATTTTTGAGTTACATAAAGTGTTTGCACCTTCTTTTAAAAAATATAATTTTTTCCAATTCCATTTCAATAAATGTTACTTTTTATAAATACCATTTTCAGAAAAAAAAACCGGTCCAGCTAACCTCGATTGCTGCAATCTTCATTACCTAGTTTACGCAAAATAAGAATAACAATCATACTTTATGAAGACAGGACCCTTAGATAAAAGGGGAAAAAGGATATCTAATGCAAAAGAGAACAAAGGTACAAGGTATAACCGTCCCGAGATAAACGATTCTTTATTCGTACACCTCATATGAACGATGTTATTAAACCTACCAAAAATCATTTTTCCAAAAGTTTCAATTCCACGAAGACATTCACTGTTTAAACAACAACAATAAATAATCACTTAAACATATTTTAAATCCTTATAAATATAATTACTTTTATTTTTATTATTTTTAGTTGTTAGAAAAATATATTCCAATTAAATTCATTGCACCGATGGTCTTCATATCCAGTGTCTAACTATAATGCTACTAATAATAATAAAATCATTGCAACGAGAAGAGAGGGAGCATTCACAAATTCAGAATGTGGCGAAGGAGCTTCAGCAGCAGCGGCAGCGGTAGTGTGGCGACTTTGAAGGGCAAGAAATGGGACGCGCTGATAATCGGCGGCGGCCACAATGGCCTCACGGCGGCAGCGTATCTCGCTCGCGGGGGCCTCTCGGTGGCTGTCCTGGAGCGCCGCCACGTTATTGGAGGCGCCGCGGTGACGGAGGAGATAGTTCCGGGCTTCAAGTTTTCCCGGTGCAGTTACCTGCAAAGCCTCCTGCGACCGTCCCTTATAAAGGAGCTGGAGTTGGGGGAACACGGCTTGAAGCTTCTGAAGCGTAATCCGTCGTCGTTTACACCATGTCTCGACGGACGCTACCTTCTCTTAGGGCGTGACAAGCACCTCAACCATTCCGAGATTTCCAAATTCTCAATCTCAGACGCCGAGGCTTATCCAAGGTCTCCCTGTTTTATTATAGTGTGAATTTGTTTGGGGACGAAAGGTTTAGATGCTCAAATGAATAGGACCTTACGTTTGATCCTGGCATTTCATGAATTCCAATAACGGAATTAGAAGCATTTAATGGGAAATGAGAGTTAGAGTTGGTATATCCTCGGGAAACTAGCGAAAAATACGATAGTGTAGAATAATAATGAGGACAAAACTTAGTGTAGTGTTCTCTAATTAAGATTGAAGTTTCAGCGTTTCACCATCTGTAACAAGAGTTGACCAAGTGAAACTTCAATTTGGAAATCAGTACCAAAACAAGCTAAAGTACTGCTTTAAGGTTTGTTCTATTAATGATAAAGTGAGTGTCTGATAGTTAAGGAATACGAATTGATCTTGACCTGTAAATTTTATATGGATGGTCAAGATTTTCACTTCTCATCCCTTCTTGGTTGAATAGGTAATCAGAAAAATTAAAAGTATTGTTTGGTAAAAAAAAATGTGTATTTTGTGCAATTTGCCCCAAATTATGTTGGTATTCTTAATTCAATTCGTTCATTGACCTTTTTGAAGATGTCAGTTTGACCAACTTATCTTCTAGCTGCATTGACTGCATGTTCAGGATTTAACAATATTTGTCTGTCTTTTCACCTTTCTTTTCCTTTCATTTTTTTTTCTTATTCTGCAGATATGAGAGTCAGCTTCAGAACTTCTGTAAATTCATGGATATAGTGCTGGATTCGCCTCCGCCTGAATCTTTGCAGCATAAGTCATCTATTAATGAAAAACTGAAGAATAAAATACAGAATTCAGTATTTTGGGCAAGTTGTCTACGGCAGGTATCCTCCTTGGGGCAAAAGGATATGGTGTAAGTGTTTTTTTCTCCAATAGGAATTTCCTTTTACAAGCCGTAAATTGGCAAAAGAGTGCATGATAACAACTAATTTGAAATTGTGAAACTGTTTTTTTATTTGGCAGGGACTTTATGGACCTTTTGCTGTCCCCGGCTTCTAAAGTTTTGAACAACTGGTTTGGTGTAATCTTTTGGTCTTAATTGCTTTCATTTAGATCATCAACTTCAAACTCTCTGACTGTATCTCTTAAAATTGAACCTATATTTTCTTACTTCTCTGATGTTGTAGACTTTTATTTGTGTTCATATCTCATGTCTCACAACTTTGTTGAACTTCCTTTTATTTTATATATAATCAATCACATTTGAAGGGCTAGTTCAAGTGTTCAACTTGACACTGGCTTAGGATAATTTCTTCTTTCTGTTAATGATATATTCCATCTCATAGCAGTTCTTTGCTCAATATACTGACATGATGATCTATTTCCTTGTTTCACCGTGTTAAGATCCCATGTTAGCTCAATATATGAGCCAAGTACCCCTTATAGTGACTTGGGCAATCTACATCTTGTAAACTAACTTCTGAGGTTGCTTTAGACTAAATTTGTTCTTAATTCTAGTATGGTATTAAAACCTATCTTAGTTTTAATGGTGGCTAATTGATGTCCAATTTTGTAACTTCATGCTCTAAATGTTCAGTTTTGGGTGTGAGGGGGGATGACTTGGGCAACCTCCCTGCATGAGCCAACGTTTGGGGTTAAGGGAATTAGTTCTCAGTCTAATACATTCTTTAATTATTCCTGTAAATAAGTTTGTAGTTTCCACATATTCCTTTTGTTAATGGTGTAACATTCAGTTTTGTCTGACATTATTTCTGCAGACAGATATTCTGAAGGCAACCCTTGCTGTGGATGCTGTGATAGGAAGTGCAGTAAGACAGTTACCTTTATTGTAAAAATAAACACCATTATATTGTAACCCAAAAAAATGCACTAAAAAGATTACATGAAATTCTTCATCCTATTCCTTCTTTCTGACAGAGACTAACAATTATAGTATTCTACTCGGTTTTCTCTGATAAAAAACAGCATAGGCCAATGTTTTTGTCTACAACAGCATATATAGTATTTCTAAATCTGTAATGCAGGCAAGTGTCCACACCCCAGGAAGTGGCTATGTTCTGCTACATCATGTGATGGGAGAATCTGACGGAGATCGTGGAATTTGGTCGTATGTATCTCTCTTGCTAGCTTGATATCTTTGTTGTGCATAACCAGTATGTAATACTGTTATTTGCAAAAATTATTTTTCTTATCCCAAAGTGATTTGAAATTAAGTTTACTACTAGTACTATTTGGTGCATCTTGCACAGACTGATCCTGGAAAAGGAAGGAAGCACTGATGTGTGGCCTTTGGTCACCATACTGTCACAATATAGTATTCCATTTACAAGTTGACTCACTAGTTTGACAGCATTGACTAAACAAAAGGGAACTGTATTTTTGTTAACAATTTTATTCTAGAAAGTCATTGTGTGTCAGCCTCTCTAAAGCTTTGGTACTGTATTTTCAGAACAATTGTTTTTTATATGGCAAATACTTTTAATAGGCATCTAAGATTTGATCAAGATAATGTTGGATATTTTTAATATATTCTAACATTGATGAATAATCAACTAACAGGAATTTCTTTATTTACTTTTGATGAATAATCCTTATTAAAAGTTAACTCCCCCCTTCCCCCCACGAGGAACAAGAAAAATTTAGACGAAATAAAATTCCTATAGTTTATCAACAAACTTGTGGCTTAAGGGTGTAAAGTCTGAGAATAACTAACAATCACCATGTAAGTATTATGCAGCTTGGGGTGGTAGTGATTCATAAAATTTAAATTATGTATGAACATACCTGTAGCTTAAGGCTTAAGCCCCAATATTTCTTTCAAAGCCAAAAAAGACATTAATATCCTTATTCCTTCAGCATTTGTGAAGTAAGGAGTCCCATAAACAGTTGTTTCCTCCATTTCATGCTTAAACATGGTAGATTTGTTAAGTACTTTCATATTTCAATTATTGGTTGTCTGCTAAAACCACCATGATGTGCCTTTTGCCCAAAGATGGAGTTTATGTTTTGCTTTAACCTCTTCACTTTAATAATAGATGTAAGTTCCTTTTAGCTATGATCCTGTGTTTGAATTTTCTTTCATACATGCATTCTACACAGAAAAGCTGGCATACATATAAACATGAGTAGACAAATATATTACAGGAAAAACATGTCACTGACAATTTTATCTCAAAATAATATTCTGAAGTTACATTCTGGATCAATGATTTCTTTATGGTAATATATAGTTGAGATGATTTAACTATTAACTAGCTATGCTTTGTCTATAGCTTTATACTGTTCATACAAAGATGGTGAATATCATGCTATTATTCCATGTAGATATGTTGAAGGTGGAATGGGCTCAATATCCAAGGCTATTGGTGATGTTGCTATTGCAGCTGGAGCACATGTCGTAACCAATGCTGAGGTATGCCATCAAGAATCTCTATTAGCTTTCAAATTTACCCCTCCATAGTCAGCACAACATGAATTGTCACATTCTAAGCAGATTCTGATAGGCTTGTGTTCGTGTTCTGTTGGATTGCAAACACAATCAGAAAATAATAAAATTAGTCAAGGTCCAAATGAGTTGAAGCCATCAAACTGCATAGGCCACAGGCAGGTTGATGAGTATCAAAATATTTATTTTTCATTTCTGATAATTTTCTAACTAAAAATGAAGTAGCCAGACAATAAAAACAGATCACATTTTCATTGGTCCAATTGTAGGTTGTTCAAATTTCTGCTTAAATGTTTTCTTCAAAAGCAATTTGAGAGCTATTGAGAAATATGGTTATATCATTATCAATCAGTATTGGGGATCAAAGGTGAATGAGAATAGAACCCGAGTTATCACATTAATACCTTACAGAAGCCATTCCTCAAAATGGAGGAGTGGAAGGGTATTGCCCTTTTTAAATAAATTTTCCTATAAACCTGCAAGCTATAGAGCTTTTGTCAACAGTATGTAGGACATGTGTAATAAATGATAAAAAATTTTAAAAGAAGAATTTTATTATGACAAAGAGAATAAGAATAGAATACAGAGGGAAAGAAGGATAACATATCCTCCTTAGAATAAATGAAAAGAACAACAAGAAATAAGCAAATAGCAGGAACTAAAGGCAACAATATAGCAAAGCGACCCAATCTCTCAGCATATCAGTGACGGGCATCCCTTTAAAAAGACAGTGCTTTTTACACCATATGGAATACAAATAGCTGATCGTCCCAAAGCAGCTACTTATTCGAATTAGTATCCTTAAAATTTCAAGAGTTATGCTCCAACCAAATGCACCAAAGTGTACCAAACATGGCACATAGCCACAAATTTTGGCTTCTTTATATCTACAATACCAGTAAAACTAATAACAAAATGATCCTAGAACCTAGAGCATACCCTAAATTCTCCGAAATGCCAAACAAAGAAACCATAGAAAAGAAGCAGTACCAGAATGTAAAGAAGAGAAATTGATTCTGAGTTCAGGACATTGCTTTGTGTGGCATGTAATTGGTAATAATTCTGTTAAATAGAATTTCCAAATAAAAAACATAACCTTAGAGGCTGCTTTGGACTTCCAAAGGGGTTTTTCCAAGGTGGAGTATTCCTTTATTTGATGAATGAGTCATGAACTGAAAAAATTACAGCAAAAGGATCAAGAGACCAAGTTCCTTTATGTAGATTGGAGGGTAATAGGAAACTAAACGAAATATTGGAGATAGGTGGGTTGTGCAAAGGAGATAGTTGATAAATCTGAGGGAAAGCCAAACTAACAAAAGGAAACTTCTACCAAATGGCCCTCCCTAAAGATGACATGAGAACCGTTACCTACCTTCAAGAAAATAAAAAGTTTGGATAGCCTAACAATGTGATTCATTTCCAGGGACTAAAATGAGCAGCTCCAGGTGTTATATCAGCACACAAGTCCTGTTGGTCTATGCTGTAATCTAGATAACGTGATGCAAAAGGGAAGGAGGTTCCAAAGGAAAAAGCCATTGCCATTAGCTGCTAGAACAATGTTCTTAGACACCAAAGTGCTAACATCCAAACCTCTTTCCTTCTTAGGATGACACTACACCTCCCAGCTCACCAAATGATCAGATCTCAAAAACCAAAAAATATCATGCATAAATTTTCTATTCAATCTGCAGCTCCCACTGGAAAACAGAGGAATGATTAGTAGAGTGGAATACTGGAAAGAGATCTAGATAATTTTTCTACCTCACAAACAGAAACAGAAATGAATCTCCTTATCACCTATGGTGATGACTGTCATTCTATATTTTAATGCTCTTATGATTGAGATCCTATTTTCTATTTGTTCCTTTAATGCTAAAGAATATGCCAGGCAGTTGGTATTTATCTGTCTCCTTTTTGCTAATGGTTTTTAGAATGCTAGTGGTCCACCTTGGCCTTTAGTCAATCTTTTGCAAACAAACTCACTCTTTTTATCTTCATTTCCTCCTTTTTTGCAACCAAAATCTTCCCAATGAAAGCAGGCTTGGAATTCAAATAGCTTTTATTTCATAATATCTGATTCCTGGTGTGTGCTGGTCTTAATCTTGTAATTTTCAACATAAGCTCCAATAAAGTCTTCAAAGTTCGAATTCCTTAACTGATGTGAGGGCATTCTATCTACTTGCTGATTGTTAAGAACCTCATTTGCTAATTAAATTTCTTATCTGAATAAAAAAAATCAACTTGCAATATAATATAAATATAATAATTTCAGGTCATAGGAAAAAAATGGATAAGAGAATAAAGGTTATTTCTCTGATCTCCCAATACCCCCACCCCACCCCTTCTCTCTTTATTTCTCCTATCCTAGACTCTAACCACCTACAATTCTGCATTCTTATAGGTGTCTCAGTTGTTGATTGAAAACTCTAGCACTGTCAGTGGGGTTAGTGTTGTTCACGACTTCTGAATTTACTCAATCAAGTGGAATTTTTAAAGGTGGATCTTGGCAATTAAATTTTGAGGATATGGCTCACATATAGGTGATTTTGGCTGATGGTACCGAAGTGCATTCTTCAATTGTTCTGTCCAATGCAACCCCATATAAAACTTTCATGGTAAATTCTCAAACTAGCTGCAAGTACTAATCTCTTTGGCACCTAACATGGCATTAATTTATGGCATCTGCTAATATGAATCAGGAATTAGTGCCAAACGATGTCCTCCCTGATGATTTTGTTCGTTCCATTAAGCATTCTGACTACAGTTCCGTAAGTTAACTATTTTTTCTCATTTTATGTTTCTTCTCAATATCCTCAACCTTTGTGTGTGTTACTCAACTAGAATAATAGGTAAGATTAGAATATATGGAGAAAACAAAGGTGGGATAGTAATAACTTAAAAAACATGAACACGTGAAAAAAAATTCTCCATCTCTTAGCCAGCTACTTTTTCATGAAATATGATTAAGTTCTTTGCTAGCAATTGTCATTTGACAGACTGCATCAATTAAGTTGACATGACAAAGATTTTGATTTGGTGTTATAGGATTTTCTTTTCTTCTTTCTCCAGCAGTTTCAGCAATATCTGAAAATCAGGACAGATTTTGGGGAAATTTCTCAGTATATTTTCATTAACTGTCATTCTTTTATTTGGTAAATATCTACTGAAACAGGCTACTACTAAAATAAATGTAGCAGTTGATAAATTGCCCCAATTTCATTGTTGCAAGTTAAATCATCCTCATGCTGGCCCACAGCATGTTGGCACAATTCATATAGGTTCAGAGAGGTACGTTAAAATTGAATCATTATTTCATCTATTGTGGATTCATGTGATGCTGTCTTTCCAATATCAATTCTGCTTTGATCTTATTCAATATAGACAGTTGCGACTTATTTAATCTGAGAACATGACTGCTCTCTCTTTGCCCTTGATAATTTCTATTTAGCATGGAGGAGATTCACTCTGCTTGTCAAGATGCAGTAAATGGAGTACCATCACGTAGACCGGTTATTGAGATGACAATTCCCTCTGTACTGGACCAAACTATATCTCCACCTGGTACTTGAAGCTTAGCATTTAAGAATGTCCTAATATGTTCTGTTTACTGGAGGAAGTTTTTTTACCTTGCTTTCAATGCATTTGTTACATTTATTATGATGATTTCTTGGCATTGTTGAAGTGACATTTTGTGTTTAGCATTCCGTTGAATTTCTGACTAGTGGAACAGAACTGGAACGTTGGCTTCTGTTTCAGCACTCATCTCGGCCAAATTTATCTGTATTCGGTGCTTTCTTAATAGGTGATTTATGTTGATAACATCTAATTGATGAAATGTATTTTCTTCATAGGTAAGCATGTGATCAACCTGTTTGTGCAGTATACACCCTACAAACCATTGGATGGTGATTGGCAAGATCATGTCTACAGAGTGAGTTTGTTTTGGATGTTCTAATTATGCTATTTTTTTTAAGTTCTGTTTTGCAAGTCAGTATCCAAATTTGTTTTGTTCTACCATCGCCATGCACTTGTGCGTTCAGGTGGCCACTTAACGCTAGAACTACTTTTTGAATGTTACGTTGAAGGTGCTTTGTTATATCTTACTATTCTTGTCTATCCTCCTATTCAGGAATCGTTTGCACAAAAATGCTTCAAATTGATAGATGAATATGCCCCTGGTTTCAGCACATCCATCATTGGTTATGACATGCTGACTCCGCCTGATCTTGAAAGGGAAATCGGGTTGACAGGTAACTCAGCCATGTTCATCCAAACAAAAACCAATGCAGTTGTTATTTTTTCAATCCAGTGCAAGCAAAATAGCTTTTTCTATGGCACAAAAGACAAACCCAAGAGAAAGTAGCAAGGAAACTAAGCTTCTCAATCCATCAGCATGAGTTTCTCCAAGAAAGCACATGTTCAACGAGACTATTAACATTTTGAACTGTTTTTTTGTCTTGTGCAGGAGGAAATATATTTCATGGTGCTATGGGGTTGGATTCTCTTTTCCTAATGCGCCCTGTAAAGGGATGGTAAACTACATTGAAGTGGCTTGTGATGAATTCTGGTTTTGCCTTTTAAATTAAAACATATCATAACCTTGCTGTTCATGCTGATAATTACGTGGTTGTTTTTATTGATTTGGGACCTAGGTCAAACTACAAGACTCCGCTTCAAGGGTTATACTTATGCGGAAGTGGGGCGCATCCTGGCGGCGGAGTTATGGGAGCACCTGGACGTAATGCTGCCCTTTTAGTTCTTCAAGATGTTAGAGAAAAAACTAGGTGATGATACCATCGACCCCAAAAAGAAAGTGGCGACACCTGATTATAACCATGTTTTTACTGCCTGCAAACAAGGCATGAAAAGATGGGCCTTTTCATTGGAATTACATGTATTTACTTTCGCAAATTTTCTGAACCGTGATATATCAAATTGGATGAACAATTGCATAATAAATTGGCAGAAGCTATAACGCGGATTTCAGAAAGCTGTAACCCCAGTAGTTACTGTTTGACACAGGAAATCAAATCCACTGTTCATCACAGATTTTTTTTAATGTGTAGAGTATTGATACAAGGTCAACAATTCAAGTCAATTGAACCAAACAGATTAACTGAAATTGGGATCACCGGGGAACAATGAGTAGTCAGTAAAGTTCTGCACAGTTCCTCAGACCAATAAGGGCAGGGGATTACAAATACAAACTCATCAGTTGCCTAACTATTCCATCAAGAAGCTTAGTTGAATATATGCTACCGTGACCTCCAACCAGATACAGATTTTGGAACAAGATTGATTGCATTGGATGCTGCGTCAAGCCTGTTTCACATGTAAGCATCGTTCAGATATAAGTCTATGCATACACATTAGAACCTATTTTCCACAATGTAAAATTCAAAGACACGACTTTTTATAATGAAAGCGAAAAAGATCTCTAGTTACCACTTCACTAGAATGACGTAGCACTTTCCTACGGACTATAATGTAAAAACAGAAAAAGAAAAAAGACCATGTTATAAACAGACAGGAAAGAGAGAGCACTTTGATATTTCTTCAACAGCCTTCATAACCTCAGTTGAACTTGTCTCCAACACCTGGCCTCCGAAAATGATCTCATCTATTATAGTATGCATCTGCAGATGAACTCATTTTATGATCACATCAATGGATTGCTTGGGTCGAAGTATTGGACACTACTGAGCTACTAAGCAAAAGAGTGATTTGATTTCCCTAAATTGAAGGGCGTTTGCAAAACAACTCAATAAGTGAAAATATAAACATATAAGATCAATTTTTCGAGTAAAGAGGGTGAGTTAAATATTGCTGATTGCTTCATATTTGAGAATCTAATAAATCAAACACGCAGATTGCAGCAAACCCCAGCAAATAAGCAAATATTCCCCAAATCATAACCGTTTCTAATTCATTTCTAGCTACATGATAAATTGTCATATAGAGTCAATTTGTGATAAAGAATATATGATTCATACGAGGGGGACAAAGCATTCAACCTTACTATAGTTGAACACAACATCAAGCTCACATACATTTCTGAAGCATTTGTCCAATGTTTCAACAAAGACTGAAAGCAGAAAAGGTCAAAGTAAGCAAATTAAACCATAAAATAAGCAATCATGTAAGAGGGAGTAATGAACAACAGTTAGCAGAGTTACATAATAGCCATGCAGAATGTAATGGATTACACATAATGCAAAATTACTCCACCAGGATCCTTGGCACAATATAACAATGTGCAATTGAAATGGCTAAACAAAATGATCAATTTGAAGGTTAAATAGGTCATTAACACTATTACCTCCAGTAGCAATTCTCTGAGGACGAGAGTCCAAAATGTGAAAAATGCAAAATGACCACAAAATTATTAAGATTTCCTGAAAAGAGTTGTTTGTGCTAATTGGTAATTAGGTTCCACAGCATTTTCCTAAAACTTGGGTTAAATTTCTTTTCCTTCTGTAGATTGCATTTGCAGAGGGATATTCTTTCGCGAGCATAAGGTGTAAAGCAATTCAGCCATATCCCACGATGCAACTTTGGCTACATACATGAATCAAATGATATCATTAATCTCTACCAGAGATTAGAATAATTAATAATGGGAACAAGCTTCACATGTATTATCTTCCACAGGGGATAATTTTGGGATTTTTTTTATTTCAGTTAGTTCTGGGATGATTATGATAGGTTCCTAAAAGCACGTTCTACAGGTTTGGAAATTCTAGTGGAGTTTCTACCTTGTCATCCATGTTTTATTATTTCACCTTCTATTAAGTTTCCAACTATTAAATAGGTTATAATTCAGACCTAAAAGGAATCTAAAACCTAGAACCACAATACTCGAGTTCTAACTTCAACCACCCAAATCTTAAACCTGTTACTGATATCAATAAGCTTCATTAGCTGTCTTCCCCTTCATCAATCTTGATGACATCCATTCACTGTCTTCCGCATCCTTGGACGATATAAAAACTAAAAAAAAATCACATTATGTTTGCATTCAATTTTCAACCAAAAGTGTGTAGCTTCCTTGAGACACTCCTTGAGACATAAACTGGCTGATGCCCAAGCACACCAACAAGTTGCCACTACTTTGTAAGATTATTGAATAAATCATTCAGTAGTACTCATCGCTGTAAAAAGACAGCTTCTGGATTTTGACACTTAATGCAATGCAATAAATAGTTAGGTAATGCCAACAACTTTAATCAGTAGGGAGTAGTTCAGGAATCTACCTTGTATCAAGTCAAGCATTGCGAGCTCATTTTCAGAACTATCAAATATAAACACAAAATATAAAGTTGCAAAGTGCTTGTAGACGAGACGAGAGTCCTGAAGGAGAATACAACAGAAAAATTCATACTTCCATTCCTTGGATAAAAAAAAGATGAGATAATAGTATTCCCATAAACAAGTCAAAGAATTGCTCAAAAGGGCACAGCAGAAGACTAGTTGATTCCAAATATGAATTCTACGGAAGAGCTAGCTAACAGCGACTCTTTAATTATAAAATAAATGCAGACACTCACAATGATCACACCAGTCCTTCTAACTTTAGTTGAAAAACAAGTTAATGATAATTCAGTTATAGCTCTGATTCTTTCCACCACCATACGCCAAGATAATAAATTCATAATACCATAAAATCCTTTCGCATATAATAATTTACCAAAAAACGGTGCCAAGAAAAATCCCTAATCTCAGATTTTTTATCCAAAGCCTCGTTTATGATAATTAAGAAACACAAATTATTACTCTTAAAGATCAAAATCCCAGCCAGTAGTAAAATGGAAGGACGAAATACCGGGCCAAAGAAGGACGCAGCATCCACAAAATTGCTGACATGTTCAGGTCTACTACATAACACTGCAAAAGAAACAAACGTTGATCAAAAAACAAGAAGAAAAAGCAAAATAGAAAAGAAAATCAGAGAGAGAGAAACCTGCAAACACATCGCGAATAGCTTCCTGCTGCTTCTCCACGGGCTGATCTTCCACAACATGAAAACAGAGTGTGAAAATTGCATCAAGTGAACGATAAATCGAAATGTGGATGCCAAGGGTTTGAAAAGAGAAGGACCTGAAATTCGTAGAATTTGGAGAGACGAGGCTTCCCCTGCGTGTTCATTACCAGCACTGCTTTTATCATTTTGGATCGTTCTGGAACCAAATAAATAAATAAATAAATAAAGGATTTCCTCTCCTTATGATAACTCAAATCCAGTTCATAGCTCACAAACACAATGACATGACAAAAACGATCAACTACTGGAAACGAGATTTATGAGAAAGAGACCGATAAACAGAAATAAAGAAAGAATCTCATAGTGAATAAGAGTTGAAAGAGATCGAACCAGTTTATTCTCCGTCAACGGTGCTGGTTGTAGTCTCCGATCGAATCAATAGCTAATGATGGGTAGTGTTCAAAGAAGCGTGAAAGAGGATTAACTGAAGCATTCCGTTTCATCGTTTTTTTCTTTTTTTCTATTTCTTTCTGGTGGTCCAACGTTTAATTAAATTTGTAAAGGGTAATTTGGTCACCTTCGCTTAAGCCCATACTTTATTATTTAAAATATGATGTTGACCAAAAAAATATTATTAAAAAATGAATATATCCAATCCGATTCTTTAAAAAAAATTCGCCCGACTCAATTTAGATTAATAATAAGTTATTAAATAGTCTTTCAAGATTATTATTGTCTGATACTTTAGTTCTTCGCCTCTTTTAGTTAATATTCTAGGAACTAATTTGGGTCACTAATATTTTAAAAAAACTAAACTGGTATGCATAAATTTTTTAAAGGTACAGTCATGAACGAAAAATAGAAGATAAATAACTAGAAAATAAAGTGTCCTATACTTATAATCTTGAACGATTATTTAATAAGTTTAAAAAATAAAATTGGGGTTCACTCTAAAAAAAATTACTTCCACACGAACATAGTTTGTGATTTTTGTAGTATAGTATTATTGTATTTTATATTATATATATAAAATAAAAAGAATTGTAAAAGTGGAGAGAACATGACCCTTTACAATTGCCATAGTTTTGCTTCTGAATGAAACTTAATAAGTTCTAGAGCAAAGCTTCAATAGTTGTAAAAGGTTTTTTTTTTAATTTTTTTATCACTTATTATATTATATATATATATATATATATTATTTTTTAAGTTTAATTATATTTGTTCTTCAACTAACTTTTGACTTTAAATAAATAATATTTAAAAATTTATTTTTAATTATTATAATAAAATTCCTTCACAGATTAAAAAATTATTAGATGAACTTTAGTTTGTAAATATATTTTCTATTTTTTATTATTTAAAAATTATTAATTTTTTTTAAAATTTTTTACCGAAAATAATGAAAGTTAAAAAAATTATTTTCTATACAAAACTTTAAAAATAAAGAATAAAAGAAAAATAAATAACATTTTAATAAATAAAAACAGAAATAAAATGTTTGTGCAAATAAAAAGCATCTTAAATTCTCATTTTGTTTCCAAATTTGTTATCAACTAAACTGCATTAAATTCTTTTAACTCAAAATGCACCGCTAAAAATGTTATATTTTTTTTTTATCAAAATTAAAAAAATCAAGTCTTCGTTTTCCTTAAGAACTTAACATCATCTCTTACAAAATATTCAACTTTTTAATTTAAATTATTTCTTGTCTCATACATGTTATAAATCTTCAATTATTTGAATAAAAAAAATAAGAATGTGAGAATTTTGAGAAATTTTTTTTACAAAAATTAAAAAATTGGATAATTAAATTTGAACAAAATATTTTTGGGAAATTAAAATCATACACTGTTTATTGTAGAAGGAAAGAAAACACAATTAAACTTGCTTTTTTTTTTTAAAATAATTACTTCTTTGATAATATTTTATCTATTTACTCATCCTAAATTATCTAACTCCACCACTGGTTTCATTGTAAATGTGAGTTTTTAACTTGAATTAACTTTAACTAAAATTAAACCTAATTTTTTAAAACTCCTATAATCTATTTGATATTTGGATTATAAATTATTTATCTAGGTAAATTTAGGTGATTTTTTCTTTTTCATAGAAGATGTGCATTAAATTTCATTTTCAAATCAGTATTTGATAAATTACATTTTGAGTAAAAAAAATGGTTTTTTTTTATATTCCATTTAGAAATGTTCATAGTTCAAACAAAATTCATTTACAGTAAATATAAACATATAAACACATGTTTAATAGGTAAGAAATAAATCTTAAAAATATCTATTTTTAAATTAAAAATATTTAATATATTTGATGTGTTTAATAAAATTAATGGATAAACTAGCTCAAAATTAAAAAAAAAATAGTCATTAAAATAAATTATTTTATCAAATAAAAATAAAATATGTGAAAAAAAATTTCAACTATGTAAAATGTTTTACCAAATATATTTAGAAGCCGAAAATCCAAATTTTAAAAATAAAAAATTTTCTTACTAAAATAAAAAATATTTAGTAAAATTAAATATAAAATTAGTTAATATACATAAAATAATAATAAAGATATAATTATTAGAGCAAAGTTTAGGTATTATAATTTTTTATTATTTATAAATTTAATATTTTATTATTTAAATTATTTATTATATTAAAAATGGGGATAATCATTTTTTAATTTATTCTTATTTATACATATTTTCATTAAAAATATTATATAAATAAATTTATAATTATTTTAATAATTATATAATACAATTTTTTTTGATAATTTGATTTATTTATTTATTTATTTTATTATTCATATTATATTTTTAAATGTATACTTTTTATTTTAAATTAAAAATATTTATTCTTAATTTTTATAAATAAATTTAAACTATATTTTATAAAAAATATTTATTTTATCTATAAAATTTTTATCAACAAAAGTTAAATATTTTATTATAAATAACTTAAATAGAATATTTAATATTAAATTATATACTTTAACATTAAATAATAATATTAAAAATTAATATTTTATAATGAATAAAAAATTATCAAAATATATTAAAGATAAAAATAGAAAAATAACATTCTAACTAATAATTCAAATGTTAAACATTAATAATAATGTTAAAAAATATTATTATTTATCAAAATAAAACAAAAATAAAATGATTTAAATTTTTTTTAACCAATATTTCATCTAACTAAAATATATTGTAAAATATATCCATAATATTTTACTTTTTTTATGATCAATTTAACATTTGTTTTTAATCAAACATCATATCATTAAGTGATCAAGTGACTATGGATACACATTGTGTGACACATGGGTAGGTATGAACCTTCATGTGTGTTGAGGATGATAAATAGTATGTGCAACTGGTGCATGATTTATCATTTCCTTCTTGATATGCAAACGATAAAGAAATACATCCAAATTAACTTACTATTATTTTGCAATCATGAATCATATTTGATAGTCAAGGATGATTAGCTACATTATCCATTGCTTGCTTGAGTAGTAGTGAATCTGTGTCCATTATAAAGTCCTTTAGGTTATAACTGAGTCCCATGGTTAAACTCTAACGAAGGACCAAACATTCTGTCACTATGCTTTTTAAGCCTTTGATTATGATACTAGCTTTTTGTAACTTAAGTTTCTCCATTTATATCTCTCATAATTAATCTAAAACCTATACCTGATTCTATCTTCCAACTTGCATCAATATTCATTTTAAATGTGTCATCTATTGGTGGTCTCCATCCTTTGGTTTAGTTTTGGACTCGTTGTGGGTTTACTAATTTGTGAGTTCCATTGGTTCCATGTGTTTGTGTAAGATCTCAAACAAAATGTATGTTTCTCTTTACAAATTTGAAGATTTTTTCATTTTTTATTTTCTATATTGTCCAAAGTAACATCATTAATCCATTAAGATCACTTTCTTTGGGGTTCTACACACTACCATGCAGCCACTCAGTAATTGGCTTCTAAGTCTATTGCATATAGGTAGCCATTATTAATAGTAAAAGATTGCACTAGGGCATAATTTAAGATAATGATTCCATTTGATTCTCTTAAAAAAAAATGCATTTGCAACTGATAAAAATTCCTCTCCTTGATAAATTTGACTTGCCAGTAGTGTGTTTGTGACTAGCCTGTAGAAGAAATGTTTCACTTTATTTGGAACTTTTGCCTTCTAAAGATTCAACCATTTGACACTAAGTACATTTGAGCTTGTAGGAAGATTGAAGATTATTTTTTTTTCAATAAGCATATGATAAGTGGATTTTGCGTTGAAAGATCCATTCCTTGTCGATCTATAAATGATGGTGTCTTCTTGTTCTATCTAGGGCATTAGAATTGCGTTTATTATAATGGCCTTCATTGGATGGAAGATAGTGTCTATCAGTTCTCTATTCCATTATTTTTACTTAGGAGATATGAGTATGCTCACCATAGCATGATTGAATAGTCTCATATTTGGTGAGATTATCTTTCCTGTGTTAATGCTTAATATCTATTGATCCTTCCAAATTTTGATTGATTACCCATTGCCAATTATCCATTTACATTCCTCTTGGATTATCTTTTTTTTCTCCCCAAATGCTTCTGCATGTGTAGCTTAGCTGATAGCCCACTTTTGCATCAAGAAACCTTCGGGATGGAAAGTTGTTGATAATGTGACATTTGGTTGCTTCTTTAATGACCATCAAACTACACCTGTTCTAATCATAAGCATAGCCTGAGGTACTCTTGCAATCATCCAAGTCTCTAACATAATCATTATAAGAGAATCTAATCAAATTTGACTTGTATCCAAAATCAGAAGTACCTTTTAAGTATCTAAAGATCCTCTTTGTAGCTTGAAGATGTAATTTTTTTGGACTCTTCATGTATCTACTAATAATACTCATTGCATGCATAATATATGGTTCTGTTTCTATCATATACATCAAACTCCCTATAATTTGTTTGAAAAAAGTGTCATCAATCTTCTTTCCTTCAAGGTTCTTTATCAGTTTCATTCCAACATTAGATGGTGTACATATAGGATTGCAATCGCTCATTTGAAACCTATCTAAGATTTCATCCACATACTTCTTTTTAGAAATAAATATTCTACCACCAAACTACATAATCTCTATGCTAAGAAAATAATGCAATTTTTCAAGATCAGACATATCAAACTCAAGCATCATTGATTTTTTTAAAAATTCTCCACCATGTCATTATTATTTCCTGTATAAAGCAAATCATCTACATATAAGTATATTATCAACATTTTCCCCACCTTCATACTTTGTATATAAGGTATGCTCATATGGGCATTTTTGAAAGTCTTCTCTTTGAAAATAGTCATCTATACAACTATACCAAGCTCTAGGTGCTTGTTTTAGTCTGTATAGAGCCTTTTTCAATCTATTAACTTTATGCTCTTCACCAATTTTAACATAGTCAGGAAGTTGTTCTTGCAAATCTCCATGTATAAAAGCTGACTTTACACCTAATTGATAAATGAGCCATGGGTTTTGAGTAACCAATGCAATTACCAATCTATGTCAAGTTAAGCAACAAGAGCAAAAACTTCTTTGTAATCCACACCAAACTTCTACTTGTAACCTTTTTCCACTAGTCACGCTTTATATTTGTCAACTTTCCCATCCTTCTTCAATTTTGTTTTGTAGACCCATTTTACATTGATCCTTTTGTGCCCCCTTGGAAGATCAGAGAGTTCCCATGTATCATTCTTTTCAATTGCAACAATCTCATCATCCATTGCCTTTCTCCATTTTACTTCTTTGATAACACTCTCAAAATTTGTTGGATCACAATATGAAAATAGAGTAAAGTGAGTGAGCAGATCTTCTAAATGGTCAAGTCCAATTACCTCATAATTTAACATCCAAGATGACCTTTTATAAACTTAATGAGAACATGAGTTAGCAATTGTTTCCTCTCTACTTGAATGTTATACGACAATCATGTTTTTCAGCAAAACAAGGAAATGAAACTTGGTTATGACATTTTCGTTATGGACATCTTAATTTTGGTGGATTGAAGACTTTGCAACAAAAGAATATGGTGACTGGTCTTCTTGAGATCACCCTTTCCTCTCAAATCTACAAAGAGTGTGTAGTTAGAAAACAACCACGCCATACATTCCCCCAAGAAAAATCATGGAAAGTAAAGAAGGCCTTGAAACTTATCCATTTTAACATTTGTGAACCAATAAGACCATCTACTAACATCTACTAATAGAGATATGATTGTGATAATAATTCAACCATAAAATTGTCTAAAAATCCTATTTTACATGAAAAAAACAAACATATTGATGTGAAGTTTATTTTTTAAGAGATCTTATTAAAAATGAAATAATTAATTTAATTTATTGCTAAGTGAAAATCAAATTGGTGATATATATTTCAAATTTATCATAATTGCATCGTTTGTTAAACTTAGAAAATTACTTGGTGTTTGCCCTTGAATGTTTGAGAACATTAGTTTAAGAGAAAGATTGTTCAATCAATTGCTCTAAATCTCGTTACTGGTATCTTGGTTAAAAGGAATTTGTTGACAAAATATTGTTAAAAATTCTATTTCTTTAAAGTTTGTTTCCACTTGACTCATTGACTTATCTTTTTGATATACTAAATTTTTAGATTTATTCCTATCCTTTAATAATTAATTATTGTTGTTTTCTTTATATAATAAGCTATAAATGTAAATGATATTGAACAAGCAAAAAAGTTCCTCCACTTTATTATCTTCTTCGTCTTTGCCCCTATTTTATATATATATATATATAAAAGTTAATTCTAATTGATACAAAATCGATAGAACTAACTTACAGTAAAAATGATAAAGATGAAATAAATTTTTTAAAATTAAAAATTTAAAATGTTTTATTTTTATCTGATTGGGGATAATATATATATATATATAAAACAAAAGTATCGTGCTTTTAGGACTCTTAGCTGTAATGAATCAGGATTAGTATTATGAATATTGTTGAGAAAATAGTGCATCATTGAAGGAGTCCATATCTCGGAAGCTAAGTCCTCCACCCTTCTTTGATCTGCAAAGCTACCGTTCTTGGTGACTATCTTCATTATAACATTGCAGAGGCTAATGGACCTGATTTGTTATGGTTTTACAGGATGCTTCACCTTTGGAATAAGGCATGAAAGTATGATTTATCCCTACTGGATTCTTTCCATGGTTCAAAATATCTAGAACATATTTTGTTACATCTTCACCAACTGTAGGCCATAATTTTTGGAAGAGTAATCCTTTGGGTGCAAAGCAAAAAGGGTGCTTTTGACTTCTTCGGCAATGAATGGGGGCTATGAGTAGAGCTAAATCATGTGGAGTGGCCTTGCTCTGTATAGTATCACATGCTTCTTTTATTCCTTTGGGGTCGGAGCTGGTTAAAATCGCTTCAAAGTACTGTTGTAGGACATGAGCAATGTCTCTCTCCAAAGACCCACTCACTTTGTTCATTTTTAATTTTCCTGATTGAATTTGATTTCTGCCATGTCGATGCTTTCTTATGGAAGAAATAGGTATTTCGATCACCTTCCTTTAGCCTGGACCCTTTGTTGCTAATACATTTCATCCAATTTGAGTTAGGTCCTATAATTTATTTTGTATTTGTTTGCCATGATGTGTATGTTCTTCTGAGTGTTTTCGAGTCTTTGCTTCGGCTAATATTATTTTCTTGTTTAAATTTGACATTTTATTTTTCGTTGTAGAGGATGAAGACTTCTTGTGTAGCATCCAATTGAACACTTCTTAAATAATATAATAAAAATGCGCTTTTAATAAGAGTTTGATAGAAAGTTTAAGTTTTCATAAGATTTGGGATTCATACATCACTTATGGTAATATACTCGTTAAAACTAAGCATTTAGGATAAAAATAAAATTAATCTAAAAAATATTTTAATTAATAAGTAAATATTTATTTATGTGAATAAAATATTTTTTTAAAAACTGGAAACACTTTTCATAAAAAATAATTATGGGTTGAGATTCTAAAAGTATTCATAATGAAGTTAAACTTTTTAATATATTTTTTTATAAGTAAAATTTGAACATGAGATTTTATAGGAATAAAATTAAATATATACTATTTAAAATTATTAAAATTGATCTATTAATAAGATATTTAAAATTAGAATAATTTAGATAACATTCTGAATTTGATTTTTATCATTTTTACTTATAAATATATATATATATATATATATACTATTCAAAATTTTTAAAAAATTAACTATTAATTAGAGCCTAGTTTTTCAAATAAATATAAAAAATGATTGAAGTATTAATCGAGTTGAATAAAAGAAAACGAACAGGGAGGGATAGAAAAGTAAAATCATTAGCACAACATTCCGAATATATAAATCCGGAGCTAATGGTACCCTAAAGTTGTCGTCGGCGACGGCGGAATCCCAAAGTCAGAAGCTGAATCTAGGAAGAATGGCCGTTCAGGAAGAAGAAGAAGACGAGATAAACCCTTTCAAAACGCTCCTAACCGACGAAGAGAAACCAAGCGTGTTCGCTACTGTACATGAAGGTACACCGAAGCAACAGCTGATCCAAAAGCACATCCTACGTTCGATTCAATCAACAGTGGTTATTCGCCAGCTCCCTTCCGAGGGCCTCTCCTTCCAGCTCTGGCCCGCTGCTACCACTCTCGTCTCCATCC
This sequence comes from Canavalia gladiata, assembly GCA_037954105.1. NCBI lineage: Eukaryota > Viridiplantae > Streptophyta > Magnoliopsida > Fabales > Fabaceae > Canavalia > Canavalia gladiata. The sequence goes on along the minus strand of CM075658.1, from coordinate 20,330,147 downwards.
TCGATAACCGCCGCATCGATCCTGCCAATAGCCCCCTCTCCTCCGCTCTCTCCACCGCGCGCGATGGCCCCCTCAGAGTCCTCGAGCTCGGCTCCGGCACTGGCATCGTCGGAATAGTCGCCGCCGCCACTCTCGGCGGCAATGTGACCCTCACTGACCTTCCTCACGTGGTTCCGAATATCCGATTCAACGCGGAAGCGAACGCGGGTGTTGTGGGGTCCAGCGGTGGGGCCGTGACCGTTGCGCCTCTGAGGTGGGGCCACGCTGATGACGTGGAAGCGATTGGGCGGGAGTTCGATCTTATCCTGGCATCGGATGTAGTGTATCACGATCACCTTTACGAACCCTTGCTCGAAACGCTGCGTTTAATGATGCTAGGCAAAGGTGAAGAGAAAGAGGGGAAAGGGAAGATGGTGTTTGTGATGGCTCACATGAGGAGGTGGAAAAAGGAGTCAGTCTTCTTCAAAAAGGCGAAGAAGCACTTCCATGTTGACGTTTTGCACACTGATACTCCTTGCAATGGGTCTAGAGTTGGTGTTGTTGTTTACCGTTTTCATTCCAAATAGCGTTTCACTGGTGAAGTCGCAAACAAAATTCCAAGATTCATTTCCTTGTTATTCCCTGTTCTTAATGCTCCGAAAACTCTATTCAGTGGTTTTGTTAACTTTTTATATATAGCATGTTGAGATCCACTTGTTAAATTTTGGTCTAATTCTGTTTTAACACTAAAAAAATTACAAAAGCCGGTTGGATTAAAATTGGTCAAAATTAATTTTATTTAATTATCAATTTTATATTAAAATATGTGTATTAAAGCATGAAGAATTAATTTTATGTATTTGTTATACAAGGGTCGATGTAACGGGTTTCTGGCAGATTTTACCTTTCCAATTTCACAAAAGATAGGGATAAATTTAGAAGAAGGAAGGATAAAAAATTGAAATTCAATATAAATTTTATTTAGTTGGGATAAATTTGTAAAAAAATTATTTTATATTTTTAAAATTTTATAAATTATATTTATTTACGTATATATATTCAATAAATTATATATTAAATACGTTTTAATTTAAAATATATAAAATATACACAGAATATTAAAAAAATAATATTTTTAACAAGATATGATAGATCAGTATCCTTATTTATATATTATTATAATTATTAAAATAAATTTAAAATGACTTTATATATTATTATAGTTATTGAAATAAGTTTAAAATTACATCGTGTTACATATTTATATCCATATGATGATATCATCTTTGCAACTTAGGTTGAAGTTCAGGTTCTTCTAAAACTCCATTTAAGAAAGTTTTTATAGTCAAAGTTTATTTGATATCTACAGTTTTAAATTTAATTGTCATGTCTATTAAGCTCTATTTTTTTTTTTTTAACTATAGGCTTCGTCCACCGGAGGTACTTCTCTTCAAGGTGACATTTACATTATGGAGAAACTAGCTTTTATAAGATGAATTTTTTTATACATAATAACATAAGATCCAAACTTAAGATCTTACTTTAAAAAGTCAAGTATATACACTTGAATCAATCATTTGCTAGTTAAACTCTTGTTTATTTTAGTATCATGAAAAATCAACACGTAACACTTAAATAAATTATTTGTTGGTTAAAGTCTTGTTTGTTTTAGCATTATAAAATTAGTTCTTATATTTTCAATAAAAAATATATATAATCTATTTATTTATATTTATATCTATAACTATTATTTATCTATAATATAATATTTACCAGATATATTTAAAAAAAATTTAAGAATAATCTTTCATGTAACGACCCCTTCAATATATTTTTTTATGTTTCTAAATTTAGTAATTTTAGTAATTAAATATTATTAAAGCTTTTGTTTTTTTATTAATTTTTCAATAGTAAAATTTTTATTTTGATCACATGTTTATATAAATAGCCACCAGAGGATTGTAACCTTAAGTTTCATTAATTACTTAAAAATAATAAAGTTAACTATATTTTTTATTCTTATAAAATAGGTTAATTTATGTTTTTGTTTTTAATTTTTTTTGATAAATTTTATCTTATTTATATTTTAAATTCTTCAAAATGAATCTTCATTGATAACAAACACCATTACATTTAAGAGATGTCCATATTACTTATTTAAATAATAATTTTTTCTATGTAAGAATAACATGTAAATTGCATGTCATAATGATGATTCTGACCTAATTTAGAAATTGAAGCCCATTCTACATTGTAAAAGTAGTACAATAACAATCATTAGACAAGAATAACATTGTGCATGAGTATAAAAGACAAAGGTCTATAGAAGAAGATGTCGATCTAATCATCATCCATCTCTAGAAATTAGAGTTTAGTTGTAAACATCATTGTTGTTTTGAAGTTTAACAATGTAAAGATTCCAAACAGAAAGTTTTAGAGATGCCTAAATTGAAATTTAAGTTGTCTTGATTTGCATTGTTTTGAGATGTGTGTTGATTTATGTATGTATAATGGAGTATTTTGTTTGGTGTGATGCAAAAAAGAAGAAATTTGCAACCTTTTTCATGGTTGAAGATGAAGTTGAATCTAACATTCTTTCTCATGACATGATACCAAAATCGAGGAATCGAGGAGTAAAAATATTGAGAGTTGAAAAAAAAACCTAAGATTAAAGAGTTGAAAATTAAAAGCAATAAGTTGAAAGTTGAAATATAAACTAGTAGTATTAAGGATAAATAGAGAAAAATAAAAATTGAACACATATTCAAGTGTTTTGTGTGTTTCTATACAAAGGACGAAGACTAATGTGTATAGATTAAAGGAGGGAATGGGAAAAAAAATAGTCAAATTACATTGACACCTTTTGAAATTTTTTGAAAAACATCAAATATCATTTTATTTTTTACATTACTTTAACATTCCTTATGTATATAATGTTATAAGAAATTAGACGAGGTTTGATATAGTTGTATAATTGACAAGAATATGCGATGTTATATCTTTATACAAATTAAGAAAGATTTATGTAGAATAAAAAAAATAGAGGTTTTTAGATAATTTTTCAATAAATCTTAGAAGTATTAATGTAACTCCTTCAAAATAATAATAATAATAATAATAATTAATTAACTAAACAATTAGAAACTAAAACTAATACCCCTTCTAGATAGTAAATAATTAATTAATACCCCTTCTAGATGTGAGGAAGGTGTTAAGAAGACTGTCTTGATAGTAAAAGTCCAAAAAGGATAAAGGGAGATATGTTTGGTTAAAATATCAATCAACTGTTGAGAACTAATTACATGTATAAGTTTGACAAGACCTGATCTAACTTTCTCATGAACAAAATGACAATCAAAATGGATGCATTTAATTCATATACGGAAGCTGAGATTGTTAGTAATGTGTATGGTAGTTTGATTATCACATAACACCATTGATAGTGGATATATATTAGAGATTAGAAAGTAAATTAGATATCTAAAGGATCTCACTGGTATCAAGAGCTAAAACTCTATATTCAACTTCAATAGAAGATTGAGCAACAATAGCTTATTTCTTTAATCTTTGTGAAACAATGGAATCACCTAAAACAAATACAATAGCCAGTAGTGACAAATTGAGTCAAGCAATTGCCTTAGTTTGCATCAACATATGTTGTAAGATGAAAAAAATGAGTCAAAAATAAATTTCTTGTCCAGTTGCACCTTTTAAATATCGAAGAAGATGGTGTAAGCCTTTAAATTGACTACTATAAGGTAAAGACATGTATTAACTAAGTTTATTGAAAACATAGGTGATGTTTGGTCTGCAAATAGTTAGGTAAGTGAGACGACTAATGGATATTTTATATAGAGAAATGTTGGCTAAGGTTTCACCTTTATCAGCTAGAAAATTTAAGTTGGCATCCATGAGAAAAGAACTAGGTTTGCAATCTATGAAACCTATTTCTTCGAGTAGTAAAACTAGATTTCAAACATTTAATATTAGTTCCAAATTAAGTTTGGATAAGAGAAAAAAATTGTTTAATCAACTATGTAGCCTTAAATTTAACTTTGGACAAATATATCCAAGTAAAGCAAGAATGATTATCTACCAATATGAGAAAATACATGTGACCAATATAAGTAATTACATAAGAAGATCCTCAAATATCATAGTCAATTATATCAAATAAAAATGAGAGACATGATTGTTAGACACAAATCTATGTTTATCCAAAGGATAAATATTACAAATTTTATAGGATTTAAAAACATCATATTTCGATCTATCCTAAAAAAAATAAGTTTCTTACAAGATGTGTGACCTAATTTATTATGCAAGTATTAATAGATAGAAAAATTATAACATGAAGAAGAAGGATCAAGAATAGATACAAGATTATATATGTTTAAGATATAGATGTTAAAGAATATAGTCCGTGAAACATTTTACCCTTATCAATTATCTTCCAAGTTTTGATGTCATGTATACAAAAATAGTTTGTGTAAAAAATCATAGAAAAAGACTTATCTCTTAGCAACCTACTGATAGATCAGACTTTAGCCTTAAATGAAGGTATATAGAAAACAGTATGTAAAATGCAAGAAGAGTTCAACTTAACTAAACCAACATAATTAACAAAAACTTATAACTTATTAGGTAAAGTCTTATAAATAAATGTCACTGATTTTAAAGAGATAAAACAATTTATGTTGTGACAGATATATCAAGAAGTTCCAGAATCAATAAGCTATATGGTAGGATAAAAAAAAGGAGAAAACCAATAATTAACATAACCTAACTTGAATTGTTGCTAACATTAGATGAATAGCTATAGATGTAGTGGCTTGAGATACTTTATTGGTTAATAAACTCATCATTTGTTGATATTGGGAAGCAATTAGGAGAAATTAAAATTCTCAACTTAAGATGAACTAAGAGAAACTTGATATGCAATATACTATTTTAGTTGCTTCTGGTATCATCTAGGATATTCATAAAACTTGAAGCATTTATCAATTGTGCGATTAAGAATGTTACAATGGCTACTAAGAAGTTTATCCATTTTAAAATGTTTTGTCTTGGAAGCATCACATTTGGATATAAAAGCAATATGAGAATTAGAACCTAGAGAAAAGGTGTTGATTTCTCATGCCTTTCTTCTTGGAAAACCAAAGAAAAAACTTGAGAGATAGGAGGAATGGGTTGTATCATGAGAATCTAACCATGAACTAGACTAAAGGGGCCATTGAGACCCATGAGAAACTACATAAGCTATTCAATTTGAGTATTTTCTTGAAACACTCGATTTCAACCAAAAGCGCAACTAGAAAAATGAATGTAATCTTGAAGTTCATTCTAAATGAATTTGAGTTTAGTGAAAAAAAAAATGGATAGCAGTCATGCAATCTTGGCAGATAATCATAAGATCTTTCTTCAATTGAAAGATTCTAAGATCATTATGTTGTTTGAACTAATTCTTGAGATCATCCCAAATTTTATATGTAGCGTTGTAGTAAATGATAGTAGAAACAAATTCTTTGAATACAACATTAAGGATCCAAGATATGACCATGTGATTATTATAAGTCCAAGTTTGTAGGACCTTAATATCATTCATGAAGAAAGAAACATAGACAATAGAAAGAAAATGTTAAGGTAGCAAAAGGAACTAGAAAGAAGAAAGAAGAAAAAAAATATTGAACAATTAAATTGATACATATTAAAGGTAAACATAAAAGAATAAAAAAAATTCATATTTAAATATTTTGTATGTTTCTATACAAATTTCAAAGATTTATTTATTTATAAATAAATAATAACAAAATAACTAATAATAAGTGATTGACTAAACAATTAACAACTAAAATTAAAATTCTTAAGCAACTTTTTAATAACTAGAGACTAAAGTCTTTAAAAAGAAATAGGTGATTAAAGAGGTAAGTAAATTTCTTAAAAAAATGAAAGAGCTAAAAAAAATAGACAACCAAACTATAAAAGAAGTTAATTAAAGAAAAAAATAAAAAAATATTGATTTTATTTAAAACTTTTAATTTGATATAGAATATTGGTTTATATATCATCTATAACATTATATTTGTTGGTTAAAATTATGTATAGATTAAAATTATGTATATAAATAATTTGGAAGGATATTTTGTTAGATTCACATAAGGTGTAAGTTAAAGTTATGCCACTAAATATATTGATTTAGGTATATATATTTTAATGAATGATATATAAAATTTGTTATGTTAAGATTAAAAATAATGATGATGATTATAATATATTTTGTTATACATACATAAATTATATATATATATATTAAAATTAAAAAAAAAAGTTTAACTATAGAAAATGAACATTGATATTTTCACACATACACAATACCTGTAATTAGTTATACCTTATCTATTAATCGATTAATCATTTTTGATAATATATTAACAATATAATTAATTAACTACCATTATTAATCGGTTAACTAGTTTTTATTATACCGTTAATCACATAAATAATTGATTACTCACTCATGTAATAGATTAATCTTATTTTATTAATTGATTATGTTTTTATTTATTATTATATTAATTAGTTAACCATATTTTTCGTAATAATTAATTATATAATCAATTATAAAACTATTAATCGATTATTAAAATCAAGTATGAAACGGGGTACTGTATATATATAAAAAAAATATTTTTTAATAAAAAATATTTTATTTAAATATATAGTATATTAAATTATATGTTTTACTTAACTATGAAAACAACTTAATAACCATTTATAATTGGATGAATTTTATATTTTAAAATTTTCTTTTATAATATGACCTATCAAATTTATGATTTTATTTATAATTATATAAATCTTATATTTTAAATTATTTATTTATAATATGACCTATCAAATTTATGATTTTACTTATTCTTTAATATGATTTTGAGAACATTATAATTATTGCAATAATTTTTTTTTCAAAGAACATAAAAGTTTAATTATTGATATAGTGAACATTTTATTATTAGTCATTTTACCTAAAGCACTAAATGTATAAAATAGTTAGAAAAAATTAAAAATCAACCATTAAATCATTTACAAAGCAATATCAAGTGACCAATAATTTTACTTAAATAAATCATTGTTATTTTCTTAATTATAATGATTTTTATTATAATATCTTAAAAGTTAATGTATGTTTAATTAAATTTAAAGAAATAGTTATTTATTATTATTAGTTTTATGAAATATTTTTAAAAAATATGATTATTTATATTTTAAAAATCCAAATATATACTTTTTAACATATTTAAAAATTTTAAATTTATTACCTTATATAAAAAGATAAATTTATTGGCTGATTTAGAAAAAGGTTGTTATATTAGTAAAATAACTGTTATAAAATAAATTTTTAAAATAAAATTTCATATTAAGTTATGAATAAATTAAATAAGACCTATATTTTATATATTTTTGAAAATAAAAGTTGATATTTGTTTACTTGTTTAATAAAACATTATAATAAAAAAATTATAAGTATAATAGTAAAATTTACTAAATAAATTAAATTAAATTATAAAAAATTATTTATTACTTTTATAATCACAATTAAATTTTGTCTTCAGTTACAAATACAAATAAAATTTATATATATTCTTTAATCAAATTTTACTTTTAATTATTGAAACAAATAATATATTGATTAAGATTAGTAAATATGAAAATTGAAAGTTGAAAAGTTAATTAAAAATTAAAAAATACATATTAAAGTTGAAAAATCAAATAAATGTTAAAAATTGAAAAATTAGCAATTAAATTAAAAATATTGGATAAAATTAATTGTTTAATTAATTAATAAATATAAAATGATAAATAAAAATATAATTAAAGCATAAATTAAAATTTTTATTGTGATAGAATTATGGTAGTGATAGTTTAAATTCTATAATTTAGAGATGATCATTCATCTAATCATCTCTCATATATATATATATATATATATATATTATAAATCAAAATTATTTTATCCTTAATAAGTATGGTGAAGATGATGAGAATGATGGAGGTTATGATATTAATGGTGGTGATGATAGGATGATGATGATTGTGGTGATTGGATTGTTATTTTGATGATCATAATAGTGATAAAGTAGTGATATTGATGATGGTGGTAATAATAATAGTGATAATAATAACATTCATAATGTTATGATGATAATTAAAAATTTATTAAAATATTATTTTAATTGAATAAATTTTATATTTAAATATAATTTTAAAACAGAAATTTTTTTTATCAATATTATCCAATCAGTATTCTAATTATTATCAGTCACATTCATTACCTTACTAGTCATAATAATAATTTTATACAATCAAAGTAATAATAATAATAATAATAATAATAATAATAATAATAATAATAATAATAATTTTTTATTTATTTTTTGATTAATAATATTTTAGTTATTTATTTTTAATAAAAATAAATTGATTCATTTTCATAATATTTTTTTAAAAACTAAAATTTAAAATTTAAAAATAAAAATGAATTTATTTTTTAATAATTAAAAATTAAAAATAATTCCAAACGGCATTTTAACAATTTTTTAAATGTTAATTTTACTTTAATTTTGCTAAAATTTATTAGGAAACACACCCAAAAGTCAAATCTCATTTCCAAATAAAGATATTGTGTAGCGTGACGTTTTTAGCATTCAAATCTCAATTATTGTTTATAATTTACAAGAATTAACAATTAGCATGACATTTTTAATCCTTCAAATTAGACAACTTCAACAATTTGATCCGATTAACCTGTCCCGCTTCACAGTAACATCTTGCACAAATTATAATAGCCAATCCCTCTTATCATAATATATGTTTTAATATACAAACTATAAGTAAAATTTATTTTAACATAAATACACTTAATAATAATTTTACAAAAGTTAGTTTAACAAATTTTAAAACAAACCAACGCTAAATTTTACCAAAAATAGTGTGGTTCAGCTTACGCTGACAGCACTGAAATGGAGACCTTTTACACCGATTGGTGCCCACGTGTGAGACTGTATATCAGTGTTGGACTAGACTGAGTTGGTGAGCATATGAGACATCCTCGTGGCGGGTAAGGAACGTTAATGAGGGACAGAATAGCCGCCACTTGTGAAAGGTATTTATTATTATTCTTTGTTTTTTATTTAATTTAATATTTTAAAATTATAAATATGTTTAATAAAATTTAATTAGCTGAAAATTTAAATTATCAATTAAAAAATTTATTTAAAATTTAATTTTATTTAGTAATTATTAATTTTTTAAAAAACTATTTTAAATATTTTATATATTTTTAGCTTTTTATCTAAAATATTTTATTTATTTTTATTTTTAATATATTTTTATTATTTAATATTTTTATAAATTTAATATTATTTTATTTTATATAATAATATTATTAATTTTGATAAATTTATTTATATATTATTATAAAATATTATATTAAAAATTAGTTTTTAATTTACTTTAATTATTATCTTATTTAGTTTATTTTATTAAAAATATTAAACTGTTTAATAAAAATTAAAATCATAAAATATTATTTTAAAAAAATTATTTAAAATTTATTTATATAAAATTAAAATAAATATTTTTATTTTAAAAATATATTTTTATTTAATTAAATTTTAATATATATTTTTTAAAAAATAATATATTTATTATATTTTAATTTATTATTTAATTATTTTTAATTTTTTAATTTTACATTTATATCTTTTCAAATATTTTTTATTTAATAAATAACTTATTAATTTTAATTAATTTTTCAATTTTTAATTTTTAACTTTTCAACTAATTTATCTACCAATTTTCAAACACGTCCATATATAAAAATAAGAATATATTTTAATTTTTAAAAACTAATTATTTAATTTATTTTTAATATATTATTATTATTATTATTATTATCATTATATATATAAAGTGATATGCTCATTTCAAAAATTATGAATTATGTTTGCTGCGTTCAAAAATTGATGTCCGCTTCAGATCAATAAGAAAATTCAGTTTTTTCAATTTTCAATTATTTTTTCAAACTTCCGGTTCAATTTTCATAATTCACATTGGATTGAATCGGATTTCCCACCCCTCTAATCACAAGAACTTCATTTCGCACAATGTATAGGAATTAATAAATGCATAGTCGGAATATCAGATCAGAATTACAGTCAGTTTACATAAAAGATGAAGATTGTACTAGCGATTATCATAAAATTGCCTCGGCTGCATGTTAAAAGTTGGCAGATACAAGCATACTGGTTCCTTCCTTAAATTAGCCACTAAATTGTTTGTTCCTTCCGGGTTTGGATGTGTAGTTACCTTAGTTTATAAACGACTACAATATGAAAACTTACTCAACTAACAACTGGCAACAGGCACGGGTTCTGGTGCCACCTCTGCCCCAGAATGCCCTTTCTTAGTGTTGGGGGTTTTCTCATCAAGTCCCCAGAACTTGGCAGTTTTTACATCATCCTCAGCCATCAATCCAGAGAACTCTTCATGGTCATATGTTAAAGTTGCTTTTCCCCCAAACTCACTTGGAAGGTTATCTAAGTCGAAGAGTGATTTCATCAGCTCCACACTGTCCTTGTTATTAGGATAAACAAACTTCACCTTCTGGGCTGTCTTGGTGTCCAGGAAAAATTTGACAGCCTATCAAAATGGGAACTTCATATTTGTCAAATGGAAGAGGTGGTTATTAAATGCTCACAGTTCAACCTCAAATCTTTTATAATCATATGCTTAAGTAGGACATAATTTGAAAACGGAGGGGGAGGGGGGAACCACAGGAAACTAACCTACCTACTTCACTCATGCTTCAAAATGATTCCAATCCCCATCCCTCAAAAGAACATGACTAGAAAACAGATTATAGATCAACACTGCCAACACGGTTAATTTTCAAGAATAATTAGTGTGTAAAATTCTAATTGAGTTAATTATGCTGAAAGCCAACAAAATTTTCCTCTACTGATTGACATGATATAATATGAATATTCAATTATATAAAGGATTATTGAATGTTTTAAAAGTTAAAAGAAATCTGACGTTGGAAAATCTAAATAAAGCCATGCAAAAGCAGAACAAATATCACTTGCAGGGCAGGAGAACAAACCTTCCAGAAAGCCTGAAATATTCTTGGTGGGTTATGCAGAAAAGCAATAGCAAGCCTTTCTGGATAGTGATTTTGTAAAATGTTAATAATATCACGAGCTGTTTTAATAGGAACACTTGTACTAACTGAAAATCCGGTAAAGTCTATCAACCACGACATTTGTTCTTGACCTTCAGCAAGATTCAGGATAGCATTTTCCAATAGATAGACTAAATGCTTGATATTATCTTCAGGTGAAGCCGTGTTCTAATAAAAGGAAACAGATTAAACAAAATGAGTTAACCAGTCGTAAGCAGAGAAGCCTTAATGTAAGTACATTCTAGTTCAAACCTGCATCCCTGGCCTCATAATAAGCACAGTTCTCCCATGTCGATCATGAAATTTAGCTCTGGAGACTTTGCCCGTCTCACCCTCATGTGCTACTTCAGCCTGGATGTAGGAAGTCATTCAATTTTAAATACAGGTTTATAATACATGAAAAGAGCAATACCCGTTAACAGGTTATGATTGACAGTTCCATTTAGTCCTTGCAGGCTATGCTGATATTAAACACATGATGAAGGTAGCGTATCATAATTTTGGAACTAAATGTATTCTGAAGCTAATGTATGATCTTATTCAATTTCATAAGTACAGCTCCGCAACTCAATTGTAGCATCTTGGAATTTTAGATGAATATCTTGTTGATCTTATATTAAGTAATCAAATACCTATATATTGATTTACAATCCAAGAATTATGTTTCTCCAAGAAAAAACTATATATGTTTGCAGTATAGACTGTGGAGAAGTATCTTGCAGAAGATTATAAAGTAAAAGGACAATATAGAAAAGACATGATAAAAAAATGAATTGTGTCTGCCATGAGAAGGAGCAAAACATACAGATTACGGACCATTATGCCAACCAAACACAGGTTAGAACAAGATGATAAACATTAGAACTCAGGAGGGCTTTGTACTAATATGTTCATCCATCATCATCAATTTGTCAAATGTTTATGACATGGATCAATTACAAATAGAACATGTTCATTATCAATTTCATTTTGGCATATCAATGGAGCATGTGAGGATCAAAGTGAGTTAAATCAAACTAACCCAACGGATTTCCTCTGGCTTAAAAGTGGACCTCCACTTGAGTGTTTCCTCCAGCATTTTCTTGGCTTTATCGACATTCCAGTTCCTTGCTTCTAAATATCTCCTTAGACATGCATCAGTGCAGTACTTTAATCGACGACCAGAGAGAGGCCCAAGAGCAGCCCTGAGTTCAGCCACCTGTTTGTGGATGTGTTACACTACATTTTATGCTTTTAAAAACCAGCATTTCATGAATATGCTATCATATAGACAAGCATAAAATGTTTTCCATTATCCTTATGGGAAGCCAAGCAGAGAAGATGTAACACAGTCAAAACCACCAGCTATTTTATTTGGGATTTTTCAAGATCTGATAAGGAATTTCTGAGTTCACGTAGCTGCAAACTGAATTAACAAAAGATTTCAAACAAAGAAGTTTACCTTTGTATCTTGACTAGCGGAATCATTCTCCTGTTGATTTTGGGTTTGCCTTCTAAGAAGGAACATGTCGACAGCCAAATGTAGCTCCCAACCTGCAGCAGAAACCTTAATAAGATCACTTTTCCTCTTCAAAATCCACAACATTACACAATCATGAATGGTGAAACATTAGAAGAAAATAATCTTATTTCAGAAATAACTAAATCCACAAAAAATATGAATTATCCTAAATTAACAAAATCTGTACTGCTGAACCTCAAGGACATCATCTCATCGGAATTCAATCAAAACACAGTAACAAACAGAAACACCTAACGATTTTTTATGCACTAAACTGTCTCAAAATCTGTATCAACAAACTAGCACTTTCGTGGAGCCCCTTTGTTCATCGAATAAACAATATGCGACATAGGAAAAGACTAATTTATTTGAACAAAGTCAAAATTGAAAAACAGCCACCGATCGTGACTAGTTACAGGACTTCACTTTCCCTCGCCAAGTACAACACGCTATAGGGTACACAAAAGTCAACGTTTTCAACCTCACTTTTTGTTCTCTTCTCAAACCGATCCATTTACGCTCACGACCCCCCTAAACGTAATAACTGGGATAAATACCATAGACTGCACCTTATTTTGACCCTTCATTTACCAAATCGGCAAAACTCGACCCTATTCTATGCTTCATGATAATTCCCTATCGCCAGGGTTGACTTAAAGAAACGAAATAATCATTTTAAAAAGATAGAAAAACAAAAGCAAAACTAAAACACATATAGAGGTCTCAAATCTAAGGATGCACATAAGCACAGACATCAGTCGCAAAACAATAAATTCGAAAAGTAGAAAAAAGATTTTTTGAAAATCGTAGAAAATAGAATATGGTGAATTAAAATTCCTGAAACGGATCGCTGGTGAGAAATCGGAAAATAGAGAAAGAGCGGTGTACGTGGAAACAAGAGTGATGAAGGTTATGGTGTCAGTGTGTTACGAGGAATGAAATAGTAGGCAATTTGAATGGCACCCAAAACTGGAGAGAGAGAGAGAGAGAATGTAGGTACCTGGTTGTAACTGGTAACTGAGGGGAAAGTAGCTTATGGTTTAAGAAGAGAAGACAGGGGAATTGGGAAGAGGACGTGTGTACGTTACAGTGAGGAGTGAGGAATGGGAATCGCATTCACGATGATACCCCCTTTTGTTCTGTCTCTTTTGATTTGGCTCACGCGAATTCCATTTAATGACGTTAGTGACCGGTGACCGAAACAGAAAGGAATGAGGTGCGGAGTAAAAGAAAGAGAAATAGCCGTGGGGACTGCCAATTACTCCCACTTTCACAAAATAAAGTCAGGTCACATTGAAAATTCAATGCTCTTTATTACCATCAAATTCAATGAACTCTATTTCGGTCCCATAATTCTATGCTGAAGCTTCATTATGGAACTTTAATGGACCACTTTTATTTATTATATAATTTAATACTATTTTTATTTTTTTACTTATTTTTATATGTATATTAATATTTTTCTTAATGAAAAGGGTTTTGTTGATATTGGTTAAAAAATTTACATTTTAAAAATTGTAATAAAAATTATATTTCTTCCTTTTTTTATTTATCATTATTTTAAAAATTATTCTATTTTAATTATTATTTTAGAAGTTTAAGATAATGTTTATTACTGTTTTATAATGTACCGTAAGTCCCTAGCTTTAATTAATAAGAAATAAAATACATACTAAAAAAAGTTATATGATAATTTCAATAATTTAAGTCAAACAACTTTAAATAACTAATAAAAGAAAATAAAGGGAGTGGTTTTTAATTGTTGGTCAATGCTTTTAAAATATTTTCCTTTTTTTTTATTCATTTGTTAAAAAAGAGAACATGAATTTGGTTTTAATTCCTATATTTATGTAAAAATTTAAGAAAATATTAAATCTTATTTTTTATTAATATTATATATATATAAATAAATAAAAATAAAGAGAGATTATATAATTAAATAATAAATTAAAATTTTATCTAATGATTATGATATAATAATTATAATTCTTAATCTGTATAATCTTTTTCATAAATGATAAATAAAAATAGAAATAATATTGGTTAATATTTATTTTAAAATTTATTTTTTCTGTTTCTTTTTATTTATAGAGATAGATAAAAAATATAAATATTAAAAATATAATTAATTCTGTTAATTTTTAAAATTATTACTTTTTTATTTTTATTTTTATAATTTATTATAATTCAATTTATTTCTTATTTATTTTTTTAATATTCATTTATTGTTATATTTATTAGAATTCATAAATATAAAAAATTAATACTCTTTTCAACATCTAAATTGACTGAGAAATAAAAGGATAAATAAAAAATGGAAGGAGAAACTAACGTTTGTTAATCACTCCATGCAATGCAATACAAATTAAATAAAAATCATGCTAGCCGCCTGGGGGCTGGGTTTCAACGTAGGTTAGATGGTCGTCCTCCAAAATAACGTGGTTACGTAATAATAATAATAATAAACAACGGTGCTTCTAGAGTTCCAGTGCTAATCAGTATTTTGAAGATGTTTATTCGAAACTTTTGAAAACAAAATTATTCAATATAATATAATATGAAACATTAAAATTTTAAAAAACTAATTTTATGTTTAAATCTTTAACTACTATTTTAAAACAGTTATATAAAATAAAGCTCATTAACTAATAATAAAATTTTGAGTAACTTATTTATTTTAAATTTAAATTTTATTAATTTTTATATATAATCAATAAATAAAACCATACAGACGTTAAGATAAAATATATTGACCAAGTCAAATATCATGACAAAATTAATTTTATAAAAAATATTAATTTGTAACATATATTAATTCAACTTTGATTAGATTTTAAGTATATTAAATAATGTATTTTAGTTAGTTAAAATTTAAAATTAGTAGTTGAATTTCTTTTAGATATTTTAATTTTTTTATAAAGTATCTCTTATAATAATTATTAAGAGAATATTTAGTTTATAAAAAAATTGTTTTGTTTTTATTATAAAATATTATATTATTTTTATTTTTAAATTTTTATATAAAAATTATAAAATTAAAAAATATTTTTACAATTCAAACGTCACATACTTTCTTGGGATAGTTACCAGGATTTTTTTGAAAAATCTACAGGTAGCTTTTAAGTTCCTTAATTTTTAACTGAAATGTTATTTTTAATATATTTTTACGATTTAGTTTCTTGTTTATTATTTATTTTTATTAATTTAATATTATTTAATTTTTATAATTATATTATTAATTTTGATATATTTTTTTATATTATTTTAAAATATTATATTTTAAAAGATTAAATATATTTTTTTATCTTTAAAAATTAAAGTTTTAATTTTAATCACTTATTTTAAAGCAATTAATATGAATTTTTTACTTTTTTAAAATAAATTAATTTTAATCTAAAGTAAATAACGTTTGACAAATTAATAATAAAAAATTAAAAATAATTTATTTCAAAAAAATGACAAATCAAATATAAACGTCTGGATTAAAACTAAAATTTTATTATTAAAAAACTAAAACATATTTAATCTCATTTTAAATTGTTATTTTAATATATATTATTTATTTTAATAATTATATTATTTATTTGATTTTATTAAATAAAATAATGAAATATTTTATAAAAAATTATGAAAATAATTAATTTTTTTAAGAATTTTTATTTAAATTTATTTATGTAAATTAAAAATATTTTTTAAACAATAAAAATTATTTAATTATTTAATATATTTTTTATTTTAAAAAATATATATCATATTTATCAAATTTTAACTTATTATTTATTTATATTTATGTTTATTATTTTATATTTATCAATTACTTCACTACGTTGTTTTACCAAACGTTTTTTCAATTGTTATCGTTCGATGGTTGTAAATTTTGATCTTGATTTCTAAATTAATTTTTATATAGTTTTCAATTAAATTTTAAAATAAAAAATTTCTTAATTTTTAATTTTAATTTTTAAATATTTTCATTATTAACATTACTAAAGTATTATTTTTAGAATTTTACTATTTTATTATTTAAATAAATTTCACTTTTTGTTAATTACATTTAAATTAATAATTTTTATTTATCTATTTTTGTAAATTTATAATAAAATAAATAATATTATTTAATATATAAATTATTTAATTTATAAGATTATAATATAATTTTATATTATATAATTATTTATAATAATATATATTATTTTATATAAAATAATTATTAAAAATATAAAATATTATAACAATAATAATATATAAAATTATTTATCTTTATATTAATTATTAAATAATATATAAAATAAAAATTATATAATTATATAATATTTTTTATATTATAATTGTACTCATTACAATTATCACCATTTACATAACCTCACAAATATTATTTTTATCATAATCATAATTATTATAAAATAATTATTATCATTATTGTTATATCCTTATTAAAATTTTAAATTATTTTTTTAATTTTTTAATTTATATTTTTATTTATTTATTTTATAATTTTATTATAAAATAAAATTAAAATAAGTTGATTTACTTTATAATAATTTTAAAAATTATAAATTTAAAATTTAAATTAAATTAGAAATTAAAATCTAAAAATACCTCAAATAAAATTTTATCTATTTTTATTTTAATTATTTTTAATATTTTAATTTTTCTTATTCTGTGAATTTAATTTTTTAAAAATTAAAAATTAAAAATTAAGATTAAAAATCTAACAAAAACTGAATTTAATTTTTTAGAATTTTAAAATTAAAAGTAAAACCATCTTAACGAGAGGTCTAAACTAATTAATCAAATCGATGTTGTGAATTTGATTTTACTGATCAATCTTCTTCATTAGAAAAACTTTTTCATAATATATTGTTTAGGTCTTCTTCATGAAATGTAAAAACTTGGTTCATAACATCTTGTTTAGGTTCTAGGTACAAGATATTAGACATTAAATCTATATATCAAAATCCAACAAAAATTGAAAAAAAAAATAATGTTATTTTTACACTAAAAAAAATTATATGGAAAGATATTTTATATCAATAATTTTGTATTCATCTCTATACTTTGATCCCAACCAAAAAAGATTTTGTATGGATCATTCTTAAAATCCTACAATCATTATATGCAAGTCAGTTTGCAAGAGCTTTTCCTATTTAAGCTGGTCCATAGGCTAAAAAACCTTTTAGGTTAGGTTGAGTTTAGCCAATTTAGTTGTAGGATAAAAATTTTATAGTCAAGTAGCCTATGGTAGTTTGAATGACAAATAAGTTTATCCATGGGCTCACTTTATCTTCTAAAAAATATTTAATTTTCAACCACATTAATAATTATTAGCATGCAAATAATATTTATTTAAAATTATTAATTCGTTATTATATTTTAATATTATCATAGTCCTAGAATAAGTAATTAACATATTTAATTAAGTAATGGATTCCTCAAAGTTCAATCCCCTTTAGAGTGACATTGAGTAGCCATTTTCCATATGCGGGTTTGTCGCAGCAAATTCACCCCCTTCGTTTGAAGGAATAGACACTATCCTTTGAACACACTTTGAAAGAAGCTAATACGTGTAGGGACTAACTTGCTAAAAATGGGGCAAAGAATGACACCCCTTTTATCAAGTGGCAATCACCTTAGATGCCTTAGGATCTGAGTATGTTACATTGTAGTTTCCTTTCATCTATTTTTTAATTTTTTATGATGTATGAAAAAAAGTAGTAGTAGTAGTTATTTTCCTTTTTAGTTTAAGTTTGTTATACAAAATAACTATTAAATGAACGTGTTGGATATATAGATAATGAGATTCATTAAAGAAAGTTTATGGAGTTGTTGAGCTAAAATAAAAAGTTCATTAAATTGGTTAAAGTAATAAAAATCATGTGACAATTAAAAAAATACGATAAGTTATATGAATATTTTTGATAAACTTAGTTGAATGATGATCTATTATTTCTTTTTGTTAGTTTTCTATCTTTATAAAATTTTAAATAGGTTCTAATTTTTAAATATTAATCGAATAAATTCTTTTTTATTGACTCAGATTTAACTTATTGTTAATTTAATGTAATTATTTAATATTTTTTATTTTAGTAAAAAAAAACCCTCCCCTATCTTGCTTCCTTTTTTTTTCTTTTCCTTCTTATTTCGTTTCCTTCCATTCATCTCTTCCATCTGCTTTTATTATATTTGATTTTGTCAAAAAAAATGTGTTTAATAACATAGTATAATATATTTAAATGATCAACTAAAAAATTTATTCATAATATTATAATCCAATGTGTTCCACGCGACCTCAATAAAATAACATTCCATCTAAGATCAGATATCATATGGAAGCCATGTGCCATGAATGCAAACCATAAGTTTTTTTATTTTTTATTTTTTATTTTTGCTATTGTGCAAATGATGGGTAATTATTCAATGGAGCATAGCTAAATGTCACGAAAACAATCTTAAGAAAGAACCAATGAATGACGTGGTTATATTTGTGC
This sequence comes from Canavalia gladiata, assembly GCA_037954105.1. Taxonomy (NCBI): domain Eukaryota; kingdom Viridiplantae; phylum Streptophyta; class Magnoliopsida; order Fabales; family Fabaceae; genus Canavalia; species Canavalia gladiata. Next base: position 20,310,937 of record CM075658.1, on the reverse strand, counting down.
CAACGGAAGAAAAGCAGTGAAACATATTCTTAGGAAACGGAGCATCTGCGAATCTAGAATGATCAGCCATTAGAGTGCGCTGCAGAAAGCTTCCTTATGATTTATGAAATATTAGAAGAAGCACCAATTAATGGTTATTTATCGGTAAAGCTATTAATAGTCTGTATTAATTGTTCAAGTCCCTTTAAAAAAACTATGTAAGTGAAAAAATTAAAAAAATAGATAATATAGGTGGGGTCATTGATCAAGCATTTATAGCATAGTCTTCATAGGTTCAGGTGTGAATTTATTAAATAGATTAGCTTAAAAAATTTTAGAAACAATTTTAGTTAAAAATTTTAAAATATTTTTTTTTTAAATTTAACATATTAATCTATTTAAATAATAATAATAATAATATATTATTATTATACTTTAAGATTATATCTTTGATGTATTTAGATCAATGCTATAAAAAGGAAAAAAATAATTCAGACACATGACTCAGTTAAGACAGTAAGTTAATAAATCAGTAAATTATTAGTTAAATCGGTTAAAATATATATTAAATTGTGTAACATTTAAAATTTTTACTTATAATTTTAAAAAATTATAATATAATTTAAAAAAATATATAAAAACATTATATAAGATAATTGCGATCATAAAAATATCTAATTAAATTAATATAAAAAAATTAACATGAAAATAATTATTGACAAGTTAAAAATAAAATTAAATAAATAAATTTTTATATAATAAAAAAAATGAGATAAAATAATTATCAACATAAAGTTGTAACATACAAGCTAATTAATATAATTTTTCATATACTATTAAATTGATTTTAAATTTTTTTGTTAAGTTTTATAAAGTAACATTTATAATATTTATTGATCCTAATATATTAATAAATTTGTTATACATTAATGTTTAATTTATTAATTTAAATTATTTATCATTACAAAAATATGTAGGATAATAAAATATAATAAAGCATGTTAGTTTAAATATTTTTCAATTGTAGTAGTATGTATATATCTCTAGAAGTCTGATCAACTTTTTCTTCTTCTTCTTTTTTTTTTATCGAAAACTGAGTTCTGTTTATGAGATGATGATGCATGCCAAATCTGATTTTAGACACTTTTCACGTAAAAAGAGTCATAGGCTTATAATTTGCAGAAGTTCTTTGACTTCAGAATGTTAAATTGGACGGATAACTATAGCGTCCGAGTCACCAGTTTTAATTGAAAGCGGTGAATGTCGACGGTTTAAAACGGGATATAAATATTTTGGATTAAATAAGAGGTTTGGATCGGTTATATAATGAGTTTTTATTTTATCTAAACCAATTTTATAGCATTGATATAAATAAATATAAAATCTAAATCATCATTTTAATAGAAAATGGTGAATTCGACCCTTTAAAACAGGTTATGAACATTTCAGATCAAATAAATGGTATCACAATCGATTTTTGATTTAAATAATTTAATGAGCTGTTTTGAATCGATTTTTATAACACTAGTTTAGATATTTTAAATCTACTGATCTATTTAAGAGTAAATTTAATTTTAATCTATTTAAAATAATTTATTACTAAATAAATTTTTATAAAAATCAAATCTTAAAAAATATCTTTATAAGATATGCAAATCAGATTTAGATATTAAATTTAAGAATAATGTGAAACTCAAATCTTATAAATCTTAATTCAATCGGACCTATTTCTAGTTTCTACTGGATGGGACGTAGATGAAAAGTTTGTTTAGTAAGAAAACACTTAATTTACTTTCCAAATTAAAATTGCTAAACCAATTTGGTATTTTAAAATAACAAAATAATTCTTTAATATAATAAATGTAAGATACTTCAGCTCTTCAATAATTTCTTTTCTATTTTTTACGTGTGACTAGATCCTAAGAAGATAATCGTATACTATTGATAAAATTATTAATAACTCAAATTGGTTTTTAAAAATATTAATTTAAATGAATGTAAAAAAAATTATCACTTCTAATAAGAAAACTATATTCATTAATTTTTTTATATAACTAAATTAATTTTGATAAATTTTTAAGACATTTACTCTTTATTTAATTACCTAAAAAAAATGATACGATTTGATATCAGAGGATACATCCAGATTTATTAAAATAATGTTCATGGAAAGATTTTTTTTACTATTATAATAACGAATTAAGTTAACAATCCTCTTCCCTTCCAAATAGAGATGCGAGATTTATTAATTTTAATCAAATTTGACCATATGGCACGAAATGAACTTGTTCAACAGTAATTCTCATGTTGAAATGAATACTGGCTTCGTCGTAAATTTGAACCAATTATGTAAACCACAGAACTAACAAAATAAGAAGAGGAATATTGTTATTCAACATATTTTTTTATTTTTTTAATCCCTGTTTATATTAATTTTATTTCTTATTTTTTTTTATTTTTTTCTCTTTTGTCATAAAAAACGGGGCAGAATATTGTTTTATACATAAAATTTTTTAAATTAAAAAATAAAAAATAATCTTAATATATTTACATATTAACAATATTATTTATATATTTACATTTTTTAATAAAATAAAAAAAATACAAATTATATCTAAATGGAAACAGATATTATTACTATACATATTTTTATGTTGACAATTTTTCTAAAGATAGAAACCTAATAATTATCAAACTTTCTATAAGAAAAATTGTCAGAATTAAAGTCAAATACCTGCTCCTTCTAGAAGGTCCAATTTAGAGTGCCAAATGTAAAATGAATGTTGATGCCATGAGATGTGGCTTACTCAAGCTCATCCCAAAGAAGAAAACGATTTTTTCCTGTTCATGAATTTCTAAACACAACAACTAATTCCACATGGAGACCTTTGCTTAGTTCACAACGTTTACTTTTGTATTTTTTTTCATTTGTAATTCAGAACAGCGAGAAATATTTCTTAGAAGGGGAAATTATAACTTCGTCACGGCCACGTTCGGAGTGTTTACGGAATTTTTAAAAATAAATTTAAAATGAAATTTTGCTTAAATAAAATGGTTAAGTTAATTTTTAATATTTTTAAAAATAATTTTAATTAATTTTTAAAATAAAAAATTTTTAATTTTTAATTTTAACTTTAAAATCATATCTTTTTAATTTTTATATTTCTCTTTAAACATAATAATAACTATTATTATCAATAAATCATTACTACGTTGAATTAAACAAACCTCATTATTATTGAAAATAAATCAAAAATATATTTTTATGGTTTAAATTTGTTTAATTATTCAGTTTAATAAATTATAACATTAAATAAAAATTTGATAATATATAATCATTTAGATTCTGTATTATTAAAAATATTAATTTAAAATTTAAATTATTTAATATCAATCCAATAATTATAATTAATTTAATTAGATACTGAAAAAATTTTAATAATAAAGAATTTAAATTCATCATTATCATTATTGTCTAATTATTATTATTGCTATAATCATAATAACATCAATAATAATAGTATATTTTTTAATTTTTACTTTTAAAAGTTTTTATTTTTTTATTATTTTAGAATTTTTTTGTTAAACTTTTAATTTATCTATTTTTTTATAAAATTATAATAAAAATAAAATTGAATAGGTTGATTATTTTTATAATAATTTTTTAAAATTAAAAATTAACATTCAAAATTCATAATTAAAATTAAATTAATTTTTAAAATTTCAAATCAAAAATTAAAAATTATTCAAAATAAAGAATTAATAAGTAAAATTTTGTTTACAATTCATAAATTAGGGATACAACAGTCAAGTCAAATATTTACTTATATACTTAATTTGGAGATTTTACTTTCAACACAGTTTCGACGTTTTGCAAATGAGATTAGGCTCGTTCACATGTTATTCAAAGAGTGGTTATGTGGGACCACTCTTCAAGTGAAACTTAGGATGTAGTTTCACGTTTAACTACACTCTAAGTTTCATTTGCAGAAATAATTATTCTAATTGTTCTTTAAGTAAAGATTATCTTTACTTATTTATTAAAATCAAAAATAACTACACTTCCCTTATTTATTAAAATCACATTTCACTCGTCTTACCCTGTATATTCTGCATAGATATTGCCATTTTTTAGGTTGGGTTCTTATCTTTTCAAAAGAATTTGCAATATTTTTGTTGTTTACTTCAATATGATTGTTTGGTTTCTTCTGCTTTTGAGATTGATATTGTTTCACAATTGAAAATAATAATGACTAATCATTTGGATAGATAAAAGTTACAAGTAATTGACTTTTGTTGCTTGCTTCAATATGGGTGTTTGGTTTAAGATTGGTATCATTTTTTCTAGTTTTTCTTCCTTTTCTTATTAGTAAGAATCAAATTTTACAACTAGCTATAGGTTTTGTATTTGATGTGATTTTATATTGTAATTTGATTGACTTGTTTTATATTTTTGTTATATTATTTATTAGTGAAGAGTAGAGCTCACTAGAGTGTGACCTACTTCAAATGTAGGATGTTGGTTATGTGCTGATTAATTAAGAAATTTGCATGTGTTTGATATATATTGAGTTGTTTTTTAATGGAGAACAAAGTTTAATAAGGTGTGACCTTTCTTGAGTAAGGTGTTAGAATCGTTTCATGGTAATTTAGTTAATTTTAAATATTTATATATTGTTTGTTGTAAAATTAGAGATATAAATTTTGAAATATCCATAATACAAGGAAGATGCTACTAAGTTTTTCCAAATGTATGCATTACTACAGTAGTTTTAAATTATATTGTATACAGACTTAGTATTTTTTTTTGTTTAAATTTAATTTTGAGTGAAGCATTAGTTTTCTGTTTGAGATTTAATAAATTGAGTACAAATATCATTTTATTGAATCTTAAATTATTCAAGTTGGATAGTGTGATAATACATTTTTCTTTGATTAGTTAGCAGTTACTTCCTAAATCTTCCTAGTTATTTTTGACATAAATTTGGTTAAATACATTTCTCATTATCTTAGTTGCATGCTTGATTATGGTTCATTCAACGTAACATATGAGTTGTGTACTTAGAGACTAGTGCAGAATGTTATCAAAAATTTGTCAAGAATAACCTATTAGATTTAATAAGCAATTGTTAACTAATGATTGGAAAAATTTATTCTTGAAAGAGATAAGGTCCTATCTTATTATGAGGAAATATTATAGTTAATGAAATATTTGAGAGATGTGATGGTTTGATTTACATGAATAGAATTTTGAAAGGCATGAATCGAAGTTGGATTCAAAGAGATCGTTTGTCCAAACAATATGAGGATTAAATGAAGGAATTTATTAGAATTGTTGTTTAACATTTGAATGATGGCACGTTGATTTTATGTCTATGTTGGCTATGTTTGAATATCATACAAGTTATTGTGAAGAAATTAGAAGAATGTGCAGCGTGTAATGGATTTGGTAAGAAATATACTTGTTAGATAAAATATGGTGATATACAGGATGAGAGTAACTATGATCATTAGTAGTCTCTGATAAGCATAAATTTCATAAATAATTATCTCTCATTTGTAACTCATTAAGACTTCTTATATGTTCAATTAAGTGGTCTTTTTCATATTTTATGAGTTTGGGTTCATATGGAGTTTAATTGAATTTCTTTGCTTAACCAATTAAAATGACACTATTATAGTATTTTGAGCATAATAGGAGTTTTAGACATCCAAAAATCATGAAATCTGTCTTGAATGAAAGCTTAAAGAAGTGTCAACAGTTACAAAGTAAGATAAGACTCTAAATGGGATGTATAGGACTCCGAAATTATCTCGAAAGATGAGATAGTGTTGCTGTCGCGGAACCTGAACAGTATGCAAAGATATGGCCATAACTTGAGATACAGAAGTCATATTGAGATGAGATAAGATCCGTTGGAAAGATAAGATCCGGGGCTACAACTTTTATTCAAACGTAAAGCTCTAATTCGGACACGTAAATATGCGAAATTGCGCTGCAATCAATGTCAAAATTGTTGTGCTGATTGGTGACAAAAATTCAAAAGTGTTTTGCATTTTCAACAAAGCCCATGTGAAAGCAATAAAAGGATGGAAAAGTAAAATGCTAGTTGGTGACCTTCTGAAGATGATGCCTCAAAAATCCTCTATAAATAGAAGGGTTTACAAGAGGAGAAACACACCCTTGGATATTAACTCCAATACCATTTTCCATCTTTCTTTCTTTGTTGTTAGTTTGCCTCCTTCATGGAAGGCTAAGTTTTTCTTTGTTGTTAGTTGCCTCCTTCATGGAAGGCTAAGTTTTTCTTTGTTGATAGTTTTCCTCCTTCATGGAAGGCTAAGTTTTTAGTTTCAACTCAAGGATTCAAGCTATTTTCATTTTAACTTTGAGGTCTTGATCTTTATTTACATGCTTATTGAGTGATTTCTACTCTGCTTTACTATATTCTTCAATTTTATTCTTTTAATCAAAGTTTGTTCGGTTGACGTATTTTGATTAATGCATAATTGATTTATAATTGGTTTTTGATTGGTAAATCATTTTCCAAAAGTTTGAAGAGTAGAAATTAAGTAATTGAATTGAAAGTTTTCATTTTACTACTTACTTCAACTGAATTCTGATTATGAAATTGGTTTAGATATAATGAAAGATTAAGTGGTTACTAAATCTTGTTGATCATAATCAATTGAACCCTAAGAGTTTTCTCGGTAGAGAATTCAAGGATCATTTTAGGGGTTCCATATGATCCTGGGTTGATAAACACAATGCATGATTTTAGTGATCAATGATTAGTTAAGAAAATAGCCTCTGAATTCCTTGAGTTGATAATTGTTAAGTCAAATTAATTTCATTCTGTATTTTGTGTTTAGAACTCAATATTGCATCTTTCCAAAACCCCCTTGTTCTAACTTTCTCCTAATTTACTTAAGAATCTGAAATGGTCTTTGGGAGATGACTTAGGTTGCACCTTATACTATACCAATAGTTTGGGAAAATCTAGAAATTATTTTTGTGCGTTTGCGACGAGCGTGTCAGTCTCATTTCAACAATGTTGAAGAAACTTTAATGGCAATTGAGGAAGATCATAGGAATTTTTTGAAAATTTGTGAGAAGTTAAAAGATGATGTCAAAAGATCTTTGTATGGTGAATGCATTAAATTCTCAAGATTAGATACAATGTTAAAATTGTATAACCTAAAAGCTCTAAATAGAATGATACAAGTTTTACTGATTTATCGATTTTGTTGAATAAGATGCTACCCTAGAATAATGTACTTTTAAGGAGAAAATGTGATGCTAAAAAAATTATTATTATAACTTTTATATTACTCAACATTTATTTTATATAAAATAATATATAATATATTATAAACATTTATTTAATGTAAAATTATATTATAATACCATAAATTAAATATAATATTTATATATCAAATAATATTTTTTATTTTATAATAAATATACAAAAAAGATAAAAAAGTTAAAAAATAATTATTTTTTAAATAATAAAAATAAAATTTTTAAAATAAAATAAATTATATTATTATTATTATTATTATAATGATTATGAGGATAGTAATAATGGTTGTTGTGACATTGATAATAGTGATGAATATAATATGGTGATGGTGGTTATGATGATAGAGGTAGTACTTTAGGGATGGTGAAAGTAGTAAAAGTAATGGTTTGATGGTAATGGTGATTATGACTACAATGATGGTATAATTTGATAAAATTAAAAAATAAAAATATTTAAAATTAAAAAAATAATAATAAATATATTTTAAAAAATTTAAGTTAAAATTTAAAAATTAATTTAAAATCACTTTTGTCAAACAAGTTTTATTTTTAAAATTAATTTTAAAATCAAAAATTAAAAACTTGTATCCATTCTAAATAGGACCTAAATTAATTAATCAATATCTTATGTTGTGAATTTGATTTTACTACGAATCTTCTTCATGAAGCGGACAACTTTTCATAATATCTCATTTAGATCTTCTTTATGAAGTATTGTTCATAATATCTTGTTTAGGTTCTAGGTACAAGATATTAGACATTAAATCTAATTTATCAAAATCTAACAAAAATTAAACAAAAAAATTATTCTTACTCTACAAAAATAACATGAAAAAATATTTCATATCAATAGTTTTACATTTATCTTTGTACTTTAATCTCAAACAACAAAGTTTTTTATTGGTCATTATTGAAATCCTACAATCATTATATGCAAATGTTATTCTACAAAAGCTTATCCTATTTAAGCTAGCCTATAGCCTAATAAAATTGACTAGGTTAGATTAAGTTTAAATTTATCCAATGTAGTTGTAGGATAAAAAATTTCTAGTCAAATAGCCTATGGTGGTTTGCAAGATAAATAAATTGATCCATGAACTCACTTTTTTTAAAAAATAAAAAATTTAGTTTTCAATTACATTAATAATCATAAGTATAAAAATAATATTTATTTTGAAGGTATTAATTTGCTATTATATTTTAATATTATCATAGTCCTACATTAAGAATCTAAAAGATTTATTCAAGTAATGAATCGCTCAAAGCTCAATCCCCTGACGTTGAGTACCATTTTTTATGAGTTTTTTGCAGTAAATTCATCCCCTTCATTTGAAGGAATATACATTACCCTTTGAATAAACTTTGAAAGAAATTACTATGTGTGGAGACTCATTAGCTAAAAATGGTGCAAAGAATGACACCTTTTTTGTCACATGGCAATCACCTTAGATGCCTTAGGATTTGAGTATGTTACATTGTAGTCTTCTTTTATCTTTTTTAAAATTTGTTATGATGTATAAAAAATATTAGTAGTAGTTGCAATTATTTTTCTTTTTAGTTTAAGTTTGTTAGACATTCGATTTGAAAAAAGTAAGATTTATGGGATATTAGAAAAATACCACTATCCTTATGTTTTTTCAGATAATGAGGTTTTTGATAAAGTGAAGGATATTAAGATTGAATTTGAGAAACCTTTTTCCAAAGAGCACTCTACAAGAGGGAAGAAAATATCAGTTTTTTATTTATCATATTAGAATTCGATGCATGTCATCATACACTTGATAGGTGTAATACATGTGGGGAAAAACACTTGTGAAGGTATGATTGGTACATTATTATATATTTTAGGAGGAAAAGAAGAATGTCATCAATGTAAGGTTACACTTAGTAAATATAGAAATAGAAGTAGACTTAAGATAGGTAAAGAGGGAAAAATCAACCTTTTTACCTCCGACAACATGCAAACTATCTAGGAAAGTGAAATTAATTTTTTGTAAGTCATTATTTTGTATCAAGGTTCTAGCAAGATAATCTTCCAATATAAGGAAACTTGTTATATCCTAATAGAAAATTTGTTCCTATGGCTATATGTTCCACTATACTGAATAAGGTGCATGTGACAATCACCAAGTTGTGTTTTTTTTATTTAGGGTAATCTGTAGCAAATTAATTAATCATGGAAGATTTCCAAATTCAAAAAATCATATTGTTATCATTCTTTGTGAGTTTGAGATATATTTTCTACCATCTTTATTTGATATTATGGATTAATTGACTATTCATTTTGTTGAGAAAATATTGTATAGACTTACATACATGAAATGGATGCACTTCGTTGAAGATTATATGAAAATTTTAAAAAGGTATGTGAAAAATACAAGTTGAACAGAAGGTTGTATTAATGAACGATATTTAGTCGAAGAAAATGTTGAATTTTTTTATAAGTACCTAACAATATTGAATCAATAGATCTTCCAAAGTCTCATCACATTGGAAGGATGTTAAGGGAACACATCACTAGAGGTAAACTATAAGATATTCCAATGTTAGAATAGAATCAAGCACACTTGTATGTGTTATATAATACTAGTAAGATTGAACCTTATGCAAACACCCACAGAAACATGATGAAAGTTAAAAATCCTAAAAGAGTAAAAGGTTGGATTACTAGAGAACATAACCTAACTTTCACATCATGATCACAAGTACATATCTCAAAAATGTTACAAGATAGGTCTAATTCAATTTTGAAAAAGGTTAAATGGTTACCTAAAGGTCAATGATGTTTTCTCATACAGTTTACATATGATCAATGGCTATACATTTTACACACATAAGCATGACAAACAAAGTACAATGCAAAATAGTAAGATTACTCTTATACCTAAATCATTGCATATGTCAAGTGTCAATGACAGAAACCTCATTTATGCAAATATTTTCCAACTTTGGAGTTATTTAACATATATGAGAGTTGGACTACATAAACTTTCAAGTTTGAGTTTGGTTGCAAATGATTTCACGATAGAAATGGTATTCGAATTGAAGAGTTAAGATTCACAAGGGTTGACCTAACCATATACACATATGTCATAAATTCAGTTTTCAACCTTTAAAATACTCAAATGATGTCTTAGAGATAACCTTGGTTGAAACCCAATTCAATATATATGCAGTCATTTTGAAAACATCAACTCACAAGATTTTTGACAATTTAGAATTGTTAATCATACTATATATCATGGTCATTAAACTTTAGTTTCTTCTTTCTATCACATCATTATGATCAGGGGAATTTGACATGGTATATTAGGTAATTATTCTATTTTCTTAAAAAAAACTTTGCAAATAGACATGATGTTTGTCTGTTTTCAATGTATCTATCATAATACTCATCACCATTATTGCTTCTCACAATTTTAATTTGCTTATCGCATTATTTTTCCACTTTAAATTAGAAACCTTAGAAACTTCTAAAGTTTCATTTTTGTTATAAAGAATGTAGAGACATATATCCTGAGTAATAATGTATAAAAGTTATGAACTTTTTTTTTTACCATAAGCATCTATATCTAAATAATAGATATTAGAATGAATTATTTTCAATATAGTTGAATTTTATTTTATTTTTGACATCTTTCTTAATCTTTTTAGTCTATTATCCCTTTATGCAATCTAAAAAAAGTTTAAAATTAGTAAAATCTAAAATATTAAGTACTTCATCATTTATTAATTTCTTAATTCTCTCAATGAAGATGTATCCTAATCTCTAACATCAAAACATAGAAAAGCTTTATTTATAACACAATATTAGGTGTTGGTTTTAACATGCAAAGCATTATAAGTAGCATTGTTTTCAAATTAATAAAATAAATATGATTACATAAAACATTGTCACCAATATGTTTAGAATAAACTCAAACCAATGTTTAAGAAACTAAAATTATAACTTAGAGACACAAACCTAGAAACATAAACTAAATTTCTAGAAAAATTAGGAATATAAAAGGTCCTTTCTAAAGTTAAAATAAATTCACTCTTTAATTCTAATTTCGAGGTTCTAATAACTTCCACATATAATTGCATCTTGTTTTCTAAATAAATACATCACCTAATTTCTATTGGTTTTTTCAAACTTTCCAATTCTTGTAAAAAATTTATGAATTATGAATCTAGAAGCAATCCATCATGTGTATCAATCATATTAGATTCATAACAAACAAGGAAGAGTAAGTCATCTTTCATTTTAAGATAAGACAAGAACTTAAGACAATCCTTCTTCTTGTATCATTTCTTATGTAAAAGAAATATTTAAATTCCTTTTTTATGTCTCTTTTAAAAGAATATTTTTTATTTTTTTATTCTTAACTTGTCAATCTAATTCTTTTCTTGAGTTTTCAAATGCACACTATTTCTATCTTCCATAAACAACCCTCGTTCTTCTTACACACATGATGATTAGTTCATTGATAGATTATTTATCCTTATATATGGTATAAAAGATTTTGAAAGATCCATATTATTGTAGTAAAGAGTTCAAAATATGATGCATAAAGAAAGATTCTAACATGGTAACCTCAAAAGTCTTAAGTTTTAAGCTGCTATATCACTCATGTGTATATATTTTCATGCATTTCCATGACATTGGTAATTTTATTTTTGGTAGAAAATTTCATAATTAAAATTCTTGCAAGGACTTTACCTGATGTTGCAAATTGTTCATCAATCATCTTCAACGTGTCATATTACTCAGTAAAACTCCAAATGCTAAAAAAATACCAATTTTTATGAATATAACACAGACGATTAGATGACTCTTAATTCTCATAAAGATCAATATTATTAAGCTTGTTAATTTACATAATCAAAGATAGTATATTTTTATGAGTAACATAATCAATATCCATCCAAATAAAATAAAGATGAATTCCCTCCTTCAATACTTTATAATTATCATCCTTGAACTTAAAAATTTCATATTTTATATTAAATATTTTCATAAATGAAAAATTTGTATAAAATTTTATTTACTATGCTTATAAAATAAAAAAGTTTAAATTATATTTTACTAATACAAAACAATCAAATAAATATAAATTTCATAATATAAAAATTGTCTATATACTTAAATTTTTAATCCAAATAAATTTATAATTTATATTATAAAAAATATTATATTATGCTTCTATTTCCTAATTTTTATGAGTAATTAAAAAATATAATTTAATCTTTTATTTTAATTATTTTACAAATATAATATGATAATATGTTATTGAATACAATTTTTTATATTAAAAATAAAATAATTACAAGTAATGACTTTCATCTTAAGTGACATGTATAATTTTGTTTAAATAAAAATATTATGATTGCTTTTTAAAAATTATATTTATAAAAAAAATATTAACTTTAAAAAATATATATAATTATTTAATATCTCTAATTGTTTATATGATTTTAAGAATAATTTTATTTAACTAAAATTACTATGAGTAAATTATAATTAAATAAAATTATTTTAATTCCTAAATATTAAATCACTTCAATTACTAATCACCTTATCAATATTTTTAAACTTCATGTAGTTCAATAATTTTTAAAAAATTTATATACATAATATATCCAAAATATACATATAAATACAACAATAATTTAAATATTTAAAAATTTTAATTTGTAAATATTTGACAAATAATCAAATAAAAATCGCTCATTTTTATGATTTTTAAACATAAAAGATATATATTTTAATATCTAGAATGGTTAGAAATCAATTTTTGAATTATTCATAACATTAATTTACATTAAAATAGTTAAAATAATATTACAGACCTATCACATAAGAACACCAACTTATACTATAAAATAGAAAAAAAAAATATATAACAACTGCTAGAAATAAATATACAAAATCTCAAATGAAATCGAATAAGATCGAAATAAATACTTTCCTAATATACATAGGAGTTATAAAAAAAATTTAATTATTGAAATTCTTAGATGAAATATTTTTCTATTTTTATTATTAAAAATTTTACTCCTAATAATGATTAAGTATATAAATATATTTTTTTCATAAAAAAATATCTTTTCAATTGTTACAAACAATTAACAATAAAATATAAAAATTTATAAATTAATAATGAAATAATAAAAGATTATAAACTATTATAAAACTCCCTATTTCTACAATAACAATTAATATTTTCAGACCACATAATTCCTACAACCATTACCCATGATTAGGATTTAATGTTTGTCCCCATTCCGGTGGAAAAGCCATATTTCCTATAATCTTAATCTTGTTAAAGGAAGTAAATTAAAAAGGATATTGATGAAATATCTTGATTCACTGTTGTATGGTCCATATGCATCAAAGAAGTATGATCATCTATAACGATCATGGGATTGATAATAAATGCGATGGACCTGGGTTTGGATTTAATCAACATTCAAAAACCATTTTTTATAACGATGAAGCAATCAACGGGTGTACAAGAAACTGCACCTAAACTTTTTCCTCAAAAGAACAATTTTAATTTTTCCCATTTTTCATTTTTACAAAATTTCTTAATTATGAAAAAGTACAAGTGTTTTTAAAAATTTTAAACTAATATATATATATATATATATATATTATTTATTTTTAAAATAAGAGAAAGATTTGGAAGAAAATTAATAAAAAGAAATAATAAAACACTTCCAGAAAGAAATATAACATTTTGACGATAGGCATTATGTTAGTAGTTTTTCAAACAATTCATAAAAAATGAATACTTCTACGAGCAAATGCGAAGCTCCTAACAAGTATTCCTAAAAGATATTTTTAGGAGTTATAGCTGATTTTTTTTTTTTTAAATTCTCCCAAAATCCTTTCCTCGTAATAAATTAATCTACGAAGAAAATATTTCAGAAAAACAAATTTAAATATATTCCAGCATGAATCAATTAATAAGCTCAAACTGAAATTCTAAATGTACAATTATATCAAAAATTTAGAAAAATAACTATATCCCCCATAATTACCTTGAATGCAAAATACTTCATGTCGAAACCAAAAAGATTTAAATCTAAATTTTGGTATACATTAAGGTCTATAAGGTCCATTCAAAATATTTCACACTTTTTAAACATTCAAAAAAATTTTAAAAATGTATCATAAAATTTTTAATTTTTTTATTTTTAATGTATTACTCACTTTCCTAATAAAAATCTATCATTTTTTATTTTAAATCAATTATAAAACCCAAGATTTCTCCATTTTATTTAAAATAGACTTTAATCAAAACATATACAAGCCACCAGAACTACTTAAATGTTTCGAAAAGAGTAATTTGCAATAATTAAATAAAATTACACCATAAAAATTTTCTTTAAAAAAAATCCTCTAATCACGTCCACAACCAGGTCAAATAAATTTAACTACGGGTTGATTCGAACCACCAACCTCTCTAAGCATATGATGATAAAGCAAATCTACGCATCTTAAAACTAAATTAGCATTCACAATAGAGCCGTCAAATAGGTCAACCCTACCCTACTTAACCCTAGTCCTATGGGTTAGGGCCTAAAAAACCCTTAGGACCAAAAAGCCATAAATATAAAAAGTCCTTAGGGCCAAAAAACCCTTAGGACCAAGTCGCCTAGGATCAGCCCATGGATCAGCCCTTACATAAAAAATTATTATTATCTTAAACTATTAACTACAAATTTTGGTTCAAAAATAAAAAGGTTAGCGGATTAAATTATGAACGTTTGTGCTTTTGAAAATGATTCTAACTAGGGATGACAATGTACCAAATCAACTCAAAATTAGTTCGAAACTTAATTCAATAATTAATTCTTTGAACTTAGTTCATGAACCAAATAAGCTAAACTTGAGCTAAAAATTAAACTTGTTAACTAAACCAGCTCAACCTGGTGTATGTATAACTCTACTCGTTTGGTTCAGGAACCAGCTTGTTATATATAAATTAAATTCATATAATCTTTATTATTTTTGTATAAAATAGATAAAATATGTAACTTAATCATAGTATATACTATTATAAATTATATGTTTAGAAAATTTTAGGAAAAGTAAACTCTAAAGAACTACAAATGATAAACAATATATAGGGATGGAAGTGAACAAAGCCGTCCGGCAGGGGCGTACGACTCGACTCGTTTAAAGCCTAGTTAGGCTCGACTCGTTTAATAAATAGATAGACTCAGACTTGTTAAAAAGTCTTTTTAGATAAACAAAACTTGTTAAAAAGCCTTTTTAGATAAACAAGTCAGGGCTAGGCTTATAAAAAAGCTTATTTAACTTATTCAGGGACCTATTTATATTTATATATTTATATTTATTTTAATATATTATATTTATATAATATTTATTTTATATTTTATTTACATAAAATTAATATATATATATATATATATTTTAGGCCTATTTAATGACTTTTTTATCTTGTAGGTTTTAAGTTTGCAAATTTTTTTGATTAATTATTTATATAGATTTTAAGTTTATTTATTGATATTTTTGTAATGTAAGTTTTTAAACAGATTTGCAGGTCTTGTAGGCTTTAAATCAGGCCTCAAAATTTTTAAACAGGTCAAGCTTAAACACATAAAGCCTAGCTCGACTCGACCTACTTATACAAGTTCAAAACAATTTACAATCTTAAAAGAACATTACTCACATAATTATATGTGAAGAATCAAAACAAATTTGTCACATGGGAACAATGACCAATGTTATAAGATTAATTCATCTTTAACAATTTTCTCAAACAAAGATGTTATATCTAATATAGATGGTCACTTACTTGAGTTTTCTTTAACAACAGGTTCTGTTATATCAGTAAGCTTAAATAAAGTTTGTTAACTTTATAAACTTATATAATTATATTTTCTATTCTATGAAATTTTTGACTAAAAATTGTTTCAGTTTGGAATTATTTGTTTGATTACTCTAATAAGAAGTGTTCCTATTGATTGAGTTGTCAATTTGACTCAAACTCAACTTTAACTCATGTGGGCTAAGGTCAAAATAGCTTGGTTACCTATGAGTTTCATTTTTTTTTTCTTCAAATATTTTTATTTTTTCTATAAATTTTTTTTTTCTCTCTAGTTTGTTTCCTCTCTTAAAATAAAGTAGTAATAAAAAATTAAAATAAATAAGAAAATTTAGAGAGAGGAGAAAAGAAAATTATGGAAAAAAAATAATTTTAGAGATAAAAAGGTAAATATATTAAAAAAAATAAATTAAGAAAAGATAAAAGTATAAAAAAATTGAAAAAAATTCTAAAGACAAATGATAAAATAGTTAGAAAAAAAATTATATAAAAAAAGATAAATAAATTAAATAATATTTTAATATAATAAAAAATATTAAACAAGAGAAAAATAAAAAAATAAGAAAAAAAATTAAAAAAAATAAAATTTGAAGATTATATAAATTTAAATTTAAAAATTATATTTTAAAATAAATTACAAAATAGAAAAAAAAAATTAGAACTGACCCTAAGACCAGCTCTAACTAAGCTTTTTAAATTAAAGATCATATAGGTTAGGGCTTAAAAAAACCCTAATTCTAGATGGAACCACAAAATATAAGATCAAAATATAGGGCTAAAAAAGGCAGATCCTAGGACCATGACCCATTTTAACAGTTCTAATTCACAACATTCGTAGCCTATGTCAGAAAACCTGCTTTGAGCGCTCTACCAATTTGAGCTTAACAGATCTTTCAGGAAAAACTCAAGGAATTTATAATACAACGATAGGACAAGGATGTCTCATGTTTTCTCACGGATAAGATTTAAAGTTTGCCCACATGTAATCATATTCTTGTCAGAAAAAGTAAATTAAAAGGGATATGATTGGTATATATTATCTTAGTACCATATGATACATATGTTTCATAAAAACAAAATATTTTAAAAAATTTATAAATATAAATAGTAACATACATCTATTTACATTTAATTATAAATCAGTAAATTTATTTAAAATTAAAACATCATCAACTATTAAATTAAAGATATAAATAAATAAATAATCATAATCAGTAAAATCATTTAACGACCACAGTATTGACTATTTAAGTGTTGGGAGTTACATAAACCAGACATGGGTTTGGATTTAATCAATAGATGCCGCTAATTTATACAATTCATTTTATATTCTTTTTTCTCTCTTATGTATCGTATATTCATCACATCCCACATTTATCTCCCTCTGTTATATCACTTATATTTCTGTTTCTTAAATCACTTGTCTAAATAAATAGTGAAAAGATATCTCATTAAAGAAAGCCAGGAAAATCTACCCATCACCGGTATACAAATCCAGATTTGTATATTTATGACTCTTGGTTAAGCATTTTGTATTGATTAGTAATGGGTTAATCTATCTCTTCTACTCTATATTTTAACTGCCAATAAAAATGGAATAAACCTATCAGTAATAAAAATTGAGACCACGCTAGTCTTGCAAAGCTCAGACAGAATAGAAAAGTCGTCTTGCCACCAAACATAGCTGCATGTATTATCAGGCGCCTACTTTCTCCGGTGCTCAGTGAATATCAAAGAAATCTACTATAACATATAAACATTGAACCCAACTCAGTGCGTTGTATCCATTCGACATTTACAGTGTTTAGCTAAATGAAAATCAAGGAAAAAAATTTATGTTCTAAAATTGAATGAATTCTTTTTATATATCTATTTGCTTGAATTCATCTTATATAAAAGGATAAAATTAATTTTCATGAAATCAATAAAAAAATTCTCTCCTAGACAGTCATGAAAGATGCAAAATTTGATTATTTTTTACTTATTTTAAATTATTAAATACATATTAAAAATATAAATAAATAAATCTTATATTAATAAAAAAATAAACCTTTTAAAGTTAAATTTTATTTTTAAAAATTATATATAATAAAATTCATTCTGCTAATTATTTTTTCTACTCTCTTCATTATCTATACAAATAACAAGAAAAAAAAATTTCTTTTTACTTTTCTACTTTTATCCATCCAATCAACTTATTTTTCTAATCTATTTTCACTCTATTTATCCTTACATTTTCTAATCTATTTTCATTCTATTTCTTATCCTCCTGTTCCTTTCCTTCCAATTTTTCAAATCATCCAAATATAATTAAGAAAACATCAAGGCTTTTACATGAACAAACGGTGGTTAGCATCTTATGGCCATCCAAGTATACAAGCAGTAGTAACATAGTATGTGAGGTTATTAGAGCTTCAAAAACAGGGGATCAATGTGCTTGAGGTTGTTAGAGCTTCAAAACAAGGGATCAATCTTTTTAATTATCTTTTTATGTGTATTCTACAATCTTTTACTAATTATCTTGTTTTATTTTCAAATGCATAAGGTATTCTTCTAACCCCCATTAGAATAGACCGGGTTACTCATAATATGAAATGTTTTTAAAAAACATAAATGTCCAAAATTGCAACACATAATACCACCCTCTATCATGAGAACTATTACATATTTTTTCGTACAATTTTTTTGCATTATAATAGAATATATAGAAAAATAGTAAGATGAAATAATTCACGTAATAGCAAATATACAACAAATAATAATATAAAAAACAACGTATAATTTTTCCTCTCCGCGCCCCCAAAATCTGAATGCTTGGGGGGAACTCTTTAAACTTGAATTCCGTGGAGCTTTGATTCTACGATGTACTTAAACAGTAAAGGAGTCAAAAATACGACTGTTCCTTCAAGTGCTCAGGTTGGCCATCATTTTTTCTATACAAAGTAATATCTACGTTGAAGTAAAAACAGACACCCTCTCACAAGTTTGTCTTGGGTCATAGATAAATAAACCAATATTAAATAAAACTCAAGTCTTATCAATAGAAAAATAAACACGATTTCAACATGACCTTAATCATTTAATTTTCATACTAAAAGTTCCTTTCCCAATCAGCTTTCCACACAATCCCTTGGAAACATGCCGTGCCTTGGTATCACTTGTATAAGATAGAAATGTATTCAATAATGTGGTGTATATCTTGTTAATTGCCCAAGCCCAAACTAATATGAAACGGATTTATTTTTCCATGTAAAATACAGTAGAGAAGACGAACACAGACTTCCTTTCCCATTATATACAATCGCACCTTTGAAGAGAATCCCCATTTGAAATAATGAAAATGGTGCAGAATTAACAATATTGCATGTGAAAAATGCATTGCTTACTGAAGAAAAGCCAAGCATTAGAAGTTATTCCACCTAACTCTAATAATACCAATCAACTAACTGTGGTAATCGAATTTTACATTAGTCATCTGCATGTTTGTTTAGTAGTTAGGATATACTAGAATCGATTCTCTGGGAATCTAAAAATCACCATTATTCGAAAAAAGTGCCAATTAATTTGCATCAGTTGATTTTCCTCTGAGAATCTTATTTTCATTGCCCAACTTTAAAACAAACATAGCTTCAATCTGCAATTTAGAAACACAACTTTTTATTGCATATTTTTCAGTGTAACCTTAAAACAACAATTTGGAAGTATATCATGACAGGACAAATAAAACCAAATGCCAACGCATGAAAAACTCGAAACAGGCAACTCTTTAAATATTTTCATATGCATCCTTTTAAACATAATAATCAATAGAAGTATAGCAATACAGAATTATACGAGAAACTAAACCAATAATCATAAACCCTCTCGATAAGGAACACGAGAATGCTACCTTAAATGATGTATAAATGCCTAAATAAGAAACACTCCCATAACCACAACGAAGGAATTTACAAACCTGAAGTCTTGTAATTCCTTATAGATTGCTGAAGATCACTACGACATGGTACAAAAACATTTTCTGACAACATTTGGCTTCATATGACATGGCTCTGCATTAAAAATCTCGTCAACACCGAGTATATATACTTGTTAGTTGTTAAGCGTCAAGATCCATACCAATTATACAATTCGTGGAGGCAAGGGATAATTAACAACGCGGACAAAACGCATTTAGTGTTACAATATATATGTTACAATAATGGAACTAGACAATAGAAATGACAGTCATGAAAATGTTGCAGGAATTTAAGAACGAGAGAGCAAATAACTTCATAATTAAGATGAAACTCGCCAAGTGTTAAATTTATAGTGGTCATCCCTGAAGTCAACCGAACAATCGATATTCCATACGAATCTACCATACAAGCTGCAATATCGAGTATATATTATATAAAGCATGAACACCTAACGATTATCCATTTTATTTTCAATACACAATTATGGAAGAACTCTGTTAAGCAATCTCTGCCACTAAAGAGCATCCCCAAAAACTGGAATTAATATTTACTTCAGTTAACACAGTGTTCTTTTCTATTCTTTTCTCAAATACGAATTAATATTGCAGTTATATTGTAAGTTGTTACTGGCCTATACCATAATTGAAAACCCTTAAAGTAAATGTAAACTGATAGATGATACCTTATTAGATTGAAGACGAGGCGAATCCAGTGGTGCAGTGTAATCTGTGGCGAGTAGTGAGGTAGAGAGATAGATAGGTAATAAAGAAAGGAAAAAGGAAAAGGAGCACATCACACACCACACCAGAGGGAGAACCCGGGAATTCCCGTGCGATCTCCCCCAAAGCCAAACAATAATTATCTTTTTATTAATTTTTTTGACCTGCCATGCAAGCGCACCTGTCATGGCAAAGGTCGGTTGACAGAGTTCATGCATAGAGAAGCACTTCGCATATTGTGAAAATCTTCATCCTCAATCTTCTACTACATCCACAGAACATTTACCCCCTCAGATATCACATCATTAGTTAAGACCGCAACATGCAGCAGGATTCAAAAGTTAAGAACGCCACCGCGCTTCCTCAACTCAAATTGCCTGTTGCAGGAGCAGGCACAAGGAATCGATATATCTCCTAAATTTTATTCTCGCGATGTGCGCAACGTTCATCGATTCCCCAACGCACTTTCACCTAGAACACCATGAGAACCTTGATGAAACAAAATTTCTACTCAAAAAGCAACATGAACACGACGATCACACCTCGGAACGGTAGATCTGTGGCGCTAGGCTTCAGATCCTTGGAAAACCTAAAAGAAATGTGAAGAAGACAAAATTAGAACACGCTCAAGAATAATTGAACCTATGAAAATAAAAGAATATAAAAAACCAACCTCTCCGTTGGCGTGTAGATCGGGACGCGATCCATATGGAACCGGCCACGCAAAGGTGCACCGGAATGGAGCAAGAGCGATATAGATTCGTAGGAGAGGAACGAAAGCACGTTCAAGTCGGTGAACGAGTATTGGAGACAATGAGAAATCCTATCCTTCGGTATATAAAGGGATTCTATGGAATGGACGGTTAAGATTATCTTTCTTTTTACGGGTGAGATTGCGTAATGCGTAATAATGTTAGGTGGACTTCCTTTTATTATTATCTATTGATCTATTGAAACTTTGATTTTTGAAAATGAAAATAATGTCACCAATGGTCGACAATGGTGCGCTGGGTACAGTTAACCATTAGGTGTGTCAACCCTTTTTTTTTTTTTCTCACAGCGTTAAATTTAAGCTGCGTCCTGATCCTCTCTCCGGTGTGGCTCGGGATTTTTTAAATTTTTTGAGAATTTTAATTTAAAATATT
Source organism: Canavalia gladiata (assembly GCA_037954105.1). Lineage (NCBI taxonomy): Eukaryota > Viridiplantae > Streptophyta > Magnoliopsida > Fabales > Fabaceae > Canavalia > Canavalia gladiata. The sequence continues at coordinate 20,288,998 of CM075658.1, read as the reverse complement.
AGTTTTTTTATGTTTCAAATGGAGATTTTAAAAAATTAATATTTTTATAAAAATTGAAATATTTTTAATTATATTTTTATTAAAAAATCAATTTTTTAAGATAAAAAAGGATATAATATTTATTAATATTATTTTACTAATTTTATTTATAAAATTTTCATTTATTATAGTTCTCGAAAATATGATTTCTTTTAAATATAATTTTCAAAATAAAAAGAAATTATACACCAAGCATCCCTTACATTAACCACTTGAATTCCTTTGTTTTTAATCCATCGGCTACCAAAAGCCATGACGACCACCACTGAATCCTGTTCCTGTGAATTTGTAAATGTTCAATCCTAAAAATCATTTAAATTGGCGTTAATTTACAGTAAAGCATAAAATTTAATAAAAACAATGGATGGATCCATAAGTATGTTTGAACAAAAATTAGCTAACAAATTGTTTTAAATGTACTGAAACTGATAATATTATTAAAATTAATAAACAAACAAAGTGACCAGACATTACGAGTTTTTGTTTTTCTTTCCATAAGTTATTTTGCAGAAAGACATTCATATGACATAATATTTTTGTTTAAAATATTTAAATATTTATGTATAATAAACCGCCAAATGATTGCTATGAGTTTGCATTTATGGTAGTATTCTGCTTACCAAACAAACTATAAATTAAATTAAAACATCACTATTGTTAATAATGGTGCTCAATTAAATATTCTTCTAAATTTTTAAATATCTTACTTTTCACTTTTCAGACCTATATATACCAAAATAACCTAAGATGTAACAGTTAAATATGGACATCTTCCGAATTGTTAATTTAAGTTTATAAGATCTTCAATGTATCATGAATAAGTTTATATGGTATGGAGGTGTTAGCAATCATTAAACTTGGAAGAAAGATTTAATTTATTACATAATTTAAAATTTTAATAAAAAATTTTAATAGGTTAAAATAAACGAATATTAAATCTTATTAAAATAGTAAAAATTTATGTTATGTTTAGATGTAAGAAAGAGAAAAAAAAATAAAAATAAAAAGTGATTTTTTTTCTTATTTAATGTGTTTTATATCTACTGGAAGGAAAACTAACTTTTTTTTATCTGCATGTCACAATTTTTTATTCTCGCCTTCAACCGTGAAAGAAATGTGAGAAGGGAAGTTTTTTTTTTTGTTTTTATTTTATTTATTTTAAATTAAAATTATTATTTGTTTTTTAAAAATTAAAAAAAATTAATAAATTATATTTATAAAAAAGATATAATAAAAAAATAAAATATTTTAAAATTTTATATAAAATAAAATTTATACTATTAATATATTTCTTTTTTTTTTATTCATCTAAATAAATAAAAAATTTCTTTTTTTCCCCTTTTATTTCTATTGATCCAAACAACTCATTTTTTCTTATTATTTTTACTATCTTTCTTTCTTTTCTCTTTCTTTCCTATTTCAAAGTGACCCAAACAATCTTTCTTTTATAATCCCATTCTAATTTCTATATTTTAAATGTTTAAAATAAATTTTAATTAATTTATAAAATATAAATATAATAATTTTATAAAAAATATTATATGAAAATTACTTTAATAATTTTTTAAAAAATATTTATATTTTTATCAAATATAATTTTAAATTTATATAATTTATTTTTATTTTAATAATATATTGTAAAAATTAAAATTTAATTGTAAAAATAAATTTATAAATTAATTGATTTTATAATATCAATTTTTAATAACGTTTGTATATAAAAATAAATTTTATTTTTATAATTATTATTTTAAATATTTTATATATTTCTAAGTAAAAAAATAAATTAAAAATAATTTAAAAAATATATTAATCATGTTAAATAATAATTTTTATTTAAATATAATTTATAAATTTTCTATCATTATTTGGTCTCAAATATTAATATAATATCATAATACTATCTCATTTATTATCTTATATACAACATTAAATATAAAATAAAATAATTAAATAAAAATTTATCATACTTTTATTTTATTATTATACGACAAATTAATTTTAAATTTTTAATATTAAAGCTTTTTTAATCTATAAAATTAAACTATTATAAATAATCATATAGATATGTAAAATTAGATTATCTTAAAGTAAAAATTTTAAAATTTAAAATTATTTTTATAAATAAAAAAATTAAAAATTACTAAATTATATATATATATATATTAAATTTTTAAAATGTTAGAATTCTTCATTAAGGGAATAATAAAACAATAAAAAAGTTTAAAAAATATTTCATAACTTATAAATAATATATATATATATATATATATATATATATATATATATATATATAACTTACTCATTTTATTTTTATTTATTTCTATATTATAAAATTGAATCCTTCATGTTAACATAAATATCTCCTATTATATTCTTATTATTCATGTAACATATACTTTTATCATTATTTAAAGCTTATTTTCATACCTTTTAAAACTTTAATTATTATTTATTTTTGAATATTTTTGCATTAAATATTTTCTTAAAGCTTAATTTTGTTAAATGAATTTATTTATAATTTTCATTTTTATTCAAATTTCCTTTTTTATTAAATTTCAGCTATTTATACTATCAAATATATTCTTTTAAATTTTTTAATATTTTCAAATTCAACTAAGTAAATAACAGGCCTTTAAAAAGATGGATTCTTCAATCATCCGAAATTCAAATATGTGTATTAAATAATTTCAACTTTTTCGATAACATGCATTAATATAAAGATTGATTCTTCAATTATCCGAAATCCGAATATTAGAATTTTTTTATATTTGATCATTTTTCAAAAAAAAATGACACAAAAACTAAACAGTATCTCGTGTGTTGGGTTCATATACTTTTTAATTAAATTAAATTTGAGAAATATAAAAAAATTTAAATTATAAATAATTGTATAATTAATTCAAATAAATAAATAATATAAATACTTAACTTTAGAAGGGGACAAATAAATTTGGAAAATTTAAAAGAACCGATTTGATGCATAAATAGATGAAATTTAATAAAAAAAAGGAAATTTTAATATAAAAAGAAAAACTATATAAAGGAATTCATTTATAAAATTAAGATCTGAGAAAAAATGCAAAAACAAATAAAAATTAATTTGTAGTTTAATTTCTAAACCAAAATATAAAAATAAACTTTAACGATGATAAAAGTATATGTGACGAAAATAGAGTATAATATATGAAATATTCTCACGTTAAAAATAGAATCTATAGTATATAGAAATGAATTGGAAATGAAATGGGTGATTGACATGAATTTTATAAGTATATTTGGAAAAATTAATAAATAAATTAATTAAAAATTAACTAAAAACAAAAAAAATAGCTTATTAAATTAAAATGTTTAATAAAATAATTGATAGAAATAAAATGATAAAAAATTATAGTCATTAACATGAAACTTAAGTGTTATAATATTGATTAATTATAAAATTTAATATTTTTATTAGAATTACTATTGTATTAAAATTGTAATAATAGTTTTTTGTTAATTTATGTGAAAATTTTTATGAAATAAATATAATATCAAATAAATAAATTTATAATTATTTTAAAAATACTAAATTATAAAAATCATTAATTTTATTTATTTATTTTATTATATATAATGTATTTTTAATAAAAAAAATATATTATGAATTAAATAAATTTTTCTTGCTTTGAAATTTAAAATATTTATTCTTAAATTTTTATAAATAACTTTTAAATAAAACTTCTATAAAAAATATTTATTTTATTTTTATACTTTAAAATTTTGTTAAAAAAGATCAAATATTTTATAATAAAAAACTAATTAAATGATTTAATAATTAAACTAAATATTCTAATATGAAACAATAAAAAAAAGTAATATTATATAATAAATAATAAAATAAATCATAAAGCATTTCATGATAAAGTAATTATATTATTTCAAATTTCCTTCATCTCATTCTCATGCATTCTATTAGATCTTTTATGCTTCTAAATAGATTTATCTAACATGTATTCATAGGTTGTGCCTTTAACATTAAAACTTGAAAGTTTATCATAAATATATAATTTAGATATTATTTAAAAATAAAAAATATTATATTATCTTTGGAGTTGATTTTGAATATATTTATATAACCTAAATGTAATTATTATAATATCAATTTAGATTTTTTTTACATGTATCGTAGTATTCAAGTAAATATCTTACATATTTTGTTTAATACTATAAATATATTAGACTAAGACATCAAATATTATTTTTAATTTTAAATATTATTTATCAATCAAATAATATTTACCTATAAAAAATAAAAAATATAAGATTAATTTATATAAAGTTTTATCATAACAAAAAAGTATAAATATCAATACTTGTGACAGCTTTGAAATGTTCAATTCTAATATATTGATTGCATGAAAAAAACATGTATGTCATGTACAAATTTTTGTCATTCAACTAATAAAAATGTAAAATAAACCTCAAATTATAAGCATTCATTATATTATATTAAAGTAAAGATCCATTATCTCCTCCTATAATGTATTTAATTTGTCTCAATAATATATATACCTATATTGGTATCTTAATATATCTAATACGATCCTATTATAACACATTAAAATAATGATGTCAATTGGAATTTCTTATATGAAAGTAAATAGATAAATATATTTTATATTTACCTTGAAATAAGATATATATATATATATATATATATATATATATATATATATATCATTCATCTGATTTGGCATGGTATAAAGTTAAATTTTAAATTCTTTGATTTAATGATATCATTAGCAAAACTCCTATGTGAAGCATCCATGAAAGAAATATACATTAATATGTCCACTTTCACTACAACAAATTATATCTATAATGATAAATGTAAAATAATTCGAAGTATAAATTCATATATATGGACCGTTAAACATATTTTAAATATAAAATAATCGTAAGTGTAAATTCATATATATGGACCGTCAAATATATTTTTCATCCACTATAAACATCTAATAACTGAAAATTTAAATATCACTACAAGTTATACTTACAAATTACAATTATATACTTTTATTTACAATGTGTTGTGATTGTACCTATGATTTTGTATAACTCTAAGTAAAAATTTATACACACTTTTGTCATGAATCTTATCCATAATTTTGTTTGATTGTAGGTAAAAGTTTTATATGATCAACTTTTTACCCCCAAATTTATATATCGTAAGTAAATGTTCATATAACAAATCATAAACTAATGTTGCTACTAAATGGTTACCAATCAAACTAAATGATTTGATTTTCAGAATAACCCGGATCACCTTTGATTTAGACATACAAATTTATGTATTGTGTTTTCTTACATAAATTTGAATTATAGAATTATATAGCACGGTTACTTTGAAACACTTTTCTTTAATTTATAAGAACTATGTTAAGATAAGTAGCAACTAAGTAGATATATTATACATCTCACAGTAGCACATCATAAAATTGATAGAATATGAAAGTGAAAAAATATATAACTATGTTGTATTTTCAAATGCTATAATAATATTCCAACATCCATGAATAACCAATTTTTTTAGCAAGTACACTTTATGTGAACTCTTAAAATATAGAAATTACATTAAATTGATAACACATGGGGTTTAAAGATAACCATATTATTGTTCCTATTTTTAAAACTTCAAATATTTGTAAAGATGATAACAACCAACGTAGACATGCAAGATTTTAGTTACGAGCTCTCTTATATCTCCTACATATATTATTACTTATTTTTATATTTATATAAAATAAATATTAAAAAATTATATATTTTTTATCTTAAAATATTTAACATTTTCTTCATATAGTAATTAACAATAAAATTTATAAGAATAAAAATTAGAAAAATTTAAATTATTTTTTAGATATTATTCATCCTAAGACAACATCTTCTATTCACATTTAGTATTTTGCAAATAGAATGTCCTACTCCTATAAATTAAAGTATTCATATGTTTATGCCACATTTTATAACCTCTACAAGACATAAAATATAATAAGTTCAACCTCTTTTATTTTATCTAAATAATATATGATTAAACTTAAATTTTTATTTATCATTTCAAAGAAAACAACTAAAATCAAGTAAAATATACCTTATCATATATCTTAAGTTATAGAAATTATCAATAAATAGATTGTCAAACAAAATTGGTTATAAGTTCAATAAAGATTAAAATCAATAATGTTTGCTTCATTGCCACAAGTAGTATAAATTTGGTTATAAATTTATTAACTTTAATAACTTGATTATAATTAAACAATATATAAGATGACCTGAGAAATAGTATGCAATACAATTAATATAAAATTACACCAATTAGTAGATAATAATTTGTTTTTATTTAAACATGCAACTCAATGGATTCCACTCACCATAATAAACAATTAAGAACGTTTGATGCACCTATTTTCTAACCTTTCATTAAAAACTATGTAGAATCAATGACCTAAGAAGGATGTAATTGTATAGTAGTCTTTGTCATTATCATACCTAAGATCCATTACTTTTAGCTTCATTCATTTTTCAATTGAGTAATGAGTTATGCTGATGTTAACCTCTATGATTGATTGAAAAATAAAAATATCATTTGGCAAATCTCTATCCATAAGGAATTATTGTATGATTTTGTTATATTTTTAAGTTGATTTTAGAAAATAATAGACATTAAAAAATAGTACTAACCTATGATTCTAATGAACTAATATAAAAGTAGGGTGAGAGAATCGTTTTGGTAGAAATATTAATCGATTAGGCATGGTGATAGATATGACACAATTTATGTTAACGGTAGCTATACATGAGATGGAAAAAAAATATTAATCTAAATAAAAAGTTAGAAGTGGCACTTTGTAATTAAACAAGAATAACTTTTTTAGAAAAATTGTTCACAAAGGCATCATCATAACAACTTTTTCCTTGACTTAGCAATAAGATTTGCCTCCTAATTCCCACATCCCAACCATTCTCCTAACCCATAACTTTTCATCCTGAATCCAAACCTTGTCCTTCATATCCCCTCTCAGCCCCAACATCAGTTACAACTCATCCTTCATATCCCCTCTCAGCCCCAACATCAGTTACAACTCAACTTTCATCTATGAACTCACCTATGTGATGGATCTTTATGGTATCCTTATCTTTAAAGAAATTCACCATTTTTTTTTCTTACAATAAGAAATAAGAAATCATGACTTCGATTCTTTCTATTTCCCTAAACCAGTGACCATAAACAATATCTTCTACTTCCTTTCTATTCCCTCAAACTCAATCCATAGTAATCCTTGACCTTTCAACCTACTTTTCACCAAACCTTATTTCATCTCCACTCCTCACAAACCAATCTTCTAGATGCTACGTCAAGAAGTTGGTTAAAGCAACAAAAATACTTCATATTTTATAAGCTTAATAGAATAACAAAATAAAACAAAGATTTAAACTTCACATTATACTTTTAGTTAAAAACTAATCCTACCTTAAGAATGATAGACATGTATTTTCATGTGGGTGGAGAATTCAATCAATAAATGCCATAATAGTTACTCCAAACAATGTCTTTCTAAATCAAAGAACATATAAGAAACAATAATAAATTGCAAAAAGATGTAAAGAAAATTTTTAAAAAAATCTCAAAGTTTATTAAAAATTGTTATTAGAGCAATCAAAATTAAATAAAAGAATGTTAAATTGAATAATAGAGAAAGAATCAAAATGCTAAAAAACTCATCAAAAAAAAAACTACAAGAAACATGCTAAAAATGAAGAAAATTATAATTGAAATAAGATATAAAAATTGTTTAACAGTTGTAATTCTAATAAAGGATAACATGACATCATTAATTTGAATAATAAATGATATTTAAAAAATTGAACGCTAAATGATAAAAACATAACATAATTAATTTTTAATATAAATTAATCAATTATATATTAAACTTTAAAATATTGTAAATGAATGTTATTTAAAATAATTTTTTAAAATAAAAAATAAAAAAATATTATTTAACTAAATTATCAAATTTATTGTTCATTATATGAATATTTTTAAATTTTTAAATAAAAAATATATATTGTAATTAATAATAAATATTTTATCATATTAAATAAAAATTGGAAAATTAAATTTTTCAAAATATTAAATTTTTAAAAAAATATTAAGAATATACAATTAAAACTGATATTTATATTATTTATATATTAAATAAATTTATGTATTATTTTTAAAAAATATTTATAACATTTATATGCATAATTCTTTTAATTAGAGAAAAGAGATACAATATGAATTTTTTTAAAAAAATCTATTACTAAAATATATAGTGATGAAAACAAATACAAGAAGGTATATGATATTTTAAATAAATAATTAAAATTAGACTTTTTTTGGTATATGATACATATATTTATAATTTTTAAATTTATGAAATTAAACTCTAACTTATATCCGATATCTATACCTATAGTTTATTGTATGTCCATGAGTATATGTTATTTATATTTGTGATTTTAAATGTTACTAGAATAAATAATAATAAAATTAAACTTAATATGTATATGATATTTATATGTATGATTAATTATAAGTTCATAAGTATATTTTAGTTATATCTACGATTTTAATAACTATCATTAAAAGTATATGATATTTTTTTTTTGTTATTCTCTTAATTATTTGTATTCATATTTTAGTTAGATATCTTTACATAATTTTAAAAATAAAGTTAATTTTATTTTCAATATATTCATACATTTAATATCTCATTTATCCAAATTTATTCTATTTAAAATGAAATTATATATGTTTTTTATAAATATATTTATAATAATAAATAATTATATTACCAGTTGTACATGATAATATATCCAATAAAAGACATGGCTTTTTTTTCTTTTTTCTCTTTGAATGCCTATGATATACCTAAAATTAAATACATACAATTAAAAGATTTACAAACATAAATCAAAATACATAATGCAAATCTTAGAATTTATAAAAATTATATTCATATAAGTTATGAATACATGTCAATTAATGTCATAATAAACTTTAAAAATTAAAACAAGCAAATAAGTTAAGCAATCATTTTTCTTTATTAAGCATATATTTCAACCAAGTTGTTCTAGATGCAACATTCTCTATGTTTAGAAAAATTATTTGTCTTGCTTCATTTTCAATTAAGCAAATGTAAAATACCATTATTCATTATTATTTTTCAAAAACCATTTCTCTACCATGCAATTGATGACAATTATTATTGAGACAATTGATGAAAATTATTATTGTATCAATAGTACTATCACTAGTATCGTCGCTAACACTAGTTTCTAATTTTAATATCTCTATTGTCATGTTTGATTTTGATATCAAGTTATCTATTTAAAAAATTAGCTTTGGTCATTTTCCCTAAATCTCTTTTTACATTTTCCTCTCGTAGGTTTGATACTCTTGTTTTGGGTTTCAGTAGGTATACTTATATGACCACTTTGATCAGGTACTTGAGTATCTTAACACCTTGGCTAGATATTTGGATATAGTCTAAATCTTGCACAAAATCAGAAAAAAATAATAATATGCAAGTTCCTTGTTTACAAAGTTATCCATGTAAGAAACATATTAATCATATTCTATATAAGCATGATTTATGTCACTTTTACCACTACTTTTATTATCCCCTTCCTTAACATTCACGTCTATTTCCTTTGTTAGAGCATAACTAGGATCCATAGATGGAACAATAACATTTTTTCTTGTTGCATAATTTTTTTCGTACAACTAACGCTATAGTTTCTTAAATGAAAGATCTAGTAGTTTATTGCGAAACCTAGTAGCCCCAGATTCATTCTACAAAAAATAAAGAGTGTAATTAATCACTAAAAATAATAGATTTTACAATAAATAACTTTTGGTGTAAATTATTTGTAACAATAAAAAAATAAACTAAAATTAATCTTTCACTCCCATCATTTACCTAGATAGTTAAGCTTTCCAATAACAAAATACCATCCTAGATCAATTTTGAACAAACTTCAAAAATTTCTAAAAACATCATTCTTTTTTCATAAAATTATATTTATTCGTCGAAGAACTCTATCAAGAGCTTTGCTTGATGATAACTTCACAATCTTCGCTAATCTCCTTCCATTTAAAAGGTCCGCGATTATTCTTTCTAATGAACATGATGCGAAACTCATTGAAAATCTTATCATATTAATTTATCTATCTAAAATTTATTTTTCTTCTTAACTATTATTAGTTGATTTCATCTTACAAATTTATTAAGATAAATTAATTAGAATATATAAAAAATAAAATTAATACAAAGTGCATTATTTAAGTCAAGTGAATTTCTCAATCTTCCTTATATATTAGCTTTTATGGAGTACCTAATAAATAATCATTCAATTTAAATATAATATATCAAAATAAGAAAATGATCGTTAATTCACATCTTAAGCACTTCAGTTAATGTGACCTTACGTTCAAAATCAATCCGTATTAAACTAAGAATATATCATTAAAAAAATGAAAATTGCCGTAATGAAGAAATGCACAATGGAGATAATTTTAAAAATAGGGATGAAAGTGAACAAGGTTGTCCCACAAAGAACGATGACTCGGCTCATTTAAAGTCTAACTTGACTCGGCTTGTTTAATAAATATACAGGCTCAGACTTGTTAAAAAGCCTTTTTAAATAAACAAGTTAGGTCTAGACTTATAAAAAAAGTCTATTTAACTTATTTAAGGGCCTATTTATATTTATACATTATATATTTAATTTATTTTAATATATTATATTTGTATAATATTTATTTTATATTTTATTTACATAATAAATATATATATATATATATATGTTTTAGGCCTATTTAATAGCCTTTAAGTTTGCAAATCTTTTTAATCAATTATTTATATAAACTTTAAGTCTTTTTATTGATCTTTTTTGTAATGTAGACTTTTAAACAGTTTATAGGTCTTGTAGGCTTTAAATCAGGTCAGACCTTGATAAAAAGAAAATTAGATCAGACTTAAACACTTAAAGCCCAGTTTGACTCAGCCTACTTCCATTCCTATTTGCAAACAATATCCATAAAGAAAGTAATAGAAATAATTTTTTACATTTTTTAAAATTAGTTTAATAAAAAAATGACACTCATTTGTTGAATAAAAAATAAAAACATTAAAAGAAAATCTCTAAAATTTGAACATATGTATAAAAAATCAACCACTTTGTATTATATACATATCTTCAAAAGAACTTTTTTTCTCAAAAATCATTCAATAAAATTGAGAAAAAATAGTAAAATAATAATAATAATCAAATTATCCTTAAAATATAATACAATGAAATTTTTATACAATGAATAACATCATACTTAATAAATAAAGTTCTCTCTCACTTTTAGATTTTAAAATTTATATATATTTTCTAAAAATTAGTTCTACGCCATCCTTTTTAAATCTAAGAAATGGCTTTAAAAAATTATCTATATATAAATTTAAATGATAGATACAAATATGTTAGTTCTCAATTAATTATAATAATAAAATCTCAAAATTATAACTTAATAATTGATTATTAATCTTGCAATCGATTATCAAAATGTTACGTTACCCCGTAAAAAACTAGTTATTGAATGTGACTATCACTAATCCATAATCAAACCAATTTTTTACCTCTAAAATTTTCATAACCATTAGTAATTAATTGCTAATTTTTAATAATTGATTATTTCAAAAATATTAATAATCAATTAATAAATTCTCGTAATTCATTATTATGTTAAAAAATTAATTTTTCATAATTCAAATATTTAGGCTAGTTTTATTTTTTTTCATTTTTTTCAAAATATATTTCTAAAACTTAAACATTTCATTTAAAATATTTAACAAGCATAATTTGATTTTTTTAAACTTATAAAAAAAATTTAAAACTTTTTTATCAAGAATAATTTAGAGAAATTTAATCAATTTACAAAAACTATTAATATAAGTATAAAATTTTAATATTAATTATTACTAATTTATTTGGTGAATATTTTTATTAAAATCTATCTGTCAAAAATTATAAAAGAGATCTCTTACAATATATATATATATATATATATATATATATATATATATATATAAATTTAAATGGATCCTTATGGATAGGAATTATCACAATTCTTTTATATAAAGGTATAATTTAAAAGATTATATATCTATATATAAAAATATATATTATAAATTAATATGATCCTACATAAAAATTATGTTTTTTCTCTATTATATATATATATATAATTATCATTTTAAATTATAAAACATTATAATATATTTATAGGATTCACACCAATGTTGTAGCTATTAAACTAATTAAAAAAAACTTAGATCAGCTAGTAACTCCAAATGAGTGCAGTTTTATTGTTAGAAATGATACTTCAAATATTAAAATAATTATTTATGAAGTTTTCACTCAACGAGATAGAAAAATAAAGGGTAAAATATGTTTTGAATTTCTTTAAAAATTTTCAATGTTGATTTTATTTTTTATTTTCAAAATAAGGAATTTTGGTTTTTTTTATTTTTTAAAATAGACTATTTTTAATATCTATAATAACTAATGTTTGATATGTGATATATACATTAATAATAAAAAATTAAAAGTAATATATTTTAAAATATGAAAGAACAAAATTAATCATTTTTTAAAATAAAAAACTAAAATCAAACTTTTAAATTTTTGAAAAAGCTTACTTTTATTTAATTTTAGGACACAATAATTGGTTCCAAGCTTAATTTAGTTTTGTTTTAAAAAAAAAGATACCGGAATCTTCTGAACACAAAATTGTTTCTAACAAGAATCTTCTGTATATTAAATCAATTCAGTTTTAAAGAATAAAATTAATTAATGAGAAAGTTCACCCATCATAAGATCGATAACATTCATATATTATTGACAAAGTTTGAGCATTTCTTTCATTTAGTTTCAAGTTATTTTGAATTGAGAAAGTTGTTTTCGAAAAGAAAAGTAATTCCCATGATATTTTTAATCTTGAAAAGGTAATTTATAGTTTTCTAATATAGTACGTTCATCTTCATCAGAAGACTGAATCTTCTGATAAGTCTATTCACCTTCTAAAATAAATTTAGAATATGTTGCGTTTTGGATCAATCCAACAAGGAACAAGCCTAATAAGGGCCTATAGTTGCAGTTGGGTCAAGCTCAAAATTAAACAAATTGTCCAGCCTCATCTAAGAAAGCCCAACTCTCCAGATGCTAGTTTTTGAAATAATACTATATATATATATATAACGCTTTAAGCTGAAGTTTTGTCACATCACATATTGCAAATCACCCGAATTCACATTCTATATAGTATATAGTACGCATCTATCATTTGCTTTACTGTTACTCTATCGAAATTTAATTGAAGTGAGTATTGGATTGTGTTTTTAGATATCCCACCACAATGCCCCAAAAAAGTGGTATCCAAAGCAATGATTGGGTCTGTGGCAGCATTCTAGCATGATGATTTTGGAAGGCTAAAGATATTTGAAAAGAAATCCAATTCCTTGGGGTTGCCAAAAAAGGGAACTCTGTAATCTGTAGAACATTAAGTGCCAAAGCTTGCCATGATGGGTTATCTCCAAACTTGTATTCCGTGTGATCTTCGCATAGGCATCTACATCTTTAGGTGAGGATTGGATTCCCCTAAGTACTGTTTTAGATTCCCCTTTTAGTTTTATACTTTCGTTTTTCAACAAGAGGTTAACATTTTACCTAATTTTTTCAAAAATATTAGGTGAGTAGTAGAGCAAGACGATTCATCATCCCGTGGAGGTGTCCATCGTCCAACAAGTGTCAAAATAGATTAGCACGACTCGGTGCTTGTTTGGCTTAATTTATTTTTTTTAAAAAAATAAATTAATTTTTGTTAATTTTTTGAACAAATTGATCATTGGGGTATCTTTATAAAATTTCTCATTGTCTTGGGTAGTTTGTAAGCACAAGTCACAGACACGGTGATGCTAGAGACAAACCATTTTCTCTTGAAGGAGATATGAAGGAAAGTAACAACTCAATAGATCATGCACTAAAGGTTATTGGATTATTTGTATAAAACACAGAAGGTAACTTACAGTGAGGATCAAACTCATATAAGCATATATGAGTAATATTCACTAGTCCTAGTAGGGAGGAACATAAAATGTACAATGCAGTGGAGTACAGGGAATACTAACAACTAGAGCGATAAGAAAATGGAGCAGAGAAAGCGGTCCTAATGCATGTTATTGAACAACTAGCTAGTTGGTTTGATTTGTCTTCTCTACATTGATGTTATTAAAATGTTGAAGTAAATGATTTTACTCATATCAAAGAGTGGCTTTGGACTCTGATGGATAAACCTTTGGGGAAATCCACAAAAGGGTATACAGCAGGTTGATCAGCATCGACCAGTTCCCAGTGGTAGTTGAGAACTAGATGGTGTATGAACACAGCCATTTCAAGTTTCGCTAACTCTGATCCCGCACACAACCTTGGTCCTCCTCCGAATGGCATGAAGTTATTGCTTGGGTTTTGCCAACTTCCACTTCCATTATTTCCCTGTACCTCCAACCTCATTATCAGTATCAAACCAAAATAAATATAAATTAACAATACTTTGTCTTATTAAGAAAACCAAACAAAAAAATAGCTTTCATTAAAAACTATTTTGTTACTTGTTACTTTGTTGGCTTATTTTAGAAGTCTCGAGCTGTTAACATTAATATGACCTGTTTGTATCTGGTTTATATGGAGAATTTTAATCTCCTTATAAATGGGTTTTAAGTTCACTGGTAACCTATTTTGTTGTTTGCTTCGAGAATTCTAGCAGGACAACTGCATTAAGCTGTGGATAACTTATGGGCTTCAATTGGGCCTTTAAAGCTAACCCGAAAAATGGCATGAAGGTTTACATTGGGGACCATATACAGATGAACCTGCATAGAATAAGGATCACTTTTTGACCAAAAACCAAGAATAAGGATCCAACCCCAATTAAAAAAAAAAAAGAATAAGGATCTCTTAGCTTTTCAGAGACTATAGACAAATTACACCATTGACCAAAAAGGAAAAAACAGACCAGTGATACCAAATCAATATCTTCTGTTTAGGTTGATAATTTCTCTAAAACCGGACCGAATCCGAAGAAAAAGAATTAGTTTCATTTCCAGTAAAAAAATAGTTTTCTTATATTCCTCTAAATTTTTATATTACTTTATAAGATAGATATTAAATAAACATATATTTATTATTTTAAAATATAAAATATTTTAATAAAATTTTATTTAATAACTAAGAATTTATAACAATAAAAAGTAGGAAGATGATAAATTATATTCATTTATAAAAAGTGAATGAAATCATGATAAACTAAATATATGTCCAATAAATTATACATTTATTAATATTTATATCTATATTTTTTACAATTATAAAGTTTTAATTTCTCCAACCATTTTTTTATAGAATCCTTTAAAAATATTATTGGTAATTCTTAATATAATCCCTTTTATAAAATTTAAAAATATTTATTTTTCTTCTCAATATTCATTGTTCATAATTTTAAATAAAACAATTAATATTATAAAAAATATTTTAAATAACATAAAACAAAAATATTCTGCTAAATTTTAAAAATTTAATACATTAATAAAATTATTATATCATTTAACAACAACAATCTTATAAAAAAAAATCTATAGTTATGTTTTGATTTGAAGTAAACTACCTGCATCCTGAATCAGCTATCCATGTGCACTTTTCCACTTGTCAGCTACAAGTTGGGTTCTTTACTCCAACATAAGAACTTGATGCAGTATTTAATTGAATTGTTTTTAATAAAAGTAATAAATGAAGCAGGGGTAGAAGGAGTAGACACTAGATGGGAGGTATTGTAAAAGAAAAGGCAGAGATGCACGTGCGTGTGAGAGGCCCACTTGCACACGGGCATTTATGATCTGGAACCACAGGGACCTGCCCACACGTGCACAAAAAGAGCCATGATCATCATCATTGCATCCTGTGGGTCCCACACTGTTCATAAGATCCTTCTCCACCGATTACGACACTTCACCTGTAGCTACTTCTTACTATATCCTTAGCAATCCTAATGAACTAATAATGCCAATCGTCACCTACCTATAGCTACCCATACCCAACACTACCAATGCACTTAACCCTTATACCCCTCCTTACACGTTATTAACTTTACTACTAATATTTATTCACGCACCACTTTTGTTCATCAAAGTCAATTTTCCCATTTTAACATGGACATCATCACTATTTGAAACTTTTGTTTTAACTGAAGCTAAATTAAAGAAAAAACTAAAATGGGTACTTTAAGTTTGAGTCATTATGGGATTGTGGATTTGTGATTGCTTATAATCAAACATAGGTATAGAAATGATCGATTCTGGCGACCAGCTGAAATTAAACTTGGTGCACTCACTTTTTATGAAACAGTTCAATTTATTTAATTTTTAATGAATAAGTTATTTTGGTACTATAAAGTATGTATATTTTAGAGAATCTGACTCCGGTAGAACTATCTAGTTAGGACTAAGTCAACAACAACGATAAACGGATGAAGCATTCTTTTTAGCTTTGTCAAAGCTGTACGGCGTGTCTACCACATGTGGGGGCCTAATTCTGAAGCGCCGAATGTAAAGTGTATGTACTACAAAGGAAGAAAATCAAGCTATGGAGCTATGACCTAAGAACGATGATATTCTCACTCACTTTTTCTTAGGTGTGTGTGATCCATATCAACATAGAAATGAAAATTTCGAATAAGAAGATGGCAAATAATATGAATTAAAAAATAAAATATAAAAATAATAATCTTTCATTTTATATATTTAATTTAAATTTATCTTTAATTTTTAAAATAATATATATATTTTTTTATTTTTAAAATGTTATAAGTTCATTTTTAGAGATGAATTAATTTGTAAAATTTTTAAAAATAAAAGATTAATTTACATTATTTTAAAAATTAAAAATAAATTTATAATATATGCATAAAATAAAAAATTAATTTACAAGTTAACTCTAATTAAAAACTTATAGTTCTATAGTTTAGGCATACATTTTAAAATTACATAATGCATAAAATATATAAAATTAAATTTTTCTATGGATTTATGTGAATAATATAATTATGATATCTATGTTAACACAAAAGTTAAAAGATAAAAAATATAAAATACATTTATTAGGATCCACAACGTGTGTGGTGACTTAAGTATCCGACAAAGATATGATTAGTGTTATGAATAATCCATGCTATGTTGGGGAAGAGTATGAGTATAAGGAACTTTTGGGAAAATCTGAAGGCAAATATGAATTGATTTTGTTGAGGGAAGGGCCACAGCTGAAAGGAATTGGGGGATGGGGACCTCTGCTTAATTAGTGGTTATTAATGATTTACCCTTTTTGTAACCATGGCTTTAGAAATTAGAAAAGAAGATGAAGAAGAAAAAGGGAAAGGGAATGGATAATAATAATAATAATAATAATAATAATAATAATAATAATAATAATAATAATAATGATGATAGAAGGCGTGCATTCTATAGTTATAAATAGCACTGACCTGCCATCTCCATGGATTGAATTGTTGAGGTTGGTCAAAAAGTGCAGGATCAAGATGCACCGCTGCAATCACCGGAAGAACTTTCCATCCACATGGAATGTCATAACCTTTCAAACACAAACACACATTTTCAATACCCAAAATGCATTCTATTTCCGGCACCTTTCTCTTTTACTATAACACCTAAACCAACCTTTCCTCTTTCGTTTTCCTTTTCTTTCAATCTAAAATATCATCTCTCTTCTTACTTACCTTTGTACCGAACATCTTTCACAGCCTTCCTATGAAGGAATCTCACAACATTTCCCAACCGAAGTGTTTCGCTCACAACCTTCACCAAATAAATAAATAAATAAATAGAGAAAGAGCAAATTGTTATTAATGCAAATGATCCCGGTTAACCATTAATGGGCTTTATCTCATTTTATATTTGGATGTTATATAATAATCAGTAATATATATACTTATTTAGATAGGAATAGGAGAGGGAAAAATAATTTTTTTTATAATGATTAATATATAACATGAAAAAAAATTAAGTAAAAAGGTTTAAAAAATTGAATGCTTTACATATTTTAATATTAACTGAAAAATGGAATAATTATTATTTTATGGAAGAAAGAGACAAAAAAGGGCAGGGAGATAAACATCAATTTATCTATGATATATTTGAATTACACCTCAGAAATATTAATGAGTGAATTATGGGTGATTAAGATTTGACTATAAAAAGACGTGAAGAAATTGAATTTTCAAATAAATTTGTGGAATAAAATTTATAAAATAAAAATAAAAGAAAAAGGAACATATAATAAGATAAATGATATAATAAAAAATAAATGTTATAAGAAATATTTTAAAATTTATTCTAGAAATATTATAAGAAAAAGAAATGTGAGAATATATTTATTCATTCATATTAGACTTACACACTGAGTAAACTCCATTCCTTTGTAATCATCCCAAGTCAATTCAACTTCCCCTGTTTGCTTCTTGGATCTGACTATTTCTGAGTGCTCTTCCTGTTATTTTCCACAAAAAAAAAAAGAAGAAGAGAAAATAACAATCACTAGTTAGGTAAAGTTTGTCATTTTTTTAATGTTTTCTTAATTGAAGTTGAACAGTATATTCGTATGCAAATATTCCACGTAGTATCATGGTACTTGCTTACCCTTAATTGTTGTATAGCTCGAGGACACCCTGGCAAGAAGTAAATAGCTAGAGCTATGGCTACCGATGAAGTTTCATGGCCAGCAAAGAGCAAGCTCAGAATTAAGTCAAGAATTTGCTCAGTTGAAAGATTTGAATGCATCAAAACCCAGTTTAGAAGATCATCATCATCCTCCTTCAAACTCTCCTTTCCCTCTTGGTTTCTCTTGGCCCTTTCTTCCATTTTCCTCTCTATGAACTTCAGTATGGTGGACCTAGACTGTAATAATAATAAAACAAAGTAAAAAACACAAATGTTACTTTAATAATTCAGCGCCACTAATTAATTATAGAAAAATTAAAAAGGGGTTCTCCAAACTAATAATTATTATTACCTTTAATGCTTTCCTATATGCAGTTCCGGGAAAATTCAAAGGAGCAGATACCACACCCTTCATGAAAGAGACATATTCTCTCTTCAATTGTTCTGTCTCGAGATTCCCAGGATCCAAGCTCATGATATTTTTGGCCATCAAATTGAAGGTGAACTACAATTTTACTTTTAATTAACTCTTTTGCTCTAGTTTTTAACCAGAACAATCAATTTTTTGACCAAAAAAAGGAAAAAAAAAAAAAACAAGTTAGTTAGTTAGTTAGTTACCTTCTTTGCTTCTTCTTGAGCGGAGAATGTACAATTTTCCTTCCAAGAGCTTAGAACTAAAAGGGTGTGCCTCTCCACATCTTTCAATAGATGTGTTCGGAGTCTTGCATAGCTGAGAAAGTTGAGTGATATATTCCTCATGTCCCTATGCATGTCACCAACTAACACCAACATAGACCATTTCCCAAGTATTCCTCCAATGCTTCTAGGATAGCTGCATTCAAATAACTTCCCATCGTTCTGCAATATGAACTTATTGAACCCTGCATCTGCTGACACTATGGCTGGCTCACCAAACAACTTTGACTTGTAAATTTTACCATACCTGCATACATTCAACAATTTTAATTTCACTCTTATTTTAACTTTTAATGAAATAGAACATGGGTAGTTTTTTTTAATAATTTTATTTTTATTTTTTTACCTTGCTATGTGCTTCTCCATAAATTCTCCTATTGTGATAGCAGGGTGAGGCTTCAAATACCCAAGGGTTTCTCCGAATAAGGGCCATCCCATTTCACCAGGGGGAAGATTAAGCGTTGGTTTCTTTCTTTTGATGAAAATGAAGATTAGAATAAGAGCAAAGATGGAAGAAAGAAAACAGAAAGTGAGGTGTGAGTATGACATGGAGCTAGCCTGTCTGATTCTTTCTATTGATCTTTCTGATTCTCTCTAGAAAGAAAAATAAAGACAAAGAAAAAGAAAAAGAAAAAAAAAAATTAAACTTGCATGTGCAGTTTGCTACAGGGTGAGGAGGAAAAGGTTTTTACAATTGTTGGAAAGAGGCTTTCAATTTTTTTTGGCGTAGTGAAATCAGAAAAGGAATGGGAGCTAAGGAATATGAAGCCAATAGGGTGCTTTTATAAGCTTCTCTTCTGTCTTTAAGCAGAAAAGAAACAGCGGAAAGTAGCAAAGAAATAGGCTTTACACTTGGAAAAACATCCTCTTTACTAATTAAATTAAATTTATTATCATTAAATCAGTTTTGGTTAACTCCTCGTTAATTTTTAAAGTCCATGTGCAACGTCTTTACGACCCGCTCCGCCTCAATTTGGAAATAACAGGGGATTAAACAACTCATTCTTTTGTTTCTTCCACCTTCCCCTGTTGTGGTCCGAGAAAAACTCAAACCATGCAAATTAATTAATACTTCGCCTTTCAGTTTTTTTTTCGTCCTTCTTCATTTTTTTATTGTGTAAAACGACATTTTCATGAACTAAAAATGTCTACTTTTTAGTTTTAAAAGTTGTAGTAAAAAAGTTCTATTATATCATTTTAGTTTGAATTCATAAAAAATATGTTAACAAAAATTTTGAAAGAATTTTTGTAAAATAGATTTTGTTTCTAAAATTTATTTAAAAACTAAAAACTCGCAATTATCCTAAATTTTTAAAAATAAAATTATTGTTTCTACTTATAATAAATAAAAATGTTAATCAATTTTATTTTTTATGAACAAAATTGATGTTTATAAAATAAATTGAATCATTTATATATCTTTAAAGGGTGAAAATAATAATTTTTATCTTTTAAAGATTATGATCTATCTTAAATCTTTTAAAAATTAAAATAACAATTTGAAAAAAATTTGATTTTTTTTTATTTTAAGTTCTTACAAAATATTTAGTAAAATTATTTTTAAAGTGGACTTAAAGGAAGTAAATAAAAAATAAATTAAAAACTAAAAGTAAAAATAAAAATAATTTTAATTTTTTAATTTTTTAATTCTAAAAACTAAAAAACATTGTTTTTTACAATAGTTTTAAGAAAATTCATTTATCAACCAAGTTATTTGATTTCGTAGTTTTCAAACACAACAAATGAAGAATCCGTTACTTTTTTTATTAGTTTCAAGGGTTTTGTTAACCTCTATTTTAAAAATATTAATTAAAAAATTATTAGATAATACGATGAAATTGTATTAAAATTTTATAGTAAAAATGAATTAATAAAATTTTAAATTTTTTAATTAATATTTTAATAATATATTTAGATGATAAGTAAAATAGAAAAGAATATATAAAGAAAAAAATAAAATAAAAAATATATTATTTTGATGGACAGAATTAGGATAAAAAATGAAAAATGTTTTTTTATTTTATTTAGATAAATGAAAAAAAGAAAAAAAATAAATAAACGGTAAAAAAAAATATTATATTAATAAAAAATAATATAAACTTAAAAAATATTTTATAGAAAAAAGTTTTTTTTATGTAAAGCCTACCTCAAACTCTAAATCCTAAATTCTAAACAAATAAAATATATATTATGTATTTATATTTAACATTCTATTTAGATGAGGAATTTTAATATTTTATATTTTTAAAATATATGAAATTTGAATTACCTTTAATTATTTTTTTTATTTTAAAATAATTTATTACAACAGTTTAAATTTTCTAAAATTCAATTTCACTGTTTAGTAGAACAATTAAATTTTTTATATTTTAAATTAATTATTTAAACAAAATAATTTAATCTAATTTGATATATTTAAATAATTATTCAGTTAAATCATTAAAATTATCTGCGATAAGTAAAGGATCATTAGAATTATCTAATGTGAGTGAGGGATGTATTAGAGATTAAAGTAATTTTATATAAAAAAATTTATTCGAACGTTTTTTATATTGTAAAAAAAATTAATTATTAAAAATTTAATCAGATAATTTTATTTATAGATTAAAAAAATTAATATTAAAAATTCAAGATTAATTTATTGGTTTTAAAAAAATAGTATATGAAAGTTAAATAAAAACAAAATAATATAAAATAAAAATAATAATTTTTATCTAATTATTTTATCTTATATTTAATGTTAATTAAAAAAATAATAAATTGGATATTATTTTTTTTATCATATTTAACATTATATATAGATAAATAATTATAGGATAATTTTTAAATTTTTTTAAAATAATTTTTTTAACTTATTTATATACATTTTTAAAATTAAATTTTAATTTAGTTTTTATTTTCAATATAAATATATAAAAATATTTAGAAAAGTAAAATTTATTTTTTGTGTATAAATAATATTGAAATTTTTTATCATAATTATAATTATTTTAAAACATTGATTTTTACCATTAAATTTAAATATTTTTATAATAAAATACAGCTGAAATAAAAATAAATTATAAAAAATTTTAAGTTGTATTTTATAAAAAAAAGTAAATATTTTTATAAATAAAATATTTTTAAAAATACTATTAAGATATGATAATTTTTATAAAAATATTAAAAATATTTATCCAATAATTAAATTTAATTTTAAAAATTTAAAGTTTAAATAAATCATATAAGAGTATTAACAAGAGAAAGAGAAGAATCATAAAAAAAATTAAAATTCCCACATTTTGATAAAAATTAAAATTTATTTATTTTTTTTAGTATGTTAAATATTTTTTTTTAAATCTTTGACCTAATATAGATTAAAGGTTATTTTGATAAATAGGATAGGATAATCATTCGGTCTTGTTTCACGATCCACTACAAAAGAATTATTTAACCCTTAAGTAAGGATGGAAGTAGGTCGAGCCGAGTTAGACTTTGAGTGTTCAAGTTTAACCTGTTTAAAAATTTTGAGGCCTGAACTTCGCCTGTTACCTGTTAAAGGTTTTTTTTTTTTTTTTTTCCTTCTGTGAAGGTCTAGCCTGATTTAAAGCCTATAAGGTCTGCAAGTCTATTTAAAAGCCTATAACAAAAAAAAAATTAATAAATAGACTTAAAATCTATATAAATAATTGATTAAAAAGATTTGCAAACTTAAAGCTTACAAGATAAAAAACTATTAAATAGACCTAAAACATATATATATATATATATATTACGTAAATAAAATATAAAATAAATATTAGACAAATATAATATATTAAAATAAATATAAATACATAATATATAAATATAAATAGACTTCTGAATAGGTTAAATAGGCTTTCTTATAAGCCTAGGTCTATCTTGTTTATCTAAAAGGGCTTTTTAACAAGCCTGAGCCTATCTATTTATTAAATGAACCGAGCTAAACTAAGTTTTAAACAAACTAAACTATAGAATCCTGTCGGACGGTCTTATTTACTTCCATGCGTACCTTTAAATTTATTCTATCCTTTTGAATCTTTGTATAAAGAAATGATACTATTATGTATTTACAATAAGGTACATTCATATACATCATCAATTTATTGATTATAGTTTTTTTATTTTTTAAAAGTGTATATAAAAAATATATCTAATGATCATAAAAGAATAAATATAAATGTATTTAACTGTACTTGGGTAGATAAATCATTTCCGCTTTGTTTAACTATCATAAGAAGAGTTATGTACAATACAATAAGATGGTAGAAAAATACATTTATTCTTTTAGTTTACAATAAAAATAATGAGATTTGAATTCACAGTTTTATGTAAATTATTTTAAATTTTTATTATTAGATTAATTTTATTTTTTTAATCTTCAAATTATTATTATTATTATTATTATTATTATTATTATTATTATTATTATTATTATTATTATTATTATTATTATTATTATTATTATTATTATTATTATTATTATTATTATTCAGACTATGCACACCCATATTCTAACAATAGTTGAAGTTAATTACAAACTCCCAAAATAAAAATTAAAGAACTGGTAATTGTAGCCATTTAGTAATTTGTTGAATTCATGAAACCCGACACTCAAATGCAAGATTATAGTTTTTAGTGTAAGAATATATTATTCCTTTATACTATTATTCATATTTGAGAAGTTCGACTATGGCATAAAAAAGTAATTGATTCTACTAAAATATTTTAGATCAAATTGTTAGGCTTGCGTCATTAATAAATTATTAAAATAGTTATAATTGGTGCAAAAACTAAATTAAAAGATATTAACGATATAATCAACAATAAAAAATAATTATTTCACCAAAAAAAAAATATCTGTGCCAAATAGCCTATATTACTTTGATTTCTGGTAAAGTGTTTGCATTCACCAAACTGTAAAAGGAAAAATGATGACAGTTATAGTATGTTTATATTTTGAACTTCAAAAGATGTTAAGCAAGATTTGCAATATTAACAAAGTCCAAACAAAATTGCGAGATAATTGAATCTTTTGGTATGTTGATTAAAATATAATTTGTGAAGTATCATTTAAGCCACGTTTAGGTTATGATACGATTAAAAAAATCCAGAGCAGCATAAACGTGACACCAATGGTGGGTCTATCTACATCACTGACAGATGCAATTAATAATCAGCAATCAAGTTTAAGGCGTAACCAACGTTAGGGTAGTCAATCAATTTTAGCGGCGTCCATTATTAGACTTTACAAGTTCTGATTGGTTACTTGTGAAAATTTAATGGCCAAAGAGAAAATTATTCTCATGATTTTGCCTGTCTATTCTCACAATTTGTTTATTTATTTGTAAAATTTATCTTTCAAATTAATTCAAAATTAATTTTAAAATGTAATCACAAGGGGTTTTCTTTTAACGAAAGAGAAGAAACTTGAGGTACATGATAAAAATACACGTATTTTTAAATTTAAAAATGGTATAAATAAATGAAAACTTTTAAAATATTATTTTTTATTATTAATAAAAATTAAAAAAATTATTAAAATTAATCCTAATATAATTTTTTTGACATATATTAAAAATTAAATTAAATTAAAATTATAATTGGTTATGATTATAAAAATAATTTTATTTCTCTAAAAGGAATATATATATATACATATTTAAATTAAATTAGTATTTAAAAAATATATAAAAAATCATGTAACTGGTATGACAAATAACTTTAAAAAAAATTTCATACTTAAGGATGAAAATTTTAATACTTGATTTAATATATAAAGAAAGATTGATAATTTGTTATGAGGATTCATTAGTTTGCAAAAATAATTAATAATAACAGTGATTATATATGATTCCAAAATATTAAGGTAGTCCTTTAAAATTTTGAATGATATTAATTTTGTATTTTAAAAATTGACTTTAAATCAAACCTTTAATGATTTAAAACAAAATAAAATGATCCTTTCTAATAATAAAAAAACATGATAGAAGAACGATTACAATGATTGATGTTTTGAAAACTATCAAATTGGTTGTTGGTTTAACGACATGGACTATATCTTCTGAGAATGGTACCAAATAATTCACTCTTCCATGACCTAATATTATTTAATGACTTTAATTTGTTCAAATCTCATTGACACCTTACTACTAGCTTTTTTGATGGATTTTTTTAGCGATACTAGCTTTAGATATTCCTCATAAGATCTGTCGGTTTAGTTATAAATGGCAACGAACACAAATAGACAAGAACGTTTTAATCATCATTACGAATATTTGTAGTCATTGCATGTTCATACACCAAACGTCAAAATTTGTAAAGGTATTCAAGATATAACCCTCAACACTCCTATTGCATCAAACACATACTTAGTATATGGTTGGATTAGATTATTTTTACTGATTAAAAGCTGATTTGGCTAAAAAAAAATTAAATATGATTAAGTTTCATTGCAATTTTTTTTAATATTTGTCTAGGGATATATAATAAGATTTCATATAGAGTATATATTTATTAGAAAAATTATATCATACATGATTTGATAACATTAAGGATTATGAGGTATTTGGTAGGAGGATTTTTTTAATTTTTAAAAATTATATCAGAAATTAGTTTTTATCTTTGATATAAATATTATAAAAACTTTTTTAGAAAAATAATATTTTTAGAAATATTTATTAAACTATGTCTTTTACTAAAATATTTCGGTAGGAGAAGATTACAATTTAAGGTCACGTTTGATTTGTGGAAGCATTTTGTATTTTGAAGATTTTATAAAAAAAATAAGAAAACAGTAACAAAAAGATCTTTTCTGTTTTTACTTTTTTATACAAAATTTTAAAAATAAAAAATAATATAATAATATAATATTTTATAAATAAAAATGAAGAAGATGACAATTTAAGATGACGTTTGTTTTATAGAAGTGTTTTTATTTTAAAAATTTATAAAAAAAATTAAGAAAACAGTAACAAAAGATCTTTTTTGTTTCTACTTTTTTTATATAAAATTTTAAAAATTAAAAATAATATAATTATATAATATTTTATAAATACAAATAAAAATAAAAAATATAAACAAAAAATATTTTCACAACCCAAAAAAAGTAATTGTTTTTAACTATACTCATTTAACATTCTCATAAATCTTTTAATCTTATTAAATATATTTATAGCATTCCCCACGACCATGATTTCTAACAAACATGATTTTTGGAAAAGAAGATTTTTAATAAAAATGATTATTTATTAAATACTATTAAATGTCACTGAACATAAATTAAAAAAAATACTATTTATCATATAAGTAACTCAGAAATAAATTATTTCTAATTAAAAACAAAAAAAACTTTTTCAATAAGTAAGTTTTTGAAGTTTAAGATTAAATTTATTAGTCTACTTAGTAGTAATTTTTTTCTTAATAATCAATTATTTTAAATGTATAATCAACTGTTATAAATAACTTCATATCTATTTTTTAATTTTCTTCAAAAACAAATTCTTCTATATCATTTAAAAATATTTTGAAATCATTTTTTTAACACTTTGAAATATTAAATTTATTATACATAATCAATTATGATAATAATAGATTATAAACACAACAATTATTAAAATAATATATTTATTTAGTTAATTCAAAAAATACTAAATTTTGGTGATCATATATCGTTTTCTACCTCTTTACTCATAAGAATTAATTTTGTAAGGCTTTATGTTTTTATTTTAAAGATTTAATTTATCATAAAAATAAATGTAAATATTCTATTTTTTTTCATTAAGTTATTTAAAAAATTAATTTAATGATAATTTGAATCTTTAAAAAACTACATTAATAACAAAAGAAAACTTCAAAAAATTAATGTAATAAGGAACAATAAAAGTTAATTTGTATGTCGTTTAGTTCATTAAAAAATATGGTTACATTTATCAGAAATATTATTTATTTCATTGAAACATTCATATATAAGCAGAACAATTATCAATCGTTTGGCTCATCTTTAATATTACGGTCTTTGCTTGACATAAATCAATTTATTAATACAAACATCATAAATCTAGACTAATAACAACACATTTCAATAGTAAACATTAAATTCAATATCAACTAAATTATTTATTATATATATATAATTAAAATTTATTAGCACTAAATTTTAAACTTAACATTTATACTAATTCCATAATTTTATATAAAATATTAAATCATTTAATCCAACAGTTAAATCAAATAATCATATTTTTATGATAGTATATATCAAATTTTAAATAATTTAAATTACTATGTTAATATAGATTTGTTTTATATATATATATATAATATGTATATTATCAATGTATCATATTATTATTTAAATTTAACAATATTTATATTAACGAATTAGTTGTTGTTTGATAAATATTATAGACAAATTTAAATTTAATGACTAACATTTTCTAATTTATGAAATCTTCGCCGTGTAAACAATTTTGGGATATAATAAGATATATGTGTGTAATATGAAAAAGACGAGTTATATCTTATATATAAATATATTTTTAGGTGGTATTCTAACGTGTAGTAATATATATCTCATCTTTTATAACAATTTTTTATATTTTAAATTAAAAGAAATAAAATAGTTATATAATAACAATAGTAATAATAACTTTAATATATAATAATAATAATAATAATAATAATAATAAAATAAAAAAATATGATTACGATGTATTACAATAATTATCATCATAGAAAGAGTGTGTCGAGGAAGATTATATATTTTTTATATAAGGTATATTACATAGCTATAAAAAGATGTTTATTAATTTATTTTGATTTAAATAAAATAAAATTCGTAATTTCATTTAATTTTATTAAAATAGTTTAAATTGAATTAGATAATTTAGGTTTTATGTTTTTATTTTAATTTAGTTAGATGATGATAATAAATTTTATTTTATTATTTTTTATACATTATTTTATATTATGTCTTTTTATTATATAAAGTATGAAAATTAAATAATAGAAAATATTATATACAAGAACAATTTTTAATCAATCTAAACTTAATACACTTATATAATATTTTTTAATACAATGTGTAAAATGATAAAGTTTAAAATCAAAACTTTCGTATAAAATTATTTAATAAATATTTTAAAATAATAAGATATAACTTTAAGATTAAAATTATAAAAAGTTACGTAAAAATCATAATTTTATTAATATATAGTTATATAAGTCTATTTTACTGAGAAGTTGCTTATATTAACAAATATATATATATATATATATATATATATATATATATATATATATATATATATATATATAGATACAAAAACTTAATTTTTTAGATTGGGTCAATTTTAAAAATTATATAATTTCTCAATCTAATAAAAAAATGTTTTGCAGTTTCGATTTTCTTATTTTTTATTTACTTATTATTAATTTCTCAGTTCAAATTTTGCAACTTTAATTAAATCCATTTATAAACATTTATGTCTCTATATCAAGCTTCACGTTAATGATTTGTTTATTCTTATATTTCCTTTGACCAAATGATGCATCCTTTATTATATATACATACATGAAAAGAAATTAAATTACTCGAGTAGTAAACATGACAAATAAACCTATGCATGCAGATATCCATCATGGCCTATCTCTACTTTCGACTGTGTGGCGATATATTAAATTATAAAAATATTTTATTTTATAAATATTTTATAAAATTAGTTAAATTTAAAAAAATGAAAATAAAAATTCTAAAAATATATAATAATTTAATAAATTATAAAATAATTGGAATAAAAATTAAAAAAAATTTACAAACTCAATGAAATATGGGTATTGAAGAAAAATAGGGTTCAACGATAGGGGCCAAGGATCAGAAACCCCCGTCCCATTAACATGTTTAGAAATAATTTAGGTTAAAAGTTATTTTTTTTTATATTACAAAGTTAAAATTTATTAATTTAATTATTAAATTAATAAATTTTATTATATATATTATATTTATAAAACTTTACAACAATTTAATATTTTATTAAATAAATTTAAATTAATATATTAAAAATATATTACCTAATAAAATAAAATAAAATATTAAATCTCTTTTAAATTATAAGTAATTTTATAAAAATAATTAGATAATAAAATTTATTAATTTAATTGTTAAATTAATAAAATTTAATTATTTTAAAAACTATAAGCAGAATAAATTTTAAAATTATATAATATAAATATTTATAAATATATTTTAATAATTATTATTTATTTATATTTTAAATAATATATTATACATATTAAAATAATATAATATGAATGATAATATAATATAAATCAACGTTAGGTTAATTAAATTTATTTTTATAAAAAAATTAGTAAGTTTAATATTTGATTTCGTAATATTATATATATATATATATTTCTACAATCCCGTTGGGATTATTTTATAATTAATTAAAAACTGTGGCTAAACACTAAAATTCGTATCATATGGAAGTTAATTACTATATATCTACTATACTTACAATTGAAACAATTAAATTGACGTTTCGTACTTGATCCCTCCCTTTGACTAATCACGCACTTATTATCTATGATTGATCAATTTCGGCATGTCTGTGGTTACTATCTTCGAATTTATAATTTATTTCCAAAAGGAGGATCCCAAGATATTTTTAATTTGTAATGCTTTTGTCTATACCAAACACTATAAAAAAAAATTATTAATTATTTTTTTAAAGATTAAAATATCCATTGTTGATATTGATTTTATTTACTAAAATTAGTTTGTTAATATAATTTTTGAAAATATATATACTAATCAATAATATTTTACTATTATTTTTTTGAAATATGATGTTTAATATTTAATATATTGATAATATATGTTAATATTTTGTATTAAAAATGTTTATTAATATAATATATCATATTATTAATATAATTTTATAATCTATATATTAATAATTTAAGTTTTGTTAAAAAGATTAATTCAATATAAACTGTTGGTAAATGATAATTTATTTGCGATCAAATTGTGTAAAAAATTTGAGTCCCTATTTTGATTTGGACCTATTAACTTCTCAGTAGTTATGGTTGAATGCAGTTGACATTATTTTTTTTTTTTTAAAAAAAAGAATAATCTAATTTTAGTTATTAAACCGTTTTTATTCTTTTATAATTTTTTATGATAAATTTCTTTTGAAGAGAGATCAATTTATTTTTAAAGTAAGCTTACCGTTCTGTTTAATATTTTTTCAAACAGTAAAATTTTATCAATTAAATTATTAAATTAATAAATTTTATTATATAGATTATATTTATAAAATTTTATAAAAATTGAAAGTTTTTTAATATTTCATTATATTATTTTATTTTAACAGATATATATAATTTTAAATATATATTAATTTAAATTTTTTAATAAAGTATCAATTTTTTTAAAATTTTATAAATATAATCTGTATAATAAGGTTTGTTAATTTAATAGCTGAATAACTAAAATTTAACCATTTAAAAAATATTAAATACAATAACTGATAATAAATTTATTTTGAAATCAATTAAAATTTAGAAGAGAAGGGCTTTCAAGTTCAAGAGAAAGGCTTCAATTTTGTTTTTACAACAAAAAAAAAACACTTATAAAAGGCTTGCATTTACTTTATATTATTAAAAAAAAAATAAAGCCTCAAATTTGTGACCCGTCCGATACAAAACGTCTTGTTCCATCTCACCAATCTCGTGGAGTTTTTATTAATGGATCTGGCCGCAACATTTTCGCAAGTGAGCGCCATTTATAATAAATTTATTACTTCTCTTAATTACTCACGTTATGTACTGGTTATTTTATATTTAATTATTTAACTAATATTTTTGAAATATTGGTTGATAAATTAATAAATACTTTTTTAGTAAAAATTAAAAAGGAATATAATAAAAACATGACAAAAATATATTATTTTAATTGTCATTTTTTAATTCTTTAACCAAATATTTAGTATAAGTAACAAAACATCTTCTAAGTTAAGTTTTTAAATATTATGATTAATACAATCTGACATAATTTAAAGATAATTATGTTTATCAAGCATCTTGATAGGAGTTCAAATTTTAATTATGTTTGAAAAAAATTATTATTAAAAATAAAATTTATTTAATACTCTTTATTTTTTAAAATAATTCATCTTCAATTAAAGAATACTCTTCACATATAACAATTTTTTAAAAATATAATGAAAAGAGGTTAAAATTTTTATTTGAATATTATATGTTATTATTCTTATTATTAAATACTATTATTATTATTATTATTATACATTTAACGAAATTAATAATTAATTCTAAAATTAGTGTTATTAAAGACATTATTACGCACAGGGGTGTATATTTTTTATTAGATATATAGACGTTCGTTTCTTTAATATTTTGTTTTGCTAAATAGTATAGCGATAGAAAGAATTTATTGTAATGGATGAAGTTCTTTTGAATTCTTCGAAATTATTGAACAATTTTTAATTATATTGTTGCCGTTGCTAACTCAACTAACAGATTTTGAGAATCTTATCGTTGTATGGCATGCTCAATTAAGAATATTATAAAAATTGAAAATATAAAATAATTGTTATAAAACAATATAACTAGAAAATAAAAAATAGAAAAAGAGCAGGGTGAATGATAACTAAACTAGACAGGTCATCTTTTATTTATATATAACTGGATGAACGATTCTCAATAGAAGATAAATTATAATTCTATAATTATTTATTATATTTTTTTTTTCAAAATCATATCCTTATCTTAGTAAACAAATTAAATCATAGTCTTAAATTTAATAGATGATAAACATTCACAAAATAATGATATTTAGAACACTCTCCTTTTGAATATCTATTACTTAAAAATATGTTTTGTTAACATTTATTAGAAAAAAACTTATAATCCGAAAGCCTAGTGAATGAAAAAAAAAAATTGTCATTCTTCGATAAACTATTAAATATCACCTTATTAAAAATATTATAAAAAAATGTAAAGAGAAAAAATCTACAGTAACAAAAAATATCGAATTAGTGTGTATAGTAATATTGAGGATAAAATATACTAGTATTTTTTAAAATTTATTAAAAAATACACCATGTTTCGTCCTTTTTTATTATTGTAGTTTTTATTGCACTAGTGTAAAAATGAGTTTTTATAATAGAATTTTATGTCAGTTTTTCAAAAACCAATATAAATAAAAACGTGATGATATTTTTGTAAATAAATGTAAATTTTTTATATCGGTTCTTTTCTCAACCGATATAAAAAGTGAGTTTTTTTCAAACTTTCTACATTGGTTACGTAACAACCGATGTAGAAAGTGGATTTTTTTTCAACTTTCTACATCGGTTGTAGAAACAACCATTGTAGAAAATGCTTTCTACATCGGTTCTGAGAAACAATCGATGTAGAATGTCTTCTCCTGTCAATTCTTTTTCGACGCTGTTCGTGTTTAACTTCATTTTCCAAAACCCCAATTTCTTATTTCAGCGTGTTCTCTCTATTTTCGTTTAAATCTTAGCCATTTTCGACGTCCTTGTTGTTCGTCGTTTCACTCCGTGCTTATGTTCTTGGTCGTCGTCGTCGTTGCAACCATTTCGTCTGTTCGAAGTTGTCGTCACGCACCCTAAGGTTCGAAGTCGTCTGTTGTTATTTACATTTATTTTGGTTGTATTCTGTAATTTTCAAGCTTCTTATTTGGCTACCTTTCTGTGTCGTCGTTCAACTACCGTTGTGCCTCCGTTTGGACACCGCTCAACCATTGTTGTGTTGACTGTGAGGTATCTTCTATGCACCTGTACTTTGTGATTGCAAATGTGAAAGTTTGCTTAGGGTTTATGTATGTTATAGTATTGATTTTGAGTTTAAATATGTTGGTTTGTTTTCTTGAGTTCAAATATGAGCAAACCCTTAGTTTCCCGTTCAAGGTTGAATATAATGAGTATATTACTAAATAAGTAAATCATTCATTATATTAAATCTTGAATTGTCCAAGTTGGACAGTTGGGGACTAAAGTTTTTTATTTAATGGTTAACAATTTCTTCATAAATCTTGTAAATTATACTTGATGAAATTTTGGTTTAGTTCATTTTGCATTGTCTCTGGGTACATGCTTGATTATGGTAAATGAAACCACAATAAAGTTATGTACTTGGAGACTGATGCGAAATGCTGCCGAAATTTCACCAAGTATGATATTCAAGATTTTATAAATGTGTTAATCGATGAATAAAAACTTTTTTCTCGAATGGGATATGGCCTTACCAATAGTGAGGATAATAAATTAACAATTATGAGTGACAAGGTTAATCCTAAATCATGTGTCAATGATTCTTGTATAGTATGGACTGTAGTTGGATAAATGTTAAACGAACGAGCGATGAGTACGAGAATAGGGTCAAAGAGTTTTTGAATTTTGCGCAGACGAATCTACCTCAGAATAATGGACAATTTTACTATCCATGTGTTAATTGTCTAAATGATAGACGTTTGGATGTTGGTCAAATTAGAGAGCATGTTCTTTGCGATGAATTTTGCAAAAGTTATACAAAATGGACATGGCATGGTGAGTTATTAGGCATGTTAAGTGTGTCACAGACGGTGGAGGTTGATATAAATATGGAAGATTGGGTAGAGGATATGATTCGTGATGTAGGGCATGCGTCATTTGAGTGGGCAAATATGTATGGTAACTTGTCTACTGATTTAGAGAAACCTTTGTATCCGGGATGCACTACGTTTACACGATTATCAGCAGTGTTAAGATTATTCACTCTGAAGGCAAGGAATGGGTGTAGTGATAAAAGTTTCACCGAATTTACTTGAACTGTTGGTAGAGATGCTTCCAGAAGGTAACACATTATCAAAGCGTAATTATGAGGCGAAGAAGGTGTTGTGTCTGATGGGTATGCAACATAAGAAAATACATGCCTGCCCCAATGATTGCATACTATATAGAAATGAGTTTGAAGGATCACATGAATGCCCTGTATGTCAAATTTCACATTATAAACTGAAGGATGGTGATTCTATTTGCAAAGAGAGCACAAAACGACCTCCAGCCAAAGTGTTGTGGTATCTTCCAATAATTCCAAGGTTCAAACGATTGTTTTGTAATAAAGATGAAGCAAAGAACCTTAGATGGCATGTAGATGAAAGACTGATTGATGGAAAACTTCATCATCCAGCTGATGGTTTGCAATGGAAGATGGTTGATCAACTATATCCCGATTTTGGGAATGAGTCAAGAAACCTAAGACTTTGACTTGCAATAGATGGAATGAATTCGTATGGTAATTTAAGTAGTAAACATAGGTCATGGCCTGTACTTTTGACAATTTACAACCTTTCTCCGGAGTTGTGCTTGAAACGTAAATACATCATGTTGTCTATGATGATTTCAGGTCCACAACAACCTGGAAATGACATAGACGTTTATCTTGCTCCTTTAATTGAAGATTTGCTAAATCTATGGGAAGAAGGTGTGGAGGTGTTTGATGCGTATGGTAATAAAAATTTCAAGATGCGGGCAATGCTTTTTTGCACTATTAATGACTTTCCAGCATATGGAAATTTTTGCAGATACAACGTTAAGGGGCACAAAACATGTTTTATATGTAAAGAAGGAACAAGTTACCATCAAATGCATCATGGAAGGAAGACAGTTTATCTTGGTCATCGGAAATTTCTCAGGACTAATCACCCTTATCGTAGATTAAGGAAAGCTTTTAATGGGTTACCAGAAAATGATGTTTCTCCAAAAGTCTTAACTGGACAACAAGTCTACGATCGGGTTAAAAACATCAAAACTGTTTTTGGAAAGATTCAAAAAAAGGCCAGTGAGACAAGGATATGGAAGAAAAGATCAATATTTTTTTATCTTCCATATTGGTGCAAACTTGATGTAGACATTATATTGATGTGATGCGAGTGGAAAAAAATGTGTGAGATAGCATCATTGGAACACTTCTCAATGTATAGGGCAAGACTAAAGATGGAGTCAATTCTCGACAAGATTTGGTTCACATGGGTATACGACATCAGTTAGCTCCACAGTCTGTAGGAAAGCGAACATATTTGCCCCCGGCATGTCATACATTGTCAAAAAAAGAGAAAATTTCTTTTTGTGGGTGCCTACATGGGGGTTAAAGTGCCACAAGGTTATTCTTCAAATTTTAAAAGACTTGTCTCGACGAAAGATTTAAAGTTAGTTGGGTTAAAGTCTCATGATTGTCATGTGTTGATGCAACAACTACTTCCTATGGTTATTCGTGACATTTTGCCTAAAAATGTAAGACATACAATAAGTAGGTTATGCTTCTTTTTCAATAAAATATGTAGCAAAGTCATTGACCCTCTAAAATTGGATGAGTTGGAACATGAAGCTTTTACTATCTTATACCAATTGGAGATGTATTTTCCTTCATCATTTTTTGACATTATGGTTCACTTGGTTGTTCATATAATGAGGGAGATCAAATTATGTGGTCCAGTTTATCTGAGGTGGATGTATCCAATAGAACGATACATGAAAATATTAAATGGGTATGTGAAGAATCCACACCATCCCGAGGCATCTATAATTGAAAGATATATTGCAGAAGAGGCCATTGAGTTTTGTACACAGTATTTGTCAAAGGTGGAACCCATAGGAGTTCCTAAGTCTTGTCATGAGGGAAGACACAGAGGTAAAAGTACATGAGGAATAACTGTGAAAAGCATGGGTCGTGCAGAAGTCCTTCAAGCACATTTGTATATTTTGAATAATACCGATGAGGTTCAACCTTACTTATCTACTCACAAAACTATGATAAGGGAGGAGAACGTTTGAATGAATGAGAAATGATTGTTGAATGAGCATAACAAAACGTTCTTAAACTGATTTGATGAAACAATTAAGAAGGATAATGGTGCCTCTGATACATTGAAGTGGCTAGCAAATGGCCCAAACTTTGATGTCATTTGTTGGACTGGATACGATATCAATCATTTTTCATTTTACACAAAGTCTCGGAATGATAAAAGTACCATGCAAAATAGTGGGGTAATGGTGGTAGCAGAGTCGATGCATTTTGCAAGTTCTGAAGATAAAAATCTTGTAAAGGCTTTCATATCTTACTTTGGAGTGATTGAAGAGATTTGGGAGATTAATTACACCAAATTTAGAGTGTTTGTTTTCAAATGCAGATGGGTTGATAGTAACAGTGGTGTGCAAGTCGATGAATTGAGATTTACATTAGTTGACCTTCAAAAAGTAGCTTACAAGGATGACCCTTTTATCATGGTCCCCAAGCAAAACAAGTGTTTTATGTTCAAGATCCTTGCTCTAAAAGGTGGTCAATTGTTCTTCAAGGAAAGACAACAATCGCTAGTGATGACACTAATGATCTTTAAAATATTGATATTTCTCAAACTCCTTTATCATCAATGATATCTAGTATCAATGAAGAAAATGAAATAGATGATGTACACACTATTTGAGATGATCATCATGAAGGAATATGGAAAAATGTTACTACATGATACAAGTTAGTTATTTATTTGATTATTTCATCATTGTATGTTTCTTTTTAACTTATTTTAAAATGTTTATTACATTTTTTATATTTAGTACAATTTTTAACATTTTTTTTCTTTACTTTCAACAGGTACATGACTGATTACTACATTTTTTTCAACTTTCAACACTTGTTTGATGTAATTTTAAGTTATTTCATTTGTAAATTAAAGTTTGATAATAAATAATGATGTATTTAGTTTATATATATAGATTATGTGAATTCTGTATTATCTGCCTGGTGATTCTGGATGTATATGCAGGTATTGTGAATAAATAATACGGTAGTATGCCTAAACAAAACGAACATTAAAAAAAAGGACTTTCTACATCGGTTACGACTATAACCAATGTAAAAAGTATACTTTCTACATCGGTTGGGCCTACAACTGATGTAAAAAGTACACTTTCTACATCGGTTATAGCCTTAACCGAGGTAAAAAGTCATACTTTTTACATCGGTTCTACCCACAACCGATGTAGAAAGTGTAGTTTTTACATCGGTTGTAGGCTCAACCGATGTAGAAAGTCATACATTTTACATCGGTTCCAGAACCGATGTAAAAAGTCTTATTTTCTATATCGCTCGCTTCAACACCGCCTAAATAACCAATGTAAAAAGTGCATAACAACCGATGTTAAAAGCTCATTTTCCACCAGTGTCATGTATTTTTTAAATAGTGTTAATCGATTACTACAGTATAATGAAAAAATATTAAATTAACCTTAATTTTACAAATACCAAACATACCCCACGTAGAGACAATTGGAATGTTTGCGAAGTTGATATTGAGAAAGTAAAGAGAAATGTTGAGATTCGGCGAAGGAATTCTTTACGAGAAGATGTTCATTGTTGACATAGAGGACCAGAATTGAAGTTACTCAAACTAAAATCCTAAACTAAAAATCAATTAATTATTGAATTTTTTTAATTTGATTGTTAGGATTTTCTTGTGGTGAAGTGTTCTTGTGAACTTTAAGTTATACTTTAGTAAAATAATATAAAGATGAGTATCTTAAGTTATTTTTATTTTTTTTACATGTTGAGATAACTGATATTTTATTTATAATAGTTATTTTTGTGATTTTTTTATTGATAATATGGGAGAGTAGTGTTTTTTTTCTCTTCCTATTTTGTATGTTGGGATCACAAATTTCATGCAATAGTAATGTTTGACATCCCTTATATTGGATTTGAAGTGGAGAATGTCGATATTCTTTTTCCTTTTTTTAGAAGAGGAGAACAATGTATCAAATTAGGAACATCGATATAATCAATTAAGGAATTTCGGTACACATGATGTCGTCAACATCCTAGTAAAGGATGAGAGACTGATTGTAAGTAACCCTTTGAAGCTATCATTTATGTGGCAGGATGCGGAGATTCTTCTATTAACGATTGATAATGATGTGCTTATCATGTTTGGTAGAAATATATATATATATATATATATATATATATATATATATATATATATATATATATATGTTAGTAGATGCACCTATGATTGAGAACTTTGAATGTTGAAAATATTAGTCCTGCTAAGACTGTTCAATTTGAAAATGTTGGTCCTGTTAATAGTATTGAAGCTGAGAATACTAGTGTAGGTAGTGAGGAATTAAATGTAAATATTAAAAACTTAACTCATGGCATTGATGATATATATATGAATGAAGATGAAAGTGATGATGATGAGAGTGAACATGATGAGACTAAACCTACTGAGAAGGAACCTAGAAGTGAAGATTTTGATTTTAATTTTGTTGATGCGAGTGACCTTGGAAGTGAGGATTATAATTTTGAAGAGAAACTAGATATAATTGGTGAAGTTTATTCAGATGATGACATGCAAAAAATTTATGTGAAGAGAGACTTAATTGGTTAGCAGTTTGAGATGGTGACTCACCATATGAGTCATCACTTCAATAATGTCATATAAGATAAAAATATTAGATAGAAAAGATAAAATTAACCATGATTAAAGAAAATAAGCTTGATTTAACCATATTTAGAATAATTTAATCTTGATTAGTGAAAATTTATGAATGATTATCATTAAAATAGTCCTAAAAGGATAATTTCTTATATTTACATTTATTTTAGAAAATAAAAATTAAAAGAAAATGGACTAAAATGCATTTAAGTAGAAATTTAATTCCCACATTTTCTAGGTGGATGAAATCGCTTAGGATCACCAATGAGACTCATTTTATCCATTAACACTCTTCTAAAACTTGTGCAAGCTCTCTAAACTCACTTGAAACTCCAACTTCTCTTAAAACACCAAAATTTACATTAGGTTTAAACTTCCACATTTGAGGATTAAGTTAAATTAAGAAAAACTTATCAAGTCCAACCACCATCACTAAGAGATCTTGTATGAACCATAAAGGAGGAGGAAGATCACCCTTAAAGACCTACCAAAACCATCATAAAAGTTTTCAACAAGTAGGATTTTACCATATATTTTTTTAATCTTTTAATCTTGTATTTATGGTTTAATTTTCTTCTTTTTGGTGGATCCCTGTCTAAGATCTATGGATCCCTTTTATTTGGATTTGTTGGAGCCCAGGGCTGCCCTTGATGGTTAAATATGAGCATCACAAAGTTTTTAATAATTTTTGGGAGTTAAAGAGCAGTTTTGATGGATTAAAATGCTCCTAGTAACCTTTGGAGAAATTTAAGCGTTTAAAATTTCTTAAAACTAATTTTTGATTCTTTATGGAGGATTTAAGAGTTTATGAGAAAGGTTTTAAAATGCTTAAAGGGATGGATAAATTTTGGAGTAGATCTACACTTGTTTTCCTTGAAAAATGCTTTCTTTAAGATCTTTGTGTTCAAAGTTAGAAACTTGTTTATTTCTCTTCTTAAAATCTTTGATCATGAAGTTGTCTTTGATAAAAGTATAGATCTGAACTCATACGTTAAAATTTTTAAAATACTAAGAGATTTTATGTAATAAGATCTATAAACCTATCTTGGGCTTGAACTAAAAAACTATTAAGAGTAATGGTGAAATTTTGGACCAAAAATTGAACAAATTACTTAAGACCTTCTATGACCATAACCAAAGATTTGGACTGAGGAAAATTTATGGTGAACCTAAGGACAAGTGATGTACCAAAAACCAAAATCCATAACACCAAGACTAACAGAGGACAAATTGAGAAAAAGAAACCTTGCTTTTGTGACCTTGAGCATTCGGTCACTTTGCATATAATTAGGAAAAATTAGGTTTAAAATTTTGACTAAGGTATAAAGAGGAGTTTAATCAAGTATAAAGAATGAATTATAAATTTGGAAGAGACTTGGAATGATGGAGTGATCATTCAACCATATTGGTTAAAATAGGTGAAAACATGTTAAACTTTATTAGAACTTAAAAATGAACCTAAACATGCTTAAGGTGATGATTATAAATTAATCATGGAGCGTAGAGAGGATGATGGACAATTCGTCCATACTCCCAGACAAGTAAGAAAGGTTAAAAATATTTCTAAGGTTAGGTTAATTAAGAGCTTAAGTCCTAACTAGTGTAAATTACCTTCTGACAGAAGAAAAATTGAACCATAACATCTTAGGGCTAAGGGATGTAGGTTTGGCAACTTGGGTAATAAATGGGAAAAGTAGGTTGATTTGGATGTTTAGGGAGATTTAAAAGAAGTATGAGTGAGTGGGCATAATTTAGGA
The DNA here is from genome assembly GCA_037954105.1 of Canavalia gladiata. Lineage (NCBI taxonomy): Eukaryota > Viridiplantae > Streptophyta > Magnoliopsida > Fabales > Fabaceae > Canavalia > Canavalia gladiata. The sequence goes on along the minus strand of CM075658.1, from coordinate 20,248,127 downwards.
AGACACTTTGACATACACTTGTAAGAATATTAGTAAAGTAGTTCATTAGGTAAAGGACTAAAGGTTCACTCTTAATAAGATTTAACTTTAACATATTGGCCACAAGAGTATAAAAATATGAATAAAAATCTCTTTGAAGCTCACAAAGACATTCAACCAAAGAAAAAAGAATTAGGCATGACAAAATTTTAATGGGAAAAACTCACGTGTTTATCTCTCCTAGGAATAAATTTTAAGAAACAAAAGTGACTATAAGGTTTAGATGGATATAAATTTTGATGAATTAGAAAAAGGTCATTCGGCCAAAGAAGAATAAAGTTTGTTAAATAACATTCAGGCCTACTTAAAAAGCATAATGGTTATTAAGCCACCATGAAGTTAAACATGAGAAGAATATCAATAAAATTTTTGAGAAAAGAAAAGGCTGAGCGAAAACTTAGAAGGTGGGTGGACTAAGTTTCCATGAGAGGTTTCTCATAAAACACAAAGAATGGGGACAACTTAGTAATTGTAGAAGAAATGTTAATTGTCCATAAATTTTCATAATGAACTTTTGAAATTACAAATAATCTCTAGAAGGAAACTAAGTAAGATTAGGAACCAAAAACAGAAAAATTAGGCACAAATAACGAAAATGCCCTTGTACCTGAGAAACCTAGATAATGTGCAAGGAAAATATAAAACAAGAGTTAAAAGATATCTTAGAGGGTTATAGAACATCAATGATGATTAAGAGTAATGAGAAAAACTTAGAAAACAAAGAAAGAACAAAAACACCCTTAGAAAACTCTGAAAACATCTCAAATGCCCCTAGAAAGCTCTATTTTCTGTACAGAGCTAATGAATTCACAGAAAAATATCAAATGACCTGAGATCAACTTGGGAATGAATAAAAAAATGTTAAAATGGTCAGGAGAACAATTTAGGAGTTTTTCAGGTAATGTTAAGAAAAATTATGAAATTGCCCCTAAAAGATCAAGAAGGTGTGAGAAAGAAACAAAGAGTGGGCCCATACGATGTGCACGAAATTTTCATGTGGAAACCATGGTGATGAGTCATCATGTGAAGTCCATCCAAAGTAAACTCAAAGGAAAAATATAATTAATGTTAAGATTTTTTTAACTATGAAGAAGACTAATTAATCTTGATTAATTAAAATTAACTATATTTAGAGCAAGATAAATATGATTAGTGATAAACTCAGTTTCATTAACACAAATAAAATTATAAAAGGATAATACCTTATATTTTGAATTATTTTAAAATATCTATTCAAAATTACCAAAATACTCTTAAGTGAAAAATTAATCCAATTTTACCCTTGCTTAGCCGAATTCACTAAGATACATGGGAGACCCTATTTGGTTCATATTTTACTCCCTAAACACTTAAAAAAATTCTCCAAACTCTTTCCAAGTTGAACTGAATCCAAAAATCTTACTTTTTCACCTTAAGTTTAAGTTTTCATCCTTTAGATTTAAGTTAAAATCAAACTCTAAACACTAAGTCCCACCACCTTCACAAAAAAGCTCTTTCTAAACTATCAAGGGGGGATCAAGTTCAACTACCACAGCCCCACCATAACCCCACACCAAGTCTCCATCAAGTAGGATTTTCTACTTTATCTTTTAAGCTTTAAATATTACATTTTATGGTTTGCTTTCTTTCTTTTGTGGATCGTCTCTCTAAAATTCATAGATCTCCTTTTGTTTGGACTCATGAGGGCTCAAGAACTCCTTTGAATGGTTCAAAATGAGCATCACCATTTTTTAGTTGTTTTTGAAAAAGAAAATTAAGTTTGGTTTGTTTAAAGTGTTTCTAAGCAATTTAGAAGAAATTTAATCGGTGAAAATTCCTTTAAAAAATATTTTAATGCCTTGGGCAGTTTTGAGAAGTCATGGGTAAATTTTTTAAGTGGTAATATTAGGAGATGGATAGATTTTGGAGGAGATCTTGTAGATCTACACTTTGTTGTTTTGAAAAATGCTATCTTGCATGTTTTTGTGTTTAAATCTTGAAAGTTTCTGATTTTCTTACTATGGTGAAATTGCATAATATTATGACCAGATCTTAACCTATGGACTTAAATATTAAAAAGTGAAAGAAAAATTAATTTATAAGTTTCAAAAGCTTTCTTTGGGTATAGATTTAAAAATTATAAAGTAAAAGTTAAAATTTTGGAACTATAAATGGCACAAGCCTCACAAGACACTTAAGACTCACTTTGACCATAACCCAAGCTATAGAGTCTGGACAAGTCTTGTGTGGATCAACTGCTTAAGGTGCTACAAGTGCACAACATCAAGGAACAAAGATTGTATGAGATGGAAATTGGAAAAGGTGACCTTGGAGAGTCAAAAAGAGGCATTCAACCATAATTGTGAAGTTATGGATAATTTTTTTTAAAATTTTTAAAAGTGATACAAATCATATAACCATGTTTTAAATGATGTGAAACAACTTTTGGAAGAAGAGAATTTGAACAAAAATGACCTGAAAACAACTAAGTGTGCATTCAGCCACCTTCATGTAATTCAAGAAAAAATGAACTTAAAATTGGTTAAGGATAAACTAAGAAATTTCATTAGGTAAATGGATTATTTAAAGATGTAAGTAAGGTCTAAATGTAAAAGTGACTAGGTCCATAATACCAAAATAGATAAAATGAAGTAAAATCCATAACTAATACTTAAGATTAATTTCAAATATGCATAAGTTGGTAATTGAAAATGAACCATGGAGTTTTGTGGAAGAGAGGAGTCATTCGGCCATGACCCTTAGAAATAGAGGAGAAGCCCTAAAAATTAACTAAATTTGGTAAAACTTGTAGCCTAAACTTCAACTAAAAGGATTTGTCAACCTAGGTTAACTAAAGATGAAATTTGATACCCTAAACTTTAGAAGTGGCATTAATTAATCAATGAGGAATTCTAATTCTTAACAAGGTTCAATTAAGGATCCTTAGCATATAAGTATAAGGGATTAAAAGTGTAAGGAAGTTTTAAAATAGTTAAGGGATCCATTTGATCACGTTAGGATAAATTGATCAAGAAGGAGATCTAATTCTTAACTAGTATTAATTAAACATCCTTGGCATATAAGTAGAAGGGATTAGAGTTAAGAGTAAGTTTTAAAAAGGTTAAGGAGCTTATTTGGATGTAATAAATAAGTTAGTGAAAGAAAGTTAAGAATTCACTATAATTCAAGACTAAACCTAGGCATGCATAAATTAAGTGATTATGAATGAACCATGAGGTTGGAAAACTACACTAAACCATTCAACCATGACTATCAAGAATGAAGAAGTCTTAAAAATTTCTATGTTATGTACTAATAAATGAATTAGACTTCAATTGGTAAAAATCAACCCATAAGACAATGAAAAATAAACTAGAAGGCCTTAGGAACCAAGGATGCATATTTAGCCACTTAAAGTTAAATAGGAAGAAGTGAGTTTGGAAACTTGGATCAGGTACATTAAGAAGATTTGTCATGTAAAAGTAAAGAATTAAAAGTCTAAATGAAGCTTGGAAATGACAAGTGCATCATTCGACCATGCTTAACTAAATTGACATAAATAAGTTAAGAACTTGTAAACACTTAATTTATAAACTTAGTATGAATAGGATACACATAAGACTTACAAATTAAAGAGTAAAAAGAATAAAAACTTAAAAGATGTCATTCGGCCACCTAAACAAAAACTTCTAAGTTTGTTTTTTAAAATCATGTGAAACTAATGGAACTTTGAAAAAAGGAAAGGTTGAAGTGTAATGTACAAGGTTGAGAGAATTAAGTCCATTGATTGATTCATCATAAAAAGTTAAAGAGTTAAATAAGTTGGACATGTACTAGGTGCATGTAATTATGTTACCCAAATGTGATTTATAAATCAACTTGTGATGTTTTATGAATGCATATTGTTTAATGTGAGTTGAATATTGAATGATCATAAGTATTAAAAAGATGATTATATGTATGATGAGTTTATATGATTGATAATCTGATACAATTTGAGATCTGAATGTGCATAGCATATTGGTTGAATATTGTTTGAGCATGCATAATTATCTGGAAACTTTTAAAATGAACCTAAATGGTTTAAAGAATCATTAAAGCAAACTTATGTGAAAAGTTAGCCTACTCTTAATGTATCTTGTGCACATTTAGGGGATACTCAGAGTCCTGCTGAAGAGGGGATAAAAGGGTTCTTGAAAAATCCTTCTATTGTGAAGACAAAATGATTCTTTACTTATTATGAGATGGTGACAACTATTTAGGAATGAGCCCGTATCCTTAAGAATAGAAGGTAGCGTATTAGAGCCAACGAGAAGATATTGTTTGATTGTTTATAATGCATAACTATGTCTAGACAAATCCTCAAAGTTGTGGAATAAAAAATGAAAGAGACAATTGTTAAGACATATAATAAAATATGAGTAAAATAATATTTGTATCATGATCCCAGATTTATAAAGTTTAAAACAAATATATGCTACATATTAATGTTTGTTTGTGTAAAAGTAACCCACTTTAGTATATGTTTTTGAAAAATTAAAAGCAACCTTGTATATATATCATATTTTTCTAATAAACTGAAATGGTTGGGATAAAAATGATGACACTAGATGTAGAGTAGAAATCCACTGAGAAACCTAATTCCTCACTCCTTCTCTCCTCACTTTCTTCCCAAACAACAACCATGTCCTTTGCAACGACGATGATTTACATCGACATTAGCAATGAGAATTGGTCAGCAAACCCTAACAGTCTTTTAATCACAGCGTAAGCCAATGTAAGAATTTATTTCTCGTTAGGACATATGTTTATCTTAGAGGTATTGAACCTGAACTTTTCAACAACGAGGTTTGCAATTCCTTTGGAAGCATTTCACCCTAACGGAATCTTCCCACCTTCTCCAGGCTACTGTAGGCAACAGACGACCATTGCTGATGAATCCTTTTCCTTAAAAGGTGAGACTGATCCTTAAACTCTATCTGATTACCATAGTTCATCACATCTATGGTCCTCTCAAGGAAGCTCATCTTACCTAATGTTGTATCCATTTCAAGCCTATTAGGAGATGCCTGATAGGACACTTTTGTCACTGAATCCAAGTATATGGATGGAGCGTTTCCATCATTAGGCTTGGGGAGGTTCGCTAATCCCACATTTTTGTTTCGAGGAAGTAGAAGTTTGGGAAGCAATACCCATAATGTAAATATTTGTAAATAGTTGGATGCAAGCATCCCAGTTTTTAGTATGTAGTAATATGATAAATTATTTATAGTTCATGTATTATAATGTGTAGTAAGTATGTATATAAATTTGGTCTGCAGATTATGTTGTGTAATAAAGAGTATGTAAAGGATTTAGTGATTAAGAATGTTATATGGATGCAAACGAACTGTATAATTATATAACATTTGTGTTATGTGAATAGTTTATGATTAATTGTTTACTATTGATTAGAGACAGATGGAATAAAGTAAATGGTACGAAATGAAAATATTTTGTATGCACACTAGACCGCCTAATAAGTTATTTACAATCATGTACGTTATATCAACAAGGCTCACATTTGATCACAAACATTTCTAAAAAAATTTTACCGTATTTTTTCTAATAAGTATTTTTCAAAGATTTCCACATTATGAGATAACAAACTAATAATGAAATCGAATGAACAACTTAAGCGTAAAATTGGTATTTATTTTTAGGGTGTTATATGCATATTGTCCAAAATTTAAAGACTACGTTTAAGTGAACATTTTTAAAAAGTGAACCTTTGGGTAACTATTAATGCCTTATTTATCATGGTGATGCTTGAGCATATCTTTATATGTGTAAATGTGCTATGTTCTCTTGAGTGATGTAATGAATTGTGTGATCTCTTAGATGACATGATGACTTGTGTATGTTTATATGGTTCCATGATTTGATATTAAATGGATGAATTATGTGCTATATGTACATAGCATTATGAATGAATATCAAGCATGCATCCTATCATGAAGACTTAAAATTGAACTTAATAAGTCAGGAGATCACTAAAGAAGAACATTTTGTGAAAACTTAACACTACTCCTGGTATGCTAAGTTTGGGACTTTTGTATAATCAAAAGGCAATAGGTCATTCTGTGGTAATCAAAAGATATATAACCTTCTATGGTAAAGCCATAAGGCTTCAAATATATCCTTCTATGGAAAAATTGTAGGTCTTCTAAATTTATGATGGTGACGACCATCCGGAATAAGCTCATATCCAATATCAAAATGTGGAGTAGTAAATAAGGGGAATATATTGTTTGACTAAATTGTTAACATTATACCTTAAATGAAATTGTCACTAAGAGGATGAATAAAGAATAAAAATGATTATAATTAACACATATAACAAGATTCAGACAATGTTTATGTTATGATGAGAAAGTAATATAAAGAATGAATGAGATTTATGTCTAAGAGATTTTATATGAAAAAGTGATTCAAAGTATATATGAATTGCATATTATATGATATTAAGTTTCTACTATTATTAAAAGAATTCACTTCAAATAAGTATAATTTTAAAAAATAATAATTGAACTTATACGCTTGTCATCTTTTCTTAACAAATTGAAGTGGTTGGATTAGAAATGACAATACCAACCTAGGGTAGACACCTAGTGAGAAATTATGATTTCTTTCCCCTACCTTCCATTTCTTTCTGAGAGTCTGATCATTTTCTTCGTGGTGGCAATGGTTTATGTGAAACAGGTAACAAGATAAAAGATTAATGCTCATGGAATAGAATGTGGGAAGAGCTGTAAAGGATCTTATTTTGCTTTGTCAAACTCTGTGACTTTTACTTTGAATGACTATAACTTGTGATGAGAATTAAAGCCTTTGTTTTATTTAAAGGACTCACTAGGAGCCTTTAACTTATTATTCTGTGTGTGGTATTACTTATATAATTAATAATATAAATATTGTTGTGAAAATGGATGTATAGTAAAACAAGTAAATGAATACGAGTTTATAAAATAAACATAAGTGACAATATCTTAACATTTATTATTTACTACATTGATTACTATGACGAGATTCGCATTTTTAACAAATTTTTTCTAAAGAAATATCATATTTTTTCATAACAATAATTTTAAATAGATTTTACATCATAAAATAACAAACTAATAGTGAATTCACAATACAACTTAAACGTATGATGGATATCATTATTAAAATATTACAAGAGACATATCTCCATAAGACTGATACAAGCCACACAGATATGTCATATAAGTGCACATCCATAAACTTATATAAGTAGCAAGACATACATTCATAAAGTTTATACAAATTAGATAACCATACATCCCTATAATTCATATATGCCACATTTTAATTTTTTATTTTGAATTATCTCTTAATTTAATTAATTAATATTATTTTTATTAATTTTTCTCACATCATGTTACTTAAGAAGAATTTTTCTTAGAAGATTTAGAAATTATCTTAGATAATTTAACAAATAAAATTTTAATTTATAATATTTTTTACTTAAGGTTTAAACTCTCACTTAGCCAATCACTAATAACTTCACACTTTTTATCAAATTAAGATTAACTTGATATCACCACATTCATACCTTATTCATTTAAGAATTTACGTTAACCAACTTAACCTAACCATCAATATAAATCCATAAAAGTTGTAACTAATCACTTAGCTTTGGTTCACTTATTAAGATTTCTTATAATTAATTTAAGTTTATGTAAATTTTTAGAATTTTACGATCAGAACAGACATTTACTAAAGTAATAAGTATGATCTAGATTAATTTATAATCCTAAATATTATCCATTTAATAAATCTGATGTTCAATCAATTCTCAGAACTTAAATTGAATCTTGATTAATTAAGAGTTAACTGAACTCATATCCTACTGCATCAGCACCAAGAAATTAAGGAAATGAAACAAAATTGAAAGGGAAAAATCAAAAGCCGCGGGGAGACCTAGTCCCTACTGCAGCACCAACAAGAAATACATTCAGACTAGGTGAGGAATGATCTAGTATGGCACAAATATCGTTGATGAAATGACCAAGTTTAGCAATGAAATTATTAACAGTGACCTGATTCGTTTCTTTGATTTTTTTCTTATAATATTCTATTCTTCAATTTAGTTTAGTTAAAGTTAGTAATTATAACTAATTTATTTATTTTAAAATTGAGTTCAAATAATAATAATTATCAACTATTTATAATTAACACACAAATCTTCAAAAACAATATTTTTACTCGTTCTATATTACTTATACAATACAGTGAATTCGTCAAACTTTAAATCAAGGACTAACACTTAAGTTATGGACTTTATGCTTAAAAGTTAAAGTAAAAAATAAATTGTAATAAAACTCCATAATACTTCTACTTATGAATATTAAAAAAATTATTTTTAATTACTAAATTATTAATATTATCATTAATCTTACCAGTAATTTTTTATTGTTAGTTTTTTAAATATTTCTATTTATGAATTTTTATTTATATATCAGTAAAAGTAAATTTTATTTTTAAATAAAAATAAAGTTATTTGTATTTATTATCAAATTTATAGGTTAAAAAAATTAATGAAATGTATACGTAAAAAAAGGTTATATATATAGGAGGGATGAAATCATGTTAAAATTAATTTTAATTTGAATTACTTCTTATAATAATTTTTATAAATAATTAAATTTTGATTAATTTAATTATTAAATTAATAAATTATTTATTTGTTTTGTCCCTGGTTGTTTTAAGTTATGGAAAGAAAGAAAGCATAAAATTGTAAAGTTTTTATTACGAGAGAGAGATAGATGGACTGACTGGGTGGACGTAATGACTGGAAGTGGTCAAAGATTGTAACTTAGAAAGCAGTGCCCGTGGAAAGCTAAATGATTATTATAGCTGACAAAATGCCTGAGACTACATGGAGGATTGTGCGGCCACGTTTTCAGCCACACCTGCGCGTGAGCAATGATTGAGGTCCCCCCCTTGGTTTGCTCAACTCAAAACATTATGGGGTCTTAGGGACCCCTTTCCTTCATTTCCCTCATTTCACCTCTTCAATGCTTCCAACACACTTACATTTAACATGAACTCCTTTGTTCCCATTGACACCACACCCTGCTCTTTGAACTTTGAACTTTGAAGCTTAATTTGTTTGCTTTTGTTTTCTTCTTTCAATTAAATACCATAACTGAGCCCCTTTCTGTGTCAGCTGCACAATGCAATTCACCTCGTTTGTGTCAAAGACATAAAAAGACCGGTTAGTATTAGTAGTTGGTTGGGGTTGGGGGTGTACTTGTGGGGAGTATGGACCAGAACATTATTGGACTTAAAAGCTCTTATTGCAGATGGCACAGTGAGAAATATGTATGTCTTCTACCTTTGCTGTGTGTTATGCACTGTCATCTCCTAAAATCCCCTGCAGTTTAAATAAAAAAGCGCAGAGAATCTTGATACATTATATACACTAGGGACACAATATTCAAGTCAAATATTCAAGTCAAACAGCAATTACTGTAGCCCCAAACTCCTGCTTCTATCCCTGTCAATCTATCTGTCTTATTTTGGTTAGGGCATTCATTAGGACTCTCAACACTCAACATCAACTTCAAAGACTACGTCCTTCGTTTCTTTTATTTTCTTATTTTCATTTTTCAAAAAATTAAGATTTTTTTTTATTTTTTATTAATGATATTATATTTTCATTAATTATCTAGCATTATTGAAGAAAATTAAAAAAATAATTACTAGGAAATATTTTAATCAAAATATAATAATATGATTCATCAATTAATTTTTTTATTTAGATTACATGTAATTTTATTAGAAATAATTTTTTTAAATTGAATACAATTATTATAAATGGTAAAATTAAGTTAGATCAATTGCCACCAATTAATCTATATGCTTATTAACACTTTTTTTTAAAAAAAATTATATTTAAAAAATAAAATAAAATGAAAAGAAGGAACCATATTTTATGCTTGAAATAATGATCCAACAGAGAGTAATTAATATGAGTTAGGAAAAATAGGTTTACTTGGACCAATTTTATCTTTGAATTTTTATTTTTTTTACTTTTCAGTTTAAGAATAACTTTATGTATATAAATAAGAAAAAAATTAATTTATATTGATGTAAGTTATACTAAATATTATCTTATCAATAATTTTGTATAAAATATTTTTATTAAGTCTAGCGATTGAAATAAAGTTATATATTTTTAATTATTTTTCATTAAATCTTATTCAAATTGAATAACTGTAAAAAATATAACTAAAATTTTTATTTTTATATATTTTAAAAATATATTACATTGATTTTATTGTACACGAATGAAATGTTTAAAATTTTATAAATATAAATATATTTTATGATGATTTAATCTAACAATTAATTTTACGATAAAATCATCCAATATAAAATTATTACATAGTGTAATATTTTGTATAATTCATATCGTTTACAAGTTAATCTTTTTCTCATAAATGATTATACTTTTCAAATAAAATATTTTTTTGTCAAGTAACATTTATTTAAAATTAGAAAATAATGAATTTTATTGTCTATTTAAGTAATCAAACTCGTCGTTATAAATGTCAATAAATTTTATTTAAGAATAAAAAATATGTATAAAAATGTATTAAATTAAATATATATTAATAGTATTCTGTGTTACTTAAATATGGATTTTGAACAAGGTTGGTTTTAAGTTCAACACTTTCCTTTTATCTCTCGTGTGGAATATGGAGGTTCTTCTGCTAGTTACTTGTAGAACTACACGGTGCTTAACAAAACCGTACACAGTATTTTCATGGCATGCGCGTTTGTCCTTTCCGTGCAAATGGAATATAAATGTCACGGACAGCAATTTATGTGAAGTGCATTCTTTTTCTGGTAACCTGATCTTAAGTTACGCACACGTGGTTTCACCCTTAACTCGTTCTGCTCTTTCCGTATGCCTTTTTCTGAATAAATATTCCCACAGATTTTATGTTCCCTATTTAAAAAGAAAAATATATCAGAAAGTCGTTTTTTTAAAATATATTTCTTTGTATACATTTTATAGTTCATTTAATTTTAAAAATAAAATATTTACTTCGTAAATTAATATTTTTAAAATTAAGATTTGATCAACTCTTTAATGTTACATTTGAAAAATTAAAAAAACTTACAAACCAGCAAGAAATGAATAGTAATTTTTTGTTAAAAATTATATTAGGATATATTATACAAAAGAAATGATTAATAACATATTTTTAATTTATTGTAAATCGCAGGGATGGGAGTGTATTTTAAAATAAAAAGTAAGGAAGTGTGGACAGAAGAAAAAACATAAATAATGATATTTTTTTATTTGATTAAAAAATGAAAGGAAAAAATAATTTTAAAAAATCAAAATTTTCCATTCTTTTATTTTAATTTTAATTTTTTCACTTTTTCTTACTTTATCAGATAAGAGGTATGCCTCTCTTAAAAAGGAGAAGTATAATTCAGATTTAAAGCTTCTCAACTTATTTTTTTAGTTTTGATTTGTTGCCTTAATTTTTTTTTATTTTAAATTAGTTTCATAACTTTGTGCAAAATTATAACGTTAAATCTTTTGTTAGTTAACATCATGAACTTTTGCTGATATGAAACTTAATTATTTTAGATAACACATTTTTTTTGGAAAAATAAAATGTACAATAAATTAAAAAAATGTGTTAAAATGAATTAAAAATAATTATTCTATAATTATATCTATAAAAACTGTGTTTATGAGATATTTATATCTGTAATCTTTGAAAATGAGAATATAAGGATATCTCGTCATTTTTTATTATATATATCTTTATAAATTGAAAATTTTTACTCATAAAATTAATAATCTCATTCATAATATTTTTTATTTTTTTTCTATAAATATTGTATATTTTTTATTTATATTTAATTTTTTCTATATATCTTTTAGTCACTTGTATTATTTTTTTACGTCTATTTTAATTTTTACACTATTTTTTAAAAACTATCATATGAACATCTTATATATTTAAATTTTTATTTAATAAAAATTAAATTGATATAAAATATTATTACAGTTCCTAATTAATTTTTAAAATATTTTAATTAAATTTTTTATTTTTCATCTAAAATAATTAATCAGAAAAATAAAATGTTTGACCGTACAAATGTTTGTAATTAATTCGATTAGAAAAAATAAAGTTATGTGATTGAATTAACATAAAAAGCATTAAAAAATATAAAGTGTGGTTTAGCAAAATAAACCGACTTATTTAATGCTGCGTAAATTAAGTGATTAAAAATATAAAAAATAGCATCAAAATAAAAAATTATATTAAAAAAACTTATATAAATCTTACTAATAAGTGCATTTAAGATAACGGATAAAGAATTTATAAGTATTTTTTATAATCATTATTAATACTTTTCCATAAAAATATTTCTTAAATAGTTCTGAAAGAAAATTTAATATTCATTTTTATAAAATAGTCCCAGCATTTGAGAACATATATTTAAGAGTTTAATTTTATATATAGGTTTAATTTTTAAATTAATTATTATAAAAATTAATAGTTGTTAATTATGTAATAATTAATAAATAAATAATAATATAAAAATATTTATATTATATTTATTTATATTTAATGTCTCTTAATTTAAATAATTGGTGTATATGATTGAAAGATCGATATTAAAATAACTTATTATTTTAAAAGATGATGCTGATAATATAAAAATTTTAAAAATTAGAAATTAAATATTTAATTAAATCAAAAATATATTTATTAAATTTTATTAACAAATTTTTACAGTATAAATATTATTTAATCATAAAATATTTTATAATTAAAAATTAAATTTTTATAATTTTGAAAAATAATATTTTAAGGATTATTTTTATTTAATTAATCATTTTAAAATATAATATTAATAATATATTAAAATTAAATTAAATTTATTTTTTATAATAAAAGGAATTATTTTTGGCTTTTACGTCAGGTTTTAAAAACTAATGGTAATAAAATGGTAAAAATAAGATAAGTTTTCTTTTAAACTACACAACATCATTCAGATTTAAATTTGAGATAATTTAATTTAATGTGGTTAATGATAGTATTGAGTTTAACTTTAAGTATTGGATATATAAATATATTTTATTTTTATTTTTTATTAAATTTAAACCTAGATGAATGAGTAATTTGGTTTTTATAATTAAAAAAAAATCAAGTTATTTTTAACTTATAGTAAATGTATAAAAAAATATATCATAACTTCATAATTTTAATAGTTCTATTTTTTTTAAAATAAGAGTAAAGTATTATAATTTGATAAAATATATTTTATAAATTTTATGTATCTTATTTTAGAGTACTTATGATATTTTATTGATATATATTATTAATTTATAAAAAATATAGATATGTATTGAATATTTTTTTAAAAAAATTATAATAATTTTATTCAGTTTAAATAAAATTATTTTTTACAGAATATTTGTAACCTTGTAATATGTTAATACCTTAAATATCACTAGTGGAAAATAAGTTTTTTACATCGGTTATTATAGACTTTTTACATCGGTTATTTGAGCGGTATTGAAGCGGGCGATATAGAAACTTAGACTTTCTACATCGGTTGTAGAACCGATGTAGAAAGTATACTTTCTACATCGGTTAAAACTTCAACCGATGTAAAAAGTCAGACTTTCTACATCGGTTGTAGTCACAACCGATGTAGAAAGTCTGACTTTCTACATCGGTTATGGTCACAACCGATGTAGAAAGTAACTTTTTACATCGGTTAAGGTCACAACCGAGGTAGAAAGTATATATTTTTTTTTAAATCTTTTTTTTTGTTTAAGGAAATTGCCATTTTATTTATTCACAATACCTGTGTATATAAACAGAATACCAGGCAGACAATACAGAAATTACAGAGTATATAATTAAAATAAATACATCAATGTTTATTATAAAATATAATAAAAACAAACTAAAAATCTAAAAATCCCATGAATTCAACCCAAATTGGCAACCTCAATCAGAAATTCCCCCCAACGTCTCCTGATATCATCAATTTCTTCATCTAACAAAGGTTGAGGATTGTCAAATATCTACAAGATGTTTTTGATTAAAATTAGTGAACATGTCATGTTATGCATTAAAATTAAATAATTAATTAAAGACAATTGTAATTACCTGGTGCCAAGAGTTAACAATAGAAGCCGAGACAATGAGAAACATATGTCTCATCACATAATATCCACACTCGGTTCCTCCTGGTTGTCTTGGACACTTCAAAAAAATAATAAGAGTATGAAATATAATTAGAGATGTTGATAAAAGAATATAAAATAATTTAATAACTTTTAATAAAGTACTTACCTTTGGAATTATTCATACAGGCTTTTTAATATGTGATGGATACGTCCTTTTTGACCGAAGTCGAGCATTCATTGCTCTACAGTAAAATAAAAAGCAAATGAATACCTTTGACAATAACAAGTTATATGAATATAAATACCGAAATCATAAAAACTTACAAATCTATAATGTCCTTTATGTCTTTCTTTGGTTTTTGCCAAGCAGAGCATAAAAATACAACTACATTCCGCTTCGGACAAATAATGATTAATTGCCAATGGGCCCTACAAAATATGGATGACAATGAACAAAAATTAGGAATTTAATTGAATTCATGAAATAAAGCAATTAAGTATTGACTTACGATTGAAAATAAGGGGCTAGGTAACAGTCTTTATCAGACTGCAATCTCCTCTGAAGATATTCCTGTATCTCAGCTACCTTGTTCCCAGTTTTCGGAATATAAACTGGGTCCAGGAATCCATAGAGGTGTAAGTTACCTCTTTCAGTGCAGATACGATACAGGTACCTAATATTGCGAATAATTTTCATATGTTAGCTTTTGATAATGAAATACTTCAAGTAAGGTTTAGAAATTTACTTACATCAACCATAATTGTAGAACTGTTATACATAGGAGATCGTTACCCACAACCAACTCCAATATATCCTTCTTAGTAATATAGAAGGGGATAGGTGTGGGCTTCCCTATGATATCTGCTTCCATTGTTATTTGCAAAGTTTGGTCGCCCAAGTTCATGGCGATACCAAATAGACGTGTGAGCAAATCAACCTCATATTTCTTTGCAGGAGGCTTAGGAAGATCTGCTGTAGCATTTAAATCAATCTTCTTCCCACGATCTTTCTTATAAACCTACGATAAATTCACAAAATAGTAAGAAATATATATATATATATATATATATATATATATATATATTAAAAAATGAATAACGTATGCTAAAATTATCTAATACCTGAGGTTGAACTCGCTGCACAAGTCTCCTCGGCCATATAATGAAATGGTTGGGGGCTTGCCCCACGACATGAACCTCCTGAGTAGGGATAGGAACAGGAGCATCTGCATCTTCAACCCGTTCAACCACCACTCTAACATGATCATCATCAATTTGCTGGTGATGGATGGTTGAACCCAAGGTGTAGACTTTCCCAATTGCTACCAGACGATATGGATCATCATATAACTCATAATCGTCTGTACCTGCATCCACATCCTCTTCTCCCTGTAGTTGGTCCTCCGTCGGAGCACAAATTCCCTTTGTGCTCACGCGTCTAGGAGAAGGTGATGGATGGTGACCCTGTGTCTGTGTTTGGGAAAGTCCCAAAGATGCAAGCTCATGCCTAAGCTCTTGCCTAAGCTCCTGCCTAAGCTCCTGTCTGAGCTCTTTTCGAAGTTCTTGCCGCAGTGCTTGCCTCATGTCTTCACGCATGGCGTCCAACTCATCTCTAGACACCAAACCTTCTCTGGATGTCTGTCTAGAAGACAATCCAAAGTACTGTCTAAGGCCAATACCTCGGCCAACTGCACGAACACGCCCTGGATGCTCCGGTTGGCCAATAGCAGTACTTAAGATGTCATCCCGGCCAGTTGGAACAAAGACTCTTTGTGAGCTTTGTTCAACCAAAGAATCCTACAAAACAAAAAATGACCGTTATCAGTAATGTAAATGTTTGAAGATAAATAAAATGGAAATTTACAAAATTTTGTGATTACTTACAATCTTCTCAGCAACAATGCGAGAAGGCTCTGATGTGTACTCTCCAGTTGCCTTTTGGCGTGCCCTCTTCCATTTCTCATGACGTGAAGGTGGAGAGGGTGGAGAGAGAAGTGTAGAGGGGTCTGCTTCAGATGATTGCTGACGTTCTTTCGACTTCTGGTCCATCAGCCTCTCCTGAAGCAACTCATAACCCCCACGAGATAATCTGTGGGGGTAAAAGTTCTTAGCAGAAATCTGTTGAGCCTTCTTTCTTTTCTCCTGTTATAAGAAAGCAAATCAATTAATCATAATATTGCTTATATTAGTCAATTAAAAAAATAAAATATTAGAAAGATACATACAACGAATGCAGGATCCATTCGAGACTCAACAAATCTCTACTAAGTGTCTTGATCAAGGAACTGGTACTCCTCACAAGGAGACACATCCTTGAGTGACCCATATATATATTTGCTGGTGAGATGTGTCTTGAAGCCCCTCCAGCGCTCACCAGCAAATGAAAGCCACTTCCTCTTCAGGAAGTTAGTGTTTGGTACGTCATATGTAAGCTACATAAACTAAGATGTAATTGGTTAGTGAATGATAAATTTATGGAAAAACTTAAAGCTTTAAAGTTAAATACCATGATAGTCTCCCAAATTTGATCCTTGACTCGCATCTCAACATCATCCCAATCCTTCTTCAAAATACTGGCCTTGCTTCGTCCAAGGAGGGCCACATAACTCTTAAACTTTGTCTTGTTTGGCCCTAATGGATTCCCAGTGGCCTGATCAAACTGTATGTGAATCCTTTGCTCACCGCTTCGACTAAGGGTTAACTCCCTTAACCGTGTGGCTCGTCTTCCTTTCTTTTGCCGAGAAGAAGGGTTCTCAAAACCACTTTGTGAAGGAGGAACCTCTGAAGGATCAACCATGTATCTGTTAAAAGCAGAGAAAACAAATATGAAAAAATTATTGAAATTTTTTCAATAATTTTATGTATTGTATGCATCAGCATCTGGAAATATTATGTATGATATGATTTGTACTAAGATCACGTATTGCTCAAGCAGTTGAGACAGTAAGTAAATTTATGGCAAATCCTAGAAGAGAGCACTGGAATGTTGTTAAAAGGATCCTAAGATATATTAAAGGAATGCTGCATTATATTTTGGAGTATCAAAGTTTGTTATCAAAGAACATATTTAGATTTTGCAAGTACTCTTGACAAAAGAAAATCTAAGAGCTATATGTTTACACCTGCAGGAGAAATGGTAAGTTGGTTATCCAAACTACAGACTGTTGTAGCTCTATCTATTTAGAAGTTGCATAAATGGCAATTAACCAAGTATGAAAGTAAGCTATTTGGATTCAACATTTAATGGAAGAACTCAGGCAAAATCAACAGAAGATTACTCTTTATTGTAAGAAATCCAGCCGTTCATTTAAGGAGAAAGCATATAGGAATTCAAATATCACTTTGTAAGAGAAGTAGTAGAGAAAAGGAGTGCAGATATGCAATTAATTCAACAAAGATAACAAACATCTGTTCTGATAAAATCAATCAATGCAAAGAAGTTTATATGATGCATATTCTCCTCTAGCCTATCATAACTATAAACAGCATAGAACTAGCAACATAGAAAAATTCTAAAAGCTCATAAAAGTAACTTTAAATAAGATATTATGAACTGAACAAGTCGTAAAGCTACTTTTGTGGCATGAAAAGTCAAAAAAGAGAAAACACATTTTAACAGGCAAACCAAAGGCTAGACTAAGACTAAGACTAAACAGAAACAGGCAAAAACAGAGACCTAAACAAGCAAAGGCTATAACTATCTACCTCGTATATATTAAGAGACAAAACAAAGGCTAGACTAAGCAAAGGCTATGACTAACAACTAACAACTAATGCAGAAATAGAAACAGGAAACAGAGACCTAAACGACGCTGTAACGACGTACCGGTGTAGACGACGACGACGACGACGACGCAGACGAAGACGACAACAACATAGACAAAGACGACGACGACGACTTTGAGCACGACGGTGGCTTTGAGAACGACGGAAGCTTTGGTAGCTTAGAGGAAATGAGTTAGGGCAGGAATCAGGTGTTTACAGTTATAAGGATGACAACGGTCGTATCAGCTATATAACAGACTTTCTACGTCGGTTGTTTCAGAGAACCGACGTAAAAAGTACTTTCTACATCGGTTACACTACCCAACCGATGTAGAAAGTCTTACTGATGTAGAAAGTCTTACTTTTTACATCGGTTATAAAGCAACCGATGTAGAAAGTTACTTTCTACATCGGTTATTAAGCAACCAATGTAGAAAGTTTAAATTTTTTTACAAAAATGCCACCGGCTGTTTTTTTACATCGGTTATAAGGAAACCGATGTAGAAAGTGTCAAATTTATTTACAAAAATGCCACCGCCTTTTTTCTACATCGATTGGCGAATAACCGATGTAAAATCCTGTTATAAAAAGCTATTTTTGCACTAGTGTATTTAATTTTTTTATCAATTATAATAATATCATCAAATTTAAATAATTATTTTTCTATAAAAACATTTATAATCTTGCAAAATAAACTATACATCGTTCAATGTAAAAATCATATTAAATAAAGGTAGTTGTTAATGAGTTTTGATGGTAAGTTGAAAAAGTTTTTAACAATTATTTTTAGTTATTCCATTTAACCCTACTACAGAAAAAAAAAACATCAAACATTGCATATTCATAATAAACCATAACAATTAAGAATAAGATTGTAAATAAGATATTATATTTTAATTAAATTTTATAATATTTTAAAAAAAAATTATTAATATTTTTTTTATCATATTACCTATCTTATAAACATTTTTTTAGTAGGAACGGAATTTCTTTGATAGATTTAGGGGAATACTTTTTAGAGAGTTAAAAGGGTGAAATGGTATGTTGTTTGATACTTTATCTATTTGAGAAAGGAAAGAAAGTTGTAAACAAATATACTTTCTATTTTTATTTATTTGTTTAAAAGATATTACATAAAATAAAAGAACTTTAGTATTTTATTTCATTTACTTGATAAATTTTATAATTTTTTTAATTTATTTCATTGATACTATATATTTTTATTTATTATTTTCATATATAAAATTAATTAAAATTATATTAAAATTTTATATAAATAGATAAATATAAATTATTTTTATTTCTAAAAAAATAAATATAACCAAATATTATAATATGTTATATGTAGAGAACATAAAGGAAATAATTAAAATAAAACAAAATTATGGTGAATTCCATTTAAACGTTTTTTTTTCTATATGTCCTTCGTGAAAACTACAATACATTTCTTATTTTCTTTTATTAGATAAGTTTACTCTTTATCTCTATCAATTTTATATTACAAATCACTACAAAAGTATTTTTCTTTTTGTTGTTTTTTCTTATTATCTTGTATTAAAGAATTTTAATTTTAATTTTTTTTTGTTACTTTCTTTCTATCTTAATTTTTTCCTGTCCTTTTCTCTTAAACCTAAGTCGCAAGTGTATAATGGATTGTTGTCTGGCTTTCGTAGCGATTTTGGAGAAAAATCCTAAGTGTAATAAATGATGCTGCAAAAGGAAGAAGGCCAACACTACACTGCAGGAGGCACTCCACACTAATGTTATGTAATATAAATGATGAAGATTCAAAAAGTACATTATTAACTGTTGGTGCGCAATAAATAATGCTAGTTTTTCGCATACGTCTTATCATCCACACGTGCATTCTCGGCATGTTACCCACACACACAGTCACACCCATCGTAGGCACGTGGTGGGGTTGGCTATGTTGCCCACCCGCACGAGTGGCTTGGTTTTGTACAACAAAATAATTTAATTAAGAAAGAGAAAAATATAATAAAAAAATAAATATTAATTTCATATATTTGTCCTCTTCGTTTTCTGAACCACTGCTAAACAGTAAAACACAATATAATGAAAAACCAACAAGGCAATAATTATGGGTACAAAAATGTTGGCCAGAATGTCCTCGGATTTGATTGGTAGAAGGCTAGAAATTTAATTTTTAATATATAAAATACATGTTTTAATAAGAATATATATATATTTAATTTAAAATATTGTTTAAAATTATACCATAAAAATTAAGAAATAAAATCAATATGCTGAGTTCTATATTTTTTTATGTAATTAAATCCCTTACTTTATTTTTATTTAAAGGTAAAATTAAAAATTATTAAAATTATAAAATGATAAATAAATTAAAAGATTGTTAAAGTAATTATTATTTTGAAACGGAGATAATAGATTAATTTATATATATATATATTATTTAACAATTTAAAATCAATTTTATTCTACTTTAAACTAGATAAACATATCATAAAAAATTAATAAGTTTTTTAGGTTTTTACAAAACTTTTCTTTGTTATCAAAATTTTATTTATAAATCGTAACCACAAAGCTTTTATAAATAAATTATTTCAAATTTTCGCTTAACTTATCATATATATTTTGTTAAACTTTAAGTTATATATGTGTAATTTTATACTAAATTTATTTAATTTAAATAAGATGATTTTATTAAAAGATTAAATTTTTTATGTACAATGTTCAATTTTTTTTAAAATTAAGCATGTACTACACAAATCAACCCTTATTAATAGTTTTTCAATATATTTTGATCATGAACATTTAATATACTTAATCCAATTTATGCTTAGTATGAATTTAACAAATCTTATTTTTCAATTTATTTTTGATGTTACGATTTTAATAAAGAATTAGAGTAATTATTATGAAAGGAAAAATTAAAATAAAAGATAAAATTTAATAAATATACTTCTCTCATTTTTTATTATCTGACTTTAAAATTATTTCGTACTATTTAATAAAATTAATATTTTTATTTATTTTAAAATCATTATATAATTTTTTTATTATATTTTCAATCTCTGTTTTTATGAATTGATATTTTTTAAATTGTAAAAATAATATATATATATATATTATGTTAAACTACAAAAATAATAATTTAAAAATATTTTTAAAATAATGACAAATAAAAACTTACATAATAATTTTACAAAATATTAATTATATTTTTCATTCTTATATCGTAATATTAAATAAAATTAATTATCAACTAAAGGGACTGCTGATGTTATTTATGAGACCGATTCAGTCAAATCACAGTATTAAAAAGTAGTTGAAATTTGTTAATGTATTGACTTTTATAAAATTTATTACAACATCTTAAATTTATCTTTATTTAATATTTAATTTTATTATTATATTAATTCTATTTATTAAATCAACTCTAAAATTATATTTTTCACAAACCAAATTATATAAATATAAAATTTCAATAAATAAAAATTAATTTTTATAATATATTCTCTATAAATATTGAATATAAAATTTATCATTTTTTAATAAATTATTTAAAATATATAAAAATATATCTGACATATATAAAAGTATTTAATAATCTCAACATTATTATAACATAACATAATGTTTCATCATAAATTAAAGATCATAAGTAATAAAAGATTTTATAATTTATTTCTGATAATAATTCTAAAGTAATCATCAAACAATATAATTATTTAATTTAAATAAAATAAAATAAAATATTATAATTATTAATTTTTTTAAAATCTTTCATCTTTATAGTGGAAATTTTAAAGAAAAATAAAATGCTGTTTGTCTAATTACAAAAAGCTGCCGGATAGTATTTAGTGTCATTTTTCTTTTACTACTTAATTGATAAACAAATAAAAAATTACAGTATCAATGTAAATGTTTTAAAAACTTCTTCGTAAGAAAGTCTACGACAATTATTATTATTTATCATTATGTTAATAATAAATTAAAAAGGATGATTGATCTTGTAAATGAAATAATTACTTACAATTGTACTATAAAATAAAAATAGTGAAATACACATTTTATTAATAATTTAAAACATAATTATAGGAAAAGAGATGACATAAAACAAGTTAAATATGATGTGTAGAAAAATTATAGATTTATTTTAAAAAATAGAAAAAAATTAAATGTGATGTGTAGAAAAATTATAGGTTTATTTTAAAAAAACAATTTTATTATAATACATTAATTATTTAAAAACAGTTGGAAAAAAATACACCAAAAAATTATACTAATTTACTTTTTACAACCTAAGGATTAGGTCTAGTTCTTGTGATTATAGGGTAGATTATTTTACTATGAAAAGATAGCACACTCAATAAAAAATGTAATTCTTAATATTTTTGAACAAGTTTTTCTAAATTTAAATATTTTAACAAATATAAATTAAGTATTTTTTATTTAGTTATATTGTTTTCTAAACTCAAACTTAAATATAGAAAAATAAATGCAAAAATTACAATATAAATTATGAGTGAATGAGTACATAATAAAAGTTCAGTATAATTATATTTTTTATTTTTTATTTATAAACTTTTTCTATATATAGATGAAGACAAAATACTCGTTGAGAAGAAAATTTTTTTACAACTACACAACCATTTAACACATGATCTAAGTTCAAGAAAAAATTGCTTTAAACAATAAAGTACTTTTCACTTGTATTTTTCATTTTTTCATACTAATCTTTTTTCTGTTTTAATTTAGACCACCTTTTCATTTAATGTCTGATAAATTTTTTTGTCAAATAAAAAGATAAAAATAGATCTGTCTTTCTATGAAACTAGTTGGACCAGCTTATAAAATACCATTCTTCATGCTTAGATACATAAATTATCTAATTTTTTTTATCTATCTAAATATATAATTATATATATATATATATATATATTATCAATAAAATATTAGATAATGTTAAAATATTACAATTTAGTTTAAACAATCTCTCCTTTTTAATGATAAAAAAATTCTTAATTATTTTAAATAAATTTTAAAAAATTTTATAAAATAATTTTTATACATCATACCAAACATATTAAGGGTAAAATATTAATATTTATATCCTTTCACATAAAACAAAAAATATACAAAATATCAAAAAATTGATATCAAAATTAGACAAAAAAAATTACATATAATATATAATGTACATCAAATTTTTATAATTTTAATATTTTATTTTAGAGAATAATCCCTACCATTTCAATTGAGAAAAAAAATTAAATTCCTTCCATCATCACTTATCTATTTTACTTTGATAAAAAAAATTAAAATTCAAATAATTCTGAGGAGGTAAATTTAGTAAAAAAAAATTATTTAAAGGATTTTAAAATAAAAAAAAAGTTTCATACATCTTGGTTATTTGGTAAAATTTTAAAATCAAAGTTAGGAGGTAAAGTTTAGAAATTATATTAAATTATTAATATAATGAAAAATTCAGTTTCATAGTAAATTATTTTAAATGAGAAAAAGTTTTGTAAAAATAATCCTTTAAAAGATTAGAATCAAATTATTATTTTTTAAATTTTATAAAATTATTTGATGCGAATAATAATTCAGTTTCAGATTCTATTTAATTATAAGATAAAATTGGCAAGTTAATTTGTGAAAATTGTATAAAACCAGTACTAAAGCAAAATCATCCCAATCTTTTCAATTTTCATGCTTAGATATTAAGGTTTAAATATAATTTTTTTAATATATAAAGTATTTTAAATCATTTCCAATTTTAATCGCAAAACAACATTCAAAACATAGAGTAAAATTTAGTCTAAACTATTCACAATCCGACTTCAACCGATTTTATTCCAATTGATGTAATAAATTGAACGCATAATTTTTAAAATGTCACCGCACGATTTTTAATATTGTTTTCCAGCAACCATTGTAAAAATTTATTGTAGAAAATATTTTTTATACTAGTGTTTTATTGGTATTAATTTACGTTTCTTCCAATATTAATTATTAAGAGGAAATAAAAAATAAAAATATTTATAAAAATATAAAATATATATAATAAAAATACTCAAATACTTTTAAAATTATTTTATAAAAAAGGTCATAGAAAGTATTTATAATGAATTTATAGTTATTTTAAAAAGACGATATGTTAATATTTGATTATATGTAATTCTACTCTATCAATTTCTTAAAATTGAAGCAGAGCAATTCTGTAGTGTCTCCGAAATGGTATAAAAATATTATGTTATTAAGTTATTATATATGGTATGGGTGCTTATAAATTTATGAAGAATTTAAAAAATAATATATATATATATAAGAAATTTTTTTATCATCATTATTAAATAATAATAAAATAATGTATTTTAAAAAATGATAAACTATAATAAAAGATATCATAATGAGTAAAAATATATATTATGCAAGATCGTTTGAATATTTTCAAGAATCAATTCCAATAATAGATATATACATAAAACATCAACATATTAATAAAAAATATTAAAAGATAATGAAAAAAGAAGAAGAAAGGGAAGCAATTTATCTTGATTTAGTCATCATCATTATTATCTATATTAAATTTTCAAGCATAACTTTAGATTTATATACTAGATCTTGCATATTACAATGCTTTAATTACACACTGAAAATCAATAATTTGAACACTATTCTAAGAACGTGATCACTCACTTTAATCAATGAAACGGCGAAGGATATCTTATCTTCTCTAAACTCATAAATACCTTAATTCAAGAAAGATAGAAAAACTCAAAATTATCACTCTACAGAATGAAGACAACAACTTGAAGTTCACACAAAGAAAGACAAGGCAAAAACTCAAGAACTAGCTTTGCGAGAAGTAATCTAATCAATCTTTCAATATTTTAATGTTCTAAATATACATTTTCATTTTTAGAGCACATATATTTATATAGGTGTAATGATGATTATTAGAAAGATGATCAATTAAGAAAAACTAATTTAGTAATCCATTAAAAAAAATGTGTTTAATCAATTATTTTAAATGGTTAATTCATTAATTGGTCTATTTAATGGAGTAGATTAATTAGTACTTGATTCAAGAAATAATTTAAAAATGATATACTAACAAATTAGTCGATTACAGATTATTTGTAACAGATTAATCTCAAATCAGAGAACAAGTTTAGATTAGTCAATTAAGACAACATTTAATCTCCTAAATTAGTTAAAAGTGATTTTTACAAACTATAAAATACCAATTACTTTGCTACATGTTTCTTGTAATTTAAATGCTTTAATAAAATGAAGATTTGAACTCTTTGAAGCTCTTAATCCATTACTAACTACTTTAATCAATTATAACTAACTTGTTAGTAAACTAAAGAGGGTTGATTTTACGGTTTTGAGATCTAACTCAAGAAAATTTCAAAAGAGTTTATATCCCTCACAAGTTTAGAAAAATAGTAGAAGATCTAGGAGATTCAATAGAAGTTACTTCCCTGAAGAAAGTTCTGTTGTTCTTGCATGTGGTTATTTTTGTAATTTTTTTTATTAAGATCGATATTTTCTCCTTGGATTTAGAGGCCATTCATTCTTGTACTATGCGGAAGAACCATCTTTGGAGGTTTAACAATTGAACTAAAAATATATTTGAAATCAATGCTAAGACAGTGAGAAATTACCCTTTTCTTCTAATCTTGTTTGTATTGAGTAATGGATTAAGAATATTTTTTAATCTAAACACTCACACGTATTGCTTATAATATTGTAGTGTAGAAGAGGAGGAACAATGGACCGCTTATGAATTCATTTGACATCGCTTGTTTGTTCTCTAAGTGTAACGTGTGCTGAAATTTTCATAAGAGGGTTTCACAAGTGGAAAGGTATGGGACATTTGATAACAGATATAAGTTAATTGGATTTAGTTATATCTGTTTCCCATCGATTATTACCGGATAGGTAGGAAAAAGTGACATTGGCCGACAGAAGGGTGAATATACTATAGTGGATTTGTTCTTAATACAAGTCTTGCAAATTTTTAATGGGTTAATTTGTTATTTGAATTTAGGGTTGATGAAGGAAAATTGGTTGGTAAAAAATATCGAGAGTATGATTGTACGCTCAACGTGAAAAAAAATTATTTCATGAAAAGTTTGAATTTGATAGTGTTGGTAAATGATTAGTAAGCATTAATTATTTATTATTCTATATTATTATATGATTGTTATTCATAATGTTAATTGGATTTTATTTTTTTAATTGTTATATTATTATTATTTGATTATCGTATAATTATTAACTGTTACATGATTATTTTTTAGCTATTGTGTATTGAATTTTTGAATGTTATATTATTTTTTAATCATATATAACTTTCTTTCAAACTTATATATAATACATATATCTAAGTATTCAACATAATATTTCTCAAATTTTCTACTTTGGGAAATCTTGTGTGTGACTTTAGCACACACATGTTTCCAGTACACAGTCTTTTACATGTTATTCTGTTAATAACAGATAGCAAGACTATAATCAAATTGTATCAGTGATCTCCTGAAATTTTATTTTTAAGGAAGTAGTTCTTTCGCGGCATAATATCTACCTTTTTCTACCAATTTGAAATAAAAATTTATGGTGCTGCTAAATACACGTATTGTTAGACATCTTCCATCTTAAACCCTTAGATGAGACCAATTAACGGTGGTAAAATCTTTTTTTTATCTTTTTTGAACAACTTGAGATTGATTAAATGTTATTCATAGATTCATATGTCAATTGATCATGAGGTCAACGACAACACTATAGAAAAAATTATCAAGGACCTGGAAATCTATGACAAATATAATAAATTGGTACATGGTTATCTTCTTAGTTTATACCTAACAATTTCTTTGATTTATTTATATCAAACATGTTAGTAAAGTTCATTTGAAAAATATTAGAAGTAAAGTATGATGTTGATGTTGTTGGAAACAAAAAAATATGTAACTAGAAAGTGGCTACAATTTTAAATGGTGGATGACAAACCAATCATAGAGCACGTTCATGTGTATGAAAACTTGGCTTTTAACATAGTAAATGAAGGAATGGAGATGTGTTAAATTCTCCAAGCTAATGTTCTACTAGAAAAGTTTCCTCCCTTGTGTTGCAATTTTAAAAACCATCTTAAGCACAAAAAGAAAGACGCCAGTTTGAATGAACTCATTAGTTACATGAGAACTGAAAAGAAAAGTCACCTTAAAGATAAGCATCAAGATTCCTCTAAAAAATTTTAAGATTCTAACATAGTTGGGTCTAGTGGTGGTTCCTATAGAAATAGGTTTCAAGCAGGAAAGGAACTTATGCATAACCAATGGGAAGATAAAAATAAAGTAACATGCAACATGTTAAAGTTTAAAAAAAGGCATTATCATGCTTTGTTAATGAAAAAATAAGACATAAATTCTACTAGTGTAACCTTTACAAAGATGTATAAAATATCGAAACCAAACTAATGAATAGTAGTAAAACCTAACTAAAGGTGAAGAAATCATTACTATAGTGGTAGTGGAAGCAAATTTGGTGAACAACATAATTGAATTAATCCTTCACACGGGAGCAACGAGACGCATTTATGGAATTAACGAGTTGTTTTAGGAATTTGAAGAAGGTGACGATGAATACATCTACATGGAAACTCTGCAATTGTTGGAGTATACGATAAAGGAAAAATTATACTTAAGTTAACTTTTAGAAAAACTTTAACTTTAACAAATGTGTTGTATGTTCCCTCCATGTGTAAAAACTTGGTATTTGGAAAATTACTCAATAAGGTAGGTTTAAAGATTATGTTGAAAGCTAATAAATTATTTATTACCAAAATTGGGAAATTTTTGAGAAAAAATTATTTGAAAGATGGTATATTTTTTTAAACACTATTAAGAAAATTAATAATGTTTCTACTTATATTGTGAAGAATATTTATATTTGGAATGCTAGACAAGGATATCTTAATTTATCTTTTATGAAAAGATTTAAATACATGAACTAGTTACCACTAATGAATGAAAATATTAGCTCAAAATATCTCATATGCATGGAAGTTAAGCATGCTAAAGAAAATTTTAAATTAGTGAAATAAAAGACAAACTAAACTCTTAGAATTGGTGCATTTAGACTTGACAGACTTTAAAAGTACAACTAGCAAAGGAGAAAAAATGTATTATTTCACTTTGTGGATGATTACTTTAGGTATATTAAGGTTTATATCCTAAGATTAAAAGATGAAACTAAAATAAATTTTTTTAAAATATAAGACCAAGGTAGAAAATTAGTTAAACCGTAAAATAAAGAGTCCTAGATCATATAATGACGATAAGTACAATATAACTAGTCTTAAGAAATTTTGTGAGAAAAATAGAATTGACATGAGTTCATTGCACCTTATTCACCTCAACAAAATGGTATAGCTGGACCCAAAAAATATATATTAAAAGTTACGATTAATGTAATATTACTTAGGTCTAGTATGCTAGATTACATGTGGGGGAAGCTATCTTGATCACATATTATATTCTAGACAAAGTGTCTTATAAACATATAGATAAAACTTATGTGCTTGGAATATCATATTTTAAAAATATGGGAGTGCTTAACTAAATTTGGAATACCATATTTTAAAAGGATTAATATTGGTTCTAAGACTATTAATCTTATTTTTATTGGTTATTCTCTTTATAGTGATGCAAATAATATATGTGTTTGAATGATAATACTATTATTGAATGCAGAGATGGATTTTTTTAAGAATATCTTTCCTTATAAAAAAAGTACTGTTGTATTTATGCATATTTTTGTTCCTATATTTGTGAATAATTTTGTTCATATGGGTATATTTAAAAATTCTTCTAGTTTTAAAATAATTAAACGTAAAAGAAGTAAAAAACAATGGAATAAAACTAAAATTGATATGTTGTCCAAAGAATTAGTTTTTTCTTACTTGCTAGAAGAAGATCATAAAACTTACGATAAGATAATAAAATTCATAGATTCTTCTTTTGAAAAAAAAAAGTTATTAAAAACAAATTAGACTTCATCATGATCAATCATATTTGAAAAATGGTAGATTTATCCAAAGGTAACAAACCAATAAGCAGTAAGTGATTTTTAAAAGAAAAATAAGACCTAATGGTTCTATTGAAAAATTTAAGATGAAGTTGGTAACTAAAAGTTTTACTTAGAAACATGATATAGATTTCTTTGATACTCATTCACTAGTTACTAAAATATACACTATTTGTGCATTGCTTGCTTTAGTTGTAATAAAAATCTCTTAATATATCAAATGAATGTAAAATTAAAATTTTTAAATAGATATTTAAATAAAAAATTTATGTGAAGCAATAAAAAGATTGTGTTATTTCTAGTAAGAAACATAAAGTTTGCAAATTAAAAAAAAAATCTTTTTATGGATTAAAATTGGCACCAAAACAATGGTATGAAAAAATTCAATAGTATTTTAATTGAACATAAGTTTGTTGTGAACACCTCAAATATATATATATATATGTATATATATAATATTATATGTATGTATATATATATATATATATAATATTATATGTATGTATATATATATATATATATATATTATATGTATGTATGTATGTATAAATGATTGCATTATAATATGTTTATATGTGGATGATATATTAATATTTGGAACTTGTTTGAATGTGATAAATAAAATAAAGTCACTTTTAAGTTCCAAATTTAAAATGAAAGATTTAGGAGAAGCTGATATGAGTTTAGGAATTAAAATAAGAAAGACAAGATGAATTTTCTCTAAATCAATTATAGTATATCAAAAAATTATTAAAAAGGTTCAATTATTTTGATGCAATGTCAACTAAAACTCTTTATGATACATCTATGTGCTTGACAAAGAATATCACTAATGAGAGGGTATCCAAATTTGAGTATTGTTAAAATTATTGGTAGTGTTATGTTTCTAATGAATTATACTAGATTGATATTTCACATTTTGTGAGCAAATTAAGTCATTATGCTCATAATCCCAATGATGAACATTGAATTACTTTGTATTGTTTTCTAAAATACTTAAAGAATACTATAAATTAGAGCTTGAATTTTTTTTTTTGAAATTTCCTTTAATGCTAGAATGATTTGTGATGCTAATTAGGTTTTAAGACAATGATGAGGTAGATATGTTTTCACCTTACGTGAAAGTGTTATTTCTTGAAATTTGCAAAACAAATTTGTATAACATGATCTACTATGAAATATGAATCTATTGTTCTTAAGTTAGTAGATTAATAAGTAGAATGGGTAAGAAGTTTCTTAATAGACATGCTTTTATGGAAAAAGCTTACATTAATAGTATCATTTCATTTCGATTTACAAATAGCAATGGGAGTAACTAACAACAATGCTTATAATGGAAAAAGACATATACGTGTTAGACATAGTGTTGTTAGATAATTTTTTAAGAAAGATGTAACTTTCCTTGAGTATGTGAAAGGTGAAAAAAATTTTGTTGATCCTTTTACTGAAGGATTAAAAGGAAAGTGGTCCCTATATTCATCTAGGAGGATAGGTCTTAAGCCTTGATCATATGAAAAGTATGGTGGATATTCAATTGTTGATTAAACTAAATCATATGATTACTTTATGCATGACATTTCTGTCCATATGGGGTGAGGTAATTATCCTTTGACAAAGATACATAACACTTAGTGATGATGCTTTTGAAACACATTTAATGTATTTATAATACATTTGAAAAAGATACATATCTCTTAGTGGTGATACTTTTGAGATGTACTCAATGCTTGTGAGATGATTTAAACTTTGTGAATAAATATATCAGTAAAATGGTAAATTCATTTTTTATGAAAGATTAGATAATATTTCTAAAATACTCACTTGGTTTTCAATGTAATTTGAGAATGAATTTAATTTAAAATTTATTATAAAATCTCTACTTTAACGTTACAATGCGTGTAGTGAGATTTCAACCTAATTCAACTAAGTTAAGGAGTAATTTACTTTTTTTATAAAGGTTTTTGTCTCATTTCACTATGTATTAATTTAATATGCAGGACATTAACACTTAAGCGCACAAGTAACTTTGTTTGTCTAGAACCTTCGTATACCTTACAAATTAGTAGAAGATTGTTGGTAAATGACTACCAAGTGACAACCATTTATTGCTCTACATTATTATATGATTGTAGTGTTAGCCATAATTTTAATTAGACTTTATTTTCTAGTCATTGTATCATTATTATTTAATAATTGGATGATTAATACTAGTCACTGTAAAATTATTAACCATCACATAATTAATTTCTAGTCATTGTGTATTAAATTTATGAATATTGTGTTATTTTTTGAAGAGATGCAACTTTGTCTCGATATTATGTATAACACATATCTTTAAGCATTTGACACATCTCTAAGCTCTTTTACTTCATTTATGTTTTCCTCCTAATTCTGGACAATTTTGTGTGAAAGTGCTCCATACATAGGTTTTGAGTGCATATTCCATTGTATGTCCATTAGTGGAAAATGAGCTTTTTTACATCGGTTATTCAGGCGGTGTTGAAGTGGACGATATATAAAATAAGACTTTTTGCATTGGTTCTGGAACCGATGTAAAAAGTATACTTTCTACATCGGTTGGAAAAAGTCATACTTTTTACATCAGTTCTGCCCACAACCGATGTAAAAAGTGTACTTTCTACATCAGTTATGGTCGTAACCAATGTAGAAAGTCCTTTTTTTTTAATGTTCATTTTGTTTAGGCATACAACCGTATTATTTATTCACATACCTACATATAGACACAGAATCCAAGCAGACAATAGAGAATCACCAGACAGACCATACAGAATTCACATAATCTATATATTTAAACTAAATACATCATTATTTATTATCAAACTTTAATTTACAAATGAAATAACTTAAAATTACATCAAACAAGTATTGAAAGTTGAAAAGAAATGTAGTAATCAGTCATGTACCTGTTGAAAGCAAAGACAAAAGATGTTAAAAACTCTACTAAACATAAAAAACATAATAAACATTTTAAAATAAGTTAAAAATAAACATACAATGATGAAATAATTAACCGATGTGACTAACTTGTATCATGTAGTAACATTTTCCCATATTCCTTCATGATGATCATTTCGAATAGCATGTACATCATCTATTTCATTTTCTTCATTGATACTAGATATCCTTGATGATAAGGGAGTTTGAGAAATATCAATATTTGAAAGATCATTGGTGTCATCACTAGCGATTGTTGTCTTTCCTTGAAAAACAACAGATCACCTTTTGGAGCAAGGATCTTGAACATAAAACACTTGTTTTGCTTGGTGGGCCATGATAAAAGGGTCATCCTTGTAAGCTACTTTTTCAAGGTCAACCAATGTAAATCCCAATTCATCAACTTGCACACCACTGTTACTATCAACCCATCTGCATCTGAAAACAGGCACCCTAAATTTGGTGTAATCAATCTCCCAAATCTCTTCAATCACTCCAAAGTAGGATATGGAAGCCTTTACAGGATTTTTATCTTTAGAACTTGCAAAATGCATCGACTCTGCCACCACCATAACTCCACTATTTTGCATGGTACTTTTATCATCCTGAGACTTTGTGTAAAATGAAAAATGATTAATATCGTATCCAGTCCAACATATGACATCAAAGTTTGGGCCATTTGCTAACTGTCGCAATCGTAATTCCGACGAGATGACGAACTCACTCTATTTTGAAAAATGATTTTTGATATGTGTGGAGTCGCCACCAAATTTTTATTTAAGGAAAAAGATTTGGAAAAACCTTAACTCGAGGATGAGATTTAGGTTCGGGAGTCGGTTACGAGTGGGGAAGGTGTTAGGCACCCCACTTGCCCGTTCCGAGGAACGGTACCCTTAAAGTGAGTGTATGATTTTTTGAAAATGCTTGATCCCTTAATTAATATGAAAATAAATAACTTGATGGAGGTTAGCCTGACAGGACTTGATCCTGCTCCTACGTATTCCCCGGTGCAATGGGAAACTCAAGGCTTACGGAGTTCTGGTGTGATTGGAAGGCTTGACCTTCGGAAATGTTTAAAAGAATATTTGAAAAATGCTTGAAGGCTTAACCTTCGGAGCTACTTGGAAAGTAATATTTGAAAATGGCTTGATTGTTTTGAAAATATTTTATGGAGAATCCTTAGTCCACATATGCACAGGATCCAAGACAACTACGGCTGCACTGGGATCCATACGAATTCCGAAACCCCGAACAGCAGAAAAAGCTACCAGTTCGTGCTTAGGATTCGTTGCGTGAGACTCAGGACTTCTAAAATGAGGTTTTTGTTGAAACTATTTACAAAAGGATCCTTAGTCCACATATGCACAGGGTCCAAGAATTCCTAGGAAAGCGAACAACAGGAAAAGCTACCAGTTCGTCCCTAGGGTTCATTGCGTGAGACGTATAACCAATGAACTTGCAAAAAGGATTGATCTTGATTGATTTAAAAATGAATTTGATTTTATGTGAAAGAAATTTGGGTTTGTTTTGAGAATTTGATGGAAAGAGTTATATAGAGTGACGGGGAAATTCTTTTGGGATTAGTTTTGTAACTATTAGGAATTTTGGGGCAATTTGGTAATTATTAGAAATTTTGGGGCAATGTGATAATTATTAGAAATTTTGGGATTTATTTAGCAATTATGGAATTTTTATGGATTTATTTAGCAATTTTGGAATTTCTAAGGGGCAATTTGGTAATTAAGGCTTGAAGGATATATCTGGAATTATTGGAAATGGTTAGGGGCAATTTGGTAATTGTACTGGCAAGGGCAATTTGGGAATTGTTGAAAAAGGTTAAGGGTAATTTGGTAATTGTATTGGCAGGGGCAGTTTGGGAATTATTGGAAAAGGTTAGGTGTATTTTGGTAATTTGACATTTTGGGGCAGAATTGGAATTTATGAAAAGTCTGAGGGCTATGTGGCTCGAACACAGTGGGTGAAGTTAGTGAAGGGGAAGGCTTGCCATTAGACTAGTTGTTTAGTTAGTATTCTATTCACCCCATTTAAGTTAAGGCCAAATCATAGTAGGATATGTGGTTTGCATGGATGTAAGCATGCAGCGTTGGAATGAACATGCGTCGTTAGCCTTTGGCTTCTCCTTCCCAATCTCAGCCTCCGAGCATTTGCGTTGCTGCCAGCCATGGATACATTTAGAATTCCCGTGGGGACGAGTGCACCAAGTGCATGGAGGGGTAGATGTGGTTCGCATATTGTGGTGTGGAGAACATCCTTTAATCTTACGTTTGGTACGTGGATTTATCCTCGAAGCTGTGTTTTTTCATGACGCGGAAGTCTCCCATACAGTTGCTGTAACCACTCTTGACTTCCTGCAAAATTGATATGATCTCATGGCCTTGAATCCAGGGATGCTATGTGTAAGCCCGCTTTGAATTCGAGTGGGCCTTTGCATCGTTCATGATCCATGTGCTTCTGTGAGTGTTACCATTAACCACATTCAGGTGTCTCCCCTACGACTGCCCCATGTAGTTTATTCATTAGATCAGATTTGGATTTTCCTAAATATGATATTGTCCTAAGCGACCTCATCATACACTATGCCTTATGAGCAAAAAAGAAACTGCAGTACCATGAAGCTTTGACATATCTATTTGGTTATTTTCGCGTTGACGATGGACACATGCAATACTAAAATTCCATGAGGACTACAAGGCTGCCCTTTGGTTTCAACACCACCCTCCTCCTGCCTACGTACCCAGATCATGCACATTGTAATGAAAGATGATTCCTGACGCTTATGGGTTGACCGAAGCCTTCAGATTTTAGCTCAAGATTCCCTATCAAATCTTGGCCCATACTCATGTACTCCAAATGAACGTTCACGAAACTTAAGGACTAAAACCCCAGGGAGCGTCGAAATACTCCTCCAGAATTATGTCAAACAGTTTTAGGATTAATGCCTTATATTTTATTAGGTGATTGAATCCTAAGATTCCTAGATGAATGGCTCTACACAAGAATTACTTAGCAGGAATAGGATACATTTCACATGATTTTGAATCTGAAATCATTGCAAAACTGATCTATCAGTCATTGAGTATCTTAAATCATGCAAATGCAGGGATCAAGATGAAGCATATGTGAATTACATGGAGTCAGCATCAAATGTTCTCAAGTGTTCACTACATCCTTCTTTGAAAAGTACAAACAAGATAGCTAAATTCAAGGTTTGATTCGGTGAAGATTCATGCATTTCCTTACCTGGTGAAGGTGATAGAGAAAGAAAGAACCTTACTGTAAATTCAACCTTCCCTCTTTAAAGAGTCTTCTTCAGGTAAAGTTTTTGCCGTCGGGATCTCTTCCGCCA
Source organism: Canavalia gladiata (assembly GCA_037954105.1). NCBI lineage: Eukaryota > Viridiplantae > Streptophyta > Magnoliopsida > Fabales > Fabaceae > Canavalia > Canavalia gladiata. Next base: position 20,212,695 of record CM075658.1, on the reverse strand, counting down.
GGGAGCCTCCAAGAATCTCCAAAAATCCCTTTTTTTCTGTGCTCCAAAGTCACTAAATCCCCCCTTCCTCCCCCTTCTGTTCGTCTTTATGTTAATTTCGTTAATCTTTAACTGTTTTCCGTTTTTCTTTTTCTTAATCCGTTTTCTTTTTTGCTTTTATTATTTTGTTTTTGTTTTTATCATTTAAAATCTGTTCCCAATTCATTTTTTTTATGAATACTGATTTTGATATTTTTTTATGTGTATTTTTATTTTTATTTTATTTTTTTTATTTTTAGATTTTTTTATTTTTAGTATTTTTTCAAATTTTAGTTTTTTTCTTTTTTCAGATTTTTAATTTTCTGTTTTTTTTATAATTATTGTATTATTTATTTTATTTTGTTTCTTTATTTTGATTTTTCTTATCTTTTTATGTTCTTTATTTCCCTTTCAATTTCCTATTTTTAATTGGTATTTCTTATTATTTATCATTTTTTAATTTCATTTATTTTTATTTTATTTCAGAATTTATTTTTATTATATATTTCTATTTTTATTTATTATTTCTATTCATTGATTTTAATTTTTCTTTATGTTTTAGGATTTTATTTTTGTGTATTTTTGTTTGTTTCTCACTATATTTTATTTTTAATTTTAAAATCTGTTTTTTCTTTATTTATTTATTTTTAGTTTTTTTACTATTTTCAATTCACTTTTTATCTTTTATATTATTTATTTTTATTATTGTTTTAATCCTATTTTTTAGATTATTTTCATTTTTTTTTCATTTTTATTTTCAATTTTCTTTTCTTGTTTAATTTTGTTTTCTTTTTCCAGAAATTTTTTTACTATTATTCTTTTTATTTTTCTACTTTTCCTTAATTTTTATTATTTTTAGATTTTAATTTTTCTTTAGAACTTCTATTTTTCCTTTTTTGAATTTTTAATTTCTTTTTAGTTTTTTTTCTTTTTATTTTGATTTTGAAAAATTTGTTTTTCATTTATTTATTATTTTTAAAATTTTAGATTTTGGTTTTTATTATATTTTATATATTTGTTTTGATTTTCAAAATTCTTTATTTTGTTTTAAATTCAGATTGTTATTTCAAAATCTAAATTCTCTTCTTTTTTCTTTTGTCTTAAAATTCTATTTTATTTTTAGTTTCTTCTTTTATCTTTAGTATTTTTTCCTTTTGATTTTATACTTTTTCTATTTTCTTTTACTTTTTAACCATTTCTAACTATGGTTTTTAATATTTTCGTTATTATATATTTTTTAACTGTTTTTGTTTGTCTATCTTCCTGCTTTCTGTATATTTTTGTTCATTATTTGTTCGTTTTTCTGCTTTCTACTTATTTATTTTTATTGTCTTAATTTAGCGTTGGCTTTTTGATTAAATTTTTTTAGCCATTAAAGGCCTCAGACATAATTGGGTGTTTACACTAACCATTTCAATGTATCAGAGGCACCATCATCCTTCTTAATTGTTTCATCAAACCAGTTTAAGAACGTTTTGTTATGCTCATTCAACAACCATTTCTCGTTCATTCGAATATTCTCCTCCCTTATCATAGTTTTGTGAGTAGATAAGTAAGGTTGAACCTCATCGGTATTATTCAAAATATACAAATGTGCTTGAAGGACTTCTGCACGACCCATGCTTTTCACAGTTATGCCTCGTGTACCTTTACCTTTGTGTCTTCCCTCATGACAAGACTTAGGAACTCCTATGGGTTCCACCTCTGACAAATACTCTGTACAAAACTTAATGGCCTCTTCTGCAATGTATCTTTCAATCATAGATGCCTTGGGATGGTGTGGATCTTCACATACCCTTTTAATATTTTCATGTATCGTTTTATTGGATACATCCATTTCAGATAAACTGGACCACATAATGTCAAAAAATGATGAAGGAAAATATATCTCCAATTGGCATAAGATAGTAAGAGCTTCATGTTCCAACTCATCCAATTTTAGAGGGTCAATGGCTTTACTACATATTTTATTGAAAAATAAGCATAACCTACTTATTGTATGTTTAACTTTTTTAGGTAAAATGTCACGAATAACCACTGGAAGTAGTTGTTGCATCAACACATGACAATCATGAGACTTTAACCCAACTAACTTTAAATCTTTCATCGAGACAAGTCTTTTAAAATTTGAAGAATACCCTTGTGGCACTTTAACCCCACGTAGGCGCTCACAAAAAGAAATTTTCTCTTTTTTGATAATGTATGACATGCAAGGGGAAAATATGTTCGTTTTCCTATAGACTGTGGAGCTAACTGATGTCGTATACCCATGTGAACCAAATCCAGTCGAGAATTGACTCCATCTTTAGTCTTGCCCTGTATATTGAGAAGTGTTCCAATGATGCTATCACACACATTTTTTTCCACATGCATCACATCAATACAATGTCTAACATCAAGTTTGCACCAATATGGAAGATAAAAAAATATTGATCTTTTCTTCCATATCCTTGTCTCAGTGACCTTTTTTAAAGTCTTTCCAAAAACAGTTTTGATGTTTTTAACCCGATCGTAGACTTGTTGTCCAGTTAAGGCTTTTGGAGAAACATCATTTTCTAGCAACCCATTAAAAGCTTTCCTTAATCTACGATAAGGGTGATTAGTCCTGAAAAATTTCCGACGACCAAGATACACTGTCTTCGTTCCATGATGCAATTGATGGTAACTTGTGCCTTCTTCACATATGGGACATGCTTTGTGTCCCTTAACGCTGTATCCACATAAATTTTCATATGCTGGAAAGTCATTAATAGTGCAAAAAAGCATTGCCCGCATCTTGAAATTTTCATTACCATACGCATCAAATTCCTCCACACTTTCTTCCCATAGATTTTGCAAGTGTTCAATTAAAGGAGCAAGATAAACATCTATGTCATTTCTAGGTTGTTGTGGACGTGAAATCATCATGGAAAACATGATGTATTTACGTTTCATGCACAACTTCGGAGAAAGGTTGTAAATTGTTGAAAGTACAGGCCATGAACTATGTTTACTACTTAAATTACCGTACGGATTCATTCCATCTGTTGCAAGTCCAAGCCTTAGGTTTCTTGGCTCATTCCCAAAATCGGGATATAGTTGATCAACCATCTTCCATTGCAAACCATCAGCTGGATGACGAAGTTTTCCATCAATCAGTCTTTCATCTACATGTCATCTAAGGTTCTTTGCTTCATCTTTATTACAAAACAATCGTTTGAACCTTGGAATTATTGGAAGATACCCCAACACTTTGGCTGGAGGCCGCTTTGTGCTGTAATTGCAAATAGAATCACCATCCTTCAGTTTATAACGTGAAACTTGACACACAAGACATTCATGTAATCCTTCAAACTCATTTCTGTATAGTATGCAATCATTGGGGCAGGCATGTATTTTCTTATACTGCATACTCATCGGACATAACACCTTCTTCGCCTCATAATTACGCTATGGTAATATGTTACCTTCCGGAAGCATCTCTACCAACAGTTCAAGTAATTCAGTGAAACTTTTATCACTCCACCCATTCCTTGCCTTCAGAGTGAATAATCTTAACACTGCTGACAATCGTGTAAAGGTAGTACATCCTGGATACAAAGGTTTCTCTGAATCAGTAGACAAGTTAGCATACATATTTTCCCGCTCAAATGACGCATGCCCTACATCACGAATCATATCCTTTACCCAATCTTCCATATTTATATCAACCTCCACCGTCTGTGACACACTTGGCATGCCTAATAACTCACCATGCCATGTCCATTTTGTATAACTTTTGCAAAATCCATCACAAAGAATATGCTCTCTAATTTGACCAACACCCAAACGTCTCTCATTTAGACAATTGACACACGGACAGCAAAATTGTCCATGACTCTGAGGTAGATTTGTCTGCGCAAAATTCAAAAACTCTTTGACCCCATTCTCGTACTCATCGTTTGTTCGTTTAGCATTTATCCAACTACGATCCATACTATACAAGAATCATCAACACATGATTTAGGATTAACCTTGTCACTCATTGTTGTTAATTTATTATCCTCACTATTGGTAAGACCCTATCCCATTCAAGAAAAAAGTTTTTTATTCATCGATTAACATACTTCTAAAATCTTGAATATCATACTTGGTGAAATTTCGGCAGCATTTCGCATTAGTCTCCAAGTACATAACTTCATTATGGTTTCATTTACCATAATCAAGCATGTACCCAGAGACAATGCAAAATGAACTAAACCAAAATTTCATCAAGTACAATTTATAAGATTTATGAAGAAATTGTTAACCACTGAATAAAAAACTTTAGTCCCAAACTGTCCAACTTGGACAATTCAAGATTTAATATAATGAATGATTTACTTATTTAGTAATATACTCATTATATTCAACCTTGAACGGGAAACTAAGGGTATGCTCATATTTGAACTCAAGAAAACAAACCAACATATTTAAACTCAAAATCAATACTATAACATACATAAACCCTAAGCAAATTTTCACATCTTCAATCACAAAGTAGAGGTGCATAGAACATACCTCACAGTCAACACAAAATGGTTGAGCGGTGGCCAAGTGGTGTCCAAACGGAGGCACAACGGTGGTTGAACGACGACACAACATGGTAGCCAAATAAGAAGCTTAAAAATTATAGAATACAACCAAAATAAATGTATATTTCTACCATAATAATAGAATGAGATGCATAAATAACAATAAAGATGACTTCAAACCTTACGATGCGCCACGATGACTTCGAACGAACGAAATCGTTCCAACGACGACGACCACGAACATAAGCACAGAGTGAAACGACGAACAACAAGGATGTCAACAATGGCTAAGACTTAAACGAAAATAGAGAGAACAAGTCGAAACGAGAAACTGGGGTTTTGGAAAATGAGATTAAACACGAACAACGTCGAAAAATAAGTGACAGGGGAAGACATTCTACATCGGTTGTTTCTCAGAACCGATGTAGAAAGTACTTTCTACATCGGTTATTTTCTAAATCGATGTACCGATGTAGAAAGTTTGAAAAAATACTCACTTTCTACATCGGTTCTTTTCCCAACCGATGTAGAAAGTTTACATTTATTTACAAAAATATTACCGCGTTTTATTTATTTCGGTTTTTGAAGAACCGATGTAAAATCCTGTTATAATATCGTATATTTGCACTAGTGATTCCTAGGTTAACACTAAAAAAAAAATTTTCGACAGATATTTTTTAACAGTTGTATAAATTAATACAAAATATGTTAAATTAATAAAAAATATATTAAATTTTAATGGTTATATCATTTGAACCATCATTAAAATACTTTAACAAATAATTTTTAATAAATATAAATTCATAAAAAAGAACTTGATAAAAATTAAAATTATCACTATTTATCCTTTAAAATTATTATTAAATCATATTTTTTTTATAATATAACCTTACGAAGTAAGAACAAAATCAAATTATGTGATAAATTTGTTGAAATTTTTTTTATAAAAAATATTCTTCTACAATGTATATTTATCTTTTTTTAACAAGTAGAGTTGGATGGAGACGAAGAGATTGCTTTTCTTGAAAAATATTGTTATCCAATTTTCTACTTTCTACCTGGAAATATAGTGACGTTTGAAGTCTATTATACTTTGAAAATTAGATGATGAGACATCTAGGATTGATTGTTTAGAAAAGTAAATGGGATGAGAATAGCTGAATAGGTGATGTAGCGTAGGAATTGACGGGATATGATTAGTGGTTATGTGGGACGTAGTGTTGTGATCTGGAATTCGTAAGTCACAGTAAGAACAAAACTGTCATCCTAGATAGATTGGAGGTGGATGGGAATTGATTGTGGAATTTGAAGATAAATTTGACCAAATAAAAAAGGAAGATTAGATAACGAGTTTGACACGGAGTTTGATTTTGAGAATGGAAAAACAATTTTGACAAAATCGGGTACAAGACATAAGTCATCATTTTTTGAGTTTTGAAATTGAAATAAATGTAACTACTTTATGTCAGGCTATGCTCCAAAATAAAAATTTAAATTTTATAATTGAGATTACATTTGAAAAAATCTGATAAAAGGTTTTACATTTTTAGAATAGGGATGGGTAATATATTGATGAAAAAAAAGTAGCTATCTACATAACATAATCAACTGTCCATCATTGTTTCAATAAAGTATTTTGCTTTTAGTGGTAAATTAATTTTCTACTTAAAATATTTAAAATATGTTAATTAATTTTTTTCAATAAAATCCTAATTTATTAAAGCAGTTCTACCAACTAACTAGTATAATATTTCAATATTATTTTAGAGATAAAAAGTAGTTTATATTATTTTGAAAAATAGCTGATTTGTTAGTATGTTTTGAAATTTATTATAGAAATATTTTAATAAAATTAATTTATTTTATCGTAATAGTTTGATACAATTAATTATTTTTTATATATGCATATTATTAACTTCTTTGAATTATTTTTATAAATTTTTTTATCAAATCATACGTAATAAAAAATGCATTATAATATTACTTAATATATTTCTTTTACAAAATTATTATAATATTTTAAATTTATCTGTATTTAAAAGGAAATTAATTTATCATAGATTTTAATTATATCATTTTAAAATTATTAAAATTACAAAAAATATAAAAAATGATAATTAAATATTTCTAAAATTTTTGTATATAATTTTATAATAAAAATCACTAAACTTATTTTTAAAGGTCACATAAATAAATAGATATTAAATAAATTTAAAATGTGACAGAAGATTTAATAAAAGCCATCAATTGATTGAAAGGGACAGAACCCAATCACTAGAATACACCTTGTCTTATCCACGAGTATTAGTCAAACTAAACCGAGAAAATGGCAATTAGTGACCTTTAGGCTTGAGCCAATCATGGCACTAAGTATTATTTGATGAACTAGAAAATGGAATGTTGATCGTAGAGTGGGAAAGTTCACTAGCTGACTAAGAGGGTGCAAATTAAGTAGACAGCTTGTACATACTATATTTATTGAACTTGCGCGACAAAGTCAACCCATGCTTAGATCCTTCTCCTACAAAATGTGAAGAAAAAATATGTGCAAAAGGGAACACGTACAGAACAAAATATATGTGCAAAAGCTTGGAAGGTGTGGGGAGATTAATGAAACCCAATTGTGTTATAATTAAGAAAATCCTTATCATAAGTAGTCAAAAGTTAGTTTAAGCCGGTGTTTTTAAGTAGTCACAATGAAGAGACTGTTGAGATCACCAGTCATATGATGAAAGGCCTCCAATTCGAATCGCCATACAGTTTTTTGGAGGTAATTTCTTTTAGAAAAAATATTGTTATATGTTTAAAAATAGATAAAATGAGATAAAAATATATATATTAAAATCTATACGATGTAATATACAGTGTAATATAAAAATATATACAAAAAATAAAATATTATTAAAATATATAATAATTATAATTTTTTTAAGTTATATGAATAATTAGGTTAAGATTAAAATAATTTAAATTTGTAATAGTTTAGTATGATAATAGAAATAAATGATTAATTTTTTAGGTATCAAATGATGGATTCAAGTGATATTTACATTAATAAAATTAATTAGATATTTTAATATGAAGCTTTAAATGATTAATATGTTGGATTGTGAAAGGTATTTTTATAATAAAATATGAAAAAATAAAAAAAATATTCTATATTTTTGTTTCTAAAAATATTTATATAAAGATAATATATAAATTTAAAGTAGTTTGATGTTATACAAAATTATAAATTCTTTTATGATATATAATTATTCAAATTTTAAATATTCTTAAAGGATTAAAAGTAAAAGATACATAATTTTTATATTTACAAAAAAAAATTATTTTATTTTATTTAAATTATTTGATATAAAATTTAGATTAATAATCATTTTGATTAATTTAAAGTTTCGCATTTTTTTATGTTGTTAGAAATTTGTTTATTTAAAAACTTTTTTGTTTGTTGCGATCTTCTCTCACTATAAAATCTATCCTGTAATAAATTTTTTCATTTATATTTATCATAATAATCTATTCATCAAATCTACAAATAATTGACATCACATTATCAACTTATTTTTTTTAATATTTTTCATCTTTAAGATAAAATTTTAAATTTTAACATTAATTATTGGGTAAAAAAAATATCCATTAAAAAAACGAAAGAATATAAAAGATTCTTTATATTATTTAATCCCAAAAATATTCATAAAAAAATAAATAAATAAAAAATTTATAAATTTAACATGATGCAACAATATTTGCTTACAACCAGACTCATCCTAAAATTAATTTTATTATTATTTAAAATTTTTGTACAACAGAAATTTAAAATATTTTTTTATAATTTTTGGACAAACAAAATTACAATTCCTTTTATAATATATAATTACACAAATTTTAACTATATCTAAAAATTATATTATTATAATATTAAATATATAAAATTTTTATATTTATAAAATTTTTATTTTTTTCTTCTATATAATTTAAATAAATAATTATTTTAACCTAATATAGTGGTGGCTAGAAAACTTTGATAAAGGCGTTTCACATATTGCAAATGCAATTTTTTTTTAAGAAGATAACGGGATCATCCTGAATTCTAATGGAGGTAGTACATTGTCGGAAATAAAGTATCAAGTCATTAAGGATGCATATGACTAAACCAGTATTATTAAAAGGTGACGACTGAGTACCAGTTGATCAGTTATGGATTTCATGTACTTCCATTATATTAACTAACACGATTGATTCAAAAAAAAAAAAAAAAACTAACACAAGAGTAGGTTCCTTTGGAGACGGAATTAAAATAATACTCCTCCAATGACATGACACTCAAGTGAGAATGATTTAAAAAGTTCAGTTGTTGAGCATGTCAAGATGTCTACGAAAGACATAATTAATTGGTAAGAATAATTAATATTATTGTACATTTTAAGCAGGTAAAATGAGATGGAAAGAAGAAAGATAAAAAATATAATATGATAAAAATATTAAAAAATATAATAATTAAAACTGATTTAGAAAAAAAAAAAAAAAACAGTTGAAAGAGTAAGCCAAATGTCTTGAGTAGTGTCTACAAAAGATAAGTAGATTTCATCATCATAAGAGCCAAGGAGGGAAATAAATAAACACTTGTCCTGGTGTATCCAAAAGGACTATGGAGTATTAGGAAGGAAAGTGATTATGACTTATACCCATAATAATATACATATGTTCTATTAAAGTATAGGTTGTTAGATTTATTTTTTATTTTGTTTTTTAAAAAAGTATTAATTATTAAATAAAATATATAAATGAATAAATAATATTATTTATATGTAAAAATATCATTATTAGTAGTAGAAATAGTATTATCACCATTAGTAATGTGGCATGAGTAGTGACTTAACCATCAAGATAACGTGTCATGCACAAGAAGAAATTAAATATGTGTGTAACATGATGGATAATTGGTAAATTGGAGCTTGATGCGAAGTCGGATATATGGAGTTATTAAACTCAACAAGATCATTGGCTCAGCATCAGTGGAAAGATTTGGAGATTGGAGAACAGCAACAAATTAAAGGTTATAAAAAGCTCATAAGGATCGTATAACCATTCATTGTTCTAATTTACAATATTGAAAGTCTATTTTCTAGTTAGAGTAAGAATAAAATAAAATAATTTTTTTATATTTAATTTTTAATATTTGTTGAGTTAGCAAATCATGATAACTCATTTTGTTAACTTATTATATTTTATTCTGATATTTAAATTTTTTATCTTGAAGAAAGTTTTGCATCATAAATTGTTAGAATTGAATTTTTTTTTCTCTTTTTGTTCTTACCTTTATCATGCATACACTTTATATTTTATAAAAATATTTTAATTATTTATAAAATATAATTTTAATCAAGTCTAAAAATAATTATATGAATATTATTTTAAATATTTTATAAAAACTATATTGAATTTTAAAATATTTTATAAAATATATTTTACTTATTTTATACAATAATTTTTAAAAATTTATTATTTATTTTATTTTTAATTATTATTTATTTCAAAATAACATTTTAAAATATAAATGTTTAAAAATTTTAAAATATTATATATTTTAATAATTTTTAAATATTATTTGTATGACAATATAAATTTTTTAAAAATAAATTCTATTTTTAGTAATTTTATTTATTTCTAATTTTTTATATATTTTTATTAAAAAACTAAAATTAAATTAAGAATTAATTTTAATTATATTTAATTTTGATAAAAAAATATTTTTATTTAATATAATTTATATCTTGTTATATCATTATTTATTTCACTTTATTATTATTTGTGCCTTAAACTTATGATAGAATTAAAGTTTATCCTTTTTTTCTATTCTATTTTTACCCAACTCTATATCTTATCTCTAGTTTCAAAAGGATCTTAAAAACGCTAAAAAATATTTATAAGATGCTAACTTTTCATGTTCAACATCACGAATTTTCATCATAATATAAACCGACATTGTTTAAGACGAGAAGAGAATTAATCTTCAATTTTATCTTCAAAGATAACCTTAATCGGTCCTTTAATTTTTTCCTGTATCTTTCTTTTTTCTAATAATTTTCGTTGCTTTTCAATTGAATGCGATCACGTATCAAACACCTTTGCTAATTCATCTCATTTCAGATGGAGTATTTTAAAACATAAATTATAGTTATAATAGTTAACTAAAATCTGCGATTAAAATTTTAACAATTTTATACATTATTATTCATGTGCATGGACATATTATATATCACAATATTAATTATTGGTGTTTTAATCAGTAGATCTGTATTTTATCTTTTAAAGTTCGATCAATATATAGAAAAGTTAAATTCAATTTTTGTAAGGTCTCTTTTAATTATTGTTTGTCAATTTAGTAGGGATTTTGGCCATCTTTCCTACAAAAGGATAAGACGGATTACATTAATATTAATTTAAAATTTGAACTTTGCTTGACACCCTTTCTTTTTCGTATCTTACATTCTGTGTTAACCATATGGTTGATATATAATAGAATGCAACTAAAGAAAATTTGTGTAAGATAAGACAAACGATATTGGATACCTAATTGGATGGTGTAGGAAATATTGATATAGTTCATAAAAAGAAGGTGCGTGATCATATTAAGATTAAGTTTAGCATAAAAAATATTATAATTAAGTTACTTAATCCAAAAATAAAAGTAAAAACTAAGTATAAAATATTCATACTCTCATTGAATGTAACAACACTAAGAAAAAGAAAAATGAATAACGGTTAAAAATGATAAAAAAAAAATCATAATTTTCTTTTTGTATATTTCGATAAAAATTGAAATTATTTAAAATGATAAAAGAAAAGACTATAAAAATATCTGAAATAAAACATTTATTCTCATATATATATATATATATATATATATATATATATATATATATATATATATATATATATATATGATGAGATTACAAGCATATCCCTTTTATTTTGTATTTCTAAACTAAACATGCTTTTGATAAATTATATAAATAATTACACGTTATCTTAAGTTATAAATTATAATTTGATTAATTGACTAATATTCAAATTATAAAATCTGATTTAAAATAATGCATTCAAAAAGGAATTGATAAGTTGATAAATCATAAACTTTAAATACATACATTTTAATATAACTTGCTGTATAATATCTTAACTACTTCTCAATCACTGTTATCTTTTTCCTCAATACTTAACCCCTTCAGTATCATAAGGAAACCTATTTAGAACCAAGGAGGATGTCAGAGGCCTCTCTCAGTGAAACCTGTAATTGACTTTTCCTTTCTTTTACTAAGTATATGGTTTGAATATAAAAAAAAAAATTAACATTATGCGTGATATATAGCTTATTTTAAAATTTAATCAAAATATACTAACAGTATAAAAGTTTCACTTCATTAAAAATGATTAATTTTTATTAATTACTTTAAATTATACCTATTGTAATTTTTAATTAATTGATAATGTAAAAATGTTTACTTTAATAATATATCAAAATTAAAATTTTAATTTTGTCTCTCTTATTTCATTTATATATATATATATATCCAAATTTAATACCATTTTCTTGTTAAAAAAAAAACTGTGGGAATTTGGTGTGGATGTCACAGTTTTTCTATTACTTAAACTTTGATTTAATTTTAATAAAACGAGACAACAGAACATCAACAATCCATTGTCGTCCAGCGGTTAGGATATCTGGCTTTCACCCAGGAGACCCGGGTTCGATTCCCGGCAATGGAATTTTAAATTTTGTATTCTTTGTTTCTGTCAGTTGTAGGCTTTGTTTCTCAAACTTGAATTGACCAGGCTATTTCTAAAGACAGAATTACAATGAACCATTAAGTTAAATAATTTAAAAAATTATTAAGTATGAATGTTCATTAAAAATTAGGTGTAAAAACTTTTTTATATCATCATCTAATTATATATTATTTTATTATTACTAATTATTAACTTTTATAATAATTATTTTAAAAAATCATACACATATCATATAAACATTCAAGGCCATCTAGCATTTTCAACGACTTTTAAACAATCAAAGCATACCATGCGCATAGTATTAAATATAAATACCTGCGTAAGTCATATTTGAAATACAGTTATATTATATAAAAGAGTTTAGCTTAATAAATAGTTATATAATTCTTTTTATACTGTAAACCAATTAAAAAAATTTACAGATGATTTTTAAAGTAATTATTATAAAATTAGAAATACTCTAAAAATATCTTATTTATAACTTTTAAAATAATTATTGCAAAAATAAATAATTTCTAATAATATAATAATTTATGATTAGATAATAGTATAAAATTTTCATATTATCAATATGTTTTAATTAATATTTTTTAAAAATGCATACTTATAAATTAATTTTAACAAAAAAAATTATTTTTATATAGTTTGTATTAAATGATATATAAGTTTAAATCTTAATGTTATATTTATATAAAAAAATATGAAATAATTTACAGTAATAAAGGAAAGAATTATATCCTTTTGGTCCTCAATATATCTTATAAAATAAAATAAGAAAAAATTATTGCTAATATAAAATATTTTCGTATTAACATTTACTAATATTTTAACATATTAAAAAAAGTTATTGTTTGTATAAAATAATTTTGTAAACCAAAGATGTTTTTTGCAAAGTTTTTTTTCAAAGTGTAAAGTAAAACAAGGATAGTAAAAATTTTGTCCTAGATTTTTTATTATTGAGGATTTTGTTAAAGAATGATGCTTATCATGGTAGGATGTAACTATTGTTGAATAATGGATAAAAAGATAAGGAATAATGCTTATCACAAAATAAAAGAAGGTATAAATTCCTCCAAATGGGAAGAAGGAATAACTTCAAAGGGTGAGAAAAATAAACTTTTATGTATGGTGTTCGCACTGTTATGAATGTTGATATTTTTGAGCTAAATCATTTGGTCATAAGGGATGATTCTATATCTCATGACAAAAACTAAGATAACTATGCAAGGGAAGAGTTTGCCACTGAAATTATTGAAGAAAATAAAATAGGCACACCAGTATATGGATGGTCTTAGTTAGCCTCTTCTTACTCTGTTTTTTCACGATGTGGTTTAAAGATTTTACTATCTTATCCTACAACATTAAAGGATCAGAAATTATAATAGAAGAAAGCATATTAAAGAGTTAGTACAAAATTTTCATCTCATATTTTTTTTATTAGCAAAGGAGAATCTACCCAGGGAGCATTGATTCATATGAGAAAAAAATAGTAGTTGTAATGTCATTTTGACTATGGGATGCAAGAATATATTTTTGGTTTGCCATCTATATAAAACTCATCCGTAACTCATTTCATTGTATTGTCATCTCTTACATCTCTTACCTCAAACATTTGAAGGATTTTGTAAGGCTTGTAAGACAAGAATTTTTTTATTTTATTTTTTAATCTTACCTTTCATAAGTTTTTCATTTCAAAGAAGAAGAGGTTGGTATCATTAACAAGAGGTAGTCTGTTTAATTTTGTTTAAAGTGTTAGCATAAATGATTTTAAAAAATTTAAATTAATTAAAATAATAATATGATATATCAAAAAATATAATATTAGAGTATTAAAATAAAATTGTTGTAATTATTATAAAATGATATATGTTAATATTTATGTAATATTTTAAAATTTAAATATAATTTAAATAAAATAAATTATCATATTATTAAAAATTTATCGTTGGTTTTATTTTAAAATATATGTTTATAATAAATGGAATATTTGCATAGTATAACTTTATAAATGTTACATCTGATCAAACTAAAAATTTATGTTTAGATAACATTTTGTACTAAATTATGAAATTATACTGAAAGTAATGTTTAGGATTTAAATAATAAATTTATATTATAGAGTTTAATTAAGGAATAAAATTATTAAATCTATTGTGTTATTAATCTATGATTGTTATATTTATATTATTAGTATGTAGAGTTAACAAATATACTAATTTTTATTTATTTAATTCTAATATTGTGGATCAGATCAAAAAAGTTTATAGAGGTTAAAAGTTTTATATATAAAAAATTTATAGAATTAAAAAATTCATAAAACTAAGTGGAATATGATCAATCTATGGGTTAGTTCTTATATAAAAAGTAAGATTAAGGAAGAAGGGAAATACACATATACACATGATATCAAATGCAAATGGAACAAATCAATAGACATATGGATTAAAATTTCCAGATAATTCACAAAATCATATTGTTCAATCTTAATACCTTATATCCATTCACAACCAATATTTGTGGTGGTTCACAAAGAATATTACAAACATTAAAAACAAATTTTAAGATAATAAAAGTCTAACTTTGAAGAACATAAGAAGATAAGTCAATCATAAATATCTTTATTCCAAAAATTCAACAAACTCTTCAATAAATAAATAGATGACCTACACCCCAGAGTTACATAACAATAAATAACTTCATGGAACACTAAATTTTTCCCATCATTAGCAAAAACCAATAAATTCTAAAAAATAACATCCTTAACTTGTATAACTTCAAAACACTTCTTGCACCAACCAAACACCTACATGTAAAGTAAAATTCCACTTTAATATTGACAACAACAATGTTAAATTTTTCCAAACCCATGAAAGCTTTTATCTATTTTTAATGTCATCATGAGAGATGAACTCACTTACTAGAAACAAATATTAACAAGTTACATTATCTTCATTCTTCAATTCTTTATTAGTTTTTAATTTCATCCTTTAAATAACACATTCAACTCATCTATTCCATGACAAATGGATGTACACTCATCTTCATCTAAAACTCACAAATCACAATCAATAAAAATATAATTAGAAAATCAATCCCAACATAATTAATTAAAAGTATATAAAAATGATGTAAATGTTACTTGTAAAATTCAAAACAAAACCATGCAACCAATTTCTAGTATAAATAAGCATTTGAACATTATTAGAAAGGGTGGAACTTTGATATTTAGTAAGCATATGTCCACCAATGCTAAATTTGGATTCTGATGCCACCATAGTGATTGAAATGCTTAACACATCACGTGCCATGATAGCAAGCATGGAAAATCTCCTTTTATTGATTTTCCAATAACCCAACATATTTAAATCTTTATTATCATTATAATCAGGAGGTTTATCTTCCAAATAAATATCTAGTTCAATTTTTTCAACATTAGATTTAGTTTGATTTTGGAACCTTTTGAACTCCTACAACATATAAATTAGCTAAACAAAAAATAATTACAATATTAAAATAATGACTAAATATTAACAAACTTGAATACTTTTGATCTCTTGTGCTTACTTCTTTCTTCATTTGACTTATTCAAAATATTAGAATCACCGAATAATTGAGATTCAGAAGATGGTAATTTGAAACAACATACATATTCTTCATAAAACTTCTCAAATTTTTCCTTCATATTTTTAACCTTATTTTCATAAGTTGATTCATCAAGCTTGGTATAACAAAATAGGATAAAATAAAGTTTTAGACGTGGGTCAAGAATGGATCCAAAAGCCAATACCACATTATACTTTTTCCAATACTTGTCAAATTTTCTTTTCATGCTTATGTTCATTTCCTTTATCACCTCATCATCATTTAACAAATTTTCATTTAGGATGCTCACTTGAAAAAAAAATGTAGTTTTGAGGTTGGATAAGATGTCTTGATGTCATGTTTGTGGTATTATAAAATGGTTATAGAAACTCACATTTTTCTCCCTTTCTCCATTCTTCATTTGATCGATAATTTTTACAATCCTGAATTTGTCATCCTCAAAATATCAAATGGTTTTTCATATTTTAATGCACTTTTAAGAATCACATATGTTGAATTCTACCTAGTTGATACATCCAACCTCTAATTAATATTACTATCAATCCCTACTTCTTGCATACAAACTTTGAATTTAATCATCCTTCTGTCTGAACCTCTCACATACATAACACTCTCTCTAATTTTATTAAGTGTTTCACTGGATACTTTCAATCCCTCTTGAACAATCTGTTTAAGAATGTGAGAAGAGCATCGAACATGAAAAAAATACCATCATACAAAAAACTATTATGTAAATGAATATGGACTTTTAGAATCCCTTGCATACTACCATGAACAGAAGTATTGTCTAAAGTGATAGAAAATAATTTCTTGTCAATTCCTCAATATTTCAAATAATCAAATAAGATGGCTTTTAATTTAGATCTAGTATGAGAAGGTTTCATTCGATAAAAATAAAAAATTTTACTAACCATCATCCACAAAGTGTGCAATCAAGCAAAATGCTCCCAATAAGCTTGGATGGATAAGACTTAATTTGAACACCCTACAATAAGGAGAACATATCACTCAAAATTTTAAACAAATATAACCAAAACCAATATTGTAAATGAAATATGCCTCTAAAAATGATTTGTTAATGACACAAGGGATAAAAAGACTACTTTAAAAAGTACGGTATATCAAAGCTAATGAAAATTATTTGTGCTATACTTATTTAGGAGGTAGTATTTGATTGTGTTTTTAATTTTTAATTTTTAAAACTTTTAAAAAGTAGGAAACAAATAAGTCTTTAGTAATTTTTTAGACATTTTGAACTCTTGTATCTCAAAAGGAAGCTTTAATTATCTTAATAATAAATTATAACTAAAACTGTTAATTTTTTGTCATAATATAAACTTTCTTCCATCACAAAATTATGTTTTTGGATTATTCGGTAAATAAACAAGTTGGTATATATATATAATATACTTTAACTAATTAGTTTTTTTGTAATTTTTATCATTAAATATTATATTATAATGCATTAGTATAAAAAATGACACTGTGACTCTACCATTAATGAGTTGCATAATATCTAATTACTAACATAACATATTAGTAGACTCTTAATAATAGAGATGAATAATTAGATCAATTTATATTAAGAAATATATTAAGAAAATAATAAAAGATAAAAAAATGTGTATATACAATATATTATATTTAAGAGATAAATTGTATATAAACATTTTGTTAGAAAGAAAATATGAACAAACTATTCTTTAAAATTACTTTAACAAATCTAAATTATAATTTCTTAAATTTTTTTATTTAAAAAATAAATAGAAATATATTAACATAATGGATATTACTACATTATTTATATATAAATAAAAATATAATCAAAGAAAATAGTAAATGTAAAATAAGTCAAGATTCAGAGTAAAAAAGAACGCAAGAAAAGCCAAGCAAAGATCAATTTCATTTCCCAGGCCAATGAGCTCCATCTTAAATTGTTATATTTACAATCAAAATCATGAAGATATAAGAAAAATACTATTATCAAAACCAAAGAAATTTATAATGCAGTCAAAGTATATAACAACTGAAAAATCCATTGCTTTTAAGAACAAAATTCTTCTTGGTAAAAAAATTTCCCCTCCATTCTATCAATTTGGTGATATTCCAAGTAAAAACTACAATAATCTAAACTAGTGACCTAGAAAGATAAACAAGATACACATATGGTTGCTTTGTTATCCATACCTCACAACCTTAAACACATTTATTTACTTTAAATATTTCCTTTTATGGTTGGGACCTAATATCTCCAAATGAGCTATTTTCTTTCTATCAAATAATACTAATAAGAAATTATTATTTCTCTATAGTTGCTGGAAAAAAATACAAGCAGCAGAATATTGGTAAATAGATTTGTTTCAATTTAAAGAGAACTACAACTACTATTAGTAGTGAACCAAAAGTATGATTAAGTCCCGAGAGAAAAAAAATATGTTATGATGGATGCATGAGAAAAACTAATGAAAATGACATCATCAATTTCGTAAATGAAACCCCATAATTCAAAAATGGGATGATTTTTAGTTTGTTACAATTATTAATAAAATAAAATGGAAGCTCCTTGTTACAATGTTATTAATGAAAAAATAAAGAGAAGTACTATAATCTTGTGAAAAATATGTTGTACCATATTTTTTTTATCCAAAATCTTGTTCTTTTTTTTTTTGTGGGGACCTTAAAATTTTGTTCTCACATAACAAAAACAAAAGATGTACCTTTGTGTAAGAGAAACAGGATAACTCCCTGTGAAAAGTGCATCTCTTGTATGAATTTGAAAGTTAGAAAGGTGAAGTGACCACTCAAGATGTTTGGCATGCCTATGCAGTAGCTAAAGGCTAAGGACATAAAATAATCAGTGATTGAAGAAGGATAAGGGTGAAAATTGAGCATAAATGATTAATGTCATAACCGTAATTACAACGAGATGACAAACTTACTAAAAATTTAAAATAATTTAATTGAATTGTGGAGCCGCCACCAAATTTTGTTTAAGGGAAAAAATTTGGAAAAACCCTAACTTGAGGAAGAAATTCTAGGTTCGGAAGTCGATTACGAATAGGGAAGGTGTTAGGCACCTTACTCACCCTTTCTGAAGAACAGCACCCTTAATCTGAGTGTGTGATTTTGATATTTTGAGAACCGTTTGATCCCTTTAATTAGAATAAAAATAAATAGGTTTGTGGAAAATAGCTTGATAGGACTGCTCCTACATATTCCCTGGTGCAATGGGAAATTCAAGGCTATATAGTTCTAGTTAAGAGACTTGATCTCTTGGTAAAAATTGATTTTTGGAATGAAGTTGACAAAATGGTGATTTTCTAAAATTTCGTGTTTGCAGAATCCAAACCGTTGCAAGCCACGTCCGAATATGCACGAATTAAAACTCGGAACAATAGAGAAGGATACATGTTCGTATTAGAATCTGTTGCACGAATCTTAGAAAATTAAAACAGATATTTTGAAACAGACATTTTTGGCAAAGTTAGTAAATAGTGATTTTCTAAAATTACGTGCTTACAAAATCCAAACCGTCGTAAGCTGCATTTGAATCTGCATGAATTAAAATACGGAATAAAAGAGAAGGCTGTGTGTTCGTATTAGAACCCATTGCACAAATTTTAGAAAATTAAAAACAGATTTTTTTGAAATGGACGTTTTTTAACGGAGTTAGTAAATAGTAATTTTCTAAAATTACGTGCTTGCAAAATCCAAATCGTTGTAAGCCGCATTTGAATCTGCATGAATTAAAACACGAAACAGTAGAGAAGATTGCTTGTTCGTATTAGAATCCGTTGCATGAATTTTAGAAAATTTAAAATAGATCTTTTTGAAATGGACGTTTTTTAACAGAGTTAGTAAACTGTGATTTTCTAAAATTACGTGTTTGTAAAATCCAAATCATCGTAACCCGTATTTGGATCTGCACGAATTAAAACACGAAAAGGTTGCCTATTCGTATTAGAATTGGTTGCACAAATTTTAGAAAATTAAAAACAGATTTTTTTGAAATAGATGTTTTTTAATGGTGTTAGTAAACAATGATTTTGACTTATGAAACGTATTGGGAATGAGTTTGACCCCAAAGTCGAGGTAAAAGTAAAACAGATGGATTTGATTTTAAAAATAGGAAAATTGGGCTTGACCAAAAATAAGATGATTTAAAAATTAAAGAATTAGGTTTGATCCAACTTAAGGAAAATTGGTCTTGCATTTCAAAAATAAAAAACGATTGGGCTTGACCCAAGTTAAAAGGAATTGATCTAAAATTAAAGAAAAGGATTGAGTTTGACCCAAGTTAAGAAAAAATTGGATATTTAATTTTAAAACTAATTTCGATTGGGCTTGACGCAAAATAAAAGGAATTGATTTCAAAATAAGAAAGTAATTGGGTTTGACCCAAGTTAGGAGAAGGAATTGGCTTAATTTTATATAGAGAGAATAACTTACTGGGATGGCCCAACCATGACCCAATTTGGAATGAGTGACGAGGCAGCGCAATCCAATTTGTAAATGGCCTAATCATGGCCCAATTGGGAGGAATATGATGTGAGAAGATTTAAAATAAAGGGGTTACACATGTGGGAATCGAACCAGAGGCAAGGAGGTTGTGGGTGGCAAACGAACCACTACGCTAGGTTTCTAGTTGAGTCTTTATTTGGTGCAACTCTAATTAAAGGGAGGATTGAGAACTTACTTGACGTTTATATGAAAATTGGGGCTTGAACCTAAGGTCTGAAGGTAGTGGGCAGCAGTCCCACCATTGTACCTTTTCTTTTGTTTTAAGCAAAAATTCATTAGTGGCCCCTACACCCACTTGCTTTTTATTCATCCCTTTTTGCATGGAGTTCCACTCCACGTTGAGGGACCTAACATGCATGGGATCGGTTCCACTTGAATGCTGAACTCACCTTTTCTATGGAGAACTTTTAATCGGCTATTAAGAATTTCAGAGAAAACCTGGAAGGCATGGTTATGGACAGGGATGTGGTACAAACCTACATTGTGAGGCTCTTCTATGTGATCTTGTTTCCAATTCATTGAATAAAAATGGGTTTAGGTCGATTAATGTTGGAAGGTTCCTGGTGGCTTTGGGATTGTATAAATCTGCATCTGAGAGCCTATTGTCTCTTATTCATTATCCAACAAAAGCTGCCATCTTCTCAGAATCATTAGCTTTATAAGGCCATGCCCAACGTAAATCAGGAAAGGTAAATGAGAAGAGAACCTTTAGCAGGCTCCAGAATTACTTTCACTTTAACTTTCGTTGCCATACTTAGTCATGGAAGCTCATAATTCACATGCAGCTTAAGGGAATATTTAATTCTAGGGATAATTGGATCAACTATCAGCACCTTGATTTAGATGTAGATTAGACACAGCCTGTATGATGTTTTTTTTCTTTACTCGACTGCTAGAACCTTATGCATCTCTCACCCCCATTTGTGCTAGGAATCCTATCACAGTTTCACACGGGATGTCCATTGGTTCCATATTCTGATACTCACAGATTTCAAGTTTACGCTTCATACATTTAAACATATGTATGCGGTGCCTGTCCCCAAGTAGGTGTGCATGGAGTTGACATTAGCAAAGAGAGCATGTCCTGGTCTCATCTCTCAGCTTTTAGGATTAACTCATTGCATGCCCGACCTAGGGACAGTAACTTGCTTGGTTTAGTTGTTGAACTTGCGGTGAAAGGATGTGTCGTGCATGGCAGGCAGACATTGGGTTAGTTAAACCTGTGAACCTATAGTATTCTTTATCACAGTGAGAGGAGTAGAGCCATTATGAAGCTCTCGCATGGTAAAGCTTAGCAGCATCTACCCAATACGAACGTCTTCTATTTATCCTAGGCTTGTCAGTGGGATTTAGAAATAGCTCACAGACCAAACACTATCCCAACTAAGGTTCTAAGTTTGTTATCTACTTCATCACCAACTACTAACTCTTGTTTCAAGTTTATAAATAGATCTAGGAGTAAATTTAATCATGTGCTCCAACCATCTTCTTGGAAGCATTACATATAATTTATCCTAATCATCAAATACACATGTAATTTTTTTGTTTAACCTTCCATGTTTTTCTATGTGAAATCTTGTAGCCATACTGACTTAGTATTCATTATTGAATAAGTGATACGGATACAGACGGTTCTTGGCTAACCATCCCTATACAAAATAAACAAAATTGTTATATTATACATTCATTCTAACAACTTATTTAATGAACTTCATGAAAACAAATAAGTTAACAAATCATACTTAGTATGCTCGAACATAAGAAATTCAAGTCCAACTTGTTATGATCTTGGGATATCATGACATTCATGCAATTGTGTTGCCCAGCCCATTTTGTTACAACTAATTTATTACTTCTCTTGGATTGAATAACTCTCATTCACCACAAGCAACTATGAATATGATTTAGGAATTTGATAGACAAATATGTAGGTTTTTGACTTAATTATAATAAAGGTTTGAATGAACCTTTCTTGCATAATACTTCACCATCAATTGAACTTCATCTTTAGTTTCAAATTGTAATCTAACAAAAAAAACTCATCTCCGACCTTCCAACTGCAAGGCACGTTATTTGCAAAATAGTTTATCTCTTCATCTTGGTGCTCGATAGGGATGGAAGTGAACAAGGCCGTCCGACTGGGGCCTACAGCTCGGCTCGTTTAAAGCCTAGTTAAGCTCGGCTCGTTTAATAAATAGATAGGCTCAGACTTGTTAAAATGCCTTTTTAAATAAACAAGCCAGACCTAGGCTTATAAAAAAGCCTATTTAACCTATTCAGGGGCCTATTTATATTTATATATTATAATTTATATTTATTTTAATATATTATATTTATATAATATTTATTTTATATTTTATTTACATAATATTAATATATATATATATATATATGTTTTAGGCCTATTTAATGGCCTTTTTATCTTGTAGGCTTTAAATTTGTAAGATTTTTTAATTAATTATTTATATAGGCTTTTAAACAAGCTTACAGGCCTTGTAGGCTTTAAATCAGGTTAGGCCTTGACAGAAAAAAAAAAGGCTTTAACAGGTACAGACCCAGGCTCAGGCCTCAAAATTTTTAAACTGGTCAGACTTGAACACTCAAAGCCTAGCTCAGCTCGGCCTACTTCCATCCCTAGTGCTCGACGAAATAATTTAAAACTCTCATTCTGGCTGTATTTATATTAAATATAATAAAACCAATCATTCATTACTTTACTACAATAAAAGCCTAAACCTAAATTAAATAACTGGAATGTATTCAAATTGTTCATTACTTTTTGTTGTATTTTGTTTAAATATTAGAAGACTTGAACCAATCAGACAAACAGATATATTTATTTCTTCCCCCTCATGTATATCTGACAAAGTGTCTCAATTATATTCATCTTCTTCTTTCTCATTAATCCTTACTAAAGTTGGAGGAAAATGATGATAAATATCATTATCATCATTTGATAAATTGATACCTTTAGAATTAATTCCTTAAAAATTTTAAAAATATATAAATACGGCAAGTCAAATTATTTACTACAAATAAATGTCTATATTAACTAACTAAAATTATTAGTGATACCTTATATATATTTAATAACTAAACAAATAATTTCATACAACAAAAATCTATGAAACTAAAATAATTAGCGATACCTTATATATATGAACTAATTAAAATCATACTATCTACAACAAAAGTTATGTGTATAAACAAATAAAGAAATGTATAAAAAATTTAACTTATTAAATGTTGGACGAATTTTCTTGTTAACTTTAATAGTCATACCTTATGTCAAAATGATCATATTATTAATAGAATCAACTTTAATGTATATCTCTAACACTTGCATTTGCAACTGTTGACTAAAAACATTTATTATGTATTTGACATCATCATCATTAATCTAACATCCATTATCCAGCATTCGCTCAAAAGAAACCAAAAATATCCCAACTAAACGAGAAATCCAATCATTTGAACCAAGCTTTAATTTTAAATGAATTTCTTGTTTAAGCTCATCTAAACTTATATTTATTTTAATTTGAAGAGGTTTTTGATTTCCTTCAAAAGTAAATTCATTTGCTTCTTCAAATATTTTACCTTTATAATAAATAAAAACAATTTTACTCATTTTAGAAGTACAAAAAATTTATTCCAAATAAAAGAAAATTTCCTAAATAATGTATTATTTAGGCATAAAAATCCAATGAAAATATCTAAAGTTTAACAAAATTAAGCTTATAAATAAAAATATTTTATCTAAATAAAAGAACAAAATCCTCATAAATAAAAATAAATATCACAACAAACACGGTCCAAATAAAAGAAGTAATAGTAACTAGCAATGTTGCACTTAAATGGTAATTTTTTACTGTTGTATGAAATTTGTATTATTATTTTGATGTTTTAAGCAACAAAATTGGAAAAAAAACATGAACCAAAACACCAAAAAAAAAAAAAAACAAATGTGCCAATGAGGCGCAGTGCAACAATGGGAGTTTGTATTTATATATGATAATATTGTATAATCCAAATATAGCACACCATTCTGCAAAATTTTCCTACTAATTTTTCACATGTTTAATGTCCATCATATTTAATTTTGTTCCTGCTCAGTATTACGTATAATTGACTAGTGGGATATAACTTTGTTGCTTTATCATTATGTGAAATTACTTGTTTCATATGATGATTGGGTGTAAGGGAACACGCCTTCCACTGTACGAGATATTAATTGGACAGAATATGTTGCGGAACCCACTGTGTCCCATGTTCAATGGGTGAAACACACGACTGCTTCACTTGTTTCAAGCACAATGCATTGAGATCGATTGCTAACGATAGGTGTCATGCATCTCCAACAAATGTAACATTTGTCTCACAATTTTAGGATGCGTAACTAAAAATATTACCATTGTAGACAAATACATAATATATGAATGACACTATCCTGATATTTATAATTGAAAGCATCCCCATCGTAGTAAAAAATCTCAGCATAAGCTATAAAGTGTACATTATAAATGTTTAGTCCTAAGTCTTATCAATCAATGTTACTTTAAGTAATAAATCATGGACTTGTTTTTGAAAGTATGTCAACCCAACTCTAACCATTCACAGTTAAGTTTGGAGGTATGTATACCAATTAAGATCCAAATATATTGTTCCCTAAATTTTATTAAGAGATTTAAATGATATCTTCCTTCCATTTGAGCAACAAGGTTGTTCTTTTTCCCAGTCTAGAGCTAATTAGTTTTCTTATGTGGTACATTATTATAACCTAATTGATATCCTTACCATGGGTAATAAATTTATTTGAAAATTAAGGCTTGCATGTTCTTTCTAAGAAGCATAGAAGTATATTTCATATCTAATGAAGGTTGACATTCCTTAAATAAATTACTAAGAGCCTATACAAACTTTATTTAAACCACAACCTAATATTTTTTAAATATGGTGGGATGACTTATGTGTTGACTTCTACACCTTTCAACTATCATAAATTTATTGAAGAGACTTGGAGAAGTTTGCATAATAAAATTGTTGAACACCTTAATCAAGTTAAAGTCTTAGCAATTCAACAAAGAAATATTTGATAATGTTTTTAGAAGGAAAGCGAAGAGTGAATCTCACTTACTTTGTATCTTGAAGAAATATGAATCGCACATGTCATTTAAAGAGTTTTTCTTTTCCATAATTTCCTTATCTTCAACCTTTGGTATATTCTATTTAAGAAGAGCTTCTTTCATAATAGCAAATACAAATGGCTTATTATTCTTTTTTTTTCAATGAAAAAGCATTCTTTCATAGTTGTTAAAAGGAATCCAACCTGATTTTTATTCAATTTATAATAACCTTTAATTGGAAATATCCTTGATCTCAAACATCACCAAAGTTATTTGAGCTCCTGTTTAATCTCCCCAGTAAGTCTTCCTTCTTATCTTACCTTTAGACGAGCGAAGTGATCTACGTGTATAGGGCACATTAAGATCCATTGTCTTACTTTATTTTTGATTTCATGATATTCTTATACCTCTATATGCTAAATAAAGTGACCATGCCAACTTTTTTTCCAAAATAAATACCATTCTTACTCTTTATTTCAAGAGCAAAGGAGTATGAACATGGAAATTAGTAAAAAGTTCAATTGATCCTATTATAGTAACAAAGAAATATGAAAGCCTTAGTGAGGACCATCCATACCTCTAACAAGATGCTTTGTGAACAGCTCTCTTTTACTGGTCCTGCAGCAAAACAACCATGAAACTAAAAAAAAAAATGAAATCCATAAAAGTGTGCCTAGCATATTCAAAAAATAATACATTAAAGGTATTATTATCTTTTAAAAAAATTTAACATTGTAACCAAATGTTATTACATTAAGGAACGTTTGTGTAAGCGTAAAAGAGATAGGGATGTCATGTATAATTTTCTTAAAACAAGGGGTGCTAGTATAATTTATCCGAAATAAGATATTTTAATTTTAAGAGTCATAGAAAAATAAAGTAAGATTCCTTCCATCTTTATAGCTCTTGGTTAAGCTTAGAGTATGGTATAATTGTCAAATTCTAATTAATTAACTAATAAATAAGTTAAAAAAACTTATTT
Source organism: Canavalia gladiata (assembly GCA_037954105.1). Lineage (NCBI taxonomy): Eukaryota > Viridiplantae > Streptophyta > Magnoliopsida > Fabales > Fabaceae > Canavalia > Canavalia gladiata. Next base: position 20,186,125 of record CM075658.1, on the reverse strand, counting down.
CTTTATTCATTATATTTGGAGGGTATACTGTGATAGTCATAGGTTAAAGGAAATTCTAATGCTAAGTTCTTCATAAGAATATCCTATTAATAAATTAACCATAATTGTAGCCATCAAAAACTCTTAATTAGATTAGTTCAATGATCATATCTTCATATTATCATCTATATATATATAACTTAAAAAATTAGATCTATTAATCTTCATCTAATGAAAACTAATATATATATATATATATATATATATATCGATCAATCCAAATTATTAATATTTTCTTTTAATAATTGAATGATAAAAAATACTTTAGATTAAATAATAAAAGACTTGTTTCTCATTATTATGATATTTATCATAAGGTTAAGTATCTAAATTTAATCAAGTACCTTATTATGTTTAATTAAATAAGAAAATTATAAATATTACAATAGAATAAATTATTCAACATGTGATAAATTTGATTATCAACATATCTGTTTATCCTTAACATATTAATTATTCATTAACACAGTAAAATAGAATAATATATGGAACCATTCATCATTTTGGTATGTAAATAGTCTTTATGTTAGCTAATAAAATTATAGAGGTTAAGGTGTTAATAATTAAAGTTGCAAAGGAAAATTTACACATTTTTATGTTATTCCTTAAAATAACATCTCTTTCAAACTACTAATGTAACATAATTTTGGATTTAATAAAAAATGATGTGGAAATTTTATATATGATATTTCAGGTTTTATATATTATAAATCGATATGAAAAAATATAATGCTTTTTGCTTGAATTTTATTCCTAACTCCATATATCTGAATTGCTAATATCTCTATTTAGTTTACTTCTAAACTAAGAAGTTTTTCTCGTTTCCTATTTGTCTAAGGAGGGTTAAAAGAAAGAATTTACTTTATTTGTGAAGGTAACTTGATAATGGGATTGTTGAAAAGGGACATAGATTCTCTTGAGTACTAATCAGGTCCAATTTTATGAGAGAAAGATGCATGTGTAGGTTCCACGTTATATGTTAGAGAGAAAAATATAGAAAGAGATAGAAAGAAAAAATGGAAAAAGAAAAATGAACAAAAAATAATATAGAAAAAGTTTATCCGTTGATGGAGGACATTATTAACTAATCCTAGCTGAATAATCCTAACCCACTTTATATTAGTTGTCATTCCAACTTAGTAGTTGATGGAGTGGTTGAAGGAGAGGAAGATGATGGTCAATGGTGGTTGGAATTTAACAGGAGAAGGAGGAGGAACTCTTGATCTTCATTCACTTGCGTGGAGGTGCCACCTCATGAAGGATAAGCATCTCCTTCGCCACCATAGGGGACTTCATTGATAAGGAGAGGTTCTTCAGCCCAAACTCGAATAGAAGAAAGAAGGGAAGAAAACACTCTCTAAAAATTTATAAATGTGATAAATGACTCAAAAGTTATCAAATTACATATAAGGTATTCTATTTATAGGTCATATAGAGGTGCTTAAAATGAAGGAGTGAGGGCTACTAGGATCCTTATGTAAAATAGGTCTTTGGGTTGGGAAGTAAGCCTAAGAACAATCTCTTATCTTTCCCTAATTTCAACCTCATAATTGGGCCAAGGCAGGCTCAATAGCTAGCATAAAAGTACAAAGAAAATGAGATCCAATTCTATACATATTTGGGTCTGCAAGAACCTAAGGTACAAGAAAAATCTAAGTCCTATTATAAAGCATGGAGAACCATTGAAGAAGTGTGTTAAGCCTAAGGGAGCTCTACCCGAAGGCCCAAGAAGGTTTCCTCCTTCTACAACATCTTGACTCTTGCTTTAGTGTTGGATCCAATAGGCCCACTAGGTCTCTACAACTATCTTTTCCTTTGCAGCTGGAATCTCTACATCACCTCCTCCTCCTTCGAAAACATTCATCCTCAAATGTATATGCTCATCATGATCTTCAAGACAAGGATATAATAAGTAGATGAGATGTTATTGATAATGAGAATGAAAAGAGAATGTCTGGCTCAAATACTAGCCTTTTGAATCTCTCAAATGGTTGTAAGACTAAGTAAACATAATGGATTAAAAACAAAAGACTAATGCTATCCAAAATCTCATAGGTATTAACAAAGACTCCAAATACAAGTTGATGGGGTTTAATTATTTTTATTTTGATTGTGTTTAAAGGAGGATTATACTAAGAATCTAAGGTATCCGTTTTAGGCCATAAGGTGTTACTTAGACGATTCTCTTTCCTAAACTCTCTAGGCAATGAATGAAGCCAACATAAAGGTAAATGAGTTAACAACCTCTAATGTAGTGAAAAAGAATGATGTAACAGGATTTATCATCACACAAACAAGTAAATACTTTTTCAAGATGTGATGGGAAATGAGGTATACACCTTAAGCCAACAGATAGGATAAATGTAAAACATATAATGTATGTGATCTAATGCACAACAAAATATAGGCATGCTAGGCACTATAGTGCTAGATACATCTTGATGTGCAAGTAAATTAGGCATCCTAGATTCATTATTATAGCACAAGGACTAAAACATCATAGGATTCTCATTAAGGATAAATGCACTAAGGCTATGGGACAATATAGGGAGAAAATATATCCCACCTAAGCATATCAGCTAATTTATTAATTTCGACAAAAGTTCCCTAAGAATGAAATATGGAACCATAAGACTTAAGGTTCACTAGTGCCATCTTTGGATCAACCTTTCTACAATATGGTAATTCAACTCTTAAGTGATGGGAAAATAAATGAAAAACACTAAACACCACTCTAAGATTCAAGTTATTGTGGCATCGAGCTATGCTAAGAGATTACCTAATTAAAAGAAATTTTCTACCCTCACTCCTTTAAACAAAGGAGTTGGAAACTAATTTCTCTCCCTCTCTTTCTTTCCTCGTTTTCTTTTTATCATTCTCCTTTTATTTTATTTTATTTTATTTCTTAATTTTTCAAACTTTTCCTTTCCTCCTTCCTTTTCTATCTCATTTGCATTTGGTCCTGATAAATTTCACTAGGGGATAAAGGTACTAGGATAATTTTTTGGAAATTAAACAAAAAGAAGTACCTATTGGAATATCCATCATCATGAACATCCTTATTATATTACCACAGCCTTCACAATAGCACATGGTTGGCCTCCATGGGAACAACATCACATATGACATTGTCTATGCACCCACCTATGGAAAAAACGATTAAAACTTACTTATCTACTAAAAGTTCTCCATTTTTACTAAGATATTAAAGCTTATATGGCTTAGGATATGAAGTGGTTTTTAAACCTAGTTTGGAAACTAACCTATTACTAACAATATTTGTACAACTACCACTATCTATAATTAAGAAACCAACATGACCTTGAGTAGAACATCTTGTGTGGAAGATGTTCTTCCTTTGACTCTCCTTCTCTCCATTGGCTATGCTACCCAATAACCTTCTAACTACTAAAAGGTATCTCTCATAGGTATATTCCAAGGTGTCATCATCTGAGGATGATTGGGTAGGATTAAAGCAAGTAGATTCAAGAGAGGAGTACTATCTAGTGTCTCTTAAGATCATGCTCTTTTTGTTAGGGCATTAAGAGGTTATGTGGTCTCTTCCCAAACACTTGAAACATTTAATGGAGGACTATTTTTCTAAAGGTATGTTAGGTGTTTTACCTGTGGATTTCTTAGAGTCATTGGTGTCCCTAATTTTCTTGGGTTTGAAATTTGATTCTTTCTTCCTATCTTTCCATTCTTCTTAATGTGTGGGCTTATATGATATGAACTTGGTCTTACTTTTCCTAGTCTTTTGTTGTTCCACTTTAAGGGCTTGGTGATATAAGTCATTGAGATTCAAATAGTGATGAAGCTCAACTATGTTTCCAATTTTAGGTTTAAGGTCATCTAGAAACCTAGTCATGGTAGCTTCCTCACTTTCATTCAGATTATCCCTAATGATAGTTATCTCCATTGATTTGTAATACTCATCAACTTTTTTAGGGCCTTGAGAGAGCCTATGCAACCTATTATGAATCTCTCTTAAATAATTAGGAGGGAAGGAAACATATTGTGTTCTCATTATATGCTTCATCTCCTTCCACTCACTCAAAAGGTGATATCTTTTCTTATTGAGCTTATCCCACCAGATCAAGGCATAATCAATAAATTCTAGAGCGACCAACCTCAACTTATGCTCCTCTCTAATGGAATAACCACTAAAAATCTTCTCAACCTTGAGCTTCCAATCCAAGTATGTTTTTAAGTTGTTCCTCCCTTGGAACTTAGGCATCTTAATCATAGGTAATTTTAGGAGTTCTAAGTGTTCTCTTCCCCTCGTATCTCTATTCCTAAGACTACTCATATGATTCATATCTTTTATACTATCATTAAAAGAACTTTTATATCTATCTCTATGGGTCCTATGCTTTGGGCTTGGGTCTAAAGCATATAACAAGAAAGGTTTAAGTTAATATACCCTAATTAGTTCTAAGAAAATCACACAAGCACTTAGCACCCCTTATATTCCTTTGTATGCACAAACCACTAACTTAAAATGGCCTTAGGTGAGTATCCTACATTAAGGCTTAAAGTTCAAGTCCTCCTACAAACAAATTGAAAAGAAAAATCAAATTACATACCAATGTGAAAATCTACTATAAAACACTAGGATTACAACTCAAATTCTCCTAAATTACAAACTTTTCAAACCTAAAGTTTACACTAAATTTGAATTGAAAATTACAAACAATATATCTTCTCTTGGCTTCAAAATTCAACTCTTCAAGTTCTAAGTATTTAAGTCTACATAAGGCTTCTTTCCTTGAGTTTTTCCTCCACCAAGGTAACCTACAAAATGGCACAAAATAGAGGTACACTTTCTGCCCTCACTTGGTTAGTAAAATCAAAATTAGGTGTAGTGCACTCACACCTCACTAAGTGTTTCACTTTTCTTCCTCTAATGATCTCACCACTCAACCATCCATCCTTACACCAATCCACTCTTAAAAATAGCCTTACTTCAAGCTTGAAACAAAGAAAAACCTTAACTTAAGCCTAGAGTCTTTGTCGCTCCCAATAATGATGGAGAAGTGCTTACACAAAAGGTAAGTGGTAAGTGACAAAATTATGAAGAATTTTCAAAATAAGTAAGAAAAGATAAACAAGGAAAGCATGCTTAAAATAGAATTGGAAAACTTGACAAAAAAGAGATCAATGTAGACAAACTAGAATTAAAGGTAATGAAGAAGGAAGCACTCAAATAGAAACCTAGAAACTAAAGAAGTTGCATGCACATGCTTATGCACAATTATGTACTAGCCAAATTGAAAGATCTTTCTCATGCATCAATTAAGCATCTAAAACATACATTAAGGACCTTACAATCCTAGCATGAATACTAGATACTAAGCATATGTACAAACAAGCAAGCGACCATACTATGCATGTCTTTTTCTTTGTTTTGTTTCCACTTGTTTTTCTTCTTTTACTCTTTCACTTTTGCTTCTTTTTTTCTGTTTTCATTTTTTTCAAGTTCTATTGCTCTAAATGTTCAATTATTATGTTCATCATTCAAGTCCTCACAGAGGCTCCTTCATGGTCCTAAATTTGTCTCTAAGTTTGAATTGGTGTTGAGTGGATTTTGCACTCCTTCCTTGCTTAGGTAAGGTCAAGTATAGGTCCTCTTTTCCCAATTTTTTCACTAGCCAAACATAGGTAATGTATGGTCCAGAGGTGAGTTAAGTATTTAGAAGCTTGATTAGAAGTTTTTTTAAGCATTCACTTCACTTTTAAGTTTTAAGCACTTAATGCATGCATGATTTAGGCTATACTAGCAACATAACATGCATATTCACATACATGCACCTCATAAAGATAATTGGAGATAAAAAAGAGTTCAAAAATAGATACTTAACACAACTTAGATGATCAAAAAAGTGGAATCAAACCTATACTAGCCGCGTAGGATCGGATCATACAATTTGAAATTCAAAATCATCGCAAATTTTTTTCCAAGAAATTCATTCAAATTTAAAAAATTTTCAAGGATCTGCATAATTCACACTGATTAAATGAAGGATAGTGATCAAATCAAACAAACCAAATCAAATTTGACTCAAATTGGATTAGAATTGATCAAGTTATGTTCATTTTATTCAGTTTAGGCACGTTTTGGCACCAAGTGTGACATACTTTAGTAATCAAAGGATTTCGAACAAAATACTCGGCCAAATCAAGAAAACAAGGATAATTTAGAAACTAGAAATGTATATGAATCCAACGTAATAAAAAATACAAGAATCAGAAGTCATTTGGCCAATCAAAAAGAGATTAGAAATCGGAGTAGAAGATGAATTCAAAGAAGAAAACAAGGTGCGAAAATAGAAAGAGATTTTTTATTGGATCTTACCTCCATTGATGAAGTTTTAATACCAATTGATGGAGAGGAAGATGTTGGTTGATGGAGACTGGAATTTGACAAGAGAAGGAGAGGAATTCTTCATCTTCATTCACTTGTGTAGTGATGGCACCTCATGAGAAGATAAGTCTCTCCTCTACCATCATAAGAACTCCATGGATAAGGAGGGATTCTTCAGCTCAAACTCAAATAGAAGAGGAAAGAAGGAGAGAAAACACTTTCTAAAAACTCACAAATGTGATAAATGACTCAAAAGTTATCAAATTACACACAAGATAACCTATTTATATACCATATTGAGGTACCTAAAAGAGGAGCATGAACTGCTAAGATCCACATGTAGAATGGGTCTTTGGGTTGGGAAGTAAGTCCAAGAATGATCCTTTATCCTTTTCTAATTGCAATCTCATAATTGGGTTAATGTAAGTCCAATAGTTAAACTAAAAGCACAGAGAAAATGGAATCCAATCCTATACATATTCAAACTTGCAAAATCTTAAGGTACGAAAAAATTTCAAATCCTATTTTAAAGTATGGAGAGTCATTAAAGAAGTATGTTAGGTTTAAAGAAATTCCTCTTAAAAATCCAAAAAAAATTACCATTCTACATTATATTAGCTCTTGCTTTAATGTTAGGCTCAACAGGACATTAGCTCTTTATTCCTAACATTTTTTTTTAACTGAAACCTCTCCATCAACACAGATAATTTATATGGATTTCACTAGCTGTTTGTGAGACTATTAATATTATTACTAGAAATTTTGTTTAAAAAATTGTAAAAGAGACCGGCTTACATTTAGTAAAATGGTCCAAATATGTTAAACCATGAAGCTAGGTCTTTATATTTCTTGTTTAAACAATATTCTCGTCTTTCGGGAAAACTAATTTGTGGTCTCCTTCATGATGAGAATAAGTTATTGATTCAAATAATTATAAGGAAGTATATTGGCAAATAGTTTATTGGGTAATGCAAAAAAGGTCTCTTTTTGCAACTCATGTAAAGCTTGAAAATTCTTATTTAATGAGTTCAATTTTCAAATAGGAGGTGAAAATTTTACTAAGATGACCTGTCTAGAAAATAAAATAAAATAAGTGTGATTGGTTCCAATCATAAATATAAGAGTGTTTACATTTATGTTAAACATCGATTTCAGTAAAGTTCCTTTACTGGAGACTTGTCAGCTAGTAACTTGTCTCATGAAGCTGATATACTTCATTTTCTAAAATATGCTTCTGTAGTTAAATTAACTTACAACATATGACTTCTTGTGCCAGGCTAATGATTATTTATCTATCGTTCTAATTTTATTACCTAAATGATTTTTCTTTCTTTCATTCCACCTTTATTACCTAAAATTATATTTTAGAGTTACTTTCACCCCGGACACCCCCGAATTGCAATAAAAAAATTTATATTTTTATTGTTCGGCCAACATTCATTTGACATTTGGGGCTGGGGGGCACTTAACGGCCTGAATCAAGAATCATTGAATTTAGCTGTTTTTTTTTTTTTCTCTTTATCTCATCTATACTGGGTGACTCTAACAAAGGTCCACCACAGGCCGAAAATTGATCCATTACCATTAAGCAAGCAAATCGTCCATGAATATATAAGCTTGAATATTCGCCCTCATTAAAAAGAACTGCATATTCTTTGACAAAAAAAAGAAAGAAAAAATGTGCATATCCGTATGTAAGGGGGGGGGGCAATAAAACAGTTATGGGAATTATTTTTTGTACTACATCTGTTTCTCCTACTTCTGCCACTCTTTTTTACGTCATTTCTGAAAATATAAATCTGATATATATATTAAAATTTCAAAGTATATTAATCACTTTCAAAATTATTTTTTCTGATTTTTTAATAATTTCAGAATTAAAAAATTCTAGAAGAGTTTTAAAATTTTTCAAAAATTAATTTTCTTCAAATGATATAAAAAGGGGTGATAAATGGTGTCAAAATTAATTTCCGACAGTTACATCTGATTTCTAGACAAAACCACATTATACACATTTTATAGTGACCAAAGTCATGAACCCAAAAAGTAAAAAGAGACAATTATACTGATCATATAACGAACACCCATCGTTGCATGCATATGCTGCTTAGATTTCAGGCTACATCACTCAGATTTGTCTCAAATATTATACTTCGTTTATTTAATTATTTGTAACACTTAATTAACTGAAAATTATGTACAAACCAAAGTGGAGACTGAAAACGCATGATATCCATTTTGAGGTGGCAAAGAATATGTGCGGCCATTGCAACTGTAGACACTTCTACAACGAATATAACATACAACACGAAAAAATAATTTCTTTACTTGAATGAAAATGGACAAATAGGTGGCCACATCACCAGTCTGGAAAATGTTATCTATAGAAGAGTTTCACTGCTCTATAAAGGCAAAACACCTAAGATTGATGGCAGATGTTTTCAAACCCCATATACTCTTTATTTTCCATTTTCTCAACCATGTTTTCTATTCCCACTCCACCTGTGTTAACAAATAAAAAGGAAGTGAGTATGTTTTAAGGAACTAATGAACAGGAAATGCAATGATGGAAAGAATGTCAAAACTTCCAATTAAAATCATGGAAAGTACCTAAACATATTGCGCTCACAAAAATTGTGAATGCTAGTACAAAGATGATGATGGATGCTCGACCGAAGATAGCAATTATCTTTCTCACCACATATTGTCCAGTTAATGCAGCTATGGTTGCAATCAAAACAAAGTAAGAAGCTGCACACACACAAACAGGAAAAAAAGAAAAAACAGAACAAAGAATTAGGAACTTTCATAAATCACAAGGTTAGCAACAAACAGACTGAAAATCTAAGACTTGTGCTACCAACGTTCTTTTATTCTTAGGGATAGAAATTACTTGTTCCAATTTCCCATTCCCTTCTCTTTCTCACTGGTAAAATAATGACATGTTGAAAAAGGACATTCTCTTTCCTGTTTGCTGGTTTAAGCAAGTTATTATTTTCTAGGAAAATAACAGTTTTTGGTTTTATTCTTTCTAAAAAAAATTATTCAATTTTAATTCTTATATTTAATAACAATAATGTGAAATCGAGGACTAAAATAAAAAATCATGATATTTTTTTAAATACCAATAACTTATTTAGATCTTTTTTATGTTTTATTTTTTGAGGTATCTCTTTTCAATTAGGAGGACCGAGAAGGAGAGACATAAATCATAAAAGGAGAGGTGATTCGGATCCTCATTCTTAGTGGGAGGTCTTGATTTCAATCCCCAGGTTCCAGTAGTGAAACACAAAGAGCATATAGCAAAAGCTTTATCATATCCTTTTTTTTTTATTTTCCTACTATTTTATAAGTACTAAAAAATTAATGTATTTATTATTTTAAAATATAAAAAATATTTAATAATTTTTATTTAGTAATTAATTAAAATTGTAGGAATAAAAGATGTGGGGATTTAGATTTATTCATATGGTAAAGTACATTGGCCTTAGTATGAGTTTCCTTATCTTTCCAGAAACCTGCCAGTGTATTCACCATTTAGAATGATTTTAATTAGTTTTACTGATTGCTTCTTACCATAGGGTACTGGGAAGCGTTCTAGAAGGTAATATTGTACCACTGACATGGAGGAAGAGAAAACCATAGCGAAAGTTGATGTTGCACTAGCAACCTGTCAAAAGTAAACATTCATGAAGACTATTTTTATGACAGATTGTTCTAGGAAATTCAAAGACAAGTAAATGCTCAACAATGGATGAGTCTGTACCTGCGGAGGAATTCCCAATTCCAGGAACAATGGTCCCAAAATGAAGCCACCTCCTAGGCCAAGCAGTCCACTGATCAAACCAGCCATTATGCCACAGGAACAGTAAAGACAGATCTTGTGAAACTTCCAATCAGTGATTTCCTTTCCCTTCGATGCAATCACTCTTTTTCCTTTGCGTAAGCATATGGCTTCATAAAGTGTAACAGAGATTGCAATAGGCACCTTAAAGTGATATTAGGCAAGCCAAATTTTATTTAGACCATAAGAGGAAATGTATCATGTAAATTGCAGCAAAGATATGCACTTCAGTTTAGAGGTAATAGAATTGCTAGATACTTGCTCCCACACAGGGTCAGCCTTTACACACTATATATGAGAATTGTTTTTGGCAAATTGTTTTTGTTGCCAATAAAATTAAGAGATGAATTCCTAGCTATTGTATTAGTTCAAGCTGTCTCTCATGTCATCTCTCTCGTCATTATACAGTTTGTAGTAAATTGGTAATTTACTCTGCTAGCAATTTTTGACTCATCTGCTGGTTACCTCCAGTTAAACTGTTTTTGTTACGAATTTCAGAGTAGCAGCCCCACTGCAAACTCTTTTTTATGTGTTTGTTAACTTTGCCGAACTTGGTTTGTTGAAAACTAGAAACAATAGCTGAAACCCATGTCATGGATTGTAGTGTTCACATATATATTTTTGTTGAAATATTTGTATGTGTAGAATGTTTACCTGCAAAGAATTAAGAACCCAGTACAGTATGGAGCAGTTCTTGCTGTATGTCTGCATTGAAATACAGAAAAAGTGCATACTCAGTAAACATGAAGTTTTGTTAGTTCAAGCCTTTATCTGAAAACCAACCCCCCAGTCTCACCCAAGGATTTGAACTAATGGTCTTGTTTTAATCCACTTGTTGCTATAGTTGACAGTAAGGGTGTAACTTTATTTCCTTAAGTTTCTAGAAATGCATTGAGCTTAAGAGTTTACACCCATATAGGCTTCATAGGGACGGGGAATGTTGAGAGCATCAAATTTAAAAGGAAACATAGAGCCAGCAAATATAAAACCGAGATCAGCAATCCTAGCGTAAATTATGATGAAGCAACAGAATAGGGGCTGCATCTTTCCCTTGCTTCAGATTGAATACACATAATTCAAAACCCACAAACTGCATGTTCGTGACTAATGAATCAGAGAAATAAACCAAATATAACAACTTCTACCTTAATAATCTGAACAACGAGGAAAGCCACCCAGACATACACAAGGACTAATAATTCCTTCCAGTAGATGTTCTTTAGTAAAGGGACCTGCACACCAGAATTTAACACAATGTATAAAGCTAAATAAAAATTCAATAAACTTTCTATGAGGAATCATTTAAAAAGCCTTTGGAATACCTCCTCATCTTGTGGATCAGCCAAACCAGTTGGCAGCGACTTATAGTCATCTTCTTCAGATGCATCTGCAATAAGGGTAAGAGCAATAGTGTTTCAACAGTAATATTTTTAGATACAGATTTTCTACTAGATTTTTCAAATGTTAATTAAGAACTAAAGCATTCGTGTATGTAAAAGTAGTCAGTTCTTATTTGTGTTTATGTCAAGTTGTCATAAGTGTGCAACTGCAATCATTTGTACTACTATATGACTGTCTGAACAAGTTCATTTTATTTATGTTAAGTTGTAAATATAACTATTTATATGAAGTTGTAAATGACCTTTCTTTTCTCTTTTGTAATTCTGTTTAGGAGTCATGCATTTTTCCCCATTATTCCTGGTCTATGCTACTAAATGCTGGGTGAAGAAAATGATTTTTCCCTTATATTTCCTTCACCTGTACAGAATCACAAAACTAAATTGTGAAGAAACTCTAATGAAATTCTACATATAATGAGTTGTTTGAGTTTATTCATTTCCCAATTTTTTATCCAAAGATTTTTTCTGTTTTTTTCTTCTGAGGAAATATTTTTTTTCCTGTTCTTAACACTGAGTTTAGATGATGAAAATGTTGTGACAGAGTAGGGGAAGTCAGCGCAACCCATAATTATGCATCAACTCTACCCATATATATCTGGCCAAGGTAAATCAAAAAAGAAAAGAAACCATGTTTCGCCCCTGTTACAAATTTTTGGCATTGAATTCATGCCAGAAACTGGACTTATATAAGGGGAAAATGAATATGTTCATATATTCTTATCTGATGAATCTTATTATTCCTCTATATTTTCTGCAGTATCCTTATTTTGGTTCTTGTACTTTTCAGATTCTGCAGTAATCTTTTATATTGTTGCTGAAAGTTTCTCTATATTTTAAAGGAAAGTTTGTAGGGACTTACAACCAGGAATAGAATCTGATTCCAACATCTGCTCTGCTTCCTGAAATTTCAGTACCATAGTACTCTTGATATCAAGCAGAAAGCAATGCAGATTCAACTTCAAAATTTTGAAAGTGTATAAGGTAAGTTTACCATTTTCATAATTGTTTCCTTTTTCCATGTATCTATGCCTTTGAATAAAGCTTTTGTGGATGTACCTATCATCAATTACTTCCATTAGAAATCCAACAAATTATAATAAGGTATTCAGAACAGAATTGCAAATAAATCATGTCATAGGTAGAAAATACAAGAAAACTCCCACAAAAACGAGCATAACTGAGGGGTACCGCAGACAATACGAGATTGCCCCATGAAAATTTAGTTAATATAAAAGATAGAGCTTACGCTAGGAACATAATGAATACCAATGAATAAGATGATAAGCAAAACTGTCACCATCCAATCAGCAAACATGACATTAAATGCAACACCAATGCTTATTCCTAGCATTAGCATAGGCTGGAAGAACAAAGCCAGATCATAATCTATAACCGGAAGGTCTAGTGTTGGGTGTCTAAGCCTCAGATTGTAGTATACAGTTGATACCGCTGCTCCCATAATCATACCTGCCATTATGAAATAAAAATAGCTAAAAAATAAGGAAAATCAGAAATTAAATGAAACTATATTAAGAGCTTCTGTGATTTTTGAATACAATTAGGCTGTAGAAGTTCCATTAAAAAATCCATCTTATGGCAATGTTTTACTACTTATGTTTAACATGAAAGAAAGAAAAAACAGAATAGAGCAATATACTAACACTTAGAAATGGCAGTGGAAGACTTAGCGTCAAAACCAATGATCAAAGTGAGCATAGGGATAAAAATTCCTCCACCTCCTACTCCGCCTATACTTCCCAATGCTGCTCCGAAAAATCCAACGATTGATCCTACTACAATTCTCCAACCAAACTTCAGTTCCTGCAATATTATGAAATAAATATTATGAAACAAATGCCTAAAATCAAAACCAAAGTGATGTGAAAATGTGTTTGATAAACTCACAGGCCAAACATGGTCACCGGAAGAATCTCCTTTCTTCCAGAAGAAATCAATAAGATTAGTCATTACTTCTTGTCTTTCTTTTGGAACAAAATTATCAGGATTTTGGTCTTCAAAAACTCTTTCTGCTACACTGACATTGTAGATCATAATGAGACTCCACGAGACCAGCCATATTGCTGTTGCTGCTGCTCTTGAAGTCTTCTTTTTTACTTCTATAGCCATGTGTGATCCAAAGCTTGGAATATAGATGGAATATATGGTATAAGAATAGGAGTACAGGATCAATGCAATATACGCTACCTCTCCGTCTTTTTTTCTCTTTTATTTCCTTTTTTTTATGCTGGTTCTACAAAGTATGGTCGAGGGAGGAAGCTAATGAAAGGTAAGGACTTAGGAGTGCATTCTTCGGTACCATCACTCTCTCTTTATAGAACAAAGTCGCACTTTCACTCTCGCTCCTTCGGGCCAAGTGAATATCACACTATTCATTTCCTATAAGAATCCCAACATAAATAAGAAAAAGATGGTTGTCCTCCTTATTTCGGTGGATACCCAAAAAAATAATAGAATAAAGAAAAAAATAAGAGATACAACAAAAGATATGCTATGAAAAGGAAGAGAAAATTAGAAATAAAATAAAATAAAAAAGCATAGAAAAAATAGATATAATCATTATTAAGATAAGTTTTAGTAGTGCTTAATTTTTATTTTCACATTATTTCGTTCCTGTTTCCAAGCCCGAGTTTTTGTTATAGCATCGATTCTAAAAGATTCTTTCCCGGTAATTTACTAATTTATATATACTGGAATTAAACAAGCAGTTGGTAAAAAGCATTAGTAACATTTTGGTTTTGACAAATGCAAATCGTGCTCAGTTTCCACTTTTTTTTCTTCTTTTTTTGGTTACTTTTTCTTCTTTGTTTAATCTTTCTCCCAAATGCTGCGCTTTTGGTTCATTTGAAGGCCTAAGACCTTTGACTATGAAGAGGGGGAAGTGACATTGGAATTTGAACATATGAAGTCATTCTATTTCGTTCCAATTTTGTTTGCTAAAACATATATAAATACTAGTCATACGTATTAACTGTGATTTTATAGCATTGCCTTTTTATAGTATTATAAATTTCAATTATAGACAGGATTTCATTTTATAAATATCGTGTCGGATTAGTAGTGAGCGGGCGATTTTATTCATCAGCAATTATACTCAATCAGTTAAATCCAGCCGTTACAACTGCCCCCTTTTTCTCCCAATATTACACTGTTTTCTTTTCATCAAGCAAATTCAAGAAATGAAGAGTGAAATGTTCAAAAAATGGTTCCAAAAGTGGTAAATAGATACGGCAATAATATAATCAGAGCCAGTTCAGGTTGAAAAAAAGGACAATTTGCAACAACCTAATAATTTCAAGATCTCGAGCAAGGAACAAGCCAAGAGTTCTAGGAAGCTTCATGAAAGAAGTATTAAACAATTTAAAGTAATGTAGCCCAACTTAATGTTCAAGCGTTCAGTTGAAGTGGTAACTGTGCGTCCTTGCTAATCGAATCCCACAGCAAAAGAAGCTTCACGGTAATTTCATTAGGTTTTGGCTTTTTCGTTTATCGTTTAATGACTCGCATTGCATAACACTAACACAAACAAAACCAAGTTAGCAGTACCATTTATCTCTCTCTTTCTCTCTCTCCTTTGCTGGGGGAGCGGGGGTTCCTCATTCTATAATGGACTTTTCTTTCTACAGGTTTTGATAGTGCTGCTATCAAGTTGCAAGATGAAATACCCAAGGTCAAGTTCCTGCTATACCATTACTATGTTTGGAGTCCCTTCACTCACTACAGAACAATCAACAAAAAGATTATTATTATATTATCATTAATGTTAAGATCTCGCTAATCACTACACATTAAAAAATCAAAAAGTAAATAATCTATTATTAAAAATTATGCTAACGTATATAAAAATCACAACTAAAAAAGTTAATGTTTTAACTTTATTCATTTTCTATCTTATTCAATGTCATACAGCACTGTTTAACATTTTTCTTAATATTATTATTGGTTACGGTGAAGTAATGACCTACACTAAGTGAGAAGCAAGGCTTAAAATGATTATACCTATTTGCGTAGCAGTCCTGACCGTGGACCATCGTCAACATGAAAAGGATATGTAAATTCCTATCAACCAATACAACTCGCACGTAATTAGATGAAATCGTAGTTAAAAACAAAAATTGCAGCATAAACGCGTACGATGTAACAATCTCGGTGTAATTTGGTGGATAGTTTTCAAAGTTTTGGCTGCTGGCAGAGGTGCACAATCAAACACATTGAACTATCATAACAAACTGAATTAAACTGATCAAACACTAGCGTTACAATTTATTTGCAGCCCCTCCCATCAAAACACGGTTCTCAAGGGCTCAGCCAGTTGAGATTAAAATTGCATCACCTTTTCGGGAAGGGTATCTATCGAATATCCATCTTATAGAACAAAAGTCGGATAAAGTTGTCACCCGCTAGCACTCTGCATGCCAAAAATTGGCATCAACGCCAAGGCAGGAAACGTACGGGAAAATCTAGATAATGAGATATGCTAATTCCGCCAATTATTTGCCTCCTCTCGCATTTCAAGTTAAAGAAAATAAACAGTTCGAGTAATATTAAATAATCAATAATTGGAAAATAAACTCTCACCACTCAACATCTAATGGAAGCAAGGTCTCTCTAGCTAGCTGACATAGTAATGTAAGCAGCAGGACTCATCAAACTCGAACTGGTTTCATACATATCAACAGACCAATGACAACTTAGAATCCAGACAATTGTTCCCACAAAAACTGGAATAAACAAAATTATGTTTCTTAAGATGTCTTGAGAAAATAAAAACCAACGATTACCAATATTAGCATTCCACATAACTGAGAATACCAAAGCTGCAGCAGTAAAGTTTTCAACATCAAACATGAATCAACAAGTAAACATGGATAGTAGCAGCTATGAATTCTTCTGTTGTGCTTTGATCACTCCATGCCTGAATCCATTCATAGCTACCAAGAATCAATCCATAATTTATAGCCGACAGATAAATTAGCCATAACCAAATGCATACTGAAATGTATCCCATGAATCTTACCAGCAAAGTGGAGAAGTATTATATGCTCATTCCTAGTAATCATACTCCCGAGAATGAGACCTCTCTGAGCGACGATACTCACGGTCCATATCACGGTTTCTATCCCTTTCACGTGATTCAGATGTTGCCCGTTCAGTGTGGTAGTCATCCTCAATCTTATCATGATCAGGATATTGATTGTAATGGTCACCATGGTCATCTCCATCATCATACTGCCCCCTTCCACGGTGATGCTCATAATGATCATAGTGTTCAGTATCATTGTCAGGATCTGCATGCCTATGTCCATGCCCATGCTGGTTGTACCACCCACGATCATCCTCAGGTTCATAGTCACGCTCTCTTTCACCATGATGTTCCTTCTCATGTTTAGATTCAACATGATCATAATCAGTTTCCCTATCACGTGAGCGTCCCCGATCGGTTTCCCCAGTTTCATAATCCCTATCTCTTTCACGATAACGATCATGTTCTCGGTCCCGGTCCCTTTCTCGATCACGATCACGTTCACGCTCTCGACCACGTTCACGTGCTCTATCTCGATCACGTCCCCGATCTCTCTCTCTTTCCCTTTCCCTATCTCTGTCCCTATTCCTGTCCCTGTCTCTGTGGTGCCTATCATCTCTATAATCACGATCCCTGGCCCTATCACTAGATCGTTCACGTTCTCTCTCTCTGTCCTTACCTCTTTCTCGTGACTTTTCTCTGTCCCTAAAATGGTCTCAGCCAAATAGCAGTCAATGTTATCACAATGAAACAGAATTTCATCTTGAAATCCACAATCTTGGAAAAATTAACCCACAGAAATGATAGCCACCTCTATTGACAATAATTATTGCATGATCTGCAGTCATTTGTTTAGTACCAAAATCAACTAATTAAAATTGAAGCAGAAATGTTGAAACTCATACCGATCACCATGACGATCCTCCCGTGCTCTAGGTTCCTCAGAACGAGAAGGTCCTGACTGCTGTTGCTCCCTGAATAAAGCTAAGGCATGTTAGAATTTCCCTTCAACAATAGGAAAAAGGAAGCATATGACAAATTATCCACAAGACATTCTCAACAAAACAGATTAAATTCGACAATTCAAGAGCCAACAAGATTGTTAAATGCAGATAATTTCATGATACAAAAATGACATTTCTGACAATGAGAACCGTTACTTCATCGGAGGGTGGGGATGGGAATGCGGTAGGTGTCAGATTTCTCCAGTAGATAAGCATAACATTTTGCCAAAAGGTCCAATTTACATATTATACATGGATGGTGGGAAAGGTTTAAAGAATTCCATAATGCAGGAGAATCATAGAATCCCCAGGTCCACAGAATGAGGATTTCATTGTTGCAAATATCTCCATCAAATACAATACCTATAAATTTATGCTAAAACATATATTAAGCACCTCATATATGCTTTAGAACAATGTCATAACTCAACAATTAGCAGCATTTTCAGTTTTTATATTTAGTTGTTATTTTACTTTAGGTTATTTAGAAAGCAAATAGGGGTTAAAATAAGAATGGAATACTATTGAAAAACTGCAATTAGACCATTTACCTCCCAGAATGCCGTTGGTTAACTTCCTCACCGCCTACTCTGGTAGTACCAAGCCCACCACCCAGTCGGCGAGGACGCCAATTTGGAACAGTCCTCCCACGTTCAACATCCACCAGCACCCTTCTACCCTCAATTTTCCTACCATCAGCTTGTTTATAAGCAGCTGCATAACCAAAATAAAATATTGAGTACAAAGTTATATGGGTATAAGTAGTAATACACAGACAACCACACTAAACCAATATCAACCTTTCATGTCTCTTGTATGCAGATACTCAATGAATGCATAACCCTTGGGCTTATTTGTCACAGTGTCAGTAACCAATCGAACCTAAATCACAGAACAGAAAGGGAAAGAATAGTCAGAAGAGAACATTCCGGTCTACAACTCAATAGAAGAAAATATAAGAGATGCTCTCTCACCTCATAATCATTAAAATACAACCAAAATAAAATACTAATACTATAATCCTAAATGGCACGGCAGACAGGCACTATGCCTAATTAGCCGTGCTCACCTTTAAATCACAAAGCTCCCATCGCGAGATGCATCACCACCGCCAATAGTTGCAGAAAAACTGATGTATTTGGGCTCAATTAACCAGTTGTTGACTAGCATCCCCTTACCAGGGATATTTGTTTTTAAATTGATAAAATGAAAACAACTATGGGTAACATAAAAAATACCATGACTTCTTCTCAACAGCTGATTTGGTTTTGATAGCCTCTAAAGCCAAAAATAAAGTTTTAGCAACATTAAAATAGGTTAACTAAGAATTAAACAGAAGAGGAAGAGATTGCGATACTCCCAACAAATTTTACCCAGTGCAGGAAAAGAACAGAAGTTGTCAGTCTCCTTTTCTTGCTTGAAAACAAGGCCAAAGGCACAAATTTGCACCACTGCTCTGCCCAACTAAATACCATGCAGGAGAAGCATTTGAATGGGAATCGGGTTTGATTGAAATTTGAGAATCATTTACCATTTGCAGAACAAGATGATCAGCCATTACCATTGAGATGCTAAACTTGCTGCTAAAACAATTCCTACCCCATGCCCCAAAATCTCCTATCCACATATAAACAGTGGAATGGAACTAAGTGGAAATTAACTAAAGAAACCGATGAATAAAAATCATAACAAATATAGGTGGCACAAATGCAGTACTTATTGTTTCAAAACCACTCAATAATGACAAATTAAATTAAGAAAGTGCATAACTTACACCTGAAACTTTGGACAGAATGTGTTAAAATTTATGCATAACTAATTAACTTCACAACAAGCTGGTTAGTCATGGGAACCATTTAAATTAAAGGAAACAATTTAATCAACAGCTAAAAAAGGGTCTAAAAAGTATTATTACTATTATAGTAAAATAAGTTAGTTCTTTATTTTATATACTATACATTTATATACATATACAAATTATTGAATTTGAAACTACATGTTTAAGGTTCATCACTAGTAAAGATGTCAAGCAGAAGTAAAATACAAGATATTAAGAACCTAACACATGATACTCTTACCGAATCCCATCAGGGATATTCAAAATACCTACCCGTTTGATTGCACCATATGACTCAAACTCCCTTTTGATTCTGCTTTCAGTAGTCTCATAACTCTGTTAGAAAATAGTGCCAATGAGATAAAACAAGCAATATGATACTCAAAGTGCCAAACAAATACTACATTGAACAATACAACTTACAAGTCGAGCTACAAACAATGTCTTGTATGGATCTCCTGATATATTTGGGTCATTGTTTGGATCATCTACAGTGAAGCAGATACAAAAATTTAGAGAATGTAAATCTACAAAAATTAATGAAATCTCATAAGTAAAGGAGTCATCACATTTCTCAAGCTCCTCAGCAGCCTTTGCTGCTCCCTTCTCTAATCTTAATTTGTGTATTCTTGCTCTTCTTTGTGCCTGTGTTCACCAAAATGCATCAACAACATATGCGTATACCCTTCATTTTGTGAGCCAAGTGATTTGGCATTTAAACTGTTTTACAACCTTTATCTGATATATATTAGCAGTATGGAAAAGAAATAGATATTCAGTAACAGTTAGGTCAGTCCACTAAACAAATACACTACTAATTTGTCTAAATAAACTAAAAATCAAACTGAAAACTGGAACAGAAAGAAGAGGAAAGAGTAATTATATTTTTCAATTAATCTGTTGCAGCATTCAAGCTAGCTAATTATTATTTATGACAAGAATATCAATAGAAATGATGTCTTCAGCAAATTAGTACTATAAGAAAGAGCAGGCATGCAAGGATGATTAAGTGTGTGTTTGGGTGAGCTTTTGCAAATCTAATTTTGAAAGATCCTGAATTTGGAGAATAGATTTTGATTAAAAGTGAGTTTGAAGGGGAGTGATTTATGTTTGGAAATGTTTATCTTAAAAGTGAGTTTGTACAAAAACTTTGTATGGAATTCTAAACTCAATGCAAAAGCCAGTTGAGACTTGATTCAGCTCAATTGATTTTATAGTTAAATTATCCTCTGAGACAAGGTGCAACTACAAAACCAAACATCTCGAAGTATGACTAAAATGCATGTTCAAAGTTGCAGGCATGGGTTAGAGCCATGCCATCATATAACCAAGCGTGGAACATTTTGTTCGCAAAGTCTTTACCCCATGCAAAACCTAATTACAGAATTCAGGAACCATTGCCTGGGAATAGATTAAAAGATTACAAACACAATGGTTATTCACCACATGAAAAAACTGTTACATAGTTCTGTACCAATATTAGTTACACAAACTGTTATCTCAATGAACTCTTGGTAAGGCAAATTAAGACCAAATGGAGAACTAAGAACAATCATACAAAGAAACAAACTCTCCACTCTGTTCATCACAAAGTCTCAGGAGATACTGCTTCAAATATATATGGTAACAAAATAAAATATAATAGAAATCCGTTGCACCAAATAAGCCTCCAGAGACATGCAAGAAGCAACAACCACACAAAATTAAGAAACTACACAAACACAGTAGACTAACAATCCCCATCAAGGTAATTAGTATCAAACCAATTAATCATTACCGGAGTTTCAGTCACTGGAACAGGTGGAGCATATTCTGGTTCACCAGGCTCAGCAAACTTACTCACGAATTGCGCCATCCCTTGAAAATAGAAATCCATATAGATACACATAAATATCAATAACCCTCATTAATCAATAAAAAAGAAGCGCGTAAAATGAATGTGAAATGGAACAGAAGCAATCATCAAATCAAACACCTGTTAACGGTGGACATTTTCTTTTCTCAGGAGGAGGTTTATACTCCAAAGGAGGCCTAGGCTCAAAGAGCTTCAACAGGTTCGCTGTGAGACCAGTAGGGTGACTCTGTCCAATCTGCATCACATCACAGACAAAAGCCGCAACCAAGCAAGTTAGAGTAAAATCAAGCATCTAGGGTTACGCGATAAACCCTAGCCACGGTGAATAAACAAAATCTTGGTGTGATACAAAAAAATAGGTGAAGTGAAAAATGGAAACAGGGGGAATCTGGATGAGAGAGAAACCAGCTTAAGCTGAAGGACGTTGGCGCGGTTCTGGGCTTTGGTACGGGCCTGAACGGCGGCGTTTTGGTTGCGCATGAGAGGATCGTTGTTAAAGTCTCCCATGGTGAAGCCGAACTGAGATTTCGAAACGCAAAAGGAATGAATGGATCGATTCTATCAACCTCGCGAGATCCGATTCGTGTCCCAGCTAGGGGCGCTACCGGTTTGCAGTCGTCACTGCCAGGTATTTATAGTGAAACCATCCCTATGCGACTGACAGGCAAAGCAGAACATTTTGGATGCGTTACCAAAAGTGTTAGAGTTAAAATATTTTTAAAATTTTATTTTATATGATATATGATATATTAAATAATATATTTCATTATATTAATGAAATAAAATTTTATTTATATATTTATATTTATTTATCTATTTTAATATAATATATATAAGTTTTTCAACTATAATTTTCTCAATTTTTAACTTTTTAAAAAAATTGTTTTATTATTCTATGACTTATTTCATTCATATTATTTAAATTTTTAAAAAAGATTGCATTATTTTATTAAATAAAATAATAATATTTTAATGAAAAGTAATAAAATCATGTATAGTATTAAAAGTTAATTAAATTATTTTATAGGTATTTGAATTATTTTGCTATCAACATTTAAAATAATTATCCATGAGTTGTTATTTTAGATATATAAGTTTGTCAAATAGATTGTGAAATTCGTTCATTTTTAACATTATTTTAAACAAATACTATGATATTAAAATATTATTATGCGTATAAAATTAATTTTGATCACTCATATTAATTATTCATGCATATCTTATTTAATCCTTTGTAATTAGATGTGATAATTAAATTTAAATTTTTGTGTATCATTCTTTTAACTTTAACCTGAATTTAATAGAAAATAAATTTTTTATTATATGTACTTTTGTATATGCACATATATTAGGAAATATAGAGTTCGGATTATATTTTGTTTCAAAATACAAATTAACTATTGTAATAGTTAAAAAATTTGATTATAATAATTGTTAAATAAAAAAGTTGATATCATATGTTTTATTAAAAATATGATTTATTTTTAAATTTTAAATTTTTTTAATTTTTATATTTATTTATATATTATTTTAATAAAAATAGACTTCATTATTACATAAATAAACTTTCTTAGTAATAAATGTTTGTAACCCCTAAATATGTTAATGCCAAAAAATGATAGGGCATTTGGGACAAAAATTCCAAACTGTCAACATAATTAACTTACTAAGTGTTCCATGCTAAAAGGTTCACTTACTTTGACTTGAGAGTAGAAGATATATGTGAAGTAAAAAAGTATATATCATAATAGATTAAAATAAAACAAAATTAAAATTATATTATATTTAAATATTTAAAATTATAAAATGTTATGAAAAAAATAAAAGAAATAAATCATATAATATTTCTAGAATCATAAATTTCTTGTGTTCCGTAACAGTATTTTTTATGAATTTCATAAAGTAATAGATATAATTTATATGATTTGTTTGTTAGAGACCTAAAGAATAAAAAAATCAAATTAATAGGTTTAAAGGTAATCAGTGGTACTTTAATTTTCTCAATATTAAAGAATGTATCATAAGCAAAAAGAAAATAGTGTTTTAAGAAATATATTGTATAACTGGGAGGTGTTAGGGTGTTGAGAGAGTGTACATCTTACTATCTTAGATATTTAAGATTCTAAAATATCATCTTATAGCAATTATATGATAATTACTAAAATGGTTGATTCTTTAATTATTTAGGTCATAGTAATTCATAGACAAAGTATCATCTAATCAATTAAAACGAAAAAAATGCAAATCTTAAAGTTTTATCTTTTTAAATGTGCTCATCAGATTCTCATTTAACTTTTTTCATGGCTGCTAAATAATTATCAATTATTAATTCTAATTCTAATTCTAATAATAAGATATGTTCAAGTCAAGATCATTGGCTTCTTAAAATTTTGATGAGTTTACAAAATTATTAAAACATCAAATGAATTATGTTAAATACTAACAAGTTTTGAATAATGCTTTCATGTTTTTTGTGAAGTATTTATTTTAGCATAAAGTTTTATAAGGCAAGAATATTTTAGATGAATTGTTTTAATGTGAAGTGTTTTATGAAAAAACAAAATTTAAAATGAAATATCTATCTTGAATGTATTTTATTATAAACAAACACATATTAAAGTTACTTTTTAGCAATTCCTTTGATAAAGAAACTTAATGATTCAAAAAAGTATTCAATAAAAAATAATTTATTTTTTTCAAAGTTTCTATCAAGATAAAAGAAAAAAATCTTCTTACAAATAAAAAATGATAGACAATTGATGCAACAAATGGGTTAAAGTTGCTCTAGTATGTAAAGTATATGCAAATAATCGTAAACGTTAAAAAAAGAAAAAAGAAATGCAAGTTCCATAAAAAACATAGCAGTTAAGCAACCACATAGGAGTATAAAAGGAAGCCTGAATGCATTGATGAAGATATTTATCTACAAACCAGCATTCATAACTTTTATAGTTATTTTGTTATCGTTGTTCTTTTATTATTTATTTTTTAGATAATCTAAACTTCTCTTTTTAATATGCTTAGGGAGTGTGTTAGCCTATAAAAACCAATTTAATAATACTAAATTTTTTAGCTTAGAAAAACTTGTGTAAACATATTCAAAAGATACTTGATGTGTAAAACTTTTGTAAAGAAAAATTTTAATAAAAATATTGATGATGAACCAATATAATTTTTTGGATTTATCTTTTTTTTTTCTTAACTTTTTTATCTTATTTAACATTAAAGAGCCATCTAAATTAAAAAAAAAATTATATGAATAAATTCTTTACAAAAAAAATTTTAATCAATATATTGAAGTGTCTAGCTCAAAATAAAACACTTATCTTTTAAAAGAGTTTTAAATATATTTTAAAAATATTTAAAAAAAAATTCAATTCAATCTTCTTGTTTGAATTTGTATTATCTCATTTTTATAAATAAGTTGAGAACAAGTGTTGCC
The DNA here is from genome assembly GCA_037954105.1 of Canavalia gladiata. Classification (NCBI taxonomy): domain Eukaryota; kingdom Viridiplantae; phylum Streptophyta; class Magnoliopsida; order Fabales; family Fabaceae; genus Canavalia; species Canavalia gladiata. Next base: position 20,161,299 of record CM075658.1, on the reverse strand, counting down.
TTCTTTGTCTTATTCACAAAATAGATTGAGACATATTCACATAAAATTTTAGAGAAGGTTAGAATAAAAGATTAAAATCAAATCTCAATCTTATTGGGATTGGATAAACCTGAACTCATTTTTTATTTCTTAATTTTTTACAAACTTTATATATATATATATATATATATATATATTAAATATAATTTAATTTAAAAAATATATAAATTAGGCATTAAAAAATTAATAATAAAATATATTTAACAAAATGTGAGAATTTGATATTATTATCACAACTATTGAAATGATTTCAAGTCAAGGTAAAGTAGGTATTTATATTCATAACCTGATTCTATCTTTGCAAATCGAGTGTAGGTGTAGATTTGGATTTTTCTTAAACCAGTTTAAACTAGATTTTTACTATCAAAGTTAGGATAGGATCAGGTAGGTGTCACATGTTTGAGTTTATATACATGTTTATGAGAATGCGATATTAATATCTTTTTATTTTAAAATTACTACCATCAATAATCAAGTAAGATAATAAAAAGATTAAATTCTAGAAAATTAATAAGTTTAATCTAATAACTAGACTAAGGTTAAGATTGATCCTATAAAAACTCTAAATCTAATTTGCTTTATATTTCTTTTAATTGGGATGGTTCAATTGTCACTCATGCAATTGATTAAATCAATGTTAATATGGAACAAATCAAGGTAAAAAATGAACCATATAATATAGGAAAAATACAAAACCAATAAAAAAATTAAAATAAAAATTACAACATAGGATTTTTTAGTTGTTTATAATATTAATGATTAAAACATAAATTAATATTTTAAAAGAATTTATAATTAAAAGTTTGAAAAAAAGATAAAAAAAAAACTTATTATAGATTGTGAATGAAGCACTAAAGGGTGAAGGGTTGATACTTGTTGTAAGGTTTATCTTGAACTTTTGGGAGGGAGGGTGCTAAAGTATTTTTAGGATAGAGGAAAAAAAAAATCACAAGTTAATCTTGAGTCAGTTTTTTATCTTTAGAAAGTTTTATCTATTTATAAATTTTACAATGAATGAGAAGTAATTAAAATTAGAACATAATAGTCATGTACATTTTTTAAAAAGTCATTAACTTTTGTAAGTGATTATATAGCTTTAAAAACTTTTAATTTTAACTATCTATGTTTAGTTGTAAGGTTTACATTTACTATTCTTATTTTTGGATAAAATTGACATTGTTACTGGATTCATTTCCTATACACACACGCATATAAATGAAATACATCTAATGGCAAAATCATTTTTATACAAGAGTAAAAGTGTCATAAATCATATTACAACAAAATGAAAAATCTAAAAAATTTTGAAAATTAAAAAATTTAGAAAGTAGGATTTTATTTTAAGGAAAAATATTTGAAAAAATTTTAATGAAGGAATAAATTTAAATTTAAAAATTAGTTACAAGTAGGGAAGGAGCTAGCATCCTACTTGCCTATTCCAAAAAATAGTATCCTAAATTAAGTGAATGATTTTAATTGTTAAAATAGTTTAATCCCTTAAACAGAATAAAATATTTGTGTTAAAATAAATAATATATTTATTAAAAATAACCTAATAGGAATTTATCTTGTTTCTAGGTATCCATTGATGCAATGGAAAACTTAAGTAGAAAACTCAAGGCAATACAATTCTAGTTAAAAAGAGATTTGATTTATTTGAGGAATAACTTTGAAAGAAAAATAATATTTAAGGAAATATTGAAAAGTTTAATTGATAATATCTTGTTCTAAATATAAAGTTGTGAAAACAAATTAAATATTTTAATAAAAAAATTGATGTTTCTTTTATTATATATATATATATATATATATATTTAAAAAAATAATAGAATATTTATAATGTGCATCCTTATGATTCTCTAAATATAATGCGATTGGTATGTTATAGTAAGTATTTGGAGTTTGTTGGGTAAGTTTTAATAAAAATGTAAAACTATTTTAAAAGGAAAAAAATAAGAGTAATTTTAAAGAAAATTCATTCAAAATAATATTTATTTATGAAGTATTTATTTAAAAAAGGAAATTAAAAATTATTATTATAATATAATATTATAAATAGTATAACAAATCCACGTTTGCAAAAGGTTTAAAATAAATGAAGGTTATACTTAAAACAATATAATTATTTAAATATAATACAATAATATAATTCTTTAAATATAATACAATAGAATATGCTATACATACATATTTAAAATTTGTTGCATGATATTTTGAAAATAATATAAAATTATTTTTTAAAAAATTGAAAAGTAAAGGTAAATCTAAGGAAAAAATATTTAAAATATATTTATTTAAGAAATATTTGTATTAAAATTTTTTAAAACATTTAAATAATATTTTAAACTCGTATATACACAAAGTTTAAGATAAATAAAGATTATATTTGAACCTTTATGATTTTTCAAAAATGCTACACATACGTATTTAGAGTTTCTTGTATAAGATTTTAAATTAATCCATTATTATTTTAAAACAAAAGTTAAAGATAAATTTAAATAAAAATTTTAAAATAATAATTTATTTATTTTTCAAGTATTTATTTAAAAATTTGGAATTAAAAAATTATTATAATATTTAAATAATATTTTAAATCCATATATATATAAAACTTAAATAAACCTTTACGATTCTTCAAATATAATAACATAAAACATATTATACGTATGTATTTAGATTTTATTGTACAATAGTTAAAATTAAATTAAATTTTAAATGTATAAAATTTTAAATGAAAGTTAAAATTTCAATTTAAATGATTTTGTATAAAATTCAAAAGTAATAAAAAAATTATTTTTTAAGAACAACAATTTAAAAAGATGTACAAAGTAATGCAACAAGAAAGAATATTAATACGATATATTTTAAGCAATATTAATTTAAAATATCTAATTTTTTTTTAAATGTTCAGCTTATAATGATTACTAAATATTTTTAAATTTATTACCAGCTTAAAAAAAATTTGTTAGCGTTTAAAAATTAATGTGAATAATATAGACCAAATAAAGGATCTATTAATACTTATAACAGATATGAATTATATACTCTAGCAAATTGGCTCAAGAATAATTTTATAAAAAATAACAAATTTATTTTTATTTTTAATTTTGATTTTATGCAAGTAATATTGAAATGATTTTAATTAATATTTTAAAATTAAAAAAATATACATATTTACATATATATATATATATATATATATATATATATATTTATGGTGCTAATTTAATTTGGGTTAAGGTAGATAATGGGGTCCATTTATTTAATTTTTATAAGGAAAGAATTAAAAAAAAATAATTAAAATTTTAAAAGTTAAATTAATTATAAAAATTCAAATCTTAATTGATCCAATGATGTACTTCAATTTTAGGAAGTTCAAACATTCAATTCTTATTACTTTAGACTATGGATGAATTTATAAAGGTGAAGGATGATATAAGGGTCTTGCTTTTCACACTCCTTTACAATTTTTGTCAAAATTAAATATCAAACTATCATTTTTATTAAAAAAAAAATACTTCTTTATCTCTTTCTTTCAAATATTTGTCATCGCTTCTGGAAGTGAGGAGTTGTTGTTATCAAACGTCCATTACCACCGTTAAAGGTTACATTTTGTCTGCTCCAGTGAGATAAGTGTTTGTCTTCTTCCTTTGTTTTATGTTGGTGTTATTTTCGATGGTTTTAGAATAGAAGTCTGAGGTACAATTGTTCCAAAACTGCATTTCTAGGTTAAGAGAATTGTATTCCAACAATACATGTTTAAAAAATTTAGGAAGAGAAGTTGTTAATATCGAAAAATGTATTCCATAATGGGAATATGAATTTTCATATGTCTATTTTTGAAAAAAAGATTGAAGTGAATTTCGGATACATTGTTCCTGAATGTTGTGAGAAAGAAGTGAACATACGTTCTAGAAAGATGTTTTCGTAATGCAACAGACTTTTTTTTTTCCAGAAATGCATATCCAAAAGGCCTTTTCCAGGATGGATTTAATGAGCTTCCATAAATGCTTATCTGGACAATAATTAAATCTATTTCGAAAAAGGCCTTCTAAATCACATAGTTTCCTTTCTACATACGTATTTTCAAAAATTCATCTATTGCATTATAGAAACATTTTTTTGGAACATATGTTCACACTTCTTCCTCATAACACTTTAGAACAACGTATCCGAAGTTCACTTCAATCTTTTTTCGCAAAAAAACATTTGGAAATTCATATTTCCATTCCAAATACACTTTTCCAGAATTTATGAAAAATAAGAAATATATTTTCTTTTAAATTGGTTATTTAATTTTTAAACATTATTAATATTTATTTTTTAATAGTGAAATATAGATATATGGCTAAAACTAGAGTAAGTTTTTCTCAAAGAGGATATCATTCTGGGAATGGACAATCAGAGGAACAAGTTCGACTCATAACTTTAGCTTAGAGTATTCGTACTCGTGCAATAATTGAGGTTGTTGAGCATGTTAATGATGTGGAGGTTGTTATTGATGCTAGACATGTTGAGACTAAAGATATTGATGCCAACTTTAGTGTTCAACATAAGTAATTTCCAGGAGGTCCGTCTAATATATCCGTATTCTGATCATACGAAGATCACATTACTTGTTTCTTATGGTTAGGTGAGGTAATAGTTTTTATTGTGTGTATTTTTTGAACTGTTAAAATGGAGTATGAATTATTGTATAATTGATTTTTATGGTTATGATTATGTTTTGTAGGAATGCGATGCCCTTAAGTTAGTGACCCATGTAAGGAAGATGAAGGAAGTAAAAGATCAATATGTACGTGACACTGTACAAGATTTTGGTCTGGGAAGCCTAGTATATTGCAATCATTCCAATGTTGATAGAGGATTGCTTTCTATTCTTTTCGAGATGTGGTATAAGGACACATGTTGCTTTCACTTGCCTACGAGAGAGTTGACCATCACCCTTGATGATGTGTCTTCGTTGTTACATCTTCTAGTAACCGGTGAGTTATTTTCCTTTAGACTAATGGGAAGGGAGATGGTGTGTGAGGTGTTACAAGTGCTTTTAGGAGTAATAGAATTAGAGGTAAACCTGGAGACACTTCACACCCGAGGGACGAATGTTAGATTTAACTGGCTCCAAGATGTATATGGTCATTGCGTAAGAGAAGGTCATTTAGACGTGTTTATTTACTTCAGTTGGTAGGTTGTACAATTTTTATATATAAGAATGCATCATATGTAGAAGTTCCATATCTAGAGTTGTTTTGAGATATGCGTATGACCCGCTCGTCGCAAACGCGCAAAAATAATTTCTAGATTTCCCCCAAACTATTGGTATAGTATAAGGTGCAACCTAGGTCATCTCCCAAAGACCATTTCATATTCTTAAGCAAATTAGGAGAAAGTTAGAAAAAGGGGGTTTTGTAAATATATGATATTAAGTGCTAAATACAAAATATAGAATGAAATTAATTTGACTTAACAATTATCAACTCAAGGAATTCAGAGGCTATTTTCATAACTAATCATTGATCACTAAAATCATGCATTGTGTTTATCAACCTAGGATCATCTGGAACCCCTACAATGATCCTTGAATTCTCTACTGAGAAACCTCTCAGAATTCAATTGATTATGATCAACAAGATTTAGTAACCACTTAATCTTTCATCTAAACCAATTTTATAATCAGAATTCAGTTGAAGTAAGTAATAAAATGAAAACCTTCAATTAAATTACTTAATTTCTACTCTTCAAACTTTTGGAAAATGATTTACCAATCAAAAACCAATTATAAATCAATTATGCATTAATCAAAATACGTCAACCGATCAAACTTTGATTAAAGAATAAAATTGAAGAATATAGTGAAGTAGAGTAGAAACCACTTAATAAGCATGTAAATAAAGATCAAGACCTCAAAGTTAAAATGAAAATAGCTTGAATCCTTGAATTGAAACTACAAACCTAGCCTTCCATGAAGGAGGCAAACTAACAACAAAAAAAGAGGCAAACTAACAACAAATAAATCCTAAGCCTTCCATGTAGGAGGCAACTAACAACAAATAAATCCTAAGCCTTCCATGTAGGAGGCAACTAACAACAAAGAAAAACTAAGCCTTCCATGTAGGAGGCAAACTAACAAGAAAGAAAACCTAAGCCTTCCATGAAGGAGGCAAAACTAATAAGAAAGAAAGAAAGAAAGAAAGAAAGAAAGAAAGAAAGAAAGAAAGAAAGAAAGAAAATGGTATTGGAGTTAATCTCCAAAATGATGTGTGTTTCTCCTCTTGTAAACCCTTCTATTTATAGAGGATTTTTGAGGCATCATCTTCAGAAAGTCACCAACTAGGATATTACTTTTCTACCCTTTTATTGCTTTCACATGGGCTTTGTTGAAAATGCAAAACACTTTTGAATTTTTGTCACCAATGAGCACAACAATTTTGACTTGCTTGCAGCGCAATTTCGGATATTCACGTGTCCGAATTAGAGCTTCACATCTGAACAAAAGTTGTAGCCCCGGATCTTAGCTGTCCAACAGATTTGATTTCATCTCAATATGACTTCTGTATCTCAAGATATGGCCGGATCTTTGCACACTGTTCAAATTCCACGTCAGCAACACTATCTCATCTTTTGAGATACTTTCGGAGCCCTAAACATCCCATTTAGAGTCTGCTCTTGCTTTTTAACTATGGACACTTATTTAAGCTTTCATTCAAGATATATTTCATGATTTTTGGATGTCTAAAACTCTTATTATGCTCAAAATACTATGATAGTGTCATTTTAATCGGGTAAGCAAAGAAATTCAATTAAACTTCATATGAACCCAAACTCATAATATATGACAAAGACCACTTAATTGAACATATAAGAAGTCTTAATGAGATAAAAGTGAGAGATAATTATTTATGAAATTTATGCTTATCAGCGTACAATTGGTAGGTATACATGGGATGTTGTTGCATTGCCATACCTTTTTTTATCATCTTAGTGATTTAAGTTTGCATAACAGGCAACATATAGGGGAATACATGACTTTGTTACATGTATTTATTACTATTTGATATTAATTGTTTATATTTTATTATGCATTAATAAAAATTAAATTTTATTCAGACATGGATTTTAGAACACTTCTTTAGAATTAGTAGTCATCAACACAACCTAAACTTCAAAGAAAACATACCCTTGGCGATGCATTTGACAATGATATGATGTTTGTGGGATGTCTGACCATTTAGGGAGGCCTGAGATCATGTACATGCTAAGGAGAATATTTGGATGCCATTTACATCGTTTAAAATATACCGACCTTTCTCTTATGTCTCATGGTATATGGGATACATCACATCCATACATCCTACCATCTTCCCAACCATACATCGGTGATGTTATACATGTGGCTAGAGTATATGTAAATATCACAGGAAGTTCCTCTGGCGTTTAACATGATTGTAACACTTGTGAGGTAATAATGTTTAATTAAGTAACTACATGTCTTGTTTTTTACCTATCTTTGTGTTATGATTTAAGGTTTGGTTTTGAAGGAACGATTTGAAAAAATTGAAAAATTACTTCAAATCCAATTGGATTTAAGGTGCATTGCATACAGGACACAAGGATAAGGTATTACATGTGACGCGTTAATATTAGCGTGTGGTGGAATGCAGAAGACCATTACCTATTAGAGAAGGAAGAAGATTCGTCAACCAATTTGATTTGGATATTTGTTATTATATATTTGGTTTATTGTTGGATATTTTAAATATCATTGGATATTTAGTAATATTGATGGGTTATTATGGAGATGAAAAAAATGTTGGTTTGAAAAGTCAAAGATCAAAACATAAGGCATTGCGTAATAAATGCAAGGCTTGACATAATTAGTGATAGCATGTAAGAAGCGGTTACAAATAGTTTCATGAATAGTGGATTAAGAAGTTACAGGCAGTTATGTATCACACCATCGTGAGAGATAAATTTTTCTAAGAGAAAAAATTTAGGATTCTTGGGTGTAATTGGGTTGTGGGTAGTGTGAGGTTGTGAGTGTTTTTGTAAACACAGTGTACAATTTTCTACTATCAAAATTATCTGCAGCAGTCCGAAGACGTAGGCAGTATTGGCCGAACTCCGTTATCAATTTGTGTGTGCAAATATTCTGCATTCTATTTTTTTTTCCCCACTTCCACAAATCTGACGCTACAGAAGAATTTGGAGAAATTTTTCTTAACAACTGGTATCAGAGCGGGTTTGAAATTCTGCAATTTTTTTTTAAATTGTTAGAAACGAAACGATCTAAAGAAGAAGTCAGATTTGAGTGGGAGTGATGGCTGTAGATGAAGGAAAGGTGAAAATTGAAAAGTTCGATGGTGCGGACTTTGGTTTCTGGAAAATGCAGATCGAAGATTATCTGTACCAGAAAAATATGTATCAACCTCTCACAGGGACAAAGCCAACTGAAATGAAGGACGAGGATTGGGTTCTTCTTGACAGGCAAGCCCTTGGAGTCATCCGTTTGACGTTGTCACGTAATGTTGCTTTTAACATTGCAAAAGAAAAGACCACAGCAGATCTTATGGCGGCTCTTTCCAGAATGTATGAAAAGCCGTCAGCCGCAAATAAAGTTCACTTGATGAGGCGGTTGTTTAACTCTCGGATGACAGAAGGTGCATCAGTAGCACAACATCTCAATGAACTCAGCTTAATCACAACCCAGTTGACTTCTGTTGGAATCGAATTTGATGATGAGGTACGAGCATTAATAATTTTGTCTTCCTTACCAGAAAGTTGGAATGCCATTGTCACGGCTGTGAGTGGCTCAACGGGAAGCCAAAAATTGAAATATGATGATGTTCGTGATCTAATTCTCAACGAAGAGATCCGACGGAAGGAGTCGGGTGAATCTTCATCATCTTCGATATTGCAAACAGAGTCAAGAGGAAGAAGCTCAACTAAAGGAAATGGACGTGGCAAATCAAAGGACAGGAGGTCCAAATCCAAAAATCGTCACTCTCAATCTAAGAAGAATATCGAGTGTTGGAATTGCGGGAAGTCTGGGCACTACAAAAATCAGTGCAAGAGTGCACGAAAGCATCAGGAGACCAAGGACGAGGCAAATGTTACTTCCACCCCTGGAGGAGATGATGCATTGATATGTTCTTTAGAAAGCAAGGAGGAGTCTTGGGTGTTAGATTCTGGAGCATCTTTTCATGCCACTTCACAAAGGGAATTCTTCGAGAACTATGTTCCCGGAAACCTTGGTAAAGTTTACCTTAGTAACAACCAATCATGTGAGATAGTTGGCAAAGGTGTAGTGAAGGTTAAGTTGAACGGGTCTGTATGGAAATTGAAAAATGTCAGACATATTCCCGACCTGACAAAGAACTTAATATCAGTAAGCCAGTTGAGCAGTGATGGCTACACAACTGTCTTCCATGGAGACGATTGGAAGATTTCAAAGGGTGCGATGACAATTGCTCGGGGTAAAAAGAGTGGCACTCTTTACAAAACAGCAGGAGCATGTCATTTGATTGCAGTTGCAGCAAATGAAAATTCCAATCTATGGCACCAGAGGCTAGGCCATATGAGTGAGAAAGGGATGAAAATCATGCACTCAAACGGCAAGCTACCAAGTCTTCAGTCAGTAGAAATTGACATGTGTGAAGACTGTATACTTGGAAAGCAGAAACGAGTCAGCTTTCAGAAAGCTGGAAGACCCCCAAAGAAGGAGAAACTTGAGCTAGTTCACTCAGATGTTTGGGGTCCAACTACCGTCCCATCACTTGGTGGGAAACATTACTTCGTGACTTTTATTGATGATCACTCTAGGAAGGTATGGGTATACTTTCTGAAACATAAGTCCGATGTATTTGAGGCTTTCAAGATATGGAAAGCTATGGTAGAAAATGAAACAGGGTTGAAGATTAAAAAGCTCAGAACCGACAATGGTGGTGAATATGAAGACACCAAATTCAAGAAATTCTGCTATGAGCACGGGATCAGAATGGAGAGGACCGTGCCTCGTACGCCTCAACACAATGGTGTAGCTGAGCGTATGAATCGAACGTTGACTGAAAGAGCCAGAAGCTTGCGTGTGCAGTCAGGCTTACCGAAGCAGTTCTGGGCAGAAGCAGTCAACACAGCAGCTTACTTGATCAACCGAAGTCCATCGGTACCGTTGGAGCACAAAATACCAAAAGAGGTATGGAGCAGAAAAAAGATAAAACTCTCACATCTTAGAGTTTTCGGCTGTGTAGCATATGTGCACATCAGTGATCAAGGTATAAATAAACTCGATCCCAAATCGAAGAAGTGCACTTTCATCGGTTATGGTGAAGATGAATTTGGCTATCGTCTTTGGGATGATGAAAACAGAAAGATGATCCGCAGCAGAGATGTAATCTTCAATGAAATAGTGATGTATAAAGACAAGCTTAACACAAGCGCCAACAATTCAGAGCAGATTGAGCCAACATATGTAGAAGTTGAAGATATCCCAGAAAGTCCCATAGTTGCGAATCCTCGGTCAGAGAATTCAATTGAAGAAAGCAGTGAACAACAGTTTGACACATCAGAGCCTCCTACTCCAACTCCTGTATTGAGAAGGTCTTCTCGACCTCATGTACCCAACAGGAGATACATGGACTACATGTTGTTGACTGATGGAGGAGAGCCTGAAGATTACATAGAAGCATGTCAGACCACAGATGCAAACAAGTGGAAACTTGCTATGATAGAAGAGATGAATTCTTTGATCTCCAATCAGACATGGGAATTAGCTGAATTACCCATGGGAAAGAAGGCACTTCACAACAAATGGGTGTATCGGGTGAAGGAGGACTATGATGGCTCAAAGAGATACAAAGCCCGACTAGTTGTCAAAGGATTTCAGCAAAAGGAAGGAGTTGATTACACTGAAATCTTTGCTCCAGTTGTGAAGCTCAATACTATCAGGTCTGTCTTAAGTATTGTTGGCAGTGAAGAGCTCTATCTTGAGCAATTGGACGTGAAGACGGCGTTTCTTCATGGAGATTTAGAGGAAGAGATTTACATGCACCAACCTGAAGGATTCTCAGAAAAAGGAAAGGATAATATGGTGTGCAGATTAAAGAAGAGCTTGTACGGCCTGAAACAAGCTCCAAGACAGTGGTATAGAAAGTTTGAAAGCTTCATGCACAAGGAGGACTTCCAGAAGTGCAATGCCGACCACTGTTGTTTCTTCAAGAGATATAAGTCCTGTTATATCATATTGCTACTTTATGTCGATGATATGTTAGTAGCAGGTTCATATATGAACGAGATTAAAAATCTCAAGATGCAGTTGTCAAAAGAATTTGACATGAAGGACTTGGGTATAGCAAAGAAGATTCTTGGAATGCAAATCACGAGAGATAAGCAAAGAGGAATTTTGCAGTTATCTCAGGCAGAGTACATCAACCGTATTTTACAAAGATTCAATATGGACAAGGCCAAACCAGTTAGCACACCTTTGGCTAGTCATTTTCGCTTATCTAAGGATCAGTCCCCTCAGACGGAGGAAGAAAAAGACTTTATGGCTAAGATTCCATATGCTTCAGCCATAGGAAGCTTGATGTATGCAATGGTCTGTACTCGACCAGACATTGGCCATGCAGTGGGAGTTTTAAGCAGGTTTATGGCAAATCCAGGAAAAGCTCATTGGGAAGCAGTCAAATGGATTTTAAGGTATCTACGAGGCACCATAAAGAAGTGTCTGTACTTTGGCAAAAGAGAATTAAAAGTACAAGGCTATGTAGATGCAGACTTCGGAGGTGAAGTTGATCACCGAAGAAGTACCACCGGTTATATTTTTACTGTTGGTACTACAGTTGTCAGTTGGATGTCACGGATACAGAAGATCGTTACATTATCCACTACAGAGGCTGAGTATGTAGCAGTAACAGAGGCTAGTAAAGAGTTGATATGGCTTCAAGGATTGTTAACAGAGCTGGGATTCATCCAAGAGAAGAGTGTTTTGCACAGTGACAGTCAGAGTGCAATACATCTGGCAAAGAATTCAGCATTTCACTCTAGAACTAAGCACATTGATATACGTTATCACTTCATCAGATCTCTGCTTGAGAATGAGGTGCTGACATTGGAAAAGATTACAGGAAGCAAGAACCCAGCAGACATGCTAACAAAGGTGGTGACCATTGACAAACTGAAGTTGTGTTCAACTTCAGTCGGCCTGCTAGAATAACAGACCAAAGAAGACTGCTGTAGTGATCAAAGTGTGAAGACAGATTGAAATCAGTCTTCAAGTGGGAGATTGTTGGTTTGAAAAGTCAAAGATCAAAACATAAGGCATTGCGTAATAAATGCAAGGCTTGACATAATTAGTGATAGCATGTGAGAAGCGGTTACAAATAGTTTCATGAATAGTGGATTAAGAAGTTACAGGCAGTTATGTATCACACCATCGTGAGAGAGAAATTTTTCTAAGAGAAAAAATTTAGGATTCTTGGGTGTAATTGGGTTGTGGGTAGTGTGAGGTTGTGAGTGTTTTTGTAAATACAGTGTACAATTTTCTACTATCAAAATTATCTGCAGCAGTCCGGAGACGTAGGCAGTATTGGCCGAACTCCGTTATCAATTTGTGTGTGCAAATATTCTGCATTCTGTTTTTTTTCCCCACTTCCACAAATCTGACGCTACAGAAGAATTTGGAGAAATTTTTCTTAACAAAAAATGTCGATTATAATGTGATTATTTTCTATATTATATTATCAGAGTGGATAATGAGGTTAGTTATCCAATAAAAATAAATGAAAGTTATGACATTTGTATAAACAAATGAAAAAACTTAATTTCAAAATTTTCATTTCTTGTTCTTCTTCTTCTGTAAAAAATTGGCACATCAACTTCATTTGAATAAGATCAAAGTAAAGATTCTCTGAGATCCATTTCTAACAAAAAAAAAGGATCAAGCTTAGACATTGATACAATTTAACAATTCTGGAGATGCATATCTAGAATTGATTTATTCACATTCCGAAAATGCAAATTCGAAAAGAAAATTGGAGATTCTGGAAGTTGCTTGTTTGGAAGCCTATTTAGGTTTCGAAAGTTGATTTTTGGAATGTTCACTTATTATTATAGAAAATGAGTTCCTGAATACTAACATAGCGTTCCGAAAATTTACTTCTAGAACCCCAATTGGGTTCTAAACAAGCAGCTTCCGAATCCTCCAATTTGCCTTTTTGAAAAGAAATCCAAATGTATTTTCTTTAAACCTCAACACTTTCATTTGCGAAATGCAATCCACAATGATCATAATACAAAATTATTCAATCTATTTGGTAAACAAATACATTTTTTACTTGGTTGAAGTTGAAGAAGAGAACAAAAATGAAATCCTTCGATGCATACATCCATCAACTTAAATAAATGAAGATGAGGATAATTTTGTTATTTCCTACTTTTAGGGATAATTGTGTCTTTTTACATAAAAGGGTGCAAGAAGTAAAATGGGAGCGGGGGTGCAAAAAGAAACTCTCGTCACATGATTCATTAGATATTTTGAGGTCCAAAAATGCTTTATAAGAATATATTGTAGTTTTAGGCCTAAATCGGATTTGTTTTAGCAAATTTATTTAAATGATTATGCATTTATTTATTCATTAAAAATTTAGAATCATTAAATTATCAAGAATTAATTTATATTTGGAATTTAAGGTTCTAGCTATTAAAGGCCTAAAAGAATTTAGAAGATTCAGCCAAATCATGTTGCTAGCCTAAAATTAAAGCCCCTTTTGTTGATCCAATTTTTTGAAAAACCATTATGTGCTCTAACTTTTTGGGCCAATTTGCTTAAGTAGCCCATTATTATTTTGAATTTTTGAGGCAAACTTTAGTTGGGATTTTAGGAGCTACTTATACCATCCCAGTATGTTATTCATTTCCAACTTGAATCTGAGCCCTTATGAGTCAACAACCCATCTGTTTGGGATTCTAAAATTAAATTAAGCCAAATAACGTACGTTGGTCCAAACCTATAAGTTATGCATGAATATGTCTACTAGCCTAAGAATTAAGGGGATTAAGTAAGGTAGAAATTAGTAGAATTTAAAAAATGAGAAAGGGATTAGGGTTTGTAGGGTGACAAAGAGTCAAAATGGGTGAGTAACACCGTTAAGCTTCAAGGGCGAGGGCCAGAAAAACTTGCCCTAAGGTTAGAAAGGGAAAGAAATAAGGAGTTCTTGCTAGTAGAAAGGGGAAATAGTTGAAAAAAAGGGTTGAGAGTTAATGGGAAAGGTGAATGAGAGGAAAACCATTGACATGAATGATGATGGTGATTGGGGATAAAGATTGATGAAGAATGTGATGGGCTATCGAAGACCAAGTTGACGATAAACCGAAAGACTATCACCATTGAAGGCGATGATGACAGAGTAGAGATGGAAAGTTTCATGGCCTCTTGCAGAATGAATGCATGCACCATTTGTGGTGGCCAGAGGTAAAGATTTTAATTGAAAGCGAGAGGGTATGAGGACAAGATGAAGATGTTGAGGTTGTGGTGGAAAGTTAGGGAAGGTTGGCTGACTATTATTCAAAACCAAGAAGGCTACTGTCATCTAAAGATGGTGGCAAAGATGATTACGACGACTTAAAATAGTTTCTAGCAACAATGGTGGAGAAGATGATGGACAACAACAAGCTTCAGATGAGGGGAAGAATTTATTTTTATTTTTAATTAAAAATATCTTTGCCTAAGTTTTTTATCTTCTATATTTTTTCTGAAAAAATTTTGGAATTTTTTTTGAATGATTAAACCGATGAATTTGGTGAATAGTAAAGTAAAAAATGGTTGCAATGGTTGTTAAAGACCAAAATGGTGGTTATTAGTGAAGCAACGATGGTGGAAGGAAGAAGAGAAGAAAAAATAGACCAAGATTTTCAAAATTTAGTGATTTTATTTGTTTGTATTAAATTTTGAAGTTGTTTTGTACTTAAGTAAACTATTAAATCAGAGACTACCAAATGAAAACCAAAATGGAAAGGAATGACCTATAACTCTATGTGTGCGTATGCGAAACTTAGGTAACTAATCTTTTTAGGATAGCATTAATCCTATGATGAACACAAATTAAGGTATGAATATCATTTGTAAAGTCTTCACTACTTGAATGTAATCGATACTAACCTAATAGGTTTAGGAGTTTCTTAAAAAAATTATTATACTAATTTGTTTCAAAAGTGTGCTTATTCTCTCCTTTGCGTGTTTTTTCGTTTGTTGTTTTGTGAGTTAATTTGGGCCTAATTCCTTGAAAGGGCCTATTTGACCTTTAGCCTTTTGTATAACGTTAATAAATAATTTATTAATTCATCTATTCTATTTTTAATATTTAGAATTTTAGAATTGGTATTTTAATATATTTTTTTAATTTTTTAAATATTATTATTATTATTCTGAAGAAAAATAATTTTTTCATCGAACATAACTTAATGTTCATAGTTTTCGTTTCTTTACTCAATTTCTTACCAAATAATATAGAGTGTGATGATATGTTGTATTAGCAGGATAAGAAATGAGTAAAATATAAACTAATTATATTTGATGTAAGTAAAATGAATTATTTTTACAACATGAAAATCATAAGAGATAACATATCGATGATAATAAAATTGGTGTAGAAAATCTTCTTTATATTAATTTGTCATATAACTGATGTAAAAATTATTTTTTACATCAGTTATAAAGAAACTTGATGCTAAATATTTAATTGTTTACATCGATTCCAACAAAAACTAATGTAAAAAGTTATATTTTCCTCTTTCGGAATTAGGATTTTTTGTTTTCTCCTATTCACTGCTTCATAGCTAACATTTCAAGTTCTCTTATCCCTACACCACTTGTAACACCTTCAAAAAAAGTTCGTTTATATGCTTAAGTTGTACGCAATTTTATTATTAGATTGTTAATTTATGATACGAAATCTTTAAAAAATAACTACTAGTAAAATATGGTAAATTTTTTTTAAACATCTTAATTTAAAATGTAAGTCTCATCGTAGTAATAACCATAATAGTAAATGAATAATAGAATGTCCTCATTTGTGTCAAATTAATAATCCATTTATGTTACTTATACTAACTTACTACTTCTTTCTATTGCTCAGAATTACACGTTGACATAGATACAGACATGTCAAAGGTTATATAAACTTTATAGTTATACATTCCATATTTATACATGCATAGTTAAATTAAGTTAAGGTATCAATGACTTTACAAACTTAATTACATATATAATTACTATTATCATATTCACATTACCTACAATAAAGTACAAAATCTTAACAGCGGTCCAAATATGATGGCTTCAAGACTCTAACCATCCAGATTGTGTTGTCACTTTCTACGAACACCACCATCTCCACGAATGACATTATTGGAGTTTGGGAAGCAAATAATGGGAAAAGGAATGAGAAACTCAATTTCTTAGTAAGATTCTACCCTAATTATAATGTCAACATTTTCAACTCAGTCACTTTAGTTTATTTAGAGACATGATATGTGTAAACATCGGTTTAACCCATCCATTTGATAATTAATTATAATGATTTACTTTAATTTTAATTATACTATTTAATTAATTATTAGTTTATAAAAAAATAAAATAGAAAGAAAAAATAATAGAGTTAACTTAATGTATATGATTAAAAATAAATTAATGAAAAGAAGAAAAAGAAGAAGATAATAACAAAAAGTAGATAAAGTTAGCATTGTAGCAACACCTAACCATAGTTGAAAAGGGAACTCTTGCATGAAGAAAAGTCATTTTTCATGGCAAAAAATGAGGAAACTTGTTTCCTTTACAATTAATATAAACTTCCATAGGAATGGAGCTTGGGGGGAGGGGCAAAAGCTAAAAGAAGGCTTTCCAGAAAGAATACCATAAATATACCAAACAATTGAAGGAGATTGAAAAAAGTACAACAAAGAATAAACCATATTCAAAGCAGGGAAAGGAAAAAAAGATATTAAGTTTAGCTACAGGTTTGGACTTAACCAAGTCAGTTTTCTATTCCTTTTCACTGAGTTATTTATCATTCTTGTAATAATCTTCATACAAGTTTGTCATAACCACGATGGTAGATAGTTGATATTGCTAGAAAATAGTAAGAAAGAATATTAGACTTCCAACAACCCCAAGTTTATATAAGTTCATATTAAAACTTCAAATGTATAATAAAATATATGTATATATATTGGTTTTTTTAAGAAAAAATTAAATATTTCTAGTTATTATTATTATCATTATTATTATTATTATTATTATTATTATTGTTATTATTATTATTATTATTATTATTCCTTCAATGTTTAATATTAACGATAATTAAATGGATGTGTTGTACTATTGAGTTATCTTCATAAATATGATGTTATTGTCTAATTTAAAGTTAAATTAATATTTTAGGTTATATTAGTTTTTATATTGTTTATTAGTTTGTAATTATCTTATTATTATTTAGTAATTAATATTTTTATATTTTATTATCGTCATTAAAATGTTTTATATTTAAAATTGGTCATTATTATTATTATTATTATTATTATTATTATTTCGCTTATTATAGCATTTAATATTAATATTTATATCTTATTATTTTTACTTTTTTACTATTATTATCATTCTTATTCTATTAATTTATTTGAAATTCTTATTCTTTTGATTTAGTATTTTCGCGTTTCAATTTATATTATAATTAATAATGATAGAGTGGTTGAATACTACCTTCCGTGTTACTTCAAGTGTAAAAATTTATTGATTAATTTTATATTAACTTAAGTCTTAAATAATATAAATTATTTATATGTATGTTATATTTTAATCAATTATATTTTTAATTAAATTTTCCTTTGGTCTTAAAATAAATTTAATTAAAATTAACATCAATTTAATTTATAATGAGTAAGGATAGAGATTAAATAATTTATGTTATTTTTATTGTCATTTTGATCAAATTGACTTATTGAGTAGCTTTATACTAAATTAAGTATAATACAATATTTTTGTAAAAAGATTTATTATTTCATATTTAAATAAATTTTAATTCGATAGAATTGTTAATCCATTTGCTTGCTTAAAAATTTTGAATAAGCAAAATATAGCTTATATTGTGCAATAATTCTTGATAGAGATTGAGTAGTCTATCCTACCTTTACTACCGTTTTAATTATATGGACTTATCGAGTGACTTTATGCTAATTTGAGTCTAATACAATATAATTCATTTGAATAAAAATAGTTTCTGTTTATTCAACTTCTAAAGATTCGTAATCTCCTTTTCCAATTCCGCTTTCAATTTTTTTTTTACTAGTGTAATATTTAGTAAAGATGATTGAGTAGTAAATGCTACCTTCATTTGATGCTTAAGATTTATTGAATAATTTTATGCTACATTGGATTTGTCAAGCATGTTCTTAAAATTATATTAATTGTACTTTTCTTGTTAAATTAATCAAGACACAATTGTTTTATAGAGAATTACGTGATTTTGAGTTTCTCGAATAATTTTATGCTACATTGGATTTGTCAAGCATGTTCTTAAAATTATATTAATTGTACTTTTCTTGTTAAATTAATCAAGACACAATTGTTTTATAGAGAATTACGTGATTTTGAGTTTCTCGTTGTACCGAAAGATAAGTAAGAGTGTGAATTAAATTGTCAAATCTAAATTAATTTTTACTATATTTATTCTCTTTATTTAATTATTTATTCACTTACTTATTCTATTTGTTTAAAAATATTATTTTGATTTGATTCCTCATTATGTATTCAAAGTAATAAAATACATATTTTAAAACTATTATTAATTTGCACAATTCGATTAAAGGTAACTCACCTTAAGATGAATGTGTTAGGAGTGTTGTGGGATTAAGTTTCCATCATTCTCTACACATAATTGACTTCCAAACCTATTCTGTTTTCATAGACCATTTTCTGTTTTAAAATAAAAGGGTTTTCCATTTTTTCCTAATTTAAATAAAATTGGTGGCAATTCCATTTTCAAAAATATTTCTTTTTGAAACATATTTCTTTCTCCCACCTTCGTGTCACGATCCTAGTTGTGACAACATCCATATAGGTTCAATTTTAAATTTTTAGAAAATCTTTAACTGAAATGTATTTCTTTTACATAAAGAAAAACTAATTTCTAATTAAGCATACAAGTTACATAGTCTAATTTATATAAGTCTCATAAATCTTTGAGATCACATAACAGATATAATTTAACTATCATTTCATTTATACCTTATCATAATTCTTTTCTTTTCTTTATCAATCTCTTAGTGATAATCTAAGACTTATACATACAATATTACTTAGTCAAACAATATATTTTCACTATCTCTGCTACTTTACATTCTATTCTTAGAACACGAGCTCATTCCATGATAGTTGTCACCATCATAAACATTAAATACTTGGAGCTTCATATTAGTTCTATTTTTTTAGAACTCTTTTGTTTCCACCTTAGAAGGACTTTCGTCTTTTAAATGTGCACAAGACACATTAAGAATAGTATTAACTTTTCATATAAATTCTTTCTTTAATGATCCCTTAATTAATTAGGTTCCTTTTAAAAGCTTCTAGATAACATGTATGCTTAAACAATCTAGCCGATATACCATGCAAATTTAGTCTCTATTTTTAAACTACTTTCATACCATCATTTATACATGAACATCATATAATACATTACTCTTTAAACAATTAAGAGTATGAACACTATATTTTTGCATATCATGTTCTATCATCTTTTCTCTAGTTTAGAAAATATTTTTTTAATCAAACTTATTTTATTTACACATAATTGTTATGGATGTTATTGTTATTATTGTTAAGTTAATTTTATGTATTTATGTATTTGCTTCTATTCTTTTATTATATGTTATTTCATTTTGTTATGCTTATTTTTAATTTCTTTCATTACGTAAATATTTTCTCAATCTTCTCAAAATCAAAAAGATTTTATTCCATTTATTGACCTCTCTTAATTATTGATTTTAATCACTAATTTAATTTTAAATCTATCTTTTTTATATTTTATTTACTTTCAAGTTAATTTTTGTTAATATCAATCATTAATTTAATTTTAAATTTTTATTAATCTTTCTTTGTTGTATATATTCTTGTTTCTATATTCACTAATAAAATAAATCATAGAAAATTAAAAAAAAATAATTATAAAAATTTTCAGATAAAAAATATAAAACCAAATACTAAATTTTATTTACTACTCGAATATTCTCATGGTAAGTTTATTTTTATTTTTTTGGTAACTTTTCATCTAATTTGATCTACGTCATTTATCGTCATTTTTATTATCATTATTACTAATATTATCATTAATATCATTTTTATCTAATCAAATATTAATTTTCTTTTTCTTTTTCTTACTCAGATTATTTATTTATTTTTAGTACTAAATGAAAAATAAAAAGTTAAATTTTGAGAAATCAGATAAAATAATAAATATAAATTTTTAAATATTAAACTTATTCCTTCATTATATTTAATCTTTAAATATTTATTTTTAATAATATTTTATTTTATTTTATATACTCTTATTTTTCATCTTTTTATCATATACATATTATATGTATATTATTTATATTTTATCTTTTATAAAAATTTTATATTTGGTTACTATTATTATTATGTGTTTGTTGCAATTAATGTGAAGGAATAACTTTATTTTTACCATGGAAAAGAGGGTCTCCTAAAGAACAATTATCTCATTGTTAATGTCAAGATTATTTTGCTTGTCTCCATGAAAAAGGTAAGGCAGCATAAAACTTGCTTGCAACAGTAACAGGGTACTATTCAACTAGGGAAAGAAATCCCAAAATGGAATAATGTAGATAAGGAAATGATGGATAATTAGGAGTATAAACAATTTTAAAAAAATTAATCTAATGGATAATTGCAAAAGCTGGAATCAAATTTTAAAAAAAATATTACAATAACCAATGATAAAAAATAAAGAAAAGATAAGCGTATAAAATGAAAGCAGGAAGCGGAGAGGTGAGAAAAGAAGAAAGAGAGGAGACGGGATTTGTTTTCAAAACTGAAAGTGGTAGAGAAAAAGACAAGAGAATCACCAGAAAAAAACAAGGGAGAAGAAGAAAATACCATCCAGAAAAAGATACTACTCTTTGTAAGTCTTATTCCTATTCAACCAAATAAATCAAACTCTTGTGCGTTCGTGAACATATTTAAAACTATCAGGCATAACCAATCTTATGCATGGGCTGGTGCAACCCAGTGGAACCCAGGAACGAATAAAGGGGATTAACTTGTCTTTGTCTTTAAATTATATATATATATATATATTGAAATTTTTTATTTTTACTTTTGTCTTTTTATCCGTAAAGTTAAATTTATTTTTTTATATAATATGTAAATCAGAGTTTATTTTATTTTGTTTCTTACTTGTAAATATATATCTATCAAAAGATTTTCTTGTTTATATGTATACCAGATTTCTTTAATGTATCCACATTAATAGTTTCATGTTTACAATATATATTTTAATATATCAAACTCTCAAACTCTTTTTTCTTCTTTTTTTTTTTCATATTATGTATGCCAGGTTTATTATTATTATTATTATTATTATTATTTTATCCCCACTTATAATATATATATTAAAAATAATTTCCTATTTATATTATATTAGATCTTTTTATTTAAATATTTAAATCAAATTTTTTTGTTATAATATATACTGGATTATTTTTTTATAATATATGTATGTATCATATTTTCTGTTCCTAATATATATAAATAAAGATTTGCTTCTTGTTATAATAGATATATATTTTTTTTTATATACTATAGGTCAGAATATCTACATATATCAGTATTGGTAAATCAGATTTTTTTATTTTATTTATTTATTTTGTCATAGTATATACTGGATCATTTCTTTTCTTTTATAGTATATGTGTATGTTTTAGGTTTTTCCGTTCATAATATATATATATATATATATATATATATATATTTATTTATTTCTCTTTATTCATCTTACTTAAAATATTATACAAGAATTTGAATTTTGGTAGAATATATAAAAGATTCTATTCTTTGGTTATAATGTATACTTTTATTAGAATCCAATCTTGTAATATACGTTAGATTTTTTTTTCTTGTTCACAGTACAAGTCAGAACATGTTTTCATTTATAAAAGGAATTTTGAAAAATTTAAAGAATTTAGAAAGTGGAGATTCCATCTAATTTTATTTACAAGGAATAATATTTGCAAAAATTCTAACAAAAACAAAGATCTAGATTTGGAAGTCATTTACAAGTAAAAAAGGTGCTAGTATCGTACTTACCCATTTCAAAAAATGATGCCTTAAGTTAAGTGTGTGATTTTGATTTTTGAAATTCTTTATTCTTTAAATAGAATAAAATATTTTTATAAAAATAAATAATATATTTATTAAAAATAGTTTGACAGAAATTGATGTTATTGCTACATATTCTCTAATGCAATGAAAAACTCAATGCAAAATAGTTCTCATTAAAAAGAGATTTTGACTTGAGGAATAATTTTGGAAGGAAAATAATCTTGAAGAAAATATTGAAAATTTTAATTAATTATATCTTGTTTTAAACATAAATTGTGAAAAGGAATGAAAAATTTAATAAAAAAAGATTGATGTTTCTTTTATTACATATTGTTATTATTATTTTTTAAAAATAATAAAATATTTATATTACATAGGATTTAAGGAAGTGACGGTTAGACTATAAATCTTAACGATTTTTCTAATACAATAGAATAATATATGTTACATGTATGTATTTGGAGTTGGTTGCGTAAGTTTTAATAAAAATATAAAATTATTTAAAAAAATAAAATAAAAATAATTTTAAAGAGAAATCATTTAAAATAATATTATTCAGGAAGTATTAAAAAATATAATTAAAAATTATTATTATAATTAATATTTTAAATAATACTTCAAACTCATATATGTATAAAGTTTAAGATAAATAAAGATTATACTTAAATTTATACAATTTTTCAAATACAATACAATATGTTATGTTATACGTATGTATTTGACACTCGTTACATATGATTTTAGAAATAATATAGAATTACTTTTAAAAAAATTAAAAAAGTAAAAATAAATCTAATTTTTTTTATTTAAAATGATATTTATTTTAAAATTTTATAATATTTAATAATATTCTAAATTCACAAATTCACACGATTTAAAAAAAATAAAAGTTGTACTTAAATTTTTATAATTTTAATACATTACGATGTGATATGTTATATATATATATATATTTGGAGTTTGTTATAAAAGATTTAAAATTAATATAAAATTGTTTTAAAACAAAAGTAGCAATGATAACTTTAAATAGAATTTATTTAAAATAATATTTTTTTAAACATCTAAAGAAAATAATTTTTTTTAATATTTAAATAATATTATGAATTTGCACATATATATATATATAAAAGTTGTATTTGAATTTTTATAATTTTTTAAATATAATATGATAGGATATGTTATATATATATGTATTTGAAGTTTATTGAATAAAATTTGAGATTAAATTAAATTTTAAATAAAAGTTAAAATTATTTATATATAGAACAAAATTAATAATGAAATTTTATTTTATAAAAACACAATTTAAAAATGTATACAAAATATAAGACAAAAATATTGATGTTAACTATTTTTAGTATATTTAATTTAAAACATCTAGTTTATTAATATTAATATTATTTATTTTTTAAAATTTTTTAACCCATAATAATTTTTATAATTTATTGAAATTTATTATCAATTCAAAAATAATTTGTTAGAGGTTAAAATTAATGTCAAATAAAGTGCCTATTAGTACTTATAACTAATATGGACTATACACCCCAAATAAATTGGTCCAAGGATAAATTTATACATAGCTAAAAAATTTACTTATATATTTAATTTTGATTTCGTGTAAATAATTGAATTAATATTTTAAAATTAAAAATATATATATTTATCTATACATCTTTCATTCGTAAAATGCTAACTAAATTTGTGTTAAGATAAATAGTGCGGTTCATCTATTTGATTTTTAAAAGGAGAAAAATAAAAAATGAATAATTAAAATTTTAAAAATTAAATTAATTATAAAAATAAAAAATTAATTGATCTAATGATATAATTTAATTTTAAGAAGTCCAAACATTCAATTGTTATTTCTTTAGCCTATGAATGGATTTTTAAAGCTAAAGGATAAAATACTTTGGTCTCAAGTCCAAAGTAGATTCGTTTTAACAAATTTCTCCAAATAATTATTCTTTTATTTCTTTACTAAAAATTTAGAATCATTCAATTATCACGAATTCATTTATATTTGAAATTTAAGATTCTGACTATTAGTGGCCAGAAAATTTAGAGGATTGGGACAAACCATGTTGCTGGCTCGAAATTAAAGCCCCTGTTGTTGATCCAATTTTTTAAAAATCCATTGTATACTCCGACGTTTGGGTCAATTCGTTTAACTAGCCGAAAATTCTTTTAAAATTTTCAAGGTGAACTTTAGTTGGATTTTTAGAGAGTAACTTATACAAGCCCAATATGTTATTCACTTTCAAATTGAATCTGAGCTCTTGTGAGTAAAGAACCCATCCGTTTGGGATTTTGAAATTAAATTAAGTCAAATAACATATGCTGGGCCAAACCCATAAGTTATGCGTGAACATGTCCATTAGTTTAACAATTAAAGGGATTATTATGGTAGAAATGAGTAAAATTAAAAATTTGAGAGAGGGATTAGGGTTAGAAGTGTGAGCAGCGTTGTCGAGCTTCAAGGGCGATGGAGGGAAAAACTTGCTGCCAAGGTTAGAAGGGAAAAGAAATGAGGAGTTCTTGTCGATAGGGAAGAGTGGGTTAAAAGTAAGAGACACCATTGCTTGAGGCTAAAGGAAATCAGTTAAAAGAGAAGGTTGAGAGTGAGCGAGGAAGGTGGATGAGAAGAGAACCACCACCATCAACGACGATGGTGACAGGAGAGAAATATTGATGAAGAGTTATGATGCGCTGTTGGAGACCAAATTGACGATGAACCGAAAGACCACCGCCAATGAAGGTGGTGATGACAGAGTACAAAGGGAAGTTTCTCAACTCCTTACAAAGTAATGCATGCACCATTCGCTATGACTCGAGGTGAAGATTGGATCGAGAGCGAAAGGACATGACGACAAGGACAAAGCTGTTGAGGTCGTGGTGGAAAGTAGGAGAAGGTTGGCTGAGTATTGTTCTGAACCGAGAAGACCATCTCCATCAACGATGGTGGCAAAGATGATGACAGTGGCTTGAAATGATTTTCAGCAGCAGCGGTAACGAAAATGATGGGCATCGACAAGCTTAAGGTAAGGGTAAGAATTTTTTTTTTTTTAATTAAAAATCTCTTTGCCTAAGTTTTTCATCTTCTATATTTTGTTTTTGAAAAATTTTGGAACTCTACATGTTTGGATGGTGAAACTGATGAATCTGATGGCTTGCAAAGTCGAAAATGATGGCAATGGTTGTTTATGACCATAATGGTGGTTGTTGGTGAAGTGACATGGCGGAAGGAATAATAGACCTTGGGTTTTAGATTTTTGTGATTTTATTTATTTATTTATTTTATTAAATTTTTAGGTTGTTCTATACTTAATTAAATTGTGAAGTTTGAGAATACCAAACCAAAATCAAAATGGGAGAGGAGTGAGTTTTAACTATACGTGTGTATGTTGAATTTAGCTAACTAATCTTTTAGGATAGCATTAATCCTATGATAAACACAGATTAAGGTATCAATATCATTAATAAATTCTTTGTTACTCGAATGCAATTTATACTAAACAATAAATAGTGTTTAAATATCTTAATCCACCAATCACATAATTATTAACATAGTTTAAATTAAAAATTTAAATGAACAAATAAGGTAGAATGATAAAGTTAGATTATCAAAATAATGAAATAAATAAAGATTAGTATGAATCGGGAACAAACCTCACCAAAATAAAAAATTGTTGAATGTAATGGAGAGTTTAGTTTTTGTCGGAGGATACTTTTGATCAATAATTTTTCCCAAAAATTTCACAAGAACCTTCTTTGTTGATTGACACGCTCGTCGCAAACGCGCAAAAATAATTTCTAGATTTCCCCCAAACTATTGGTATAGTATAAGGTGCAACCTAGGTCATCTCCCAAAGACCATTTCATATTCTTAAGCAAATTAGGAGAAAGTTAGAACAAGGGGATTTTGTAAAGATTTGATATTGAGTTCTAAATACAAAATATAGAATGAAATTAATTTTTACTTAACAATTATCAACTCGAGAAATTCAGAGGCTATTTTCTTAACTAATCATTGATCACTAAAATCATGCATTGTATTTATCAACCTAGGATCATCTGGAACCATTAAAATGATCCTTGAATTCTCTACTGAGAAACCTCTCAGAATTTAATTGATTATGATCAACAAGATTAGTAACCACTTAATCTTTTATCTAAACTAATTTCATAATCAGAATTCAGTTGAAGTAAGTAATAAAATGAAAACCTTCAATTCAATTACTTAATTTCTACTCTTCAAACTTTTGAAAAATAATTTACCAATCAAAAATCAATTATAAATCAATTATGCATTAATCAAAATACGTCAACCGATCAAACTTTGATTAAAGAATAAAATTGAAGAATATAGTGAAGCAGAGTAGAAACCACTTAATAAGCATGTAAATAAAGATCAAGACCTCAAAGTTAAAATGAAAATAGCTTGAATCCTTGAATTGAAACTACAAACCTAGCCTTCCATGAAGGAGGAAAACTAACAACAAAGAAAAAGACAAACTAACAACAAATAAATCCTAAGCCTTCCATGTAGGAGGCAACTAACAACAAATAAATCTTAAGCCTTCCATGTAGGAGGCAACTAACAATAAAGAAAAACTAAGCCTTTCATGTAGGAGACAAACTAACAAGAAAGAAAACCTAAGCCTTCCATGAAGGAGGCAAAACTAACAAGAAAGAAAGAAAGAAAGAAAGAAAATGGTATTGGAGTTAATCTCCAAAATGGTGTGTTTCTCCTCTTGTAAACCCTTCTATTTATAGAGGATTTTTGAGGCATCATCTTCAAAAAGTCACCAACTAGGATATTACTTTTCTACCCTTTTATTGTTTTCACATGGGCTTTGTTGAAAATGCAAAACACTTTTGAATTTTTGCCACCAATGAGCACAACAATTTTGACTTTCTTGCACCGCAATTTCGGATGTTCACATGTCCGAATTAGAGCTTGACTTCTGAACAAAAGTTGTAGCCCCGGATCGTAGCTGTCCAACAAATTTGATTTCATCTCAATATGACTTCTATATCTCAAGATATGGCCGGATCTTTGCACACTGTTCAAATTCCACGTCAGCAACACTATCTCATCTTTTGAGATAATTTCGGAGTCCTAAACATCCCATTTAGAGTCTGATCTTGCTTTGTAACTATGGACACTTCTTTAAGCTTTCATTCAAGACAGATTTCATGATTTTTGGATGTCTAAAACTCCTATTATGCTCAAAATACTATAATAGTGTCATTTTAATCGGGTAAGCAAAGAAATTCAATTAAACTTCATATGAACCCAAACTCATAAAATATGACAAAGATCACTTAATTGAACATATAAGAAGTCTTAATGAGATAAAAGTGAGAGATAATTATTTATGAAATCTATGCTTATTATTGATATAAAGAGAGAAAAACCACAATCTCTTCCGTTGAGAAAAATATTGAGAATTTCCAAGGATTTTTTAGAATTCTCAAAAGCATCTATTTGATTATTTATAGAATAGGACACTAACTAACTAACATGACAACTTAAGGGGTTTCTAGGAAAAATTTAGTTACACTAATTTTCTTTCAAAATTCTGCTTATTATGTGCTTTGTGTGTTTTTTCGTTTGCTGTTTTGTTTTAAGTTAGTTTAAGCTTGATTCCTTTAAAGGACTCACTTTGGACCTTTAACCTTTTACCAAACATTACTTGCTAATTTATTTATTCACTTATTCTATTTTTAATATTTATAACTTTAGAGTTGATTTCTTGATTAATTTGTTAATTATTATTATTTTTAATTAGAAAAAAACATTTTCCATATCAGACATAATTTGATGTTAACAAAAAGTAACAAATTTTGGTTGTACAAATGTATATTAATGATCAAAATTAAAAAGTTTTTTAAGTCACATTGTCACCTTAAAAAGTCATTTAACTTTTCTTAAAACTCATATGACTTACATGTTTAAATTTCAATCATTGAAAATAGTATTTAATGATTAATATTTATTTATTTTATTCTCATATAAATAGATTCTTTTATTTGATTTATATATATATATATATATATATATATAAATGAAAGGGAAGATAGGATTAATCATCTACACCAAATATCAAACTTGTAGATTGTCATTTAATAATATTTTTTAACATACAAATTTAAATAATTTAACTATTAAATTAAGGATTTTGAAAAAGTAGATCAAGTTACTAAATTTTATACAAATAAAAAGATATTTCATAGCATTATTTTATTTTATTGATATATAATATGTTATTTGAAATATAAGTCAATATTCATAATTAGATAATATACTTACACATAATATATGTATAAATTTTATATATAATATTAGATGATTCAACGGTTAAATTATCTAAAATTATATTTTAAAAAATATTATTATATAATATAAGTTTATAAATTTGATATCTAATATAAATTGATCCCTATTTATAGATATATATAATAATGATAATAATAATAATATTTTAATGAAAATTTTATTAAATTATGGACATTTATTGATACAATTCGAATCTAAACATACTTAAATTTCTTGCAAATAAGATGAATTAATATTTATACAGGATCAATATTATACGTATTTTTTTAAGATGAACTAAAACTTAATTGTGTAATTAAAATTTATATATATAATCAATGGGTTTATAGTGAAAGTAAAGTGTTGTTAATTTTGTAAACAGTTGGTTAAAAGTAAGAATGGGTTCAGTATTATAAATTTGAATGTTACAATTAAATTATTTAATTAAATTTAGAAGTAGCAAAGTTTATAACTACAGTAGAAAATTATGAAGAACATAATGTGTGGGGAGCAACAGGAAGAAACACAACATTTATTCCTGACATGTAATAAGGAGAATGCAATATGGAAAGAAGTGTTTGCATGGCTAGACTATGAAGTGGTACTTCCGAATGCAGTAACGGACGTTTATTATTTATTGAGGGGAATGTTTAAAGGAAAGAAGAAAAGAGTAGGGTCTTCTGTATGTTATACCAATGTGTGAGAGATTTAGAGGACAAGGAATGAGGTAATATTCACCACTAGGAGAAGCTAAGGGATGATTAATAAAATTAAGCATACGACGGAGTTCTGGTTCAAATTCAGGCACCAACAATTTATTTACTGTTCATTTTTGGATTGGTTTTCCAATCTGGAAAATTGTATATCTAGTTCCATTAGTTTCCTAGCTTAGTGCTAAATGGGTTGAGTACCTCTTATACTCTATGAAAAAAAATCCATCAGCTTATAAAAAAGTAATATAGAATTTTTTTAAAGAATTAATTACATGTATAACCAATAACTAAACGGTGAGGCAGCATATGTATCATACTAGTAAAGCATCAATATTTACGTCAATTCATCTTTCAACAAAAGAATAAAGAATACAGATTTTTTTTTTGTCACAGATTTAAAGTTTACAGGATCTATAAAAAAATTAATAAATAAACTTAAAACCTATATAAACAATTGATTAAAAAAGTTTATAAATTTAAAACTTACTAGATAAAAATATGATTAAATAGACTTAAAACATATATATATATATTAATATTATATAAATAAAATATATTAAAATAAATATAATAAATATAAATAAATAATATATGAAAATAAATAGGTTAAATATGTTTTTCTACGGGTCTAAATCTGGCTTGTTTATTTAAGAAGATTTTTTTTAATAAGTTTAAGTCTATCTGTTTATTAGACTAACCGAACAAAACTAGGCTTTAAACGAGCCAAACTGTAGACACATGACCTTATTTATTTTCATCCCTAGATACATATTAGAAATATCCATACACCAAAGATACATCAAAGAATGATTAAAAATAAATTAATTACATCAATTAGTGCCTTGTAACAAGCCTCTCAAACACACCAAGAGCGGCACAAAATCAAATCATTCATTCTTGAATTTCTGTAAGATCTCATTTCCCAGATATACCAGCGAAACTGATTTAAACAACAATCATCTTAGTCAATATGTCCATATTCTTTTTCCTTCCTTCCATAAGCAAGTGATTAGCGAAAAGGTTATGTCTTGAGGGTCATCAAAAGCTAGCTGAGAATTGTTACAGTTTCGTTGATTCAGCTATATTATGCCTTGAGTTTTCTGACGATAACCCATCTCCTTACTTGAAAGATCGCCGCTGTCATAAAATTCTTGGCTTGACATTATTGCCTGTCTGAACTTCATCATATCAGCATTGTACTGCCTTGTATCATATTCTGAGCTTGATGAAGTGGTGTAAGGACTGCTACCATCTGAAGGCTTCCTTCCATCTTTCAAGTCTTCTAATGAGACATCTCCTTCCAATGCTCTTACAATCTACCCATAATTAAGTCACACATTAAATGAATATGAATTTATATCCCTAATTTTTCAAAATGTGCAGTTGTACATGCAAGTTCGCCAACACTTATATGATTTCTCTAGAAGATGTTGTCAATATTAAGCCTAAATAAAATGACAGACATATATATTACCAAAGTTAGCTTTTACTTAGTCATATATTCTACATATATACATACACATATAGATATACATATACACAACATACCTGACTCATTTTTGGACGTTTCTTGGCAGAATGACGAATGCTTGCAGCAGCGCAAGCTGCCATTCTGGTCATTTCTTGAGTATTGTAATTGCCTTCCAAAAATGGATCCACTATCTCTCCAAAGTTTCCTTCTTCCTCCAACCCTCTATTCAAGATTGGTCGAGCCTGCTCGATACACAAATCCACAACAATTTTTAGATTAAAGAAAAAAAAGAGTTGTAGGATAATGAACAAACTTGAAAACCAAGATATATACTTTTGGATCACTACTTCACTCTATATTTTTGAAATATGCCTAATGAGAAGAAGAATGAAATGTATATAATACTAACCCAATCCACCAAGCTTTCATCCATGGCATTTGTTATATCCAAAGGTCGCTTTCCAGTTACGAGTTCCAATAACATGACTCCAAATGAGAAAACATCAGATTTCTCTGTCAATTTTCCACTCGATGCATATTCTGGGGCCAAGTACCTGTTTTAACATGAAAATCTAGGTTATCAAGCTAGAATAATTAATTAACTTGATTATGTTGTCACCTTTTATTACACTCATCTTCATTCACATCCAATAGAAAAAAAAAAGTTTCTTTTGTTTTATCTTCTATCTGTGTGTTGAGTGATTTGATATCTTATAAAGGATGTGAAGGGAGAGTAACAGAAATGGTGAAAAAAAATATTCCTTAATTTATTTAAACAAAATTGCTCTAACATACTATTTCTTACATTGTAGCTCACAAATGTAACAAGGATAAGACACTGGCTAATGGAGACGTTGGGTCTTAAGGGGAATTGTACATGTTATTATCTTCAATTTGGACGGGCAGTGTTCTAGAAATATTCAAATGAGCTATCAAATCATTGAGTATATTATTGTTGAAAGTGTATTTTGTTTATTTCATGTCATTGATTGGATTTGTTTGAAGAAAAACATGTATTAATGAGCAAAACCATGCTATTTGTCACTTTCTGTAGAGTTGTGCAGGTATTAGAGCATACCCAAATGTTCCCATGACACGAGTTGAGACGTGCGTATTAGTATCATTTGTCAACTTAGCCAATCCAAAATCTGACACCTGAATATATGATGTATCCTTAGTATAACCAATGAGCTTCAGCAACAAAGATTGGTAGTATGTGTGATATATAGCTAGACTTAAAATAAGTAAATCTATACACTTCATGAAAAAAATGTAAATATGTGAAACCTTTGCTTCGAAGCTATCATCAAGGAGGACATTAGAAGCTTTAATATCACGATGAATTATGCGAGGATTACCTGAGTTCATTTGTTATAATGTGAGAAAGATGGTGAAAGGAAAGAAATCAAAAGAGAAATATCATGATTAAGAGAAATCTAAGTCTCACAATCTTCATGAAGGTAGGCAAGCCCTTTGGCAGATCCTAGAGCAATTCGCATTCTAGTAGGCCAATCCATGGTAGGAACACCCTTTCCTGTGACCATCAAATTCATTATTAATTACTATTTATTAAGAATAATCTGACCAAGAAAACTATGCTCTACAATGAGCTGGGTTTCGTAAATATGCTTTTTTACTTGTATCTCACTTCTAAAAAACATGAGAAATTGTAACAGAAAGAAAGAAAAAAGAAAAATGATGTGAAATGCAAATGCAATGAAGAGATATAGAAACAAGAATAGTTTAGGATATAAACACTACTAGAATGTAAGAATATAAAGCATAAATAAACTTAAAAAAAAATATAAAAACCATAAATAATACTTACCATGAAGGTGATGTTCTAAAGTTTGATTGGGAACAAATTCATAGACCAACATTCTTTGGCCACCAGAAATACAATATCCAACAAGGGACACAAGATGGCGATGATGAACACGGCTAATTATATCAATCTCAGCATGGAACTCGCGCTCTCCTTGCCCACTACCAGCTTTTAGACTCTTAACAGCCACTTCCTTTCCATTAGGCAAAACACCCTTATGGACATAACCAAAGCCACCCTGTCCTACAATATTTTCATTAGCAAATCCTCTGGTGGCAGCTGCCAATTCCTCATAAGTGAAGGTACCACCCTTAAGTGTTAGGGGAAGGCCTGGTGAGGTAGAAGCCATTCCTATGGAGTAATTGGAGCTCATGTCACCACTGTTCATTTGAGGTTGTGATGCCCCCCAAACACCACTAGAAGGAGGAGTCATTCCCAGACCTGGTGGGGGTACACTAACAATATGTTCCCCCCCATGAGGACCTCCACCTTGTTGCCAATTAGGATTAGGGTGTTGCCCGTTGTTGTAATAGTTAGCCCCTGTGTAAGTTATTTTGGAACCCGTTAACTATTAATCATTAACTTCATCTATTTACTTCAAGGAAAATTAATCCAAAATTGTTTACACCAATATTCTAGTGGAAACCAATTAAGAAACTAATATAAACAAGTCTAATAATCAATTCCCAACTTTCTTTATTCCAAGTTCTTCCAAAATAATTATTCTTAATATTGTGTAAGATTGCACAATGCCAAATACATATGAAGGCCGTGCTAATTTTTATATTCTCTTTTTGGCACTGGGAAAAGTTAGATAGCCATTGCCAATATTGCA
The DNA here is from genome assembly GCA_037954105.1 of Canavalia gladiata. Classification (NCBI taxonomy): domain Eukaryota; kingdom Viridiplantae; phylum Streptophyta; class Magnoliopsida; order Fabales; family Fabaceae; genus Canavalia; species Canavalia gladiata. Next base: position 20,127,713 of record CM075658.1, on the reverse strand, counting down.
ATCTTAGTATATAGTTTCTACAATAGGAATCCCATAGACCGTAAACCAAAAACAGTTATGGTAGCATGCACATCCATGCATTGCCTAAGAAAAAATCTCTCCCATTAAAATATAACTGCACAAACTAGCTAGCATAATTCATTTAAGTATAATAAGTGCATCAGAATACGGAATTCTCACATGATTGTTAATATACATTTTTTTAAGGTTTCACTATTATATTTTATTTCTTTCTATTTTATACAATTTTAAATAATTTATCTTTCTAATAAAATAACCTAACAAAATCTACAAAGTGATTCTTACAAGCTAGTTACCTCATATTATTGTTAATTTTCTTTTATCTTAAAATATTTTAAAAATATTTATTCAAGTAACTTTTGATTAAGAACTTTTCTATATCAACCTTTTTTTAATAATAAAATTAATTAAACATCGATTGTTTAATTTGAAAATGTTGTCCAAACATTTTTTATTGTAGATGTTCTAAGTCAATATATGATATTAGCCAATTTTTTATTAAATATAATAACTAATTACCCTAATATATTAAAATTTGTACATTAAGCTTACACAAACATTTCTCCTAAATATTATATATATAATGATTGAGACTTGTCACCTTTTCCTGCATACTCGTGCTTTTGCTTTCTTTTCTTCTTCCTGCACCAAATGAAACCAACAATGAGCAAGACAAGAATAACAAACCCTACTCCGATTCCGGCTCCTAGTATTGCTTTGTTGCTATTGTCATGCTTAGAATTTGAGGATTTCCCATCTGGTAATGATTTTTGTAAAGACTGTCCTAGCCCTGATGAGGAACCATTGGATGGTGATTTGGACTTATGTAGATTCTTATCATCAGAATGATCGGAGTCATCAGGTGTTCGGTTATCAGGTGTTCTGTTATCAGGTGTTCTGTTATCAGGTGTTCTGTTATCAGGTATTCTGTTATGGGGTGCAGACTTATCAGGCTTGTCATTTTCGGGAGAAGAGTTATGAGGGGAAGACATTGTTTCTTTTGTGTTCCGGTTAATGGATTATACCTCTAAATATCCACCACTACCCCGGAACACCACCTTTCCCCTCTAACTCTTCTTCTCACAAAAGGTTTTGAATCCTGCCAAGTAAAAAAAGAAAAGAAAAGAAAGAAATGATTATGTTAGTGAAAAATTAAATTGGTTTTCTATCTAGAATCTGGGATTTAAGTCTCCTTAAATTTATTTAACAAAAGAGAAATTCTGAAGAAAAATTATAAAGTACCTAGAAAAAGGCCAAGAAAGGTTCTCTAAAGAAAGGGACTAATGCATACGAAAAAAAGCCTTAATACAAAAAGTAAGGAACCAACCGTTTCGGCCTTTCCTCAATGGTCTCCTACAAAGAAGGACCTATGCCACCTCTTGTTTAGTTTGAGTCAATTATAGGTTTTACCATTTTCTGGCTGGTGTTTATTTGGTTTTCAACGTCCAGCCATAATTTTCTTTAAGGATCCATCTAGCACATATAACAAATATCAACCCGAAATAGCTTACCAACCCCTCAAATGTACATTTAACTACAATTTTTTTTTATGTATATATTGTTTGGATAAATAAGCACTATTAGAAAATTACCTTACCGATAATCTTACAGTTATTCACATTATTAAATCGAACAAAAATTCTATTAAGATGGAAGTTTAATTTAATTTCCTAGAGTCTGATACAGCCACACAAAAATAAAACAGTAAATATCTTTTTACATCCTTTTGAATGGTAGAAGTTTTTAATAAAAAAATTAGATGATTTATATTTGGATGTATTCGGGTTCCTCGTAACTTACATAGGAGTATATTTTCCGGTTTTGTGGTGTTTAAATAAGGTGGAATTTTTACTTCATTATATAATTTTTAATTAGCCTTATATTTTTTTTTTGTCCTTAGTATCCTTTTTTATAGACAATGCGACACTATCCTCACCAAAAAGGAAATCGTTCAAACTACGTACCACCAGTATATACTTGAGCTCTTCCTATGTTAATTAAGACGATGTTGCAAGTCACAGTGCCACCGTCGTAGTTGTCATCCCCTTTCATTGTATCCACTCTACCATGTAGTAGTTTTGGTGTGCACTACATGAACTTAATAAATCTGTTTATGTCATCCTGATCATGTTAAGATAAGATAATGCAACAGTAGGACGAGTTAAAAAAAATATCATTTTTTATTTGATAAGTTAAAAGTTAATTGACAAATATGTTAATCTTTTTAGTTTTTATAGTTGGCTCAAAATCAAGCTATTGAACTTTCTTAATTTTCATAAATTTACCTTTTTCTTAAAAGATTTAACTTTTTTTTAGTTGATTACTGTAAAATTACATTATAACTTCTAATGACTTTATTCTTTTTCTAGGGAACTTTTTTTTTTTTTGAAATTATTAAATTTTTAAAATTGCTTCAATTAGTTTCAATACAAGTACATTATAACCCCCAAATGCCTTTATTTATTAATTTGGGAAGTTCTTTATTTATTATGGGCCTTGATATACAAATAAGAAATTCAATTAATATGTACCAAACATTTTTTTATAAAATGAAACTATCGAGTAAATTTTAATATAAAAGAATATAATTAATTTCAAAATAAAGGTAACTAAAAATTAAAATAAAATTAAAATAATTTAAAATTAATTAAAGTTGATATTTAAAAATTTAAAATTTAACATAAAATAAAATATTAATATAAAGTGTTAAATTAAAAGTTTTAAAATTAATAATTGGAAATAACAAATAAATATTAAATAATAATATAAACCTGTTTGATAAGAATAAAAGAAATATAAAAAAATATCTTTTATGAAAAAATTGTGAGAACACAACCAATTAAGCATTCTATATCATAACATCAAATACTTCCCAACCAAATTTAATGGAGCTAATGTAAATTAATTTCAATCCACATCGGACACAACACAAACCATAAGTTGCATATACATATAAAATAGGATTTGTTTGAATACTGTTTTAAAAAAATATTTTGTTTTAAAATATAAGTTAACAGAATATTTGGTTTTAAAAAAATGAGCGAACAGAAAAGTTGGTTTAATAATGATTTTTTATTTAGAATTTTAAAAATATTTCTGAAAACAAGAAAATTAAAACACGTAAAAGATATATATCTTTTAAAATTCTTTTTTAGATAATTTTGTAATACAATTTAAATTTTAACTTTTATTTATTAATATGAAATAAGCATAGTAATCATCACGTGTGAAAAAAAAATACTGATTTTAAAATTAATACTAATCAATTTTGTTTTATTTTTATACTATTGTATAAAATAATTTTGAAATTAGTTAAAAATAATTTTTTATATTAACTATAGAACTCATCAAGATATAAATAATATAGATTTTAAAATATTTTACATTAATTATTGAATTGATATAAAATTTATTTTTTATATTAGTTGTAATTCCAATCAATATAAAAAAATAATTTTTTATATCAGTTAAAAAATAACCAATTTAATAAATAAAAATATTTATATAAATAATTTATAAACAATTTTAACAGTCAGTATTTTAAAAATATATAATTATATAAAAATAAATTATATTAGTTCCAGCAAGCACACATAAACTATCATACCAGTAAACTAAAATTAAAAAGTAATAAACTCCTAAAGAGTATACAAAATATCAATATATACACTTAATTATGTTAATATTAAAATCTCCTAAGATTATGAATAATATATATAACTAATCAAAATATATAAAATATATTACCAATTTACAATAATATAATATGGAAAATTACACCAATATTTAAAAAGAATGTATGTTTGTTTTAGAAATAAATGTGAAAATCGCCACTGTCCAAATCCACTGGAAACCGTCGCATAGGTAATATCGTCATATGAGTTGAAGAAGAAACTGAGGTTAGAGGCGGTTAAATAACTGAGAGATAAATTTTATAAACATTACCTGCCATAAACCGAAAGTAATCGAGGTTATTGGAATCTATGATTTTTCGTTACAATCTATACTTTCTTCGTCAAAATTTATAATTTTTTTTGCCATATTTTGGTTTCATCCTTTTAAATTTTATAAAATCATCTTATCTTTTTTAGATTTGAACTTTGCATTCTTGTTTAAGCTTTTTGTCAGATTTCATGGCCACCGGTATTGTTAATCAGCTTATTGAACCAACCATCCATTATATTCGAACTTGACTAACCCAAAAATGTAAACGGACAAAAACAGAATTTTTTTTTTGTTAATGACAGTTTTTGACAGGTAAAAATTTTCCAACCCAAATCCACGTCCAACCCTAGTTTGTTTGGTTGAGAAAAAGTCATCATTAAACTCAATATTTGGTCCAACACGATGTTTTGTAAATACACGAGTTGCAATAACAAACATGGTCAATGAAAAAGGATCACGTTAACCTCACGTGACAAACATTAAAGAACTTTTAATATAATTACACCTTCCAACTTTCTTTATGAACCTACCTGTAATAATTCTAATATACATATCTTCGAAGTAAATAATATAAAATAAATAAATTAGAACCAATCCATAATAATTATCTCCTCCCATATGTAAACAATTAAATTGCATAGAAAATAACTATAAAAAGTAAATACAAGAAGGTAGGCAAAAGAAAATCCAAAATCTCTTGATAAAACCTTATATAATTCATTACAAAGTTAGTTAGAAGTTTAAAATATATTATTAAAATACAAAGCATCACATAAAGCGATATATAGTTTGGAGTGAGGGTCAAACCAAACTATTCAATAAGATTTTAAACCTTGAAGGTGAGTTATTAGAAAATGATTTACCAATTTCTCACAAGATCAATGTAACAAGTATAAGCATCTTGAATCATAATTTTAACTTGTAGGATGATGAGTTATACTTTCAAAGTAAAAAGTACGTTAATTTTAAAGATCTTAAGTTGGAATCTGGTTAATTTAATTAACATAAATATTACTCAAATATCCATGGTGCAAGAAATTAATTAAGCCAAACTAAGCAAATCAATTGATTTTTCATCCATGTTTAATGCATTGCTAAAATTTTATTCACGTGACAAATGAAAATTAAAGCAGTGGAAATTAAGAACTAGAACCAATATGTAAAACTTACATCAGGTTAAATAAAAACCAATATGGAGCTTACAGGTTCAGGTAGGAAACTAATATACTAGAACCAACATGCAGAACATATAACAAAAATTAAGCAGAACTAATATGCAAAACCAATAAGAGAAGTCCTTTTGCAAGAAATTACAAGTTCAACACCATATGCTCATATAGCAAAATCAACATGTAGAAATTTCTCTTCACTTTTGAGAAGAGGCCATTCTAATTGCTACCACTCTCAAAGTTTCTTCCCACCCCGGTCCTAAAGCATCAAAGTTCGCATCAAGCTCCTTTCAATAAGCCTCCTCATTATGACTTACTCAGTATTTATCTGTACCTATTGTCCATTACTTAGACCCTACAATCAACACAACTATGGCTTCATATCCCATCAATATTAAAGGTTACATTGTCTTTCTCCTTGTGGCAAAGTTTATATCTCTGAACATGCCCAATTTCATGAATTGGTTTTCCCCCATAAATATCCTACCATCTATTAGGAGAGAAAAGGTGATTGTGGAAAACTCATAGTATTGACTAAGAAGAGTATGTACTTCACTTTTACACAACGAGAAAAAACTAAAATACATGTCAGTTAACAAACTGACAGAAGTAGTTATAACAGAATAAGAAACAAAACAAAGAAATGGTCACGTGGTCACGAGGGTGTACGAGAAGACGTAGAGGTGATGCTAGGTGATTTGCCTGATACCGCTATATTCCTTAACGCAAAACCACCATACGAGCAAAAAACCACCTTGTCCTCCATGACTCGACCTCTCACTGCCGCGACAATGTAGATTCTGTCACCACCGTTCCTTGTTGCTGGTCTTGGTAATGTAAGCAACTTCGTCCCTTCATAACTGCATCATCGTTGATGCTTTCATATCACTCAAAGGATTGGTCTGGCCACCACAAGCCTTGCCAAAGCCATCAACCACGGATTTTCAAGGCAGAGCTTACAAATCCCCTTTGACAGAAGTGGCAGCATCCGCATGCCCCCTCTCCAAATTTTTGTTTTTGAAAAGAAATTCTAGGACACACCTCTTTTGTAGTTTTAATTTTCTTTTTTAGAAAGTAAAAATAAAGAAAATGAAAAGGTTGAGAGAATGAGTCTGTTGACATTGGGTTAGACTTTGATGCTTTAAGATTGGAACGGGAAGAATGTTTTTCATAACGGTTGAACTTTTAAATGAAATGTGTTTTTATACATAATTTAATTTTTTAATCGATTTAAAAAGTATTTCTCACATTAATTAATTATTATCGATCTAAAATTTTTAAAGATGTTATCGTCTTTTTTTCTACATAAATTATTTAATAACTGTTTTAAAATTTTATTATAAAATCAATTTTTTACTAATGTTACATAATTATTTTTAAAAATAATTTTAAACAAATAGTTTAAAAAAACATTTCAAACAAGTCTATAATTTTAGTATATCTAGAGAATATCTTAATATAACATTTTTTGATTTATTAAATCAACGTATTACTTTAAAAATATTAAATGATATTTTACAAGCTAATCCAAAATTTTGTATGTATTTCTGTAGCTATCTCATTAGCAAGACATGTTAAATTTCAATAGCTTAACTTTAAGCAAACATGCATAAACCCTAGTCACCATAACAACAACACTTTAAGATTAAAAAATTGATTTATCTTAGATCATCCAAGGCTCCTTCAAGAGTCTAGAAGAAAACAAAAAAACTTCCAAATTTTGAACCAAAAATAATGAACTTAACAGAAAATAAAGGTTTTTAGAGCTCAAATTGTCACTTATTTCGAGTATAATAATCAATTATTTAAGGCGATGATGGATTATTTGTCAAATAAGTTTTTGTTATCTTACAAATTTCTGTATTCTTTTTTATTTGTTATGTTTGTCTTTTTATATTTCAAACAGGTTTAAAATCATTATTATAACAAATTTTACTTAAGATGGTTGATAAAATTTATCATTAAATATAAAATATTCATATATATATATTTACATAAATTTATGATTATTATTTTTATTTATGATGTAAAGTTAATAATCATAAAAATTTATTATTATACCAAAAAATATATTAAAATATTTTTTATTATTTTACAATATTTTTAAATACGATACATGTAAGTGTAATAATAAATTAATATATTAAAATGTAACAAAAAAATATTTTTTAAAATATTTTTATATAAATGTCATAATAAAATTTTCAATCATTAAATATTATAAACACTTAAAATAAAATAAGGATGTAAAATATTATTTTTTAAATCAATTTTTAAAGAAGCATTATAAGAAGTTATAGAAAAATAATATATTATAAAATACTTAAATATATAAATGCTGTAAAATATGATTTTTAAAATATTTTGCTAAAAAATATTACAATAAATTTCATATTTTACGATTTCTTTTTTTAAATAAAGTATTGTAATATAATTATTTTATTTTTAATATATTTTTCCTATTTATCAATATTATAGTGGATAATAACTATCAAAATTATTAAAAAATTTAATATCTAATAATATAAAATTCTATTATCTTTAAATAAAGATGTTCAAATCAAAAAGAAATTATAAGCTAATCACATTCAAAAAAGGGCATAAACATTGGGACCACTTACTAACCACCTTATTCTATCTTAAATTGAAAAAGGATTTATAACTAATTGTGTAAAATTATGCTCTTTAAACTATGTTATAAATTCTTGGTTATGTTATTTTATTATCTAATTTTCATTTTTATTTGGATTCAAACTTCTAACTATATATTTGTGTTTATCAATAAATGACTTAACATAATTTGTATTATATAAAACATATAAATGTGCTTACTTCCATTCAGCCGTTGGTATTGTTACTATATCATTTTCCATAATCTCTTCACCTTTTATTCTTCCTTGGTAACTAGATTTTGAAAGTTCTATGGAATCAATATTACTTAGATATTCAGTACAAAATTCAATATCTTCTTTAACTATATATCTCTCAACAATACAACCTTTTGGTCGACTTTGATTTTTCACATATTCTTTTAATACCTTCATATAACGCTTGACCGGGTACATCCATCTTACATAAACTGGTCCACACATTGTAACAAGGTGAATGATTAGATGAATCATTATGTCAGAATAAAGGTGGAAAGTACATCTCAAGCTTACACAAAGTTATAATAATTTCTTTACGCAAAGAAGGTTACCTTGGAGTATCAAATATTTTATTACAAATCATCTTGAAGAAAAAAATAACTTAAGTATGGTTCTTCATACTTTTAGGGGAAAAATGGAATGTTTACCCACTAGTAGCAAATTTTCCATGAGAACGTGATAATTATGAGATTTTAAACCGTTTAACTTGAGATCTTTCATTGATATAAGGTTTCTAATATTTGAAGAGTATTCCTCTAGAACTTTAACTCCATCAAAAAATTTACAAAATGTAATTTTCTCTTGTCTAGATAGAGTATGAGTAGCTAGAGGTAAATGCATACATTTTTCCTTCCATATCATTCTCAATTCTGTCCTTATTCCCATATCAATTAAGTCTAATCTTGAATTGATACCATCTTTACTCTTTCCTTACGTATTAAGCAATGTACAAATGAGACTCTCACAAACATTTTTCCAATATGCATTACATCAAGGAAATGTCTTACATATAATGACTTCTAATATGGCAATTTAAAGAAGATTAACCTTTTCTTCCATCCATTTGTAACAAGCTCTTTAATAAAAGGTTTGCCAAATTTAATCTTCAAATCCTTTACCTTTTTAAACAACAGACCACCTATCAATGGAATAAAAGACATACCATATTCAGTATTCTCGTTGAAAGCTTTTTCCCACTTTCAATAAGGATGATTAGGACGTAAAAATTTACGATGTCCAAGATATAAATTTTTGTTACAATGTTCCAATCACTTCCAATCTATATTCTCTTCACATATAGGACATGCACATAGAACTTTGATACTATATCTTGACAAATTATCATATGCTGAAAAATTATTAATTGTACCAAACAACATAGCCCTCAATAAGAAATTTCTCCCACATTTTTTTTCAAATCTTCAATTAAAGGAGCCAATTATACATCTATATCATTTGCTAGTTGTTTTGGTCTAGAAATTAACATAGATAACACCATAAACTTATGTTTCATGCATAACTATGGAGGTAGGTTGTAAATCATCAAAATCATTGGCCAAGTGCTATGAGAGATACTTTGAAGGCCGTGTGGGTTCATTCCATCAGTAGACAATGCAAGGTATAGGTTTCTCGGTTCTTGCCCAAAATCAGGATAGTTATGATCGATTTTGATCCATTGAGGTGAATCTGCAAGATGTTGAAGCTTGCCATCCTTAATTCTATCATATGCATGCCATGTCAATTGTTATGCATTTTTAGGACTATGATGCATAAGCTTGAATCTCGGTATTATGGAAAAATACCAAACCATTTTCATTGGTGTTTATTCTTTCTTCCTATATCGCATGACATTACATTTGGCATAGTTCTTTAAATGTGCATATTCATTTATGAATAAAATACAATCATTGGGACAAACATATATCCTTTCATAGCTAATTTCAATATAGCATAAATTTTTTTTCGCCTCATACATTTGACTAGGAAGCACATTATTATCTGGAAAGATATCTTTCAAAAGTATAAGTAGCTTTGTGAAGCTTTTATCTAACCATCCATTACTAGCTCTTAAGTTATACAAATTGAAAACTACTAACAATCTTATGTATTTTGTACAACCATCATACAATGGTTTCTTTGCATCATTTACCAACCTGTCAAACATTTCAGGAAAATCTTAAAGATCCTCTTCCATTGCATTTGCAATATCATCAATTCAATCACCTTCATATGTATTTTTATTTTCAAACATTTCAAGATTACTCGAATCATCATAATCATCCCTTGTCTCACCATATCTTGTCCAACATGTATAACTTTGATCTATTTCATAACACACTAGATAATCCTCTAACTCAGCCGAATTAGTTTTTCTTGAGTAACAACAACTTAAATAAGGACATATGATTTTATTAGGATTTTCTGCATGATCAACTGCAAACTTGATAAACTCTTTTACTTCGTTCTCATATTCATTTAACAAATGATTGACAAACATCCATTTTCAATCCATAATTGATTCTTCCTACTTAACAACAACAATGTTTAGTTTGGAAAATTAATGTCCATATGCAATGATTATATGTTTGATATCTACTTCATCCTATAAGGATGGGGCTCCTATTCTATCCAAGATTTTTAAATTTGTATTATATTATTGTATGACTCTTATTCTTGATCTAAGAAAATTTTGACAACATTTTTTCTTAGTTTTTCAAGAACATAACTTAATATAGGTGATATATATTATCTTCTATATTAGGCATGTACTAAGAGAACAATGAAAAATATCAACTAATGATATTCTTAGATCAATAATTAAGACATACAATAATTTACTAAATACAAATTTATAATCTTAGACTCTCCACTTTTGGACAATTCAAGAACAACTTGTACACTATGCTAAACATAATATACAAGTTGTTTTTGAACATGAAACTAAGGTAAAATACATGTATACATATTATATTATGCATATGTAATGCTATAATTAAAGAATGAAAGGAAAAATAATTACCTTATGAGTTTTAGATTCTATAAGCTTCTATTTTGAATCAATCTAAATCAAATTTAATGATAACTAGTATTTTAAAATTTTAAAAAAATTAAAAATATATTAGTGACTATTTTATAGTAATCATGTATTTCATAATAATTTTTAATTTGAAATGTCTTCCCTGTAAAATAAACTTGCAGTGCACACAAAAAAAAGAGTTCATATTTAAAAAAAAAAAAAACTCTTTTGTCTAACTTAATACAACATTTATTTACCAATAATTCCTTTTAGTTTTAGTAGCAACTCCTAAACAAAGTGCATTAGAAAATCTCAAAAAATTAAAAAGGAAAAATCAATCATTAATCATCTAAAATTTAAAAATCAAGCAAAGTAATGCTATTAACACGACATACTAACAAAATTATATCCAAGACTAGTTTAATACTGCTTGATTACCATTATAATGTAGAAAATTTCCTTACCAAGATCGGTAAAAAAATTGGTTTGAATCGTGCAATAAATAACATTCCTATTAAAAAGAATGCACCATTTAACACACTAACAAAAAAAATCCCATTCACGCAATAAAATAAAGGTCCTACAACTTCAAACATATATAATAAAAAAAGGTTCAACATAGCACAAGAAATTAATAAAAAAGTAATGTAGAATAGCGCCATTTTCCTTCAACTAAAAAGTCAATATGTGTAAACTATATATGGCAAGACATCCTTAATATGCTTCAACCATAAAAGAAGACATTATAACTTATAATATTAATCCTTAAAACCCTAATCATCACCATATATTAATGGTAGTACAAGAATTTTTATTTTTATTTTTTATTTTTTCAAGATACTTATCCAAGAGAGGTAACGTTAAGGTGTTTCTGAAAGCATTTCATTAATTAACATTGCAAATAAAAAGAAAATGATCAAATAGATATGCAGGGAGGACACCGCAATTTATATATGCTCTTGTTTCATCTTGTTAGACTATTTTAAATGAATTATTTCCACCATTCTTTTCTTATCTCAATATCTAAGTTTCAAACTTCACTTCTCTTTTATTGTGATTCATTTGTGTACTTCCAAGTGGAAGTTGTGATTGCTTTTAACATTTGTATTGAGTTTATATTTAATAGACTTTATCCATTAATACATCTAGCAATCTGTGGTATTTTCTTCTAAACCATTTTGTCCTTCACTCCTATTTCTATACATTCATTTTTTATTTTTACTAATAATTTATGAATTTAAAAGATTCTAACAGCTAAAGGGAACAAATAAAATTGCATGTGGAGCAATACCCACAAATACATGGCATAAAGAAAACCATCAACATTCTGATGAGCATAAAATCTAAACGGTCAAGGAGAACTTTATAACGTGTTACCACGTGATGGAGGTCCATTTCTTAGACCATAAAATCGAAAAAATTGGAGTTGCAGGTGACTGGACTTAGGATTGAGTTCATCAACTTTATAACCTATACACTAACCATAACGTCATTAAACACTAAAAAGTTCATAAATATGTGAAATAGAATTTAATTGTATGTGGAGCCGCCACCAAATTTTATTTTAAGGGAAAATATTTGGAAAAACCTTAACTTGAGGAAGAAATTCTAGGTTCGGGAGTCGGTTACGAATAGGGAAGGTGTTAGGCACCCTACTCGCCCGTTCCAAAGAACGGTACCCTTAAACTGAGTGTGTGATTTTTTTTTTGAAAATTGTTTGATCCCTTAAATACAATGAAAATAAATAGGTTTGTATGAAAATAGTCTGATAGGACTTGATCCTGCTCCTACGTATTCCCTGGTGTAATGAGAAATTCAAGGCTACGTAGTTCTGGTTCGAAGGCTTGATCTTCAAAGGAGATTGAAAAAAGCCGAGTATTTCGAATATTCTAAGAAAACTCCTTAGTCCATATAAGCACAGGATCCAAGGCAAACGAAGGTTGCACTAGGACCCGTATGATTCTTGAATCCCGAACAGTAGGGTATGCTACCAGTTCATATCCAGAACTCATCGCGTGAGACTTAGAATTATTTAAAGCATGTTTAGTTTTTACATGTGTTCCTGGACCCACATATGCATAGAGCCGAAGACAAGCGAACGCTGCAATACGACTCATATGACTCTCCAAACATTGAAAGACAGGGTATGCTGCACTTTCAACTTCGAAGTTCATTGCGTGAGATCTAGGATCGTTTAAAGCCCTGAAAAGTATTTTGAAAAAGATAATTTGGAAGGGAGATATTCGATCCACGTGCACAGAGTCGGAGGCAAGCGAGGGTTGCACTGCGACTCATATGATTCTCCGAACATTGAAAGAGAGGGTATGCTGCACTTTCAAATTCAGAGTTCATTGCATGAGATCTCGGATCTTTTAAAGCTTTGAAAATTATCTTGAAAAATGGTAATTTTGAAGAGAGATTAAAAATGAGAGATCTTTGATCCACATGCACAGAATTAGAGGCAAACGAGAATTGCATTGCGACTCATGATTCTCCGAACATCGAAAGATAGGGTATGCTGCACTTTCAACTTCGGAGTTCATTGCGTGAGATCTCAGATCTTTTAAAGCTTTGAAAGTTCTTTTTTTTTAGAAAAATGGAGTTTTTGAAGATCTGATTTAGAAAGGAAGACATACAAACACAAACAAATAAGAAAGAAATACATATAGAAGGATCCACACATGAAAAATAATACCTAAACAAGTTTAAAAGAACAAGATCTACACAAGAACTTCAAGAACACAAGAGATTTTGGCACCAAAATTTGAATTCAAATCTCAGAATTTGTAGAAAATATTTTTTTGGTATATCTGAAAATTAAAACTAACAAATTGAAATATATGGATCATAGGAATCAAACAAAACAAGTTTGACACAAATCTAACAAGAAATGAGCAAGTTATGCCCAAATCAAATGAGCTAGGTTCATTTACACATCAAGACGAACATACTTCAGTAATCAGGTGATAGAAATTTCATTTTAGATCTAAATCTCACACTCTTTATATATATATATATATATATATATATATATATATATATATATATATATTAAAATAGTTATAGAAGCAATTTTCCCCCTAGTGATTGAATTGATTTTTAATATTATTTATACATAAAATAATTATTAATTAATTTAGTAACTTATATATATTTGATATATACTCTTATAATTTATGTTATACTTTTAAGCATATAATATTTATACCTGCAATTTAACAAGTGTTACTAAAATAATTAATGATAAAATTTAACTTCAGTAAATACATGACATTTATATTTATAGTTTATATTATGTCAGTATGTATACAATATCAATATATATATATATATATATATATATATATATATATGAAATAATAAAAGTATCTGTCACTATATGAAAAAATTTCTCGTAATGAACTTTTATTATTTTTTGTTTTGAACATTTTCATTTTTTATATATTCTGATAAGAAAAAATAAAGATGAGAAAATTATCATTATCTAATTTTATCTGAGATCTCTTTTTATAATAATAATAATAATAATAATAATAAATATAATAAAAATTAAACAATAGACTATTTGTTTCAGTAAAAATAAAAAATATTTTACTTTTATTAAAAATTTTAAAAAAAAATAAAAAACATATATTTGTTTCGGAATATTTTTAAAATAAGTGAAACAATCACTTTTTTTTTTCCTTTTTCATTTGTAAAATATCTAATCCAACTCTTAAAAACAATAATACAATAATCATCCTACTTTATTTTCAATTCTCAAATTTCAACAAAATCCACTCATCCTCTCTCCCACCAGATTTTCTGTATGCACTCGTATAACAAACCCATATGGTAATGAATTCATTTTTTTTTTATATTTTTTATACTTTATTTTGATTATAGAAAAATAGGAAGAAAAGAAAAAAAAGTAAAAAAAAAAGATAAAAAAAATAATAAATAAATTATTTAGATAGATAAAAATAAAAAAAAGAATTTTTTTATTTTGTTTGAATGAATAAAAAAATAAAAAAATATATTAATAGTATAAATTTTATTTTGTATAAATTTTAAAAAATAAAATTTAATTTTTTATTTTTAAAATATATTAAAATTTGAACAAGTTAAAATAATGAAAAAAATTAAAATAAACAAACTCTCCCCTTACTTTCTTTCAACCCACAAATTCTATATACATAAAAAGAGAAATGATTTTCACCTTCTTCATCCAAACACACTGTTAAGGAAGCACGGATAGCACCCAGGGAGGGGACATAACAAATCTCACATCAGCAATGGAAAAGGCATATAAAAAGAAGATCCTCTCACTCCTATGATTTTTTTGAAGAGCTGTTATTGCATTTTCCCACTTTTATATACAAGTATATACCCATATTTTCTCTCCTCATCCATGGCCAGCATCTCAAACACAAAATTCTCTCTCTCTCTCTCTCTCAACCCTATTTCTTTTTTATCTTATTCACAAAACACATAGTCCTGTATTTTCTTCCTTACGTTTCCAATGGAACCAATGAATTCCCATAGCAAAGGCTCTCTCAACCCATATCCCCCTCCATTTTTGGTCTCTCTCATTTACTCACAACGATCCTCTCTTACTCTCTCGCTCTCGTCATTAGAAAACTCATAGCAGTAGAGATTCACTCACATGTTATGGCTTCTTCAGTGAATATTTGTTTTCACGCCTTCACTTTCTTTGAGAACACCCACTACGTCTCCCTTGCTAGAGGATTTTTCTCCATTGAACCATCATCCTCTGCCTATATACACAACTTTGACTCCCTCTCACCTAGAAGATAAACACACAGTTCTCTCTTAGCGATCATTAACGTTTAGCACCTTGAACTAATAGCAAAAAAATGCCTAGCTCGCTCTATGAGATTAATCATCAGAAGACATCAACGTCATTACTATGAACGAAGAACAGTATCCATAAGTGTTCACATCCCATTCATAGCATCTATACACAACTCCCTCTCTTGTCCGAGTTCTCATTCTCACATTCACTCAAATCTCTTTCTCACCATCCTAGCATTTGATGGCTTGAGCATAAAGTACACACATAATAGCATCCATCACCATTGCCCATAATTTGGAACTCGCTAATCGTCAGCGTCGATTCTTGCCATCTTCAGTAAAGGCAATTCCATCTTTTTCCCACCTCACTCTTTTTTTTTTAGCACTACATTATACTTTTTGTCACATATATTAAATTTAACATTTTTTAAAAATGTTATTAAAATTAATAGGTAATATTTTTTTATATTTTTATAATATTTTTATAATATTTTTTAAATATTACTAATAATATTTTGCAACATAAATAAAATGCAACACTTTTTAAAATATTACTAAAATTAACAGGTAACATTTTTTAAATTTTTGTAACATTTTTTTAAATGTTGCAAAGAGTGGAATATGATTTAATGTAGTGTTTTAACGGAACACTAATTTCACCTAATTAGCTTGCTCTTAATTTTGTTTTATCTTTTTAAATGGGGTTGTTCGTTGCTTCAAATAACATGCACATACCTGACTCACCTAGCTTATTCCTAATAATTGAAGATTATTTTTTGCTTAACCAATTTGAGATAATGGAAATATCATTAAAAATTTCGATGATGATGGCTGAGCCTTGACATGCCATTCGAATGGAAAATTCTTTGATTTAGTCTTAGGACTCCTTAACTTTGAATAAGCTTAGCAATAAATATTTTAGTCTTAAACTATAAGATCGTTATTCAATTAAGGGGATTTCAATTGATATAAAGCATCCCATTCTATTATTCTTTAGCAAGGCAATTGATGCATGTGTTAAATATATCATTTTTTTTTATCTTAATCTCTTATTTAAATTTCTTTTATGTGTTGCATGTATTTTTAGATTTTTTTATTAATTTTTTTATTTTAAAATTTTACTATTTTAAATCTGCAATTGATAAAAAAGTTAAAGTGAAGATATTTGGAGATAAAAAAATATAGCAAAAAGTGAAGAAAGATTAGCTATTCAAACACTCCAAAGATAAATATAACCACTAATAGGCAAAGGTTATCATCATGTCTATGATTGGAAAAAAAAGTATTATATGAATCCTAAAGAGAATTATAAGCTGCCCATGATAATCATCATGGTCATGGTTCTCGACATGAGTTAGAATTGCTCCTCCCAAACAGAACCATCGATTCTCGACATGAGTTAGAATTACTCCTCCCAAACAGAACCATCGGTTGCTTATGGTTACTACAACAACCATGGTTTGAAAAAAAAAGGAACACATTTTTCCTTCCTTTTAAATAAAATAAAAACTAAAATGAAAAAAAAAAGACCATAATGAAGCGTCGAGAGTTGAAGGTTAAAGAAAAATATCTTCAAGATAAGATTGAAAAAGGGGATCATTTAGGATAGGAGGGTTCAACGACGATTTAAAATCATTCTTTCATCTTTGATTCTTCTCATCTTGAAAGTTTTTCTTAATTTTCTAATTTATGATGATTGGAATATTATGTTTCATAATATTATGATTGACTAATTTTCTTATCTTAGGATTTAGGAATATTTGTAATTTATGGATTGAGACCATACTTCGATCTTTAATTTGTAGTTTTATTTATATCCATGTGTTTTTTATTCAATTCCTAAATGTGCATAATGCTTGAGTTTTAAAGATATACTTGCATGATCTTAAATATTAGGAGAAGAACTAAAAGTTAAATTCTAGTATAGGAGTCATCAAAATTGAACTTAGGATTTTAAGCGTAAAAGTAGATTTTAATCCTCCAGAAAATTAAACTAAATCATCATGGAAATTAAAAAGTTTAATTGAATAAAGGTAAGATCTATTTCAATTAGACATGTTATTGTGATTCTAAAATAAATCAATAATTAAAATAAGATTATTTACCTTCAAGATATAGAAATTAATAAAAACATAGAACCTTATTATCTCAGTCGTAAATTATAATGAACCTATATCCTGAGAGTCTTCTTATCTTATTTACCTTCTTTTTGAAATCAATTTATCTATTTAAATTTCTAATCTAATTTCCATAAAATTAAATTGCTTAGTTTAGATAACTAAATTGTAAACTATTGATATTCAATAATGCAATCCTTTTAGATACATTAACTTTTTATTACACGATAGACCTATACACTTACGGTTCATTGGTAACTAAGGATATTAATATATTATTTATAGTTTTACAATTTACTTTTTTCTTACTCATTAGTATGTATTTTAATTATTATTACTATCCCAATCATTTTAATACAATAAATAAATATAGAATTTATTATTACAAAAATAAGTAACTTTTAAGTAAATATTTAAATTTCAAAATTTTCAAAATGAATCTTAAATTTGTAGGTGTCTCATTCTCTACCAATGCATATTTTTTAAAATCATAAGTGTTTATAATACAACCGTATATTATCTTAAATCTTATGCATATGTAAATTTGAATTATTAATTTAAATAAAAATTTTAAATTATATTTTAAATAAATATTTTTAATTCATAATTTCATGCAATAGTCCTTAAATTTATAAATTTGAATCACCAACATTATAAATAAGATTAACAAGACAAGGTTCTTCGAGAATAAAGAAAGATATAATCTTCATAGTGAAGAAAAACTCTTATTTAAGTGAATAGAAATGCTTATATCTCTCGCATTACTCATATAACACTAGTGGAAAAATAGCATTTTACAACAGGAATTTACATCGGTTGTTTAGGAACCTATGTAAATAAAAATGTGGTGGCATTTTGTAAATAAATGTGAACTTTCTACATCGGTTAAAAAAAACTGCTATAGAAAGTACTTTCTACATCGGTTACAGAACAATCGCTGTAAATTCCTGTTGTAAAATACTATTTTTCTTAAGTCTTGTCATGAGAGAAGCCACGGAGGTAAGGTACACGAGGCATAATTGTGAAAAGCATAGGTCGTGTGGAAGTCCTTCAAGCACATTTGTATATTTTGAATAATACCGATGAGGTTCAACCTTACTTATCTACTCACAAAATCATTATAAGGGAAGAATGTTCAAATGAATGAGAAATGGTTGTTGAATGAGCATAACAAAACGTTCTTAAACTCGTTTGATGAAACAATTAAGAAGGATGATGGTGCCTCTGATACATTGAAGTGACTAGCAAATGGCCCAAACTTTGATATCATATGTTAGACTGGATACGATATCAATCATTTTTCATTTTACACAAAGTCTCAAGATAATAAAAGTACCATGCAAAATAGTGGGATTATGGTGGTAGCAGAGACGATGCATTTTGCAAGTTCCAAAATAAAAATTCTGTAATGACTTTCATATCTTACTTTGGAGTGATTC
Source organism: Canavalia gladiata (assembly GCA_037954105.1). NCBI lineage: Eukaryota > Viridiplantae > Streptophyta > Magnoliopsida > Fabales > Fabaceae > Canavalia > Canavalia gladiata. The sequence goes on along the minus strand of CM075658.1, from coordinate 20,108,564 downwards.
AAAATATTTGGGAGATTGATTACACCAAATTTAGAGTGTCTGTTTTCAAATGCAGGTGGTTGATAGTAACAATGGTGTGCAAGTTGTTGAATTGAGATTTACATTGGTTGACCTTCAAAAAGTAGCTGACAAGGATGACCATTTTATCATGGCCCACCAAGCAAAACAAGTGTTTTATATTCAAGATCCTTCTAACAAAAGGTGGTCAGTCGTTCTTCAAGGAAAGATGACAATCGTTAGTGATGTCACCAATGATCTTTCAAATATTGATATTTCTCAAACTCCCTTATCATCAAGGATGTCTAGTATTAATGAAGAAAATGAAATTGATGATGTATATGCTATTTGAGATGCTTATCATGAAGGGATATGGGAAAATATTACTACATGATACAAGTTAGTTATTTATTTGATTATATCATCATTCTATGTTTATTCTTTAATTTATTTTAAAATGTTTATTACGTTTTTCATATTTAGTATAGTTTTTAACATTTTTTTCTCTGCTTTCAACAGGTACATGGCTTATTAGTACATTTTTTTTAACTTTCAACACTTGTTTGATGTAATTTTAAGTTATTTCATTTGTAAATTAAAATTTGATAATAAATAATGATGTATTTAGTTTAAATATATAGATTATGTGAATTCTGTATTGTCTGTCTGGTCATTCTATGTGTCTATGCAGGTATTGTGAATAAATAATATGGTAGTATACCTAAACGAAAGGAACATTTAAAAAAAAAGTGAACTTTCTACATCAGTTAAGACTATAACCGATGTAAAAAGTCCATAACAATCAATGTAAAAAGATCATTTTCATTAGTGTAAGAGTTATTTAACAATCACAAATATGAGAACATTATGGTCAAATCCTAATAGAATCTCACAATCTATAATATGAAAAAATTATAATCAATCCTCATTAAATTTATCTATAATATGATTTAGATCCTCAACATAATCATAACTAATCTGAACAAATCCTAATCAAATAATTTGAATAAATCCTAACAATTTGAAAACTAAATTAATTAAATTTTTTAGCTAAAACTAATATAAATTTGAATAAATATCATATTTTCTTCAATCTTGTGATTTTATCATGGAAGATATCTTCATGAACTTACGCAGATAAAACTATAATCTTATCTGCATCTTTTTTTAAAAAAAAATATATTTACGTGAGCCCCAATTATCTTTTATATCTTTTTCAATCGTCCTCTTCATAATGAACATTCTCTCAAAGGCATTATTTTTTTATTTGGGCTTAATCATGCAAGGTAATCTAGGATCTTATCATCCTTCTTTTTTTGGAATAAAATCATCATCAACTCTTCATTGTCATCTTTTTTAATGACAAACAATAGTGGAGCTACACAAGGATGAGTACTTTCTTTCACATATTCCTAGTCCATCAAATCTTGGACTTATCTTTAAATTTCTTTAATCTTTTCTAGGTTGGTACAGTATGTTGGACAATTAATAATGATGCTTCTGCTATGAAATTAATTTGATGTTCTATCTCGTTTATTAATGATAAAATTGGTACTATCTTACTAGCTAAGACATATTTATACTCATAAGAAAGATAAAATGACACTAGGGAAAATAAAGATTATAATATTAATATTCAAAAAAACTTCTTTATATACTAGTACATAAAATTTTTGTAAAGGAAATAAAGCCTACTTAATTTCACTTTTTGTTTTCACTAACAATCTTGTCTCTCCCCTTTTCTTTTCCTCTCATTTTCATTTTAGTTTTTCTCTTCTCTCTTTATTTTCTTTTGTCCTACTATCTTTTTATTTTCACTCATATTTGTCATATTTTTATCATCTCTTTTTTACTCTCCTTTTCAATGTTTATTTTCTTATTATCTTTTTTTTTCTTTACTTTTAATTTCTTCCATAAACACACTCCTTTATAGTATTTCTTGATATTTATTCCTTTTTTTTCCATATTTTCTATAGGAGCTGGGAAATTTGAAACTTTCATCTTTAAATTATCTAGATTTTTGTCATCCCCACTTAAAAAAAAAAACACTACTTTGACTTTCTCTTTTAACTTTGAAAAATCTAGAACCTCCACCATATTATTTATAAGTTGAAAATTCAATCTCACATGTTTTGTCTTCTCTTCCAACTTTTTTTTCACCACTAGGATCTTTTAAATTTAACCTTCTTTGCATCCTTTAAATATTTCTAGAGTTCTTTTTGCCATGTAACTTAGTTTCTCATATGATTCAACTATTTGATAATTCCTTTCATCATTTTATCAAGTAACTTTTTGTCGCAACCGTAATTACGACGAGACGACGACTCGCTAAAATTTGAAAATAGAATTTATTTGTTAATGTGTAGAGCCGCTACCAAATTTTTATTTAAGGAAAAATACTTGGAAAAAACCCTGATTCGAGGAAGAGATTTAGGTTCGGGAGTCGGTTACGAATGAGGAAAGTGTTAGGCACCCCACTCGCCCGTTCCAAAGAACGGTACCTTTAAACTGAATGTGTAGTTTTTGAAAATTGTTTGATCCCTTAATTAATGTGAAAATAAATAGATTGATGGAGGTTAGCCTAACAGGACTTGATCCTGCTCCTACGTATTCCCCGGTGCAATGGGAAACTCAAGACTCACGTAGTTCTGGTGTGTGAAGGCTTGACCTTCGGAAATGTTTTAAAAGGAAGGGGATTTTACGAAAAGAGTTTTATTTTTCTTGGGGGGAACCTTCTGTCCACTCATGCACAAGGTCTGAGACAGCTAAGGCTGCACGGGGGCCTATACGACCTACTAAACATCGAACAACAGTGTAGACCGCCAGTTTCCCGTTTAGGGTTCGTCGCGTGAGACTGTAGATCCCAAAGCATCTTGAAAAGAATTTTATTTTTTTGGAGGGACCCTCAGCCCACTCATGCACAAGGTCTGAGGTAGCTAAGGCTACACGGGGGCCTATACGAACTACTAAACATCGAACATCAGTGTAGACCGCCAATTTCCCGTTTAGGGTTCGTTGCGTGAGACTATAGATCCAAAAATCTTTTGAAAAGAGTTTTATTTGAAATAAGAAATGAATTTTGATTCAAGATTGAAGAAAATAATAGAACTTAATTGAAATGGAATTTGATTTTGAATGTTGGAAAATTAAACTCGACTCAATTAAAAATGAGCTTGACTCGGACTCGAGAATTTTGAAAGATTCTAACTTGAATTTGATTTGAGAAAGACATTGAAGTTGTTTTGGAAACCTGAGGGAAAGAGAATTAAACTCGAATTTAATTTGATTTTATTTGAAGAAAAGAGTTAAAAGAGAATTTATTTTGAATTTTGGACAAAGAGGATTGATTTTGAAGAGAAAGAATTTTGCTTGAATTTGGGGAAGTATAGGGGTTTAATTGGGATTTTAGGAAAGTACAGGGGCCTGGTTATAATTAAAGGGAATGTAAGGGGCTGGTTGTAATTATGGGCAGTGTAGGGACCTCGTTGTAATTATGGAAAGTTTAGGGGTTTAATTGCAGTTTTGGGAAGTTGAGGGGGCTAACTCAACTGGCTCGCAGCTTGATGGCTTGCCGGCTCACTTGGTTGGCCTCAACTTGGTGGCTTGGCTCGAGCGGCTCGTGGATTAATAACACTTTCAAAAGGGAAATCTCTTCCCAGAGGGCTCGAACTCCTGTCTTAGGGGTCTCGGACCACGAGCAGTACCACCAAGCCAAACATGTGGTTAGGCTTCTAGCGCTTTTTATTAAATTTAAACCATACCCAGTGGACTTGGGGTTTGCAATGGTATGTGTGAGTAAATTGCCATATTAAAAAGCAGTGCATAGGACTCGAATGTTGGACACGAGGGTACTTGACAACTTGCCAACCACTGAGTTGGGCGTTTGGGTTGGAGATCTAAAGTCGTGGGTTAATTCGAAACGCACCTTAAGGTTTATATTCTTCACTTATGGTACCCAGGGTTGCACGTATGCATGGCATGATTAGACGTGAGTAGGGGTTTCAGCGTATCGAAATCGCATCTTCGACCCAAAGGGTCGAGTTCTTCATGCAACAATTGAGGTCAGCAAAAGTGAGATACCTCATCATAACTGTCAGGTTCGTCTTCTTCGTCAGAAGGAAGAAGGGATGAACCCATCCATGCTTTAAACCCTCGTTCAGCTGACTTTCAACTTCTGGTGTGAATTTCAGGTTATTTGTTTCCAACATTTCCAGTCCTAGATTTCGACCATTAAAGTTTCTTTTGTCAAGAATCATAGCTGCCTTTCTCCTCAGAAAGAAAGCAGTGCCACCATATAGAACAACCAGTCCCCACGATGCAATTTCCTAGCACCAAACAAAGGTGCAGAGCTATTGCTAACTAATGTCAAGAGACATGAACCAAGGAACAAGGAAAGAAGACCAAAGATAATAGCAAAGATTAGATTCAAGATGTATAGACAGCGAACGCCACCCTGTCTTGAAGCACAATAATTATTTTCAACCACCTTCAAGCAGCCATGCCTTGTTGGAGTAGAGCAAGTTACAGTGACGCCAGCGATGAGATACACAACTGATATCATGAGAACGATCATCGAGGAAGTGAACATAACCATCCAGTGATAGCCAGCTACCTCTTGGTTTGCAAGATAATAAGCACCTAACAAATCCGACTCGGAGCTACCTTTCATTCCTATCTGTACGGGTGGAAGCCTTTGATTGATGCAGAACGGCCTCTTTTCATTGCTACCCTGAAACACGATTTTCAAACTGATAACAGTGCAAACGACGATTGCGAGCCAGATGACAGCCCCCAAAGCCCTGGACGCAGGTCTCTAAAGCTTTCCCTATGCTTTATCTTCTACTCTGAGACTCTCGTACTCGCGCTTAGGCATGAACGCTTGGCGAAGCGTGTCACCGATGATTGCCATTGATAGAAACAACAAACAACCCCGCACTCGAGAACACTTGGGGTTCCAAAGATCATCCTAACATGGATTTGTGGAATCTAGGGCTCAACTTCCTCCAGGATTGGCTTTTCGAAACCCTAACATGCTACTTTCGATTAATCAATTCGCTAAAATATATAACTTCCAAGAAGTAAAGTTTCAAAGACAGTACAAGAACTTGATAATAGTGATGGTGATAGAAACCTGTAGTTGCAAGACTAGGGTTTGAATCTTGAATTAACAGATTGTAAGTTGAAACTATAAATGTGAAGAAGATGGGAAAGATTACTCGGTTTGTTGTTCTCCCTCTAACATCTCATTACAGGTTACCAAGGAAATCATGAATGGATCAGGAGCTAAACAAGTTTCATGCAGTGAATCAAGACATTTTCGATACCTTTAGGATGCTAGATCCACGTATAATAATTGCAAGAAGAAGAAACATCTCCTCCAATTACATGTCGATTTCAGCATCGAGCCTAGGTTAGCTTGAATTACCTGGAAGTAGTCAGTGAGAAGCTCTTCTTCCTTTGAAAGACCGAGGCCGAACCGCCAGCCCCGAAGGTGTCTTCTCTCCTTTTCTTACTGAGAATCTCTCTGGTTTCGATGTATAGGATCCAAAATCTCCTCCAAACTCTCCCTGGATGTGTAGAGAAAATGGCCTCTCCTCAGGGAATTGTCGAATACCCTTCCGTCATGCCCTCATTTTCTCTCCTCTCTTCCCTTTTTCTTTTGAGAGCTTTTAGAAGCCCCCTCCACAAGAGCCAAGCTCTTTCAAGGGGCCAAAAGCCAGCCCTTTCCTCTTCGCAAAAGCCAAGCTGTTTCAAGGGCCCCCAAAAGCCACCCCCTACATTTCAAAATTTTATACATTCGTATATGTTTTTTTTATTTTTCAAATTTTATGTATTTTTTTGTTATTTTCTTGTATTTGATTTTTTCATTTCTTTTTTTCAATTTTCATTTTTTACTTCCTTCTTTTTTCATTTTTTTATTTTTGTTAAATTAGTTTTTCTGATTGTATTTTTAAGTTTCATTACTTTTTGTATATATTTTTTTTTAATTTTTCTATTTTCTTGTATTTAATTATTTGCTTCATTTCTTTTTTCAATTTTCATTTTTTACTTTTTATTTTTTCTACTTATTTATCATTTTTTTATTATTTTATTTATTCTTTAATTTCTGTTTTTCTTTCTTATCTTTAATTCCTTTTCTTCTCTTTTGTTTATTTTTATTTTTTATTTTGTTTTTATTCTTTTTTATTTCATATTTTACTATATTTTTTATTATTTATTTTTTTTTATTTTTTTCTGTTTCTATCTATTATTTTTAACATTTCTCTGTTATTAATTTATTTAAATATTCACTGATTAATTTTAACACTAAGGGGGGCCTTGGATATAATTGGATGTTTACACTTTTCAACTTGGCTCATCAATGCTTATGGATGGAGAGAGTTTAATCCTTGTTCAATCTTTTGATTTCTTGTCATGATAGTAAATCTTTTGTTCTTTTTACTTCTTTAATTTTTTATTATATTTTTTCTCATAATTCTTCTTTACTTATTTGTATAATGATTTTTATACTTTTTTTTCCAAATAGATATAAGTATGAAACACTTGTTATGTCAACGAATAGCTCTTAATATCAACTGATAAGAGCTTATCAAAATTGCTCGATCTTCAAAGTATAGGTTAATGAAGAAAAATATAAAAAAAAAAGAAGATAAGAAGTTCAATGACCTAAACAACAAATAATCAACTAACATTATATAGAGCATGACTTGCTACTTGGACCTCTCGTCCAACCACAAACATAAGAGAACCAATCTATACAACAGCATACCAAGGTTAAAACACGAATTGGAGATTTTTATGAATTTAAATCACCAACCTTATAGAGAATGTTGACAAGATAAAATACCAAAAGAGTAAAGAAAGATATAATTCTCATAATAGAAAAACAAAACTCATATTTAAGTGAATAGAAACTCTAATGTATCTTTCATTAGTCATACACGAGCTATTTATACTTGTATAATTACTACTACAAGAAAATTATGGTCAAATATTAATAGAATTTCTCAATTTCCAATAGGAAGAAATTATTACCAATCCTAACAGACTCTATCTATATTATGATTCAAATTCTCATCATAATTCTAATTAAATATGAACAAATCTTAATCAAATAATTTAAACAAATCCTAAGAAATCAATAACCAAATTAATTAAAAAATTTAACTATAATTTATACAAGTCTGAATAAATATAAAATCTTCTTGAATCTGGTTATCTTGTTGTGGAAAATATCATCTTGGGCTTGCACAAATAAAATCTCATCTTATCTACCTTTTAAAAAAAAATGCATTCATATATGTCCCAATTGTCTCGTATTTTTTAGCATCTCTTTCTTGTAACACCTAAATTTTCTATCATGAACTTCATAACTCATGAACTTATGTTAACAAGAGGGAAAACAATAATAGAAACGAAAATTTAGAAAAATTATGGATCTTTTTCTAAAATAACAAAAATACCCCTATGTTGAGAAAACAACAGATAGTATGCAGGTAACTCAAAATAAAAAATTAGAAAACATTGTAGAAGCTTATAACTCATCAATAATGGGAAAAATATAACTTAGAATAATTAGTAATAAATGAAAGACAAAAACTTCCTAAAAATGATCAAAACTCTTATTAAGAATCCTAACTCCCAAAATGGTGAAATTGTTCCATAAAAAATAGAAAATGACTTAGAAATGACTTGATAATGATCTAATAAGGATTAGAAAAACTTAGGAATGCAATTTAGAAACTGTTTTGAAAATTTTCAAAAAATGATTAAAATGCCCTTAGTAACTTGGGAACGCTAGGAAGTGCCAGGTTAAGACTAGTAACTTAAGCTTATCATTATGCGCAAAGATTTTAGCTAATTATGATCCTAATGAATTATCATGTCTTGTTGTACAAAAAAACAATTATAAGGAGATAGAAAATTTAACTATGGTTAAGTTAAAAATTAACAATGGTTAGGTTACATTAATTATGGTTAGGTTAAACAAATCATGATTATGATTAAAGGATAATTACCTAATTTTATAGTCAAATTTAAAAAGGGAAATTACAAGATGAATGGACTAAAATGCCCTTAGTTAATAATTTAATACCAATTTGGTCAAAAGTGGTCGAATTCAATAAGGCCCTAAGTTGACCAATTTACTTCAAAAATTACTCCTCTAAACACTCACTCGACCCTCATAAATTTAACTCTTACGTTAAAATCTCCTTAAGACCAAAAGCTTACATAAGTTTAAACTTACGTTTTTGAAGTTTAAGTTATAATTCAAACAAGTAAGCAAATCTCACTAATCTCCAACAAATAATTCGTGTGAGACCTTCAAGGAGGGTGACTCTTGATCATTAAATTTTAATAAAATCCATTTTAAGTCTCTAATAAGTAGGAATCTTTACTCTTAAATTTTTCTAAATTCTTTTGTTATGTGTTTTTAACTTGATCTTTCTTATTTTATGGATATCTTTTCTAAACTCTAAGATCAAACTTCCTTGAAGCTTCTAGAGTAATTTAATCGGATAAAATTTTTTAAGAGTGATTTTTAAATTTGTTGGAAAGATTTTGAAATATTTTTTTATATATTGGAAGATGCTCAAGTGGAGGATAATTAGATCTTAGAGTATGTCTTATGAATCCTAACTTGTTTAGGCTTAAAAAGAGGTCATGTTGTCATTTTCTATCTAAAGGTTGTAACCTTGTTCCTTTCTCCAAGAAAAGCTCTGATCTTGAACTTCAATCCTTATAAAAATTCATATTTGGATAAAAAATAATCATAACACAAAAAGGTTCTAAAGCTAAGTCATAAAAGTTAAAACCTTATTTTAAAAATTGGATCCTTATTACTATGAGACAAATGATTGGATTTATGAACACAGAATCATGATCAAGACCATGGACTAAGGAAAAAGTTTGGTGGATTCAAAGACAAATTGTGAAATTAGTATCTTAATTAAATATTTAAAAGTTAAAATAGATAGGTTAGTGAAAATGACCCTTAGGTAGTTAAGAAAATCATTCGACCAACCTAGGATTAAAGGAACAATGGGGTATAAAATTTTATTTAAGCATGGAATAATTCACTTTACAATTAATAAAATTTCAGCTAAGCAGAAGAATATGATTAAAATTTCAATTAAAAGGTGTTGATGATCTAAATGGCTATTTGGCCAAGCTATACTAATTAGGAGGGAAAAAAATCCCAAAAAATCTAAGTTAAATAGATTTAATAACCTAAATCATAATCTCACAAAAAAAACACCTTCCAAAGATAATAAAATTGGATACCAATCCTTAGGGTTAACAAGATAGTTATTTGGCCAAGATTTGGGGAATTTGGTAAAAGTGGTTAATAAATTTAGTAGGAATAACTTAGGTGTTTAACGACTACTAAATAAATTCAAATAAATGTACATGGTTATATAAACAAGTCAAGGTAAAATTAGCAACTCAAATTAACTAATTAAATTAACAACCAAGAAGTATAGAATTATACTCACTAAAAGTTGGGACAAGGTGGTTGTTCATAAAATACCTAAATTGATGAACATAGAATAAGTTAAAATGAGATAGGCCATTCAGACAACTACACCATGGTTCACCATTTCACAAACCTAAACCAAAAATACTGAGAAAACCTAGCTTTTAAGGAAAGGAAAGGTTGAGAGATAATTTAGAAGAGTGAATGAATTAAGTCCCCCATGAGAAACTCCCCATAAAACTCAAAAGATAAGCAAGTTGGACAAGTTTTAAAAAAAGGGTACATGATGTTCAACAAAAATTTAGAAGCAAGCATAAACAAGAAATCTTAATTAGGAGATGAATTTTAGTTAAATAATTATGCTACTTATTTATATTACTACTTGAAAATGTACATTCATGCATAAAGTAGATTAAATACTCTCTTGAATAATATACAAAAATGATGTAAATTATGATGTTATATGTTGGTGAAGGATGTGAAAAATTGAATGGAATGGATGCTATATGTGCACATCATATTGGATGTACTGTTTGAGCATGCATGTTATAGTGAAGGATTTAAAATAGAACTTAATAAATCAAAAGATCACTAAAGAAAAATCTTATGCGGAAACTTAATACTACTCTTAATGTATCAAGTTTAGGACTAGTGCACATTCAGAAAGGAGAGAGGTCCTTCTATGGTGGAGACATAAGTCTTCAAAAATCCTTCTATTGTGAAGCGTAAGGTCTTCAAGAATTATGATGGTGACGACCATCAAAGAATGAACTTATGTCCCAAAAATAAAAGGTAGAGTACTAGACCAATGAAAAGATATTTCTTGACTAAATGTTACAATATGCTTAAATTAAAAACTATCATTGAAAGGACGATCAAGAAGTGAGAATAATTTATAACTAAGGCTTGAATAAAGTAAAGGTCAAATAATATCTATAATACGATGAAAAGTGATCTCAAGAATATGAGGTTTATGTTTATGAATATTTCTATAGAAGAATGATTTAAAGATAAATATGATATGCATGCTTATACAAGAGTTTATTTTTGTTGTATTGAAAAGAACCCAACTTCAGATAAGATTTTCTTGAAATTTATAAGTGAAATTATATGCATGTCACCTCTCAATAAACTGAAGTGGCTAAATTGAAAATGTTTATACTAGTTTTAGGGTAGAGACCTACTGAGAAATTTTAATTTCTCATCTCTTACCATCATTGTCTTTTCCAGATCCTGATAATATCGTTTGCGACGACAATGGTATTCGTAAAAATTAACAACGTAAGCTAGATGGTCAATGCTCACAAACTACTGATTATGGCCTAAGCGAATGTAAGGATTTATTTCTCCTACGGATAGATCCATGTTTCTTTTGTCCTAAGCCCTAATTTTTTTACTACAAGTTTTGCAATACCCATCGAGGCTTTTCACTCGAGTGTGGTTTTCCCTCCATCACTAAGATATCAAGCCCTTTCGGTTCCTCACGTGGAAGAGACTTCATCATCTAAGGAAGAAAATGATCCATTAACTCCATCCTACTATTACAACATGTCACATATTTGGTCCTCGCAAGGCAGTTCTTCTTACCCAATATTGTACCCACTTAATGCTTATCAAGAATATGGAGAGGATGCCTACTATGCTTTGGACAAGAGTTTGTGGTTGAAGCTCGAGATCCTTATTACTGAAGTGTTGACTGAGTTCTTATTTTATCCTAATAATATAATTTTTTATAAATAATCATATAATATGTATAATAGTTATGTAATATATATATATATATATATATATATATATATGATATATGGAGGGTACATGTGTCATTACACTAACCTTTTAAACTTGTATGACTACACAAATAATAACATCTATAAAGATAATGTTACATAAGTACCTAAGAGTATATGAATCTACGATATTAGTAATAAATAAATGTGAACTCTTAACTTTATCGTTTTCTTGGCATAACAATGAATATCACAAAATCAGTTAAATAAATCTACCATACTTGCATTTTTAATAACATTTTAAAGAAAAAAAATTACTTATTTTTAGTACAAATAAATTTTAAAAAAAATATTATATCATGAAGTAACTATCTAATATTAAAATTATGAATACAACTTAAACGTATAATGAACTTTATTTTTAAGATATTACATTTTTCAATAAGGATTCTCTCACCGTTAAATTTATTTATAGTTAGATGTGAACATAAAAAATATAACCAAATTCATATCAAATATGCATGTGAAATGATTTACCTGATTAAAGATTAAGTAGCAACAAATGAAGTTAATTGGATACCAACATCTAGTTTATTAACATACTACACTGCAATAGTTTATTAACACTTCTGATAGAAAACACCAATTAATTTACCTTAAAGCATATAAAAAAAGGATGTTTTAATTGTGTTGCATTTATATTTTCAAAACATATCACATAACACTCTTATTTATTAGAATTATGTACTTGTAATAAGATTTCATGAAGATGATATATACTTACTATTTTTGATTAATTAAAGTATGGTTCTATAAATTTCTAATGCCCTTCTATTTTATGCTTTTTTATAGAGATATTGTTTATGATGTGTCATTAGTTGTTCATTAAAAAATTATCTATTATTTTTTTATTTAGCATAATTTTACTTAATATGTTAACATCTAGTTTGAGTGGTAGTGATGTGGATTCAAATGAACAAAGTGATATTAATGAAGTTGGCAACATGCATTACACCAAAAAAAATAATTTACAGCATTTATTTTTATTATTTTATAGCATTTTATAAATATAATATATTTAAACATGATAATAGATAACATATTTATTAAAACACTTTAAAAAAATTCTAAAAAATTATCATTTAAAAAAAATTTAAAAGAAAAATATTATAAAATAATATTTTTTACAACTCTTATTTTCTAAACATTGTAAAATATATTGTAAAACATTATTACAACACTTATTTTATAAAATATTGTAAAATATTAATTATTACAGCATTTAGTTTTTTAAACATTTTAATAGGTAAAATTTTTAAAAAACTTTATTAAACAGGTTTTTTCAAAAGAAAAAAATTATTCTTTTATATTTTATCAATATTTAACAACCTAAGTTACATATTATAATTCACTTAATCTTTAAAATATTTAATTTTTTGAATAATTTAATATAAATTCTATAAAATATTCAATTTCAAAAAATAATAAATATATTTATTTACAATATCACATATAATTTTAATTGATGAAAGTATAATACAGATACAAATAAAAAGTAAATTAAAAGAAGATCAAGTTTGCAATCCTAAAATGGCATTAAACCTTGAAACATGAAAGTTTCAATGTGAATTTCCTTTTTCCTCATCCATGTAATGGTTGTGTGCACGTATCATGTTGCATAAATGATTGAGAGGTCAAAAAGCTCATACCATGTCGTTCATATTTTGTTTTCAATCAAAGTTATTCATAAATGTTAGATAAAAAACTAGAAATTGTATAAAAATTATAAAAATGTATTAATTGATAATATTTTTAATAAAATATTATCTTTAATTTTTAAATAATATTCTAAAAATATTGGTTAGCATTTTTTTAAAATAAATATAAAATATAAAAAAATATTCGAGTAGATTTATAATGTTGTTCAAGTGTATGTTGGGAGTAAATCTTCAATCTTAAGGGGTAGATGATGTCAATTGCAACATTAAGAAGGAAGTAACAATCGATAATCATATTCTGATACCATTGATTTGTCTAAACTCATCAATTTAAAATCTATTTTTCAAAGCATTAATTGTAGATTAATTATAATTATCGAATAAACTATTTAAGGCAAAAGGGAGGAAGGAATTTGATGTTGAAAGAGTAACTAAAAACCTCTATGAAATCCGTATAAAATTACTTTTAAAAACGATCTTATAAAATTTTTAAAAACTCTTTTTTAAAAACAGTAAATGAAAATAAATAAATAAAAAAGGATAATACATAAAAAAAATTTAAACTGTAAAAAAATGTTATAATTTTCAAAAATTTCATTCATCCAAAGATTAGTAATATACTTTTTTGGGGTAAAGTATTGTTGAGTATGAAGCATACTGTAAAATAGTAAAATTATGATAAAGGTAGAGGAGGGAATTTGCTAATTAGAAATATTCTCGTAAAGTTAAGTAGAAGATTTGTCCTCTTACCAATGGCATTGGATGTTGTTGATGGAAAATCAATGATAACACCATCAATAGACTCTCCTTTGCCTATAAACTGAAGGTACTCAACGGTAAGATCATAGTTATAACTATAACTAGAAAAGAAATCATTAGTAAAAACTTAGTCCTAATTTATGGGCATAAGTTACAAGTATTGTGAGAAGATTAGATATTTGTATGCTTTAACTGGCCATATGTATTCTTTTGGGACCATTATTCCTGATGCAAATGACTAGATTGTGACAAGATCCTTCACAACAACAGTAGAGCATTATGCATGCTGCGGCAAAAATATTCAATTAATAATATAATAAAATAGTGAAATTAAGAAATTAAGAAATGCCTCATGGTGCTTGAACATTTTCAATTTTCACCAGAGGCATTCATATGAGAGAGAAGGGGAGAATTTGAACATTCAACCAAAATCTTGATGGAGTCTTTCCACTTAGTAGAGCATCAAGATTAAGAATTGGGAAGGCACCATCATAAAAAATTGGTTGAGAAAATATGGTCTATTCACTGTGGAATACATAACAAAAAGCTAGCCTTCAATTTCAAAGCTCAAACTGGGTCATACTTGTCTTTATGTATGGAATGGAAGCCTAACTAGTTCTAAATGTTGTAATTCATCTTCTATAATCTGCTATCTACTAAAATATGAGTAAGCCTATTCATATATTAACAATCCTAACAATATTTTTCTATTATTTTTGTCACTTAGAATGTTTCTTATTTTATTTTATAATATATATATTTGTTTCATTATTTCAATCTATAATCTATACAAAGCACTAAAGAAATGTATATTGATACTCACCTGACACATTTTGGTCAATCTAAGCACCAGCATAATCCAAAGCAAGGTGTCCTTGCATTTCCTTTCCATCAACATTGTAAGTTTTCCATCTAACTAATTAATATTTGGAAGACATGAATAACCTATGAACTCTCTCTCTCTCTCTCTCTCTCTCTATATATATATATATATATATATATATAGCTTAAAAGGGAATTTATCACACACTACTAAGATTTAAAAATATAGAAGTTATTTCATTACAAGTGTATGGAATAGAATTACAAGATTTAAAAAATTTGAGCCAGTGAATTCTCTCTTTCTATATACTCCTTAAAAGAGAATTTATCACAAGCATGAAGAAGATTTTATAGACAGAATTTCGATGCCATACCTGCACGTTATCCATGAACAATGCAATTTGGAGTGTATTTGGATATTCTTCAAATTTTAGAAGATCATATACACAATGTCCAAACTAACTTAGCATCTGGACGAAGAAGGTATTTGCAGAATTTCATAAAAATAAAAATAGAACGTATAAATATAACTTGTGTCTGTCGGAGAGAGAACCAATTTACCCTGGACCAAGACAAAAGCATCCAATTTATCATGCAAACATGCTTACAAATCAAATGTGATTCTCCTAAAAAAAATTTAGAATATTCACTCCCATTGGTCAAACTCCATCCTTAAAAATCTTAAACTATACATTATAGAATACCACTCTCAAGTAATTTTTAAAAACCAAGCTTACAAGCTTCAGAGCCAAGCTTATGACTATACAAATATACCATTGCAGCAACTTTATCTTCTGATGCTTTATGCTTTATCACACGAGACTCCACCAAGAACAGAAGTCATCATTGTGAACACCATCTCAACCAAGCAGATCATCCACTACATTGCTCAAAAAAGCCTTAATCTTAATGAATGCCTGTCCGCTATAATGAATCCATAAATACCCAACACTCCAGCAATAACCACTGACACAATCGACATCATCACAAGCTCTGGCCCCATTACACCCATCAAAGCCACTCTAACCCACTCTTCACAGTTCCACCCACAACTCCTATACCTATCAACACAGAATATAACCCTAAAAATTGACCTATTACTAAAATGAAGAAAATTAAAAAAAAAAAAAAAAAAAGATAGAGTGACGAACAGGAGAAGACGAGTGTCACAGCAGCACCAAGGAAGCCGAATAAAGGGACCGTTTCGTCGCCTTTGAATCCTGCCATGGTTTTCTACGATGATGGAGTTCTCAACCATGAGCAATTCGATAAATTGAACCAAAGCTAGGTCATCCAAATTGAAATTGAAGTTGAAAGGAATACAATTCTAACTCTCAAAGTAAGAAAGTAATGAAATTGTTTGATGCAAGGCCTCTAACAAAGAGAGTGAAAAAGAAAAAAAACTTGCAATGCAGAAATGTCCTAAATGAAATGCTAAGTAATATTCAAAGAGTAGCATAAGAAATAGAGAGAATAGGAAGATGAGTAAGTGCACAAAGGATAAAGATAGGATGGGAGGGGAAAGCTTATTTGTTAAAGCGCTTCTTACTTCAAGGGTTTTAAAAGATGAAGTGTTTTAATTTGAGCGCAGTAAAATAAAAGTATTTTACAATATTTATTATTTTAAACATTATAAAATTTATGTATATATATTTTATTTTTTATTTAAAATATTTAAATTTAAAAATGTAATAATTATTTTATTTTAAAGCATTTTTTTTATAAATGTTTTGAAAAATATTTTATTTATCAAATACTTTAAAATAATGTTATAATAGACAAATTTTAGTATAATGATGGCTATATTATGGTAATTATGTCAGCCTTTTTAATTAGAGAACATGCTATAAAATACTTATATAAAGAACTTGTAGGATATAGGAAATGAATGGACACCAATGAGCTCAAGGTATGTTAAATGGAGATGAAAAGAGATGTCATGAAATGTTTAGGATGGATAAAAATGTCTTTCAATTGTTTTGTGCTGCATTGGTTGGCCATGTTTAAAAAAAGTACTAAAAACATGGGAGTACAAGAGATGGTTGATATGTTCTTGCGTACTGTTTAACATGGAGTAGGAAATAGGATTATTGAAAAAATATTTTAGCATTTTGATAAAATAGTTAACATATATTTTCACACAATTCTTATAACAGCTAATAGATATAATTAGGTTAAAAGATCACATATTTAACATGTTAATAAAAAAATATGATAATCGATGTTGATCATATTTTAAAAATAATAAAAAATAGTTGATGATATTTATTTATCATATATATAGTTTTTCTTTAAAAATTGTGAAAAATTTATATATATATATATATATATATATATATATATATATATATATATAAAAGTTAGAATGTATTAATACCATGTGTTAAATTTAATATTTATACTGATTTAATAATTTTATATAAAATATAAGATTCACTAATTCAACTATTAAATTATATTATAATATTTTTATAATATATAAATTTTAAAAAATTTAAAAATATATAGATATATTATTTAATTATTGATATTTACATATATTTAAATAAAATATAAATATATATATTATAATTATTTGTGATTGTAATATATGCTTCATATTTGTATTATCATAAGAAGAATTAACTCATAATGCATGGTTTTCAAGAATTTCTCACAAATTTAAAGTATAATTTTCACATCCTCCACCAGATTGATGTCTTACTTGCTTAATTATGATTAATAGGTGTTGATGAATGATTCTATTAACAAATTGTAGTCTTATGTAAGTAAATTCTATTTGATTAATAGCGGCTATTCAACACCAAAAGTGTACTTGGCTCTACATAGATATAAAAGATATCAATCTTCTTGCGTGTAGTCTGGTTTGAAAATCATAATAAAATTTTTCGTTATTTTCATTCTATCTTAAGGACCACGGTATAAAGAACTTTCAGGACATGAAAATATAGATTTGCAATTCTTCGTCATATGCTTATTTTCAAATATAAAACTCAAGTTAAGATAGTTTGATATATTTATGTTAATATTTATTTAATTTAGTTATTGGATACAGGTTGTTTGGTTGTAAACTTTTCAACATATGTTAGTATACATATTGTATCATTGTCCTCCATTAGTTTACCATATAGGCCGGGAGCAACATGCTCAAGACGTACATTTTCAGTAGATATTTTGTTGTGTTTTCTATATTCTTAACCTCCAAACAAGTACAACGTCTTTTCATTATATATATATATATATATATATATATATATATATATATATATATATATATGGTGATGTACTGAAAAAAGTTTCATAATTTCACAAGTACAAAATAAATAAGGCTGCACATCTACACAGTGGTACAAGAATAGAAAAGATAAACAACAGGAAGAATTTGGTTTATGACTAACAATACTTATTATTTTATCTTATAAAAAAAATTAATTTAACTTGTAATTTATCTTAAGCCAAGTATAAATGGGTTATTTTAAGGAAGGAATGTAATTTTTAAAAAATTTAAAATTTTAAAAATTGAAATATTTTATTTGAATAATTTTTTGTAAAAAATTTTAAATTTTAGAAATTTTAAAAAAGTATTTTAATAAACTAAAATAAGATAATTTAATTTTTTTTTTAAAATAGGTAGAATTTAAAATTTTTTCAAATTTGTCAACTTATTCTCATGGATAATAATCGTATTTTTTCTATTTTTTACTTATATACATTTGTTAGGTTATTATCCTATTTAAATATTTTACATAATAAAAATATTTATATATCTAATTTTTTGGTAAAAAAAAAGTAGGAGCAAAATTTTAAAAAAAAATCTATCAAATACAGTAAAAAATCAAATTATTTAATTTAAATAAAAAATTTAAAATAAACAAAATATAAAATTTAATAAATTTAAAATCTATCCTCCAAATAAAATTTAAATATAAAAAAATTAACTTTCTTTATCCAAATAAAATATTTTTAAAATAAAAATTTTTAAATTTTTAAATATTTCAATTTTTTTAAAATATTAAAATACTTCATCCAAACATAAAATAAAATAAATTTTATCAAATCAATTATGATAAACTTTATTACAATGAACTCTTAATTATTCATTTTAAAGACATTTTGAAGGAGATATATAACTTGTAATAAACTCTTAATTATTCATTTTAAAGACATTTTGAAGGAGATATATAACTACATTACTTTAAATCTCAAACCCATATAGCAGTTTAATTATTTATGTATTCTCTTAAAAGGACTATATTGCAAATTTTTGAAAAAGTGATTTATCTGTATGCATCAACCTCTCAAATTAATGACCAAGCCCATGTTAATTGCTAACAGTCACCCTCGAGCATAGGCTCCCACCAAATCAAAAAAATAAAAAATAAAAAATCTCATGCATGCTCAGCTCAACTATGTGAAGGTTAAACCGCTCGCTAACATGCTGCGTGTGGCTCACGCGAGATTTTAGAGTAAGAACAACTGGCTTGCTAATTCAGATGGACTCTAATTGGTTTAGGCTTCGTTTCAAAGGAAAAAAAATGCCGTTCTCACCGCCAATAAAACCACGTGGCAAATTGTAAAATTAGGATATATTGTGCACAATACATAACGACAGCGTTCGTACGCTTTGCGGAGAGGAGATAAAAACATCCTGTTTCCGTCAATTTGCTAGATAAAACAATTGATCGCATAATGGGGCCCCATTGGCACGTTCCCTAGCAGTTGACTACTGCAACGGGACCAAACTTTCCCATTGTTATCAAGATCAATAAATATAAGTCAGAAACTGGAATAATCCACGTAACAATAGCAATAATTTATGAACTAGCCACGTAATTACAACAGGCACCAAATTTGATTGATCGGAATCATTTTCATAAGAACTATCTACAGGTGTTTTTCCAAGTTTTCCCTTTTTCTCCCACAAAAAAGTGCTCCAATAAGCTAGAGATTTGAAAAATAAAATTGAAAGGTTCCCACCCTTTCCCCCCAGGCACCGGCCAGTTCCTTTACAAGCCAACAACTGCATCGAGCACAAGAGCGGTAAACCTCTGATAACTGCCATTTGAATATTTAATAGAGTAACGGCTATTTGTGAAAGGCAGGGGGAAAAAAAACACTAACGACTTTTTGAACTAAACATATTTCCACCCAACATACAATTCTTTTCCCTAAATATGTCCTCTGTCCAAGAGAGCTAAATTCCTAAAAACTAACCATCGTTCTATCTAAACTGAGGTTTCCCAGCTTCCAACACTTGGAAGCCATCAACAGAACAGGAATATTATATATTAGAATGGTGCTTCAATGATGCTTCTTGGATGACTTTGTAAATGCTACAACATCTTCATCTTCAGTGTCCTCATCTTCATCATCATCGTCCTCATCTTCATCCCTCTTCCTCTTGAGGTGTGAAGAGTCAGGAGGCAACAGCTGAACATCATCATCATCATCATCATCAACTTCCTCCTCCTCTTCACCATCATCATTTCCACCATCTACATCAGCCACACCAGCATTGAGAGCATCAGATTGTCCAACAGGCTGAACAAGATATCCAGCACCATAGTCTTCTTCCTGTAATTCCAGCAAAAATTCCATAGTTTAATTAAAAAGCTGAGATGAACTCTTAAATCAAGAATGAGAAAATTCAACAGAAAATAAAATCAAACAGTAAAAAGAAATTATCATCAAATGCAAGCAATGATATAATATATTATAACCTAAGCATTCCTACTTTTCACCAACCTAACCAAGAAACCAATGGCAATTGCTTGAGTTCTAGTAAAACCAACTCAATGTCACAGGCAGATCAACATGGTAAAATCTTATAATCCTTCATTACAAGCATATCCTTAAAAATTTTCCTTAAAATCCACATGTCATGTCCTAAATGAATAAAAAAACACTGAAACAGCAAAGACTCAGAATAACTACAACAAATTTCACTTGGAAATCCCATCCCAAGTATCATATATAGCACAAGCAAATGCCCAGACCATAGCAATGTAATTTTTAATATCCTAGTAGTTAAAAAAAAAAGCCTATCAACAACATATTGGACTGAGTAGAAACCTAATGAAAGGCCAAACAAGCAAATTATACATGTCCCAACTTAGCTCGTCATAATCCTGGCACAAAAATACAAGATAACTTGGAAGACAGCAAGCACTACAATAACAGTATCCCTTGTAACATGTTAAGACCCAAGAAAAAAGATTAAAAATGTAATCTGACATTTAACAACAAAATTGGGCTTAAAAGTTGAAAATAATCCTGAAGTAATGAAAATTTGAACATATCAAGGTTGCCAAATATAATGAAAACAGTAAGACTACTGAAAGAACATGAGAAATCTCCTATATTGAACGAAACAAGGAATTTCACAGTTAGAATATAAGGAATTTACACAAAAAGTCCAACTCTGAAACTTTTTTCCAGCCTATTTGCAACCAAAATTATTAAACACTCAACCACATTTGCAATTTACAGTACTAAGCTGCTTTCCTTTTCATCAGACATTTACAAGGAAGAAAAGAGCTAATATGTTCCTGTCTTGAAAAAAACCAGCTCAGTCCCACCAAAAATGAATATAAAAGGAAAGGTGGGACTCAAACGGGTAAATAGGAAACGTTTGAAACACTGTATAATTGGACAAGACACTGATGATTAGACAAATATACACTAAATTAATTGACATTTACATGCCAAACAATTACATTATATGAAAACAACAGCTCATAACAACAATGCATGCTATTCTCAGTCAAGACATTGACAAATATCTGAACTAGCATATTAAAAATCAGTGGAAATTAGTACTGGACATAGAACGCAAAAGATCACCATCTAAGCCATACATCTGCAAGTACAAAACAAGCAAGAAACAAATAGGTCCAAATACCATGCACAGAAAGAAAAATACATAATGCAACGAAATTAAACCAAACAGACAATTTCAAGCATCAGTCAGAAGAATCTTATGATTATCAAAAGGAAGCAATCAAAACCATCTCCTTCTCTTCAGCAATCTGACAGCACATACCAAGCACAACTAATTAGCAAAATGATATATAAAACTAGACAAATAACTAATAAAACACAAGTAAATAGCCATTCATGCAAAAAATAAAAGCAAGGGTAAGGGTAAATCAGAAAGGTTATCTCACTTCATCATCATCTTCAAATTCCCCATCATCTTCGACTCCCATCTCATCTTCCCCAGTCTCCCCATTATCATCATCATCTCCATCCTCCTCCCCCTGCTCATGCCCATCGATCTCACCCTCTGTGCTCGTCAACCGTCCAGTACTCTCCGGCTCC
Organism: Canavalia gladiata; assembly: GCA_037954105.1. NCBI lineage: Eukaryota > Viridiplantae > Streptophyta > Magnoliopsida > Fabales > Fabaceae > Canavalia > Canavalia gladiata. The sequence continues at coordinate 20,086,743 of CM075658.1, read as the reverse complement.
GCAAAATCCCCCTCATCATTATCCACTTCTTCCTCCTCATCATCGTCTTCATCATCATCCTCATCATACTCCACCCCATCCTCTTCATCATCACTATCCTCAATCTCATGAACCTCAACCACATCATCATCATCACCCTCCTCCTCATCAATCTCCTCCCCAGAATCATCATCGTCCTCATCCTCCTCCACATCAGCCCCCACCACAGGCGCAACTCGAAACCCATTCTCCTGATGGCTATCTCCATTCACCCTCCGCCTCGAAGTCTCCGTCTCCTCTTCATCCGCATCACTCTCCTCTTCCTCATCAGCATCAACAACACCATCAACACCTTCACTATGACCGTTGTTCATCCCAAAGGGACGATCCTCTTCCCCATCAATCTCTCCACTACCAGGATCATCATCATCCTCCTCATCCTCATCTTCCTCTTCCTCATCATCAGACTCTGGCCTCTCGTTCTCCTCCGCATCCATCTTATCCAAGTACTTAAGCGACTTAATCAACCCGAAAACCCTAGATCGATAATCCTTAACGCGAGTAACGGGACACTCATACAGATCCAGCGAGACGAGCTTCACCTGCGCGAGTGGCGCGAGATCCTCGATAAACTGAATCCGATTGTTCGAGAGATCGAGGTCGCGAAGCGAATCGAGCCCGGCTTGGACCAGAAATTCGAGTCCGCCGGCAATCCGGTTGTCGGAGAGGTTCAGCTTCTGAAGATTCCGGAGCCGCGGAAACTGCTCCAGCGACGAAACGCCGACGTTTGCAATCGACAGGTGCTGAAGGTTCTGGAACCTTTCTAAAAGGCTCGGAGGTGGCAACCGTCCCTGGACACACTTAACGGCGCCGTCTAGGGTTAGGGTTCGCGCGGAGGCGTGGTCCTTCTCGCCGTCTAACGCCGTTTCCACAGCCCTCTCCCAGATCTCATCCATCAAATACGAAATCCTATATCTCATACAAAACGACAGCTTGGAAATACAAAATGCTTCAAATATCTACCACCTAGGTCAATCTATAGCATGCGGATGAGGCGAAGAGAAAAATCAGAGACTCAGAGCGCTGTTATGAACCCCTAATGTATTTCTGTCCCTGAGATTGATGATGAACGAAATTGTTTCAATGGTGGATTGAATTGAAAATTGAAAACCCAATTTTTTGAGAGTGTGGAAATTTCGGGCACAATGGTTTTTGCAGATTTTTGGTTTCTCTCTCTAGCTCTCTTTTATAATCTCTCTCTTTCTCTCTCCTTTGTGTACTGGTCAGGGGAGGTGAATCGAGGATAAACCTCTCTCTGGGCAAACGGGCTCGCGGTCTGGGTCTGCCCTAGGGTTCAGGTGGGCTAAGCCTTTGTGGTTCGAGGCGTTTTGTCTTGTTGTGTTGGGAACCGTTGGATTTCGAACGACGAGGATTGGTGACATGGACAAAATGGATGGCTGAGATTGTGGGTTTCTGTGTTTGTTTTCGAGAAGGGTGCAGCGCGTATCGCACTGGCCATTTCGAACACGTCATGGATTATGTAAATATCGGAAAAGGCCTTGACATTTGCATCTCTTTCTGATGGAATTTACCAAAATGCCATGCATCGAAGCGTGAAGTGTGAACTGTGAGCACTGAACCAGACGGACGAAAAATAAAGGAATAAATTGGAATTGAAATTTCTGATAAATGCTTCAATTATATTTTTTATAAAAAAATTCGGTTATTTTTTTTTTCTCATATATATTGATAAAATTTGTTTTAGATGTAAATATTTTGAGCTAGAGCGAAAAGAGTTATTTATTTCTTCACGAATTTGGACTATTTATAGCCCTATTCTTTACTGGATTAGAAAACATCCAAAACCTATTTATATTTATGTATACAAGTATTTCTATGTTTAACAATGGAAGGTCACACCCTGCCACTCATGCTATTCACATCTAAGATTTTACATTATTCAGTGATTATAGATTTTATTATTATGTTAAATATATCTCTTACATACATTTTATAATGAAAGGGTCGTTGATTTTAGAATTTTAGGCAAGACATTGAGAGGAGTTAGGGTTCTTTCTTAACCCATAAAAAATTGAAATGGTTTTGTGGAAAAATTTAATGTGAATTAAACGGATTTATTTTTAATTGATTTATTTAAATATAAAAATAGAACTATAATAAAAATAAATTAAAAAATTAAGGTTATAATATAAATAAACAAAAAATTAAAATTTTAATAATTATAAAAATAAATATAAAAAAAAGGAATAAACGAAAACATTATATTTTTATATTTTATAAAAAAAAGTAATAAATTAATTAATAATTATTTTAATAAACTTAAAAGATAAATAAGTTCTATTAAAAGAAAAACATCAATTTTTATTAAGATCAAAATTGTTCTAAAAACATTATATAAATATTTATAATAAAATTAATATTTTAAATATTTAATAGTTATTAAAATTTCATCTACTAATAAAATAAATAAAAATAAATAAATTTTAAAGAGATTTAATAATAATTACGACCAATTTATTAATATAATAAATTAAATCTATATTATTATTAAAATAAACATAAAATTTAAATTTAAAATAAAAAATAAAGTTTTATTTTTTTATTATAATTGTGTAATTTAAAAAAAAATTATTTTTTTTATTTTATATTCTCATCCTAAAACTTTTAAACCATTGAAAATCTTTTTCATTATTTTTTTTAAATTTTTATCATTATCTCTTTTTAATTTATATTAAAAAAATTTAAAAAAAATTAACTCAATCACAATTTTTATTAAATTTAAAAAAACTATATTATATTTTTAAATTTTATTATTATTATTTATGTATATAAAAAAATAAATATATTTTAGTTATATTTAAATTTAAATAATATATAATAGATATTCAAAATTTAAAATATAAAAAATACAACAATAAAATCATATTTATAATATAATATAGGAATTAAAAATTTTAAACATTATTAAAATAAATTTGAAAAATAAATATGAATTTTTTTTAAACATAGTCAACACAAATGTTTTATCAAAATAAAATTAAAATTGGTATATACATATAAATTTAAATTTTATTATAATACCTAAATCATTCATCCACATTTATATTTTTTTTATAAAAATATAAACTATTATTATTATTATTATTATTATTATTATTATTATTATTATATCATTATTTATTAGAATACACATTAAAATTAAGAAATAAAATGTTACAACATATATGTTTATTTTTATTATAAGGCTTCAACACAATTTTCTATTATTATTTTTTCCTAAACTTTTTAGATTTAGAATATGAACTCATCTATATTAACCACAATTGAATTAAAATTTTTTAAAAAAATACTTATTTTTAAAATATTAATCTCATTTAAAAATATATTTTAAACTATTAAATAAAGTTATTTATCTTTATATACTAAATTAAAATTATCATTTTAAATTTATTTTTATGATATTCTTTTATCTATGATTGTATAATTTTTGCCATATTTAATTTTTATTTATAACAAAAAGAATTTTATTTATATTTTTTTATCTTTATAATTTTTTTCTTATTTTTTTCATTTAAATATACTATTAAACTTGTTAGCATATACAATAATTATTAAATTGTAATACTTTTATGATATCATTAAAATTTTAAACAATCAACCATCTTATTTTTAATATTTTAGTTTTCATCGTCATTTTATATCAAATATAACTAAAATAAATGATATTATAAATTTTATAAATTTAAGAATGAAAATATTTCATTCTTACATTTTTAAAAATTAATTTAAGATATTTTTCAAAAATAAAATATTCATTACTTTTTATTTGAATAATTTTTCAATTTTGTTTCTAGATTATAAATTTCATTCACTTTAATTTTGAAATTTAAAATTATCATATTAATCCTTAATTTTACAGAAATCGTTTAGCAAATGACAACTTACAATTTTATAGTGAAAATAAGATAAATAAAAAAAACTAAAATAAACAACTCACAAAGTTAGGAAGAATAGGAATTTTGTCATATAAATCATTATAGTGACTAACACTTACAATTTCATAGATTAGAATGAAGATTTATTTCTTTCGATTTCCATAGTAGAGAAATGTTTAGAAAACACTTTTTATTTCTAGTTAAAAGTTATTGAAAGTTACAAATTCATAAATAAGACTCGTTAAATAAAAAGTAAACCCCTACATAATTTTCAAAATACTTTAATTAGTTATAGAGAATTTGTTTTAAAAAATAGCTAGGGTAAAAAATATATTATTAGCATTTTCATTCCCATAATATTTGATTCTAGTGAAAAGAGAGATTTTTATAAATAAATTTTGTGTATTTAAATTTTATGAGATGAGAAAAAGAGAATAAAAAATTTTAATTTTTTTTATCAATTTAATTCCTCATAAAATTGAGAAATTAAAAAAAAAAAAAGGAGAAAATTGATTATCTAATGATGCAATTAATAGTAATTTGATTTAATTTCTCTCCTTTTTCTCCTGTAAATCAAACAAAATACCTTTCCTTTTTCCTTCGTTACAATTCTTATCCTTCTATCAAGCCAAACGCATATAGATACATACCATCTTATGTTTAAATAAGTTTAATTTGATCATATGACAACAATTAGGCTTATTTATTTTCTTTGAATTTATATCTCCAATTTATTATATGCACATATGTAAATAAGATAAAGAAAATAAAGGGACGAATAATAAATATTTTCTTCAACAAATAACTGTCTATCGGAATACATTTTTAGGAGTTTCAATTTGACATTTTGAAAGTAATTTTTACAAACAGAAGAAATTTATTCCTTGAGTCAAGCATGCAGTGAGATTGAAAAGAATTTAATGAAAACACGCTATAAGTGGTTTACATATAAATTAAAAAATGAAAATATATTTATTCATAAAGAAGAATTAATTTATATTTATATCGATGTGAATTATACCCAATCTTATATTATTATAAATATGCAAAAATATGAATAATTTGAAAAAAGATATTGCAAAAATTGAAAAATAATAAAAAATAAATAATTATTATTTTTAATATATTTTAAAAAAAATATATATATATATCATATATCAAATAATTACTATTAATATAAAATTTATAGATATAATTTATATTAAAAAATTTAATTCAATGTCAGGTTTAATGATAAATTATTAAATAAAAATAATTAAATAACAGAATGAATACAACTCGCATTAATGTTAGTTGACCACCTTATATTAATATAAAAAATAAAGTGATAAATAATAAATTTTTTAATAAATAAATTTTTATTTGGATTAGATGTTTAGATTTTCAACGTGTTCTCAAATGTAACTTTTATAAACAGAAGAAATTTGTCCCATGTGTCAAACAAATGGCAAAATTAAGAATAATTTAATATAAACAGACTATAAATAATTAACTTATGAGTATGTGTGTAGACATACTATGATATTATGAGTGTAATCGTCCCAAGAAAAGATGTTAGCATATTATGATAAAAGAAAAAAACTACCCCACTAGGTTATGCAAAAGATATTATAACACCTATAGGAGGTTGATGAAGCTAGAACAAACTTAAAGGTAAGTTATGAGAAAATCTAACTAAATAAATATACTACTTGATTACCTCTTTACAAGCAATGAGTAATACAAACTCTCCCTACTTTCCAACTTATGAGCTTGATGGAATGACTTGTCATTGTAAAATTTCTCTCAATATCCAACAAAGTGACAAATTTTTTTTTAAGCAATAGACAGCTTAATGTTTTTATTTTAGATGATTTATAAAATAATAAAAAAATAAAAAGATAAGAAATAAAATAAAAAAAAGATAAGTTGTTGGAATAGATGAAAATATGGAAGAAAAACAAATTTTTTGTATTATTTGAATGAATGGAAAAATGTTTAATTTATATAAATTTATAAAATAAATTTTAATTTTAAATATTTAATTTTTACCATTTTTTATTAATATAATTTTTTTTTAATCTTTAATAATTTTAAATAAATAAAAAATAAAAGAAAATTTTGCTCTTACATTTTTACCATTGTCCTGAGGAGAATTAATTTTCATAAATCTTACTAAAAGTTAATTTCATCCTGCCATATGAAATAATATAAAAAATAAAATTCTTTTAATTTCTAAAAAACAAATTCACATTTCAAATAACCTATATATCGGTTTGGATAGAAAGAGCAAGATTATGAGAAAAACCGAACATCCACATTTACTAAGATTTTGTTTGAATAAAATGATTTTAAATAATTATATTATGTATTTAAATAATATTTTTTAAAATTTTAATTAGATAATTTTATATTAAATAATTTTACAATAATATCTATTTAATTTTTTTAAAAAAGTTCCATTATGTTTAATTTTTTAAATTACCGTTTATAATCATCTTTATACTTAATTTTTTAAAATGATAACTCATCATTAATTTTATCATTTCTAAAATTCTTGTCTTAGATTACACCTTCACAATGTGCAAAAGTCCGACCGTGTTGTATCAATCCTCAACATTGCATATCACCCGACTTTCTAGAAGGAAATGCCAACATACCACCTCTACTCCAACCAACTAACCTTAGCTGCAACATCAAAATGAACCCTCTCCTATTGAATTGTCTGCAACCTCTTTGTAGTAAAATCCTAGCCATTGTTATATATTTTGAATTAAATAATTAAGAATGGTGAAACTGGATGTGTATATGATCATTATAAATTAATGTACAATAAGTAATTTTATATATAATGGACCGTGCAGTCATGAGTAAGGATCTAAGTTTAGTTACATTGAGTTCAAATTTTACTTATTATATTTATGTTACTTGTATGAAAGTATTAATATAATCCTTGTTAAGATTTTATATCGTCTTACTTTTTCAGCTTAATAAATTATTTTTTTAAAAAGTATGAATATATAAAGTTCGTACGCATAAATTAGATCACTCTATTTACACTTATGTTGAATATATTAAAATTTTTATTATAATTTAAACTTTTATTAATTAATTATTTTAATTTTATTATATTAAAAAACATTTTAAAATATTTATTTTAATTATTTTACAATATTTTTTAAATATTGTAATTTAAATGTTGTAATAAATAAAAAATATATCAATATATTTTTAAAAACATAGTAAAAAATATTTTAATTTAAAAAATATTTTAAAAAGTATTACATATTATATTTATTTTTTAAGGTTTTTTTAGTAAAAATATTATACAATGATACTTTAAAAAATGTTTTATTTTTAAAATGCTGTAAAAAAATATTATGTAATTTCTATTTTTAAAACACTTCCATTTAAAAAGCGCGATAATATATCACTATTTAAAGCGTTTTTTTACATGAGCACGGTAAGAAATCATATAACTTAAACTATTTTTTATATAAGCGATATAAAATAATTTAATTATTTTAATTATTTTATTTTCAACATCTATTTTTTGATTATTAGTATTATAGTAAATAATGGATAATATTATTATCTAAACAATTTAAAAAAATTTAAATATTTTAAAAAAAAACTTTGTTAGCTCTAAATAAAGATACTACATTCAACTAAAAATCATAAACTAATTATCTTTAACACATTTCTTAGATTAATGTGGTTTCATAATTTAGAATATATTTAAAATGTATCAAGTCAACTTAAATAAACACAACAACCGGTTCATAATAAATAATTTAAATAAATTTTTTTATCATATAGCAACATCATTTTTTTTTATTTTATCTAACTAGAAACGAAAGTGTGTAGTGCATCTGTAACTAGAAAAAATACTGCAATATATATAAAAATAAAATCATGTTAGAATGAAATATAAAAGTTTCAATTAAATTAAGAATCATAATACATATGGAATTAATTTAAAGTTATATATCCATATTGGGATCACATTTTAATTTTTTAAGATGATTTATTTCATAAATATCATAACATAATAACCATAATCTATATTGTTTATTTGATGAGGACACTATTAAAACAAAGATGAAAATTTGTTAAATTATAATGTCATTTTCTAAATAATATTGTAAAATTTTATAAATACTTTTATGTTGATCCAACTAATTGCATTGAATTTAAATTTTCACATCTTAACTTCATTGCATCTTGATAAATTTGGAAAGTTCTAAAAATAATAAAAAAAATAATATAAGTAAATGTTTATGGTTACATAGATCTATTAAAAATAAGAATTATTTACCATTTGAACATGTTCTTCATATATGGTCAATCTCTTGGATCTCCATGCACAGGATCCAAATAATATATGGTTTCAATTTTGACATTGATAACAATTAATACCTAATGTTCCCTACAAAAATAATGCTCATTTGATAACTCTTAAACAAATCACAATTACTTAAATTCATTTCAAAAGCTAGTTTATAAAAAAATTTCCCACCCTACATTATATGGAGCCAAAAACAACTTATCCTTTGCTTGAAATATGTTAAGAACATTAGCTACATATTGGAAAATTCATTAGCAAATGAACATCTTAGATGAAGAGATAAGAATGACAACCTCTCCGTCTTTTAAGTTGGGAGCAACAACTCAAAAATACAAGTACCTTGAATGAAGATATACAAATATTAATTATTATAACATTAATTAGAAACATAAAATTAATATTAAAATATATGAATGATGTACAAATAATATATCATAAAATACCTAATGTATGTGCAAATAATAGATGCACTTATTTGCTTATGTCGAAGAAGCTCATTGATTTGTTGTCGACCAAGGTAATCAACAAACAATTTACCAAATATACTTTCTTCCATCTCTCTGGTAAATTCATACGCACTCTGCATCTTACTTTGCACATGGATTTTAAGATAAGTAAAAAAAATGGTATTTGAGTGTTGTTGCTAACTCCTTTGTATGTACAAAAGCTTTATCCTTCTTTCTTTTGGATTGTGTAGGAGTCTGAAGTGAGAACTATACAAGTATCAAACTCAAATGTGAAATAACAATTTGAAAAATTTATTGAGTTCAAAAATAAAAAAGGAGAATATTGTTTAAATAGGTAAGTAATATACATACAATAGTATCTAAACCAATGGGATTTATTAGCCAAGCTACGTATGCAACTATTTCTCCTCCAATTTCTATGATTCCTTCATAATCCTAATATTGGAAAAGGTACTTATGACTCAAACAACCTCAATTAGAACCTTCACATGATTGATAGGAAGTGGCTTGTTATGTATAGCAGCTCTAGGTGTATTATGCACTTTTCCTTTTCCAACCACACGATGTGTTGGGGTTGACAAGTACAAATGACATGAAGAGATTCCATATACCAATGAAAAGTTAAAAAATATATGTATTAAAACTTTTTAATATAAATTAATAATAATTGTAATTTTCATGTGGTAAATATACCTTAGGAAGGTTATAAGATGATTGTATAACTATCTCTTATGTTGGGGTAGGCTATATTAGGTTGCCTATCTGTTGCCTCTTCTTCTTTCATCTTATTCTCCATGTTAGTTATTTTTTCTATGAGGTGTTACATCATGAATTTTAAGTTAGCCACTTCATTAAGCATATCATTTAGTCTTAAGCATTTTCTCTATGAAAAATATTATTTTTATAACATGTCAAACCCAACACCTCTAACATGATCAAGATATTCTGGAACATTTAATGCTTGAGCACATATATCATCACAAGGTTTGATTTCTATGACTCAAACTGTTACAATGATTCCTAAGAAGCATAAGTAAGAGAAAAATATATTTGTCAATCATCAAGATTATAAAAAAATGAAAATTAGACAAAAAGGAAGAAATACTTACACAATAAGCCCACACTTCAGCAAAATTTTCATTATTAATTTCTCCTTTCTTATTAACACGAGTAGCCCTACATAATACATTATAAGATATGAATATAACATCTAATCTAGCCTTTTGTATTTGTAGATTAAAATAAGTAGTTAAATGGATTAAGAATTTTTTATCCTATCTTATAAATATGTATAACTTACCATCTTTTTCTCAAGTCGAGCATAGCCTAAACGTGATCTCCTATATGGATATGTGGGATTTGATACTCTTTCTCTATTTCTAGTGCTTATTTCATGTAAAAACATGTATATAAATATATATTCTTCAAATATATATATATATATATATATATATATATATATATATAGTAAGTATAACTAATTATATTATATGCATCACATCATATTATCTGAAACTTTGGATCTTTCCACTTAGTTATAAATGATCTCCACACTTCTTTAGTTATAATGTTGGCATATTATATGGATGGGTGGATGGTTAGGTGGAGGGTCAATTAGATTATTGTGAGCATTATATAAATATGTAGTTGTAATGTTGCCATAATTGTATAGTGTCGATGGCTACCATCAACATCAAAAGCTGTCTATAAAATGAAATAAATAAAGTATCAAAGTAAATATATATACATAAGAAACAACAATTAATTAAGACATAAAGCCAATATATTACCTTTATATCCCAAATGTTATTTTTTATAAGATTCAAGCTAATATTATTCCAAATTTTCATAATTAATTGGTACCAATTGTCAAGTAATAGTTCCAAGATAACTCATCAATTGGTCTCCTTGACTTTTTGCATTCCATTGAACCTAATAAAATATGAATAGTAAAATATAAATATTTATAAAGGAATCATGATAATATATTATATTAGTAAGTATAATATTACCTTAAGTATATATTATAGTTAATTTTTTCTATCATGTAACATTAAGTCAATATGATAGTAATTTAAGTTTTATAAGTTATATTAACTAAATTTATATCGTGACAAAATTTTACAAACTAGAAGTAACTTACATAGGAGACTTGAGCTTGTATTTGAGACCTGAGCTTGTATTTGAAATTTCTAATTGCAATCCTTTCCAAAATGCTTCAAGAATGACTCACAACAGATCAAAATGAGCTGAATCAATTATTTTGTTAGTACACATGGATTATTCCTGCAAAAATCAACACGAAGGACAATGTTAGGGTATAAGTTGAATTCTATTGGATTATTTTAAAAAGCATAAAGCTAAAGTCCTAAAGTAACAATTAGAAATGTTAAGGTATACATTGAATTCTATTGGATTATTTTAAAAAGTATAAAGCTAAAGTCCTAAAGTAACAATTAGAACTGATCAAAACTGTCGAGCTAAGAAATGATGATATAAAATATAATAGGATTGAAAAGAAGGCCCAAAGCTTTAGTCACTCGTTCTCCATTTTATTATTTATATAATGTTTCTTTCAAGTTAAAATTATGTATGATAGTGTACATCATTTCTAGTTGGTATAGTTTTTAAACATACGCCTTTACATTTTGATGAATTTGACGAAAAAAATGATTTATGAATTCTTAGTAAACTTAGATGAAAGTTGTCTTTTCTTTTCTTTTTATTTGAATATTAAATCATTTTTAGTATAAAATATGTAGTATTTTATATAAAATATTACTTAACATAAAGATTTGGATATAAAATATTTAAGGGCGTATTTGATTATTTTTTGTTTTTCAGTTTTTAAAAATAATTTATTGAAAAATATTGTTTTTGAAAATAATTTTTGACCCAATGGAAAAACTACATTAGGATTAGCAAACATAGTTAAACTATATTTGGAACTTTGAGATGGAATAAGTAGATTAGAAAAAAAAACTAGTTTTCATATTTGACGGAATCAAATTGCATATGAAATGAGAGCTAGAACATTTAAAAGGACGAGACTACTTATGAGATAAAGAATATGTCAAACTTCATATGGGATATACAAGAGATTAGGTAAGACATTAATGAACGAAACTACATAAGGCCAAATTGCATCTAGGGGCAAAGATAAGGATGAAGTCGATTTAAGAAATGATAAGTGGAAGTTGAGCCGATCTTTGAGAAGAAATTGGAACAATGACAACATCAATTATAACAATGGCAATGACCAATTCAAGCTAGCATTATGATATAAAATATGGTTAAATTTTCAAATTTGGGCATAGACTAAGAAATCTAAGTAGCCTTTATCCAAGTACAACAAATTGAACAAATTAGACAATTTGAGAAGCCATCAAATGTTCAATATAATGCCCAAATTATAAAGAAATAAGAAAATGGAACCAATATTAATGGTTGGGGGCGAATAAAAGCAGAGGCAGGGCATAATTTTTAGAATTAATATATCTTAACTCTAATAAATATTAACTAACAAACTAACTCCTAGAAAATGTAATGAATAATGGAAAGATAGATTTGCAAGTATAATTATACAATTATGAAAATTAAATGAATCACATTTTCCAAGCTTAGGATTTTTGACTTACCAAAATAATATCATTATAGTTTCACCAAAACAATTATACTCTATGCTGTCATGCATTGCTATCTACATTAATGAAAAATAGTTACTAGTGTTATTGTACTACAAATTTTTAGAAGACAAACATAACAAAAGACAATAGTAGGCACTAATATTCATTAAAAAACATAATAATAGGCAATAATCAACCAAAAGTATGAGCATTTTTAGAACCAGACCTGAGAGGATACCTTAAACAAACCACATTCACAATAGTAATTTCTTTTTTGCTAGACTAGTTTTATTAATTAGCTAGAGAGTTGTAGGAGTACTCAAGACAAGTAAAATTCTAAAATGCTTAATTATCCACCCTTATGATAGTCCCTTTCATCCCTTAAAATGCCCGACACAGTTCTATCAAAGCAAACATTTTTATACGAACATATAATATAAAGCAAAAACTATAACACAATTGAAATTTTTTATTATATTGTTGTTTTCTAGAGCATGTTCCCAAAAACTAGTCATGAGACTTTGCACAAAAAATGTACTAAACATATAAGGGACATGATGACTTCAACAAACCAAAACCTGCTTCCAAGCACTCATTTGTACTAATCTTTTCTTGCCTTTACTAGAGGGGACGTCAAGGTAATCAAAATTCCATTTCATTGTTTCACAGTTTAAGGTAGAAACTCTAGTTCATGTTAAAAAATTAGTAACAATGAATCACTACAAGTAGGAAAAACATGTTAGAGATCAGTAGGAACCAAAATAAAAGTATTAAAACATAATTGTAGCAATATATTACTACTTAACATGCCAACGTTATTGTTCCATAACCAAATCCCAAGATATGAACAATCATCAAGACTAAAATTAATTCAAATTAAAACCTAGAATGAGAGTAGAAATTTAGATTGGTAGGCTAGAAATTACAATAACTAAAGAATTTGTGGGATACAGATAGAATCGTAAAAGGATTTCTTACCGGAAGAACACTCAAGGACGACAAGAATAACTTAACAACAGTAAAAATAGCTCAAGAGCAAAGAAATATTCTCTTTAGATAAGATTAAAGGAGAGAAAATTAGAAAGAGAATAGTTAGAACATTTCAATAAGATTGAGATTACTTTTCGGAAAGTCATTTGGAAACTATGAAAACCAACAGAGAGAAGTGTTTCATTTGGAAACTGTGAAAATCTACCAGGAACTTAACAATTTCAGACGTCCATGTATATGACAAAAAATGTAATTAATTAAAAAATTAATTTAAATAATGTTAAAGTTCTCTTAAAAAATGCTATAAATTTAAATTTTTTTAAAAGCTTTTCTTATTTTAAGTGCTTTAAATGTAATTTTTTTACTGATTCTATTATTTTAAATGTTGTAAAAGAGTATATCTTATTTTTATAAATATTTAAAGCATTTAAGTTTATAAGTGTTGTAATTGTTATTTTATTTTAAAGAACTTTTTCTTATAAATGTTGTAATAGAAGCTTTGAATTATTTTTAAAATATTTTATCTAAAAAATGCTTTAAAATATATGTTGTAATAAATAAATTTTTTTGTAGTGTTTTATGAAAATAGGTTGAACAGATAACTTGATATTTTTTCCTGTAAATTCATATAATTATAAATCATCCATTTGAGTTTTGAAAAACACCATATATATGTGTTTATTAGGCTTAAACTTAATTGATAAGTGTGTTGAGAATTTTATGTAGTGCCTAGTAGGTGTAATATCCATGATGGAGAAAAATTAGGTTACATGTATTTTCTACAAGTATTAGGAAGTCTCACATTGATTAAATGTATGACTTATCATAGGTATATAATGTGAAAGAAAACCTCATCCTATGAGTTAACTTTTAAGATTGAGTTTGGTCCCAAACCACCACTTATACTTCCATCAAAGTGAGGGTTATGATGGAGAAGGAGTATGAGTGAAAGATTCTATTCCTGACTTGTACATTTGAACACAGAGAAAGATAACTTTTCAAGGTGTCTTCAAGAGGTACGTTGTAAATTATAATTTATAAATTTTTCTAAATTGGCTAAGATTTAGAAATTTGGGATTGATAATATTTATCCTAACCAAAATAAATTTGAGATTTATTATTTGTGTTAAATTAAAAAAAATTATATGTGATGTTTTCTTCATTGGATTTCTTGTATAGGTCATGATAATTTATAAGTATAAAAGATAGTCCTCTGTTCTTTATACGTTGATATATATAATTTATTTTTATATTCTTGCATGTGTTTGGAAAATTGGAGTTGAATGACTAAATTTTTGGGCAATTGTTTATCTTTATTGGAAGATCTTTTGATTGAGTGAGTGTACTACACTACAGTGGGTCATTTACTAAATTGATAGAGTTCTTGTTAAATGTTAACTATTGGGATGTTGTGCTACTTAAATTGATTTTTTTTAACTCACCTGTAAAAGGTTAATTCATTGATTAATTTGTTGTGACATGTTAATTTAGTGATGGTTTTGACAGTAAAATTATTCTACTCACTGACTTTAAATTATTTTAACTATTGTTTTGTATGATACAATTCTACCCACACAAAAGTTTATGTTATATGTGTTACATATTAAATTTTAAAAATTATTATTTTATTTTGCACATGTTATTTATGTTTCTACTTGTTGGTGTAAAACGTATGAAGACAAGTGCACCTTATCGTTTTATGAAGTAAAGAATGAGTAAGAGTATCGTCTCCACAGGGATTTGGTTCAAATACTGAATTCCTACTAGTCCACTAATTGAACTCAGTTATGACGTCACGTAGGCAACGCAAATTTAAGCGCGTAGGCAACGCAAGCAGAAATTAACAAGAATTCACGGAATCTGTCACAATTCTGGAACTCTGTCTAGTGTGCAAAGAATCCTTCAAAATAAAATCTAAACTGTTAAACACTCAACAACTCATATAAATGTGTGAGAATTCAAATGTTGGAAGATGTTAGGGTTGGATTTCACCAAAACTTCCCCTATGTAACCTTTGATCATTACGTATATTCAAGATAAAATGTGGTTGAAGATCGAATTCACAATTATTGATTGAAGGTCAATCCCTTGACTCATCAATTCTTCACTCAAATTAGGAATCCTAATCCCTTAGCAATTCCTAATTTGACGTGAGCCTTAAATTCAAGAATTCAAACGTTCTCATAATCGCAAACCCCTATCCCTTGAGCCTTCACAATTATGTTATTCAATCTCAGTTCCAATTCTAAAACCAATTTCCCAATTGCGAAGAAGATTTTTGGTTCAATTTATAAGTGGTCAAGTCATAAAAGCATTAGGCAAAGAGATGAATAATCAACATTAAAGGAAAACAATCTTAAATAAATGCAAAATCTGGGGTTACATAATATCAGTTAAGGATTCATCCTTCCCCAACAGGGACTCAATTACACATAATGAAAAAGAAGAAAACAGGGGAAGAAGAGAAAGTCATGATCATGGCAGCACGCTACAGATGCACTTCGTCTTCTGCCCTAGGGTTCCTTCTTCCCCCATAATAGAACCAGCTGCGCTCTGGGGATAGATCACTGGATAGAGTGAGTGATGCCCTGTTTTCATTCTGTTCTGGGCTTTTTATAACTACTGGTCTGTATCGTCGCGTGTCCAACGCGGAACCCTGTAACAGATTGCAGAAATTAAAACATATCAGATTTACGAGAATTTACCATCCAAAAGGCTCTAAAACTGTATTTTCCAGATTGTGCATATGTTATTCAGTTTTATGTCATTTTCTCATGTTTTAATGGTGTTTTATGCTTCAATTACTTGCAATTACATTGAATTATGTTCCAAATAAGTGTCTTATTGGACACTTATCACTACTATTATTTTTATCTCCGGTTAAATTGTTCATAAATAACATTGTAAATAATATTAAACTTATGAATGAGAACAATTAAAAAGATGACGAGTTTTATGATATACATGGTGATGTATATGATAAGTGAATCCACTTTAGTTCGATCACCTTGGGATAAGCCTTTTAAAATAATTATGTATATTCTAAAAAGGATATAAATCCTACTATCCTACCTATAGAATAAGGATATTTGAGACTATCATTGCTAAATTTTTAGAAAATAACATGAGAGAATTTTGCATCTTTAATGATGATGAGAGGAGGTATGAAAAAAAGGGTTTTATTATTTTAATCTTTATGCTGCAAAATAGATTATTTATCAACTACTTTCTAAGGTGTTTAAGAAAGCATAACAATAAGTTTTATGAGATATGTCACCTTTAGAAGAACAAGTTAGGGTTCCTTTTCTAGATGATCACAAAAAAAGGAGAAATCCAATTATTAGACCTTCCTCTATGAGTTAAACTTCAATATTAGTTATATGTCAGGTCCATAGAAATATATGGAGGCAGTTTCTAGTGCCTTATCTGATAAATTGATATAAGTTATGGATGATGAAATACTCTTTATGAATCACAATGGTGTGTGGGAGTTAATGAATAATCCTGTTAGTATTTTACTATATCGGACGGAAATGGATATTTAAAAAAAGTGAGAAAATCTCTAAGAAAAATGTAGATCATTTTAAAGTAAGATTAGTGGCAAAAAGATTTATTCAAAGTCGGATATTAGGTACAAATTTTTTTTTTAATTTCCTTATAGGATTTCTTTATGATTATTATAACATTAGTGACACATTAAGCTCTTGATTTTCATCCTATGGATATAGATATGGATTTTATTTAATAAATATCTTGATGAGGAGATGTATATGCATCATCTAAAATATTTCATAAATAGTAACAAAGCGCATCTAGTGTGTAAATCGATGAAGTCAATTTATGGTTTAAAGGATACTTCTTAAAGGTGGTATCTAAAATTTGATGGGTTAGTTACATTTATAAGATTTATGAAAAGTAAGGTGGAGTTAGTGCATATGTCTTAAGGTTTGTGGGAGTAAATTTGTTACTATTGTTCTTTATGATTTATTCATTGAGACTAAGAATATATTGTCACTTTATTTTGACATGAAATACCTTGGAGAAATTTCTTTTGTTTTAAGAATAAAGATTCACAGAGACACGTTTTTATAAATTTTTGGGTCTATAAAAAGAAGAAGCTTATATTGAGTGAGTTTTGAAATGATTCAATATGGAAATTTGTAAACCCAATGATGTTCTTATTGCCAAAGGTGATAAGTTGTACAATGATTAACATCTTAAGAATGATACTGAAATAAGATCTATAAATAATGTTTCTTATGTCAATGCAATAGAAAGTTTAATATATGTTCAAGTATGCACTAGACCTGATTTAGCCTTTTGTTGCTAGTATACTTGGAAAGTTCCTATGAAACCTAGCAGATGCTAATTGGTTGTTGATAAAAAGGTCATATTATATTTGTAAAAGATAAATGCATACATATTTGTCTATATGAAGGATGTTAGTTGCTCTAATTTATATTTGGTTAGAAGTATAGATGATGAGAAATATATTTTTTGGATATATAATCATGTGGGTTGGAGGATTTATATCTTAAAATAGTGTTAAGAAAACTTTGATAGTCTTCTTCACCATGTGCTTAGTAATATATTTTTTGGATATATAATCATGCGGGTTGGAGGATTTATATCTTAAAATAGTGTTAAGAAAACTTTGATAGTCTTCTCCACTATGTGCTGAGTTTATTACTTGTTATAAGGTTATATAACAAGATATGTGATTGGGAAATTTTATTTCTACTCTAAAAATTATAGACTCCATTTCTAAATTATTGAGCATTTATTGTGATAATATCTTTGTGGTCTTCTTATTCAAGAATAATAGAATCATTATAACTTAAAATCATATTAGAATTAAGTTCTTGGTTGTCAGAGAGATTGTTGAAAATGAATAGATTCTTGTTGAACATATTTTCACTGAGAAAATGCTTGTTTACCCTTAACCAAGGAACTTAGACCATAATATCTATTAAACATGTTAAGAATGTGTGTATTGTAAGGTTTTTTAATATATTTGGTTAGTAGAAGTTATCATTATTATTATTTTATATTTACCTTTATTACATTGGACCTATGTAATTGTTTTGATAAATTTATGCATGAAGTTTCATATCATTATCAATATATTTATCTTTGAGAAATTTTGTATACTATGTTATCTTGGGATGCTTTAGTTCCTTATAAGAATGGTATTCCAAATGAAACATGAATTATACTCTTCTTGAGAAGTTGGTTATGTTTTGTTGGGAAGACACAATGTAGGATCCATACATAGTAGCATGAAGGAGATCACAATTATGTTATGACAATGAGATTATTATTTTTTATGGTCATTGGTGAACTAAACTCATAATAGTTTAACTTCGCTTGTGACTCTTGACTAATGGTTTTGTTGATTGAGATTATTATGTTTTTTGTGGTGACTATGTACATGTTGTTTTTGTGACCACAGTTGTTCAACCTAAGAGTTATTTTTAAAATAAACTTTAAAATAAAATAGAATCTAATCAATATTTTTCAAGTGGGAGAATGTCGATGAAGGAAAAGAGACAACACACAAAAAAGGGGTTGAATGTGGTGTCGTAGGAAAACTTTGACTTTTTCTACGTATAGGAAAGTTATAAGACACTAGGTATCTTTAAAAGACTTAAACACGCAAATAGAAGGAGAGAGATAATCATGCCAAGAGTTTATATTGGTTCACCTTTATCAACCCACGGGCTATATCCAATCCCTATTATCATCCAACATGAAGTTCCACTATGTTGAAGAATAATACAACAACCAAGTAACTTTAGATACTTTTATAGATAATACTATCATAGTACTTTACACCAGTCTTTTTCGGCTTGACCAAGAATTCATAGCAACTTATTTAGACACTTCTGTGTTTAACAAAACACATTTTGAAGATTACAACAAAAATAAAAATAAGAGATTTCATTGAGGTTATGAGTATTTAAACACTTTAGAATAATATTTAGTTAATGTTCATTATTTTTTCTCATAAACATCGATATTATATACAAGGAGACAAAGTAGTCATTGAGAGACCAACAGAAGATGTTGTAAAGCTCGTTCATATGTCAACTAATACTTTGCCCTCTTCTATATAATGATCAAATCTTATGAGAAAAAGACAATAAACATTAACTGAATATTATTCTGAAGTGTTTAAATACTCACAACCTTAGTGAAATCTCTTGTTCCTATTTTTGTTGTAACCTTCAAAATGTATTTTGTTAAACATAAGAGTGTCTAAATTAGTTTCTAGAAATTCTTCATCAACTCAGAAAAGGTTGGTGTAAAATACTAGGATAGTATTATGTGTAAAAGTATTCAATGATACTTGGTTGTTGTATTATTCTTTAACATAGTGGAAATTTCTGTTGGATGATAATAGAAAATGGATGTAACCATTGGGTTGAGAAGGATGAACCAATATAAATTCTTGGTGTGATTTTCCCTCTCTTTCTCTCTGTGTGTTTAAGTGTCTTAAAGACACTTAGTGTTTTATAACTTTCCTATTTGAAGAAGAAGTCAAAGCTTCCTATGACACCATATGTAACCCCTCCTTGTGTGTCACCTCTTTTCCTACATTTTGTAAAAAAAATTGAGCCTCTTGGGTTAAGCACTTTAACAAGTGAAAAGGAACTAACGATCCATGGTAGCGTAAAAAAAACAACTTTTCCCTGAAAGCTTCTGTCATTTTCCCTTCTCTTTTTCGTCTAAACTACTTTGTGCGTTAGAATCCTTTTTATGAATTTTTACTTTTCGCTCAGCACCTTTCTTAACACCTTTGATTCTGTCTTCTTTAAGCTTAACTTTCATGTAGCAGGGTTTGATAATTATTTTTTATAAACTATTATCTAGAAAAGGCTTAACTTTATGCAATGACAAATGAGTTTTTACTTTATACCATGTGTTTCATTTATATTGAGACCATAAGAGACTTAAATCGCTTAGACTTTTGTACCTATTTGAGAATGTAATATACCATATGCACAAGTTTTTGTCATTTTATTAAAATGTTTGTTAATTCATATTTTTACGACTTGGTTCCAACAATTTCCATATATTTTTATTAGGCAGAATATATTATCAATTACATGTGCATATCATATTTATAAAGATAATTGCATATTGTTTATACTGTTTAATAGTTCCCCCTATTTTAGGCAACCAACAAAAAGTAAAAAAAAATTTACAAAAGAAAAGATAAAATTAATGCTTAAGACACCTTCAAAGACTCAAACTACTGATGGATAAGCTGAAGAAGCTCGTCATAGAGATCTTTGAGGGTCTGGTCCACATGGTGGCAAAAGTGATAGAGCTCATTTTGCAGGCTTGTCTGAGTTTCCTTGATGCGTTGTAGATGATGTTGATTCCATTAGTGTTGGGTATCAAGGGCCAAAGATGGTCTACAGATGGAGCGTGTTGAAAAATCCCACAAGGAAGAGCAGAGAAAGAGAAAGGGAAGTGAGCATCCCCAAAGTGAGAGAGGAATAGGATTAGAGGATGGATGGATGAAGTGTAAGAGCTAAGGCGTCGAGATAACAAATGATGGAGAGATGTTGATGGCAGAAGTCAAGGATATCGAAGAAATGGGGAGCAAGAGTGAATACAAATAACAAAGAGGCTATAGAAACAACAATAACAAAAAAGGAATGTTAGAAATAAAATAAATTGGAGAGAAGGTGACAGGTGGCAGGTAATGTGTGAGGACATTGATGAAGGGGATGGGTTAGAATGGTCTAGGTCGAAAGGAAAGACTAGCGACGACTTCTCAGGCCTTCTGGAGAGGAGTGAGACCAGATAAAGAACATTAGGTGGAGTTGAGATGCTCATAGTAGGTACGAAGCCACCAAGTTCTGTCAAATTCAGTAAGGCCACCTCGAGCACGGAGTAAGGGCTGTAGGTTGGGGGATATGGGGCCGAGAACTGGAGGAGTGCCGGAAGGGACGCCAGGGGCTTTTGAGGTGATGAAGGATGCTTGGGGAATGTTGGGTGGGTCTCGATCTAGATAAAGTTTGATGCGAGCGAATGACATCATGCAAGTTGGGGGGTAAGGATTTAAAGCATGGTGAAGTAGGGGCGTACCTTGTGCCAACACCTGTTTCATTATAATATAGCTGTAAAGCTCAAGCTCTAGGGCCGAGAGTCAAGGAAGAATCTCATAAGTGATAGAGGTATCTTCAAAGATAAAGGTAGGATAGGGAGGCTTGGACTAAATAAGAAGCTTATCATCTAGGCAAAGGCTAGTAGGTGTGGGCGAAGGCAAAAAGACAGGAATGGAACGGTTACTAAGGGGTAGGAGGTGGTAAGGGTGGTGGATGTGGGAGGTGGAAGGTTAAGGGAGGTCTCAGCTTAGAAGGAGGATAAGGCATCATCGAGGGCATCAAGAAACTCCAACTACGAGCAAGAGGCAATGAGGACTTTGTCAAGGGTTGGGCAAGGTGGTTGGTTTTGTGATTAGTGAAGGAGATAGATGAGGGATAGGTGATGGAGATGAGAGGAGTATGGTGAAGGAAGTGAAGACATTGGGGGTGACGTCTCATGGGGTGGTGAGGGGGATACATAGTGAAAGGGTGTAGGAGGTAGTGGTGAAAGGAAAGGTAGGGAAGGGCGTTAGATGGGTAAGTGGTTGGTTAGGAAGGGAGAAGGATGACCTGAAAAGGGATAGAGAGGTGGAGAACGGGAGGAGTCTTCATTAAGGATATGACATGAGGGTTTTCTAGGGGGGGTGGAATAATGGTAAATGGAGGATGGGTGGTTTGTTTGCCACAAGGAATTAGGCGAGCCAGTGAAGTGGGTTTCGAGGAAGGTAGGTCCAATTTTTTCTTGGTGCAGCATTCAACCCTAAGAGGGTGAGGAGCATTTGGTTGAGGCAGAAGGGGTACTGCTAAAGCTCAAGGATGAAAAGGAGGAAGGGCTTGTGTTGGAGGATGAGGTGGAGACTTGCTAAAACTAGCTGAACATCCCTTAAAGTTCTTTTTGGAAGGAGTCGTCAGAGAAGACAAGTCAAGGGAAGTTGATTTTCATCTACTTGACTTGAAGAAGCCTAAAGTAGGTGGTTGGAGAGTGTGCTAAGTGAGGAATGGGCTTAATATAATTGAACAAGAGCCGCTCCATAATGTGAGTGATGAGGTTCTCATAGGGAACATTCTTCAGCTGCTCATTCAGAACTTTGCAAAAATGGGAAAAAAAAACAAGGTGGTTTATCTTACTTTATTGCAGAAGGTGGAAGACACAAAATCACTAAATGGGGATTACTTGATTTTGGGAGTCAAACATGGGAAGGATGACATTGCGAAGAAGTGCATGAAAGACCCAAGTAAGGCCATTCATATGGGAATTGGCACGAGATGGATAGGAGGGATTAACATAGAGGGTAGCATTGACCATATTGCCTAGAGGCTTCTCCTAGTCGTGGGTATATATGACACATTCAACCGGGCACTTGGTGAGAGTGAAAAGGAGGAAGTCTTAGGAGAAGCTCAGACACTATCCAAGAATATTTGTTACAAAGAAAGATGAATCCATGGTATTCTTGGTGAAGGCATTGGTCCACAACTCCTATGTCAAGGTGTTTTACCACCTAGCGTTGACTATCATGAAGAAGGGAGCCCATCTGGCATCAGTGAGGTGGTCACTCATGGGGATGCCTTCTTCACATAGAAAATTAAGAACAACCGATTTGTAAGGAATAACCTTACAGTTGGCTTGGTGCGAGAGAGACTTCTTGGGTGTCATTTGAGATTCAAGAAGACAAGGTAAAAGGGTTCAGTTATGAGTAGGTGGTTGTTGAGAGAGATAATAGTGAGGAGGGATAGAAAGGAAGAAGAATATAAATGACTTAGAGGGACATGAGTAATGGATGCATGAGAACATAACATTAGTAGGAGAGAGAGAAAAGAACGGGTCCAATAAGTTAGGCATGTCAGGTTATAGGAAAATGACTTTTGTCGGTTTTAGGAAATGACAATGACTCAAAATTTGACAGAGTGAGGGAGTGCTATGTGGTAGAGAATGATGATTTTTGACACCTACGTCATAAGACACTTAAGCACCGATAAGACACCTGGGTCATAAGACCTTAAAAATTTTATAAGCCACCTAATAATAAGACACTTATAAAATCAGTCAATTTCCTGTTCAACACAAATTTTAGTCATTCCTAATAGGGATCTTATGAAAACAAATTGATCTTCAAGAAGAGGTTTAGTGAAAATATCTACAAGTTGATATTTTGTATAAAAAAACTAAATATTAAAGACACTTTTTTTTCTTGTAATCTATAATAAAACGATGGCATATTTCAATATGTTTAGCCTTAGAGTATTGAAAAGGATTTTTAGAAAGACTGATTGTAAAAATAGTCATAGAAAATAGGTATATTAAAGTTCTAATATTATACTCTTCTAATTGGTACTTTACCCATAGCAGTTGAGAGCAACATCTTGAAGTGGATATGTATTTAGCTTTCGCAGCAATGAGAGAAATAATGTTCTTCCTCTTACTTGCAAAGAGATTAGATTGGCACTAAGGAAATGATAACGGTGCTTTTTTTTTTCCATTGTATCTCTAGCAAAATTAGTGATGTGAACGTGGGCATCACAATAAGAAAAAAAGATCATCTAAAAGATTATATATAAGGAATGAAAGGTCCTATGACGAAAAATAAGACCAAACGTATGGAACAAGCACTTCACGATCTCATCAAGGAAGTTCAAGAAAAAGACTACGTGGATTCAAACCCAATTGTTAATATATGTAGTCATATTATCAAAGATTTTAAGAGATAAAGTTTATGATTTGCTATAGATTACATTAGAATTTGATATTTATGTATAAGTTATTTATTTTAAATTGGTTGCAATTCAAATTGCAATCTAATTAGGATTTCTAATTTGTTATCTTTTTAATAGATTAGGTTATCTATATAATAGGAGTTAGGGATTCAATGTAGAGCTAGATTTTGATGAATGATAATATTTTCTCTTTGACAGTTTTTCATCTCTGTGTGAGTTAATTCGCCTTGGTTCTTGGGAAAAGAACCATCCTTGATAACGTTGGTTCTTCCGGCAGGTCTCGGTAAGGGTCATGTTCCTCTTAATAACTTTAGTGCTCTCCCGCAGGTCATGATTTGTGTCGGTTTCCTTTATCTTATCTTATCCTATCTTAATCTTATCTTATCTTACCCTATCTTATCTTATCTTATCTTATCCTGATTCTCAAGACATTTCATTATCGTTTCCGCATTCTGATTCATTCGCATAGGGTGAATCATATCATTTGACATCAGAGCTCCAGCTCTTGGAATCAGGTGTCATCTATCCCTGTTTTATTTTCTTCATGTCTCTTGTTTTTCCACTATCCTTCTTATTCTTGTTCATCTTTTGCTTTAGCCTTTTTTTTTGCTATTACCTACCCCATAATTTTTCTTAAAAAAAACTATATCTTTGTTTCTTGCAACATTAAAATTCCCGTCTATCAAATATTTTGTAGATAAGTTAAAAAAAAAGTTGTGATAAATATTCAAAAAAAGTTGTGATAGAAATTCATATAAAAAAAAAGAAAATTCAAGACAATTGATAAAAAAAAAATCAATCTTCATTCAAATAATTATTTTGAGTTCTTATTTCTTTGACCAATATTCCTTACCTTATTTATCTTGTGTATCTGTGACCCTTTCGTTATTTGTGGGAAAATCAACTAGTGAAGTTCTTAATTCAAGGGCTTATAAGGAGAATTGAGATGTAGAAGGCAAGAGTTGGTGAGAGCATTATAGAAAAAGCCAATTCGAGTGTAAACACGAGTGAAAAACATCAATATTGAGGGCAAACACTAAGGGAGTGATTGGTGGGGTTTTTATTATACTTATTTATTTTGTTCAATTTGCAGCATTGCTAACATGAGTGGTGAACTCCATCAAAATGAAACAGATATAAAATTATTAATAAAATCAATTCAAGATCAATTCCAACAATTGAATAGAAGGTTGGATGATATGGAGGGTTGTTCAAGGAGAAGGTCTCAGGTTTCTCGTCGAAGTAGTCCCCAAAGATTATTTCACCGTGATGAAGAAGGAGATTAAGGGAAGAACTAAGAATCAAACAATGAAAGTTTTAGAGGAAGAAGTCCAAGAAAATGATAACAACTTGGGGAGTATTAAATTATCCCTTCCATCATTCCAAGGAAAGAATGATCCTGAAACTTATTTAGAGTGTGAGAGAAAAGTGGAGCATGTGTTTGATTGTCACAATTACTCAGAGGAGAAAAAGGTAAAACTAGCCACTTTTTCTTTTAACAATTATGCTAATATTTAGTGGGATCAGTGTGTCCTTAATAGGAGAAGGTATAGACAGAGACCTATTTGAACATGAGAAGAGATTTTAAAGTAGCCATGAGAAGAAGATTTGTACCAAGTCACTATCATAGGGACTTGCACCAAAAACTGCAAAATCTTACTCAAGGCCCCATAGGTGTTGAAGATTATTACAAAGAGATGGAAATTGCCATGATAAGAGCCAATGTGAAGGTGGACAGAGAAATTACTATGGCAAGATTTATAGGAGGGATTAAAAGAGAGATAATTAATGTGGTGGAGCAACAACATTTTGTAGAGATGGGTGAATTGCTTCATATAGCTATTCAGGTGGAAAGACAACTCAAATTTAGGAGCACTCGTAAATATCACAAATATGCTTTTAATTCATCATAGAAGTTTAATTGGTCCAATGAGAAGGGAGATCCTAAAGCAAAGGAGGCTTATTCTGACCGAATAAAAATTTCAAAAGAATGTAAAATGAGAAAAAAAGAATTAGAAAATCTAGAAAGAGAAAAGAGAGAGTGAAGAAAAAGTAGAAATTCGAAAAAAGAGTGAGAGTGAAAAGAAAGAAAAATCAAAAAATAAAAAAGAAAATAAAGTTTGTGCATTTGCTCACAAAGGAAAGGTTGAGAGTATTTTGAGGGCAAAAGATCAAGTTCTTGTACTCATGTATAAAAATATTTATTTTACTAACAATCATAACTCTTCTTTTCCTAATGTGATTGAATCTTTGTTGTAGGAATTTGATGATGTATTTCCTAGAGAACCACTAAAAAGTTTACTTCCTATAAGATTTATTAAGCATCAAATTGATTTTATCCTCGGTATTGTGATTCCAAACCGACCAGCCTATAAAACTATTCCTGAAAAGGCCAAGGGGATTTAAAGGCAGGTAGAGGAGTTGATGCAGAAATGCTTTGTGAGGGAAAGTCTTAGTTCATGTACAGTTCATGTTATCTTGGTACCAAAGAAGGATGGGACCTAACACATGTGCATAGACTGTAGAGCCGTTAAAAAGATTACGAGAGTTAGTGTTGATGAAGAAAAAGTTAAGAAAGTTAGAGAATGACATACGTCTACAAATGCTAATTTAATAAAGAGCTTCCATGATTTAGTAAGTTTTTATACGAGGTTTGTACAAAATTTTAGTTCTATAGCTACCCCTTTAAATGAACTTGTTAAAAAGAATGTTAATTTTAAATGGGGTAAGAAACATGAACAAACTTTTAATTTTCTAAAGGATAAGTTAACCAATGCCCCTGTGTTAAATTTACCTAATTTTGAAGTTTTTGAGATTGAATGTGATGCCTCTGGAGTGGGTGTAGGAGTTGTTTTAATGCAGGATTCCAAATCTGTGGCATATTTTAGTGAGAAACTTAGTGGAGTGAGGCTTAACTATCCAACCTATGACAAGCAGCTATATGCCTTGGTGAGGGCCTTACAAACTTGGCAACTTTACCTTTGGTCGAGGGAAATTATCATCCATTTTGATCATCCCAACTTGAAGTTTTAAAAGTCCCAAGGTAAGCTCAACAAAAGGCATGACAAATGGGTAGATTTTATTGAGTTGTTTCCTTATATTATCAAATATAAAAATGAAAAGGAAAACATTGTAGTTAATGCTCTATCACGAAGGTATGTATTACTTACAACTCTACAAACCAATTTAATTGGATTTGAATTACTAAAAACCATGTATGCTGATGATATTAAATTTGGACAATTGTGGAGAGTGTGTTCTAACCATGCTTTTGAAGACTATTTTAGGCAAGATGGATATTTATTTAAGAAAAAATAAATTGTGTATACCTAAGTGTAGTGTAAGGGAAATGCTTATTCTAGAGGCTTATGGGGGAGGATTAATGGGGGCACTTTGACATTCAAAAATCTTATGGTGTTTTAAATGAACATTTTTTTGGCCAAAAAAGAAACTTGATGTTAAACTTATTTGTGAAAAATGTATTACTTGCTTACAAGAAAAATCCAAGGTAATGCCTCACGTCTTGTGTACACCCTTACCTATTCCTGAATATCCCTGGACTAATATTTCTATGGATTTTGTATTGGAGCTGCTTAGGACCTCAAAAGTAAAAGATAGTATTTTTTGTCATTATAGATAGGTTTAGCCAAATGGCATATTTTATTGCTTGTTTTAAAACTAATGATGCCACTCATGTTGTTGATTTAGTTTTTAAAGAGATTGTATGTTTGCATGGCTTACCTAAAACTATTATAAGTGATCGAGATGTTAAATTTCTTAGTCACTTTTGGAGAACCTTGTGGGGTAAGTTGGGCACTAAATTGTTATTCTGTACTATGGCTCATCCACAAACAAATGGACAAACTGAAGTTGTGAATAGAACTTTCGACACCTTATTACGTATTATAATTCAAAAGAATTTAAAAGATTGGAAGAACTGTTTGCCTCATGTCGAATTTGCATATAAAAGGATTATTCATACATTTACTTCTTTTTCACCTTTTGAGATTGTATATAGGTTTAATCCTTTATCACCTTTAAATGTTTTATCATGTCATACTAATGACTCTCTTAATTTGGATGGAAAACAAAAGGCTGAATTTGTGCAGAAATTACATGTCAAGATTCGCGCTAATACTGAGAAGAAGAATGAACATTATGTTCGGCAGGCAAACAAAGGATGCACCAAGGTGGTCTTTGACCTTGGTGATTGGGTGTGAGTTCACTTGTGAAAGGAGTGGTTTCCAAGTCAAAGAAGTTTCAAATTACATCCTAGGGGAGATGGTCTATTTCAAGTGATTGAAAGGATCAATGATAATGCCTATAAAATTCCACTTTCAATGTTTATGATTTATCCTTATTTGATGCAGATGACCTTTAAGATTCGAGGGCAAATCCTCTTGGAGAAGGAGGGAATAATGTGAATGTGGGCACCATGATAAGTAAAAGAGATCATCTAAAAGATTATCTACAAGGAATGGAAGGTCCTGTGACGAGAAATAAGACCAAATGGATGGAATAAGCACTTCAAGATCTCATAGAAGTTCAAGAAGAAGACTATGTGGATTCAAACCTAATTCCAATATGAGTTAATTTATGTAGTCATATTATCAAAGATATTAAGAGATAAAGTTTATGATTTGCTATAGATTACATTAGGATTTGATATTTATCTAGAAGTTATTTGTTTTAAATTGGTTGCAATTAAATTGTAATCTAATTAGGATTTCTAATTTGTTATCTTTTTACTAAATTAGGTTATCTATATAATAGGAGTTAGGGATTCAATGTAGAGCCAGATTTTGACGAGTAATCATATTTTCTCTTTTGAAAGTTTTTCATCTCTGTGTGAGTTGATTCCCTTGGTTCCTGGGCAAAGAACTACCCTTGATAACGTTGGTTCTTCCGGTAGGTTGCGATAAGGGTCACGTTCCTCTTGATAACTTCGGTGCCTTCCAGCAGGTTGCGGTTTATGTCAGTTTCCTTTATCTTATCTTATCTTACCCTGTCTTATCATTATCTTTATCTTAACATATCTTATCTTATTTTGATTCTCAAGACATTCCATTATCGTTTTCGCATTCTGATTCATTCATGTAGGGTGAATCATATTAATTTAGCATTACAGTAACTGATAAATTTGAAGGGGTCTTGGGCTTTATAAACAAGTCCAAAATTAAAGGTTCCCATCGAATATCTAAAAATATGTTTTACCGTTTTTAGATGAGATTCCTGGGGTTAATTTGAAAGCAAGCATATAAAGGGACATTGAACATGATGTTTGGTCTACTTAGTGAGGTACAAAAGGGATTCAATCATTCTTCTAAAGATTTTTTGGTTAACAAGTGAACTATCTTCATCTTTTGAGAAGACAAATGAGGGATGCATAGGAGTTGGCATGGGTTTGGATCTAGCCATCTTGTACCTGTGAATAAATTCTTTTATGTATTTATGCTGATGTATGTAGATACCTTCTGCTTCTTATTTGATTTAGAATCCAATGAAGAATTTGAGTTCTCTCACCATACTCATCTCAAATTCATTTTGCATCATTTTGGCAAAATCACTACATAGCTTGACATTAGTAGTATCGAAAATAATATCATCCACATATATTTGAACTATAATGAGATCACTTTTAAATATTTTTTTAAAATGCCTATTTGTCCTCTCACAAAATTATTTTTCATGGGAAAGGAACTTAATCTATCATACTAAGCATAAGGCTCTTACTTAAGACCATACAAAGTTTTCCTAAAATTGAGTACATGTTCTGGAAATGATTTCTTAATGAATCTAGGAGGTTGTTTAATTAAAGACTTCTTCCTCATTTATTCCATTTAGAAAAGCACTATTAACATCCATTTGAAATAGAGTTATACCATTTTACGAAATATGTGGAAGCATGATCCTAGCAACTTCTAATCTAGCTACAAGAGCAAATGTTTCAGTGTAATCAATACTTCTTGTTGTTTATATCCTTGGGCCACTAACCTATTTTTTTTCTGGATATGTTACCATCTTGATCGAGTTTATTTCTGAATACCCACTTGGTTCCACTGATAGCTTTTCCATTTGATTTAGGAATAAGTGTCCATACTTTGTTTTTGTCAAACTAGGATAATTCTTTTCTCATTGTAGTAATCCATCCATCATCCAAAAGTACATCATCTACTATTTTAGGTTTTATTTCAGACAAAAGAGCAACGTTTCCTTGATCCTTGAAGTTCGATCTAGTTCTTACCTTTTTCTGTGGGTCCATGAATGATTTGGCAAAATGGATGATATGGTTTGAACTTCAGATATCTTGATGGGTTAAACGTTGACAGATGATTCTGAATAGGGTAAAACACTTGTTGAAGGGTTATTTCATTAATTTGTTCAGAGGTACGCTAAATTGAGTCCTTTTTATCGTTTTTATCCATGTCTACAAAATCCTCTTCTAGATCTGACAAGTTTTTATTAGTTATTTTTCCATCATTGAAATAGAAATGTATTGATTCTTCCACTACTAGAGTCCTTATGTTATATACATAAAAGGCTTTAGATGTGTCTAAGTAACCAAGAAATATTCCTTTATATACTTTTGAATCAAATTTACCAAGATTATCCTTTATGTTTAAAATAAAACATTCACATATGAAAGGATTAAAATATATGATGTTGGGTCTTCTTCCTTTCCACAGTTCATAAGCAGTCTTATCAAGACATTACCTTATTAAAATACGATTGTGAATGTAGCAGGTTGTGCTTACAAGTTCTGACAAGAAGTATTTTGGAAGATATTTTTCACAAAACATTGTTCTTGTCATATATAATAATATTCTGTTTTTCCTTTCAACAATCCCATTTTGCTAAGATGTTTTAGGAGCAGAAAAATTATGAGATATGCCATGTTTGTTACAAAACTAGTTAAATTTTTCATTTTTCGAATTCTCTTCTATGATCGTTTCTTATGGAAGAGATACAAAATCCTTTTTCATTTTGAATTTGTTTACATAAAGTCTTAAATACTTTGTAAGACTCACCCTTGTGTAATAGGAAGCATACTTGCGTCATTCTAGAGTAGTCATCTAGAATGTCAAATTCATACTTTCTCCTCCAAGACTTTATACATTAGTAGGTTTGAATAAATCCATGTGAAGTAACTCAAGAAATGTAGAAGTGGAAACAAAGTTTTTGTTTTTGAAAGATGTTTTGAGTTGTTTCCCTTTTTAATAAACTTCACACAAAATGTCTTTCTTAAATGACATATTTGACAATTTTTTGACAAGACCATATTTATGAAGTTTTAAGATATGCTTCATATTTATGTGTCCTAGTTTTCTATGTCAAATCCATCTTTCCTCTTCATTTGAGAAAAGATAATTTACCTTATGATCATACAATTCTTCCAGATATATTTTATACAAATTATAATGTTTTTTTAATGGTAAATAGTATGAATCCATCATCATTCTTGACAATGCATTGATTTTTGTTGAATGAAACAATATATCCACTGTCACAAAATTGACTAATGTTCAATAGAGTGTGTTTTAGATTTTCTACAAAAAAAATATTTTCAATTAAAGGTAGATTAGCCTTACCAATTTTACCTTTTACTTTGACTCTACTGTTGATTGCCTCCAAAAGCAACACTTCCTCCATCATAAAGTTTTAGGCCTAGGAACATAGACTTGTTTTCCATCATGTGTTATGAGTAACCATTGTTAGATACCATTTTAGTATCATTCTTCTTCCTACTAAGGATATCTGTAATAGAGATGATCATGCTTTTAGGTATCCATATCATTTTTGGTCCTTTTTTTGTTAGTTCGCATAGGTCCGTAATGGTACATCTTTGAGATGTGTCTTAGCTTGTTACATAAGGAATAAGATGAGGCAATCGAGAAGTTAATCTATTTATTTTTTTATGATCGTTTCTGAAACTGATACTAGATCTATCTTTAGGGTGTCTTCCTTCCCTTATAATTTGTTTTAGTTGATATGAACTTTTAGCAAATTTGGACATGTCTTTATTTATTTTATTGAATTTTGAACACAGTTTTAGGTTAACTTCTAGGAGTGCTTTTTTTCATCAATAGTAGTTTTTTTTAGCAAACATTCTTTTTAACACAATATATATTTTGTAAGTAGATTATTACGATCACTTGAAAGATTTTCATATGTATTTTCTAGATCTTAAAGTTTTGTTATTACCTTAGGATCAATTTGTACCATAAAGAAGATTTAAGTTGACTCAACAACTTCATCTTCTAACTTGCTGCTGTCCAGATTATCCCATATTGAGATAAGTCCTTTCTTTCTTGTAGGTTTATTGAACTTCTTATCTTTCTTGACATTTGGAAATTCAACTTTCATATGTCTTGACGTCCTGCATTTATAGAAAATTGTCAGATTTTGAGGTGTTTCTAGAAAAAATTGTTGACCTTTTCTTTATTTGCAGGGTTTTATCATTTTCTCCTTGTTGTTTATTAAATTGTTTAGCCTACTCATTTTTGCAGAGAGCACAAGTTAACAGAATGCTAGCCTTGACATTATTTTATATCTTTATAGTTTGGTTAGCAATCTATAAATCCTCAAAAATCTCTATACCCTGATCATCCAATGGAACATAGTCACTTTTTTTTATAATGTTCCAGAGGTTATATTGAATGGATTTAATGAGCATCTCCATTCTGTCTCTCCAATATTGATAATCTTATCCAAGGAAGGTTGAAGGGCAAGTGACAGAAGCTCCTTTAAGGATAAGTTGTTTTCTTGATTCTGCCATAGATAGTTAGTCCTTTTTTACCTGTTAAAGTGCTTAAACCAAGAGGATCAATTTTTTTTTACAAAATATAGGAAAAGAGATGACACATAAACGGGGGGTTACATGTGGTGTCATAGGAAGCTTTGACTTTTTCTTTGTAAACATCCATTTATGTCCGAGGCCTCCAGTTGTAAAATTAATCGAGAAACCCATGCTGATTTAAATATATAAAAATACAAAAAGGATAAATAATCCAAATAATAAAAAAACGAAAAACTAAAAATTAAATAAAAATAGGAAGTGAAAAATGAAATTGAATTATTATAAAAGAGGAAATAAAAAGAAAAAAGATCTTGAAAAAAGAGAATAATCAATTCAGAAAGAAATAATGAAGAGATAAATAAATAGATAGAAAAACAAAAAAACAAAAAAACAAAAATTAATAAAATATATATAATCAGAATTAAAAATCAATAAAACAAAAAAACAAAAAATAATAAAATATATATAATCAAAATTAAAAAACATAAAAACAAAATAAAAAACAGAAAAACAGAATTACATAAAACAGAAAAAACAGATAAAAAAAAGATAAAAGAAAGAGGACTTTTCTTTTTGGTTTTGGGCGAGAAGTTGTTCCCCTCTCACTGATTCTTCTCCTCCAACTACTTCTTTTCCAAGAGAGGCTCCTGCTAAGTTTTCTTCAGGGCCTGGGGGGGCTCCTTGATAAGCATAGATTTCATAAATAATTATCTCTCATTTTTATCTCAGTAAGACTTCTTATATGTTCAATTAAGTGATCTTTGTCATATTTTATGAGTTTGGGTTCATATGAAGTTTAATTGAATTTCTTTGCTTACCCGATTAAAATGACACTATTATAGTATTTTGAGCATAATAGGAGTTGTAGACATCCAAAAATCATGAAATCTGTCTTGAATGAAAGCTTAAAGAAGTGTCCATAGTTACAAAGCAAGAGCAGATTCTAAATGGGATGTTTAGGACTCCGAAATTATCTCAAAAGATGAGATAGTGTTGCTGACGTGGAATTTGAATAGTGTGCAAAGATCCGACCATATCTTGAGATATAGAAGTCATATTGAGATGAAATCAACTTTGTTGGACAACTAAGATCCAGGGCTACAACTTTTGTTCAGAAGTCAAGCTCTAATTCGGACATGTGAACATCCGATATTGCGGTGCAAGAAAGTCAAAATTGTTATGCTCAATGGTGGCAAAAATTCAAAAGTGTTTTGCAATTTCAACAAAGCCCATGTGAAAGCAAGAAAAGGGTAGAAAAGTAATATCCTAGTTGGTGACTTTCTGAAGATGATGCCTCAAAAATCCTCTATAAATAGAAGGGTTTGCAAGAGGAGAGACACACCATTTTTGGAGATTAACTCCAATACCATTTTCTTTCTTTCTTTCTCTCTTTGTTTCTTTCTTGTTAGTTTTGCCTCCTTCATGGAAGGCTTATGTTTTCTTTCTTGTTAGTTTGCCTCCTACATGGAAGGCTTATGTTTTCTTTCTTGTTAGTTGCCTCCTACATGGAAGGCTTAGGATTTATTTGTTGTTAGTTGCCTCCTACATGGAAGGCTTAGGATTTATTTGTTGTTAGTTTGCCTCTTTCTTTGTTGTTAGTTTGCCTCCTTCAAGGAAGGCTAGGTTTGCAGTTTCAATTCAAGGATTCAAGCTATTTTCATTTTAACTTTGAGGTCTTGATCTTTATTTACATGCTTATTGAGTGATTTCTATTCTACTTTACTATATTCTTCAATTTTATTCTTTTAATCAAAGTTTGATCGGTTGACGTATTTTGATTAATGTATAATTGATTTATAATTGGTTTTTGATTGGTAAATCATTTTCCTAAAGTTTGAAGAGTAGAAATTAAGTAATTGAATTGAAGGTTTTCATTTTATTACTTACTTCAACTGAATTCTGATTGTGAAATTGGTTTAGATAAAAGATTAAGTGGTTACTAAATCTTGTTGATCGTAATCAATTAAATTCTGAGAGGTTTCTCAGTAGAGAATTCAAGGATCATTCTAGGGGTTCCAGATGATCCTAGGTTGATAAACACAATGCATGATTTTAGTGATCAATGATTAGTTATGAAAATAGCCTCTGAATTCCTTGAGTTGATAATTGTTAAGTGAAATTAATTTCATTCTGTACTTTGTATTTAGCATTTGATATCACATCTTTACAAAAACCCCCTTGTTCTAATTTTCTCCTTATTTGCTTAAGAATCTGAAATGGTCTTTGGGAGATGACCTAGGTTGCACCTTATACTATACCAATAGTTTGGGGGAAATCTGGAAATTATTTTTGCACGTTTGCGACGAGCGTGTCAAAATTTGGCGCCGTTGTCGGGGACCATTTTAATTTCCTAGGCTCATTTAGGAGTTTGTATAAAAATTTTTATCTTTCTAACAATTGTTTTTACTTTAGGTATATCATTCTTGGATTTTCTGTATGAATTCACCTTTTTGTGTATGACCCGATCCAATCCCTAAAATTTATATGCATATGATCCTGAGATTGATAGAACATTCCACCATTTGAAAGAGCACATAGAAGACATTTATTCAGTAATAACCAAGAAAGTAACGGTAGTGATTTTTCATCTTTAAATTTTGATAGTTTCAAATATTCTGCTAAGAACATGGCTGATAGAACCCTAAAAGAATTAGCTGCACCTGATGTTGCTTATCAACCGTTATGTATTCAATACCCTGATGTTGATGCACCATTTGAACTGAAGTCTGGACTAATACATTTGCTACCTAAGTTTCATGGCCTTGCAGGTGAGGACCCTCATAAACATTTGAAGGAATTTCACATTGTGTGTTCCACAATGCGGCCACAAGGAATTCCAGAAGATCATATCAAGTTGAAGGCATTCCCTTTCTCCTTAAATGATGGAGCTAAGGACTGGTTGTACTATCTACATCCAACATCTGTTACAAGCTGGAATGATATGAAGAGATTATTTCTAGAGAAATTCTTCCCTGCATCCAGAACAGCAGCTATCAGAAAAGAGATTTGCGGCATCAGACAGAACTCCCAAGAAACTCTCTATGAGTATTGGGAGAGATTCAAGAAACTATGCGCCACTTGTCCACACCATCAAATCAGTGATCAATTACTGATTCAGTATTTCTATGAAGGACTCATGCTAATGGACAGAAGCATGGTTGATGCGGCTAGTGGTGGAGCACTTATGGACAAAACTCCTACAGCAGCTCGAGATTTGATTGCCAACATGGCAGAAAATTCTCAGCAATTCAATTCTCGAACTAATTCCTTGTCTAAAGGAGTCCATGAAATGACCACCAAGACAGACCATACACGATTGGAGAACAGAATTGAAGAACTAACCTCCATCGTAAGACAGTTGGCCATCGGACAACAACAGCAACTTAATGTTGTTGACAAAATCAAAACATGTGGCATCTGCACTTCTGCAGATCATCCTACTGATGCATGCCCAACATTGCAAGAAAGTGAGACACCTGAGGCTACAGTAAATGGTATTTTTGGCACAGGACAACAATACAGGCCTCCTCAACATTATCAGCAACAGAAGTTTGAACCACCTTCTGGATCATACAATCCTAGTTGGAGAAACCATCCTAACTTGAGATATGGTCCTCCACAACAACAAAGGATTCAACAACAACAGCATATGCAGCAATCTGTACCCTCTAATGCTTCTGAACCCTCTCTTGATGATTTGATGAAGCAATTAGCAACCAACAATCTTCAGTTTCAACAAAATGTAAGTTCTACCATTCAGGATTTACAAACTCAAATTGGGCAGTTGGCTACCACTGTCAACCAATTGAAATCTCAAGGTTCTGGTCAACTACCTTCTCAACCTGTCATAAATCCCAAAAGTGTGAATGCCATGACCTTGAGAAGTGGGAAGAAAGTGCAGACAGACCCTACAATTTTAAAGCAACAAAGCTTCAATCAGACTAATCCACACCAAAAAGAAGCATTTATCTCCACACCTGGAGATATCTCTGATGAGCCATCTGAATCAGAGGGAAAGTCTGATGAAAAAAGTACACCAGCCTTCGATAAGACATCGAATGATCAACAAAAAGAAGCTTGCCATAAACGATCTGCACTTGAAGCATCTGATGAGAAGAAAACCCCAAATTGTGCTGATCAGAAGGTATCTTTACCTTTTCCAAATAGAATGGTTCAATCCAAGCCCAATGTTCATGTAGAATTGGATAAGGAGATTCTAGATACTTTTAGGAAAGTGGAAGTCAACATAACACTTCTAGATGCTATCAAGCAAATTCCCAAATATGCCAAATTTCTAAAGGACCTGTGCACGCATAAGAGAAGACTCAAAGGGGATGAGAAGATCAATGTGGGACGCAATGTTTCTGCCTTAATTCAACCCAGCCTCCCTCAGAAATGTAAAGATCCAGGAACTTTCACCATTCCTTGCACAATAGGAAACTCTACATTTGGTGATGCATTGCTGGATCTAGGTGCTTCCATTAATGTTATGCCCTCATCAGTTTATAAATCTTTGAATCTGGGAGAACTGAAGCCAACTGGTGTGGTGATTCAATTAGCCAACAGAAGTACAGCACATCCAGCCGGAGTACTTGAAGATGTGCTAGTTCAAGTGAATAAGCTGATCTTTCCAGCTGACTTCTACATTTTGGATATGGAAGATGAGTCATCCATCAATAGAGCAACCTTGATCCTAGGAAGACCTTTCCTCAAAACTGCAAAAACAAAGATAGATGTGCATACGGGGACTCTCTCTATGGAATTTGGAGATGATATCATCCAATTCAACATATTTGAAGCCATGAAGCATCCCATAGAGAATCATTCACTCTTTCAACTTGATGCCATAGACCTTCTTGCGGATGATTATTCTATTGACAATCTACTTTTTAAATTTTTTTATTTTGATTTAGATTACTTAGATAATTTTACTTGCACATGTGATGAATTTGATTCATGTATTGTGTGTTCCAGGATTAATGTTGCAGACCAACCTTCGTTGAAAGATGACATGTTAGATGCAAGTGTTGCAGACATTTCAATCTCAGATAGATCTCTTCCTTCCATAATACAACCACCTCCTTTAGAATTGAAGCCTTTGCCTGAACATCTAAAGTATGCTTATTTGGGGGAAAATGAGAAGCTTCCTGTCATTGTAGCAAAGAACCTTCTACCACAACAGGAAGAAAGGTTACTGCAAACCTTAAAAAGCCATAAACAAGCAATTGGATGGACTTTGGCTGATATTCCAGGTATTAGCCCATCTACTTGTATGCATAGGATACTGCTGGAGGAAAACACCAGACCTGTTAGACAACCACAAAGGCGTTTGAATCCAACCATCCTAGATGTGGTAAAGAAGGAAGTAGGTAAGCTTTTGGCAGCTGGTATCATCTATCCCATCTCAGACAGTGATTGGGTAAGCCCGGTGCAAGTAGTTCCTAAGAAGACTGGCATGACTGTAGTCAAAAATCACAATGATGAACTAATCCCTACCAGAATACAAAACAGTTGGAGAGTGTGCATAGATTATAGGAAGCTTAACCAAGCTACTCGCAAGGATCACTTCCCTTTGCCCTTCATAGACCAAATTTTGGAAAGATTAGCAGGAAAATCTCACTATTGCTTTCTAGATGGTTTTTCAGGTTATTTTCAAATACATATAGCCCCAGAAGACCAGCATAAGACCACCTTCACTTGTCCTTTTGGTACTTTTGCCTATCGAAGGATGCCTTTTGGTCTATGCAATGCCCCTGGAACCTTTCAAAGATGCATGGTAAGAATTTTCTCTGATCTCTTAGAAAGTTGCATGGAAGTGTTTATGGATGACTTCACTGTATATGGTTCTTCTTTTGATGCATGCTTAGAAAGCCTTTCTAAAGTTTTGGACAGATGCATTGAGACTAACCTGGTTTTGAATTTTGAAAAATGTCATTTCATGGTAACAAAAGGTATAGTCTTAGGACACTTGGTATCTAGCAAAGGTTTAGAGGTTGATAAGGCCAAGATAGACATTATTACTTCTCTACCTTACCCCACTTCTGTGCGAGAAGTACGTTCTTTACTTGGTCATGCAGGTTTTTACAGAAGATTCATCAAGGATTTTAGCAAGATTGCACAACCTCTTTCTAAACTACTACAAAAAGATACCAAATTTGTGTTTGATCAAGCATGCAAGGATTCATTTGATGAACTAAAGAAGCGGTTGACAACCACTCCCATCATTCAACCACCTAATTGGACGCTTTCATTTGAATTAATGTGTGATGCATCTAATTATGCCCTTGGTGCTGTACTGTCTCAAAGAGTTAGCAAGAGATCTCATGTCATTGCATATGCCTCTCGCACACTTGATGCAACCCAATCAAATTACACAACTACTGAGAAGGAGCTTTTGGCAATTGTGTTTGCATTAGATAAATTTCGCTCCTATTTGCTTGGATCTAAAGTTATTGTCTTCTCTGACCATGCAGCTTTGAAATACTTGCTGAAGAAGACAGATGCTAAGCCAAGACTGATTCGTTGGATGCTTCTGTTGCAAGAATTTGATTTAGAGATTAAAGACAAGAGTGGTGCAGAGAACCTTGTAGCAGATCATTTAAGTCGGATCCAGCAACCTTGTGAAGAAACTTCAATTGCAGATTCATTCCCAGAAGAGCATCTCTATCATTTGCACGGGAAGGATCCTTGGTATGCAGATTTGGTAAACTATCTGGTTGCTAAAGAAATACCCAAACACTTCACCAAATCGCAACTTGCCAAGTTGAAAAGTGATGCCAAACACTACATATGGGATGAACCATACCTTTGGAAGACATGCAGTGATCAAATCATTAGAAGGTGTGTTCCAGATCATGAAGTTCAGTCTGTACTTACCTTTTGCCATTCCCTAGCTTGTGGTGGACACTTTGGGCCACAACGGACAGCTAGAAAAGTACTAGACTCAGGCTTTTATTGGCCTACAATATTTCGTGATGCACATAGATTATGCATAACTTGTGAGCAGTGCCAAAGAATAGGGAGTATTTCGCGCAGAAATGAGATGCCCCAACAACCACTTCTCTTTTGTGAGGTATTTGATGTTTGGGGTATAGACTTTATGGGTCCATTCCCTGTCTCTTTTGTCTTTGTTTACATTCTGCTAGCTGTTGATTATGTTTCAAAATGGGTGGAGGCAAAAGCCACCCGTACTGATGATGCTCGAGTTGTTGCAGATTTTATCAGGTCTAACATTTTTAGCAGGTTTGGCATTCCTAGAGCTCTAATTAGTGACCAAGGTACTCATTTTTGCAACCGCACAATGGAAGCCCTACTCCGCAAATATGGAGTCATGCATAAAGTCTCCACCCCATATCATCCTCAAACAAATGGTCAAGCTGAAGTTTCTAATCGAGAGATCAAGAAAATCTTAGAGAAAACAGTTCAGCCTAACAGGAAGGATTGGAGCTTGCGCCTTGTTGATGCATTATGGGCATATAGGACAGCTTACAAGTCACCCATTGGCATGTCTCCCTACAGGATTGTCTTTGGTAAAGCATGTCATCTTCCAGTTGAATTAGAGCATAGAGCATTTTGGGCAGTAAAGAAATGCAACATGGATCTAGACCAAGCAGGAATCCATAGGAAGCTTCAATAAAAGAACTTGAAGAAATTCGATTAGAAGCATACGAAAACTCCAAAATTTACAAAGAAAAGGTCAAAGCTCTTCATGACAAAAAGTTGGCAAGAAAGGAGTTTTCCGTTGGACAAAAAGTTCTCCTTTTCAATTCTCGGCTAAAGCTTATGCCTGGTAAGCTACGCTCTAGATGGTTAGGACCATTTGTAGTTACTAATGTTTTTCCTTATGGTGCAGTGGAAATAAAAAATGAGGTAACTGAAAAAATCTTCAAGGTGAATGGACATCGTCTTAAACCATTTTTCGAAGGTTTTCAAAAGCACACGGTAGAAGAAGTGCATTTGCACAATGCCACATACCTGCAATAAATTCAAGAGAAGTCTCTCTCTCTCCCTCTCTCTCTCTCTTTCTCTCTTTCTCTCTCTCTCTCTCTTTCTCCCTCTCCCTCTCTCACATTCGTCGCTTATAAGTTTCAACTAATCTCTCAACTTCCTTCTTCACCTCTTAAATCATCCCAACTATTACACCACATTGAGCTTGCAGGAATAATAACTTGAGTGTTTTAAAAAAAAAATGGAGAAAGCTCTCACCAGGATCAAAATTTTGTTCCCTACTCTCCCCAGAAATTTTCTTAAAGACATTTACAATTGCAGACTTGAACGATTGAGAGCATTAACACTCTTAGGCCTTCCAGAAGATGTCCGTTGGATCATTGAAGCTAAGGTACGATTAGCAGGTGAATTTCAAGAATCATTTGTTAAAAACATGCCAGGTATGGGAAGAAGTTCCTATGCAAAGAAGAGAAGGGCAAAAAGAATTGGAGTTTGCTACAGGTGTGCAAGATGGACCTGTAACACAAGATGCAAGAACCCTGGAATGGTTTCAAGAAATCGAGAGGACAAAATTCAATTCATAAAGGATGGACTGAGTAAGGAGTCATTGGATGATATCATTCAGACTCTTGAGGCGCATCCTAGTGGGCATGTACAAGGAGTCCTTCTTGATTTGTTTGAACTGTTCCGTAAGGAAAAAGCACGTTATAGTCTTGGGAATCTGACTTTAAAAGACCCTGTTGTCAGTTTACAAGAAAACTGAATGGGAAGCAC
The DNA here is from genome assembly GCA_037954105.1 of Canavalia gladiata. Taxonomy (NCBI): domain Eukaryota; kingdom Viridiplantae; phylum Streptophyta; class Magnoliopsida; order Fabales; family Fabaceae; genus Canavalia; species Canavalia gladiata. The sequence continues at coordinate 20,045,069 of CM075658.1, read as the reverse complement.
ATCCTCGACTCTTAGAAGGCGTTTCAGCCGTTACTGGACGTAAAACCAGAGGAAGATGTGAGCTACAATCACAACTACTGTTCATTCTCATGCGTGTATGTTTGTCATTTACATTGTCTTTTCAATTTATTGGGCCACCATTTTTTTTTGAAATTTTCACCCCTGCTTAAAGTCTTTCCCCTTTGACATTCACCTTTTCCTTGAACCCAAAATTCAAACTTTTGCAACAAAAATTCAAACTTTTGCAACAAAAATTCAAACTTTTGCTACCAAATCCTGATCCCGCACTATTCAAGCGATCTCCTTGTCTGATATTGAGTCCCTATAAATTATCAACCTCTATGACATATTTTTTCAAAAAAGATAAAAACACCGTATATGGATAAGATCAATACTATCTGTGTTTTTGGTAGGTCTAACCTTGGAAAGGATGGAGAATTTCAACATGCAGCTTATACCCTTGGTAAGGCATTAGCTGCAAGAAAAATCAATCTTGTTTATGGGGGAGGGATTCAGGGTTTAAAAGGATGTGTTGCAGGATCTGCACTCACAAAGGGGTGTAACATCTTAGGTGTTGGCTTAAAAAATGGGAGCACGTCCTACTTCACCCTGGGTACTGAATTGAAGGTTGCAACCATGCATGACCGTATGAGACACATGTTGGTTAATTCTAATGCATTTATTGCATTACCTGGTGGTCTTGGAACAATGGAAGAAATTTTTACCATTATATTTTGGGCCTATCGGAATTTTCATAAAAAACCTTTGGGCTTATTGAATATTAATGGCTTTTATAATGGTTTGATATCCTTTTTAGATCATGCAGTAGAGCAGGAGTTCATGCCACAATCCATGCGCAACATCATAGTATCTGCTTCAACTGTTGAATAGCTACTTGAGATTTTGCAAAATCCTACATCTGAGCTCAGTCAAGCAATGCAGCTGGTGAACCAACCAAATCAGGATGACAGAGATAAAAGAGAACCAGATACCACTCTTCGGTTATAACTTTTCCTTACTTTGATGGTTTTCTTACATTTCTTTTCCTGTTATATGAAATTCCATCTAAGACATTGGGGACAATGTCTTGGATAGGTTGGGGGGAAGATGGTCCGATATCTAAAATTAAAAAAAAAAAAAAAACCCAAAAAAAAAAAATAAAAAAAAATTAGGTTAGATTCATAAACTTGCTTTGAGTAAGATGGCTGAGTAAGGAGTTACACTTGACTCTTGATACGCATCTTATGATTTAAAAAAAAAATAAAAAAAAAAAATTTTAAATGTGGAAGTATGTTTTTCTTTAGATTTCATAAAATAATTGAAGGAAAATGATTTACATTTCGAGATTAATTAGTTTGGCAACACATATTTGAACTGGATAGATTAGATTTGATAAATATATTACCTGTGAGATTTTGAGCCTTATTATTATTTTCTTTCTTGTGTGATTTTCATCCATGGAATATGTTACTTCAGAACTTGCATTGATTCTTTTTGAAGCTACATTTTCACATGATTTGTACAAAAATGATTGAGGCACTGTTTTTCTTGAACAAACCACTTGGCCAAATAACCAAACCATATAATTTTATCCTTTGATCAGCCCTTTGAGCCGATTAGCCTTTTCTTCTTTTTAGCTCACCACAAATCAAAAAAAAAAAAAAAAAAAAAACAACTCTGTCTGACCATAGAAGGTGAGGAATACTGGATTTATCATACCATAAGTGTTTCAATAAGTGTGGGGGAGATTATTGTTGCGTTCATCAATATCATGGTTGAAAAAAAAAAACTGAAGCAATAAAATAATAAATAAACTATTATATTGAAAAAATAAAATAAAAAAAATAAAAAAAAAATAAAAAAAAAATGAAGAAGTGATATCTGTTTCTCACACTTGCACTTACAATCAATTCTCAATCCTCACCATTTTCCTTGGTCTAACATTGTATCTCTTCAATATATCATTTCATCTTTCTAATCCCGTTAGAACCAAAAGAAAGACCTCTTGATTTGTGCATTGCATGTGTACATAGTAGTAGAGAAGTAGAAGATATGCAAGCCTATGATAGTTCATCTTTCATGGATTGAATTTGAGAGAAACACTTACCAAATCAAACACTTGAGAGATTCAGAGTATATCATGTGAGGTTTTATCTTTCTCAATCTATGTTTTTCAAATTAAAGTTTCCTTTCCAAGTAATTTAAAAAATGTGATGAAATAATGCTTCATGAAATTTTGTGAATTCTTGAGAAATCAACTCAAAACTTTGATATTCTTTCAAAAAAAAAAAAAATGAATAGTCACCAATCCTTAACTTAAGTTTGCCCGAGACGTGCAAAAGATAAGTGTGGGGGAATTTGATAAGCATAGATTTCATAAATAATTATCTCTCACTTTTATCTCATTAAGACTTCTTATATGTTCAATTAAGTGATCTTTGTCATATTTTATGAGTTTGGGTTCATATGAAGTTTAATTGAATTTCTTTGCTTACCCGATTAAAATGACACTATTATAGTATTTTGAGCATAATAGGAGTTGTAGACATCCAAAAATCATAAAATCTGTCTTGAATGAAAGCTTAAAGAAGTGTCCATAGTTACAAAGCAAGAGCAGATTCTAAATGGGATGTTTAGGACTCCGAAATTATCTCAAAAGATGAGATAGTGTTGCTGACGTGGAATTTGAATAGTGTGCAAAGATCCGGTCATATCTTGAGATATAGAAGTCATATTGAGATGAAATCAACTTTGTTGGACATATAAGATCCAGGGCTACAACTTTTGTTCAGAAGTCAAGCTCTAATTCGGACATGTGAACATCCGAAATTGCGGTGCAAGAAAGTCAAAATTGTTGTGCTCATTGGTGGCAAAAATTCAAAAGTGTTTTGCAATTTCAACAAAGCCCATGTGAAAGCAAGAAAAGGGTAGAAAAGTAATATCCTAGTTGGTGACTTTCTGAAGATGATGCCTCAAAAATCCTCTATAAATAGAAGGGTTTGCAAGAGGAGAGACACACCATTTTTGGAGATTAACTCCAATACCATTTTCTTTCTTTCTTTCTCTCTTTGTTTCTTTCTTGTTAGTTTTGCCTCCTTCATGGAAGGCTTATGTTTTCTTTCTTGTTAGTTTGCCTCCTACATGGAAGGCTTATGTTTTCTTTATTGTTAGTTGCCTCCTACATGGAAGGCTTAGGATTTATTTGTTGTTAGTTGCCTCCTACATGGAAGGCTTAGGATTTATTTATTGTTAGTTTGCCTCTTTCTTTGTTGTTAGTTTGCCTCCTTCATGGAAGGCTAGGTTTGTAGTTTCAATTCAAGGATTCAAGCTATTTTCATTTTAACTTTGAGGTCTTGATCTTTATTTACATGCTTATTGAGTGATTTCTATTCTACTTTACTATATTCTTCAATTTTATTCTTTTAATCAAAGTTTGATCGGTTGACGTATTTTGATTAATGTATAATTGATTTATAATTGGTTTTTGATTGGTAAATCATTTTCCTAAAGTTTGAAGAGTAGAAATTAAGTAATTGAATTGAAGGTTTTCATTTTATTACTTACTTCAACTGAATTCTGATTGTGAAATTGGTTTAGATAAAAGATTAAGTGGTTACTAAATCTTGTTGATCGTAATCAATTAAATTCTGAGAGGTTTCTCAGTAGAGAATTCAAGGATCATTCTAGGGGTTCCAGATGATCCTAGGTTGATAAACACAATGCATGATTTTAGTGATCAATGATTAGTTATGAAACTAGCCTCTGAATTCCTTGAGTTGATAATTGTTAAGTGAAATTAATTTCATTATGTATTTTGTATTTAGCATTTGATATCACATCTTTACAAAAACCCCCTTGTTCTAATTTTCTCCTTATTTGCTTAAGAATCTGAAATGGTCTTTGGGAGATGACCTAGGTTGCACCTTATACTATACCAATAGTTTGGAGGAAATCTGGAAATTATTTTTGCACGTTTGCGACGAGCGTGTCAAAATTTGGCGCCGTTGTCGGGGACCATTTTAATTTCCTAGGCTCATTTAGGAGTTTGTATAAAAATTTTAATCTTTCTAACAATTGTTTTTACTTTAGGTATATCATTCTTGGATTTTCTGTATGAATTCACCTTTTTGTGTATGACCCGATCCAATCCCTAAAATTTATATGCATATGATCCTGAGATTGATAGAACATTCCACCATTTGAAAGAGCACATAGAAGACATTCATTCAGTAATAACCAAGAAAGTAACAGTAGTGATTTTTCATCTTTAAATTTTGATAGTTTCAAATATTCTGCTAAGAACATGGCTGATAGAACCCTAAAAGAATTAGCTGCACCTGATGTTGCTTATCAACCGTTATGTATTCAATACCCTGATGTTGATGCACCATTTGAACTGAAGTCTGGACTAATACATTTGCTACCTAAGTTTCATGGCCTTGCAGGTGAGGACCCTCATAAACATTTGAAGGAATTTCACATTGTGTGTTCCACAATGCGGCCACAAGGAATTCCAGAAGATCATATCAAGTTGAAGGCATTCCCTTTCTCCTTAAATGATGGAGCTAAGGACTGGTTGTACTATCTACATCCAACATCTGTTACAAGCTGGAATGATATGAAGAGATTATTTCTAGAGAAATTCTTCCCTGCATCCAGAACAGCAGCTATCAGAAAAGAGATTTGCGGCATCAGACAGAACTCCCAAGAAACTCTCTATGAGTATTGGGAGAGATTCAAGAAACTATGCGCCACTTGTCCACACCATCAAATCAGTGATCAATTACTGATTCAGTATTTCTATGAAGGACTCATGCTAATGGACAGAAGCGTGGTTGATGCGGCTAGTGGTGGAGCACTTATGGACAAAACTCCTACAGCAGCTCGAGATTTGATTGCCAACATGACAGAAAATTCTCAGCAATTCAATTCTCGAACTAATTCCTTGTCTAAAGGAGTCCATGAAATGACCACCAAGACAGACCATACACGATTGGAGAACAGAATTGAAGAACTAACCTCCATCGTAAGACAGTTGGCCATCGAACAACAACAGCAACTTAATGTTGTTGACAAAATCAAAACATGTGGCATCTGCACTTCTGCAAATCATCCTACTGATGCATGCCCAACATTGCAAGAAAGTGAGACACCTGAGGCTACAGTAAATGGTATTTTTGGCACAGGACAACAATACAGGCCTCCTCAACATTATCAGCAACAAAAGTTTGAACCACCTTCTGGATCATACAATCCTAGTTGGAGAAACCATCCTAACTTGAGATATGGTCCTCCACAACAACAAAGGATTCAAACATCTGACTCCCAAAATAAATACCAACCACCGCCATTCAGACAACAACAACAGCATATGCAGCAATCTGTACCCTCTAATGCTTCTGAACCCTCTCTTGATGATTTGATGAAGCAATTAGCAACCAACAATCTTCAGTTTCAACAAAATGTAAGTTCTACCATTCAGGATTTACAAACTCAAATTGGGCAGTTGGCTACCACTGTCAACCAATTGAAATCTCAAGGTTCTGGTCAACTACCTTCTCAACCTGTCATAAATCCCAAAAGTGTGAATGCCATGACCTTGAGAAGTGGGAAGAAAGTGCAGACAGACCCTACAATTTTAAAGCAACAAAGCTTCAATCAGACTAATCCACACCAAAAAGAAGCATTTATCTCCACACCTGGAGATATCTCTGATGAGCCATCTGAATCAGAGGGAAAGTCTGATGAAAAAAGTACACCAGCCTTCGATAAGACATCGAATGATCAACAAAAAGAAGCTTGCCATAAACGATCTGCACTTGAAGCATCTGATGAGAAGAAAACCCCAAATTGTGCTGATCAGAAGGTATCTTTACCTTTTCCAAATAGAATGGTTCAATCCAAGCCCAATGTTCATGTAGAATTGGATAAGGAGATTCTAGATACTTTTAGGAAAGTGGAAGTCAACATACCACTTCTAGATGCTATCAAGCAAATTCCCAAATATGCCAAATTTCTAAAGGACCTGTGCACGCATAAGAGAAGACTCAAAGGGGATGAGAAGATCAATGTGGGACGCAATGTTTCTGCCTTAATTCAACCCAGCCTCCCTCAGAAATGTAAAGATCCAGGAACTTTCACCATTCCTTGCACAATAGGAAACTCTACATTTGGTGATGCATTGCTGGATCTAGGTGCTTCCATTAATGTTATGCCCTCATCAGTTTATAAATCTTTGAATCTGGGAGAACTGAAGCCAACTGGTGTGGTGATTCAATTAGCCAACAGAAGTACAGCACATCCAGCCGGAGTACTTGAAGATGTGCTAGTTCAAGTGAATAAGCTGATCTTTCCAGCTGACTTCTACATTTTGGATATGGAAGATGAGTCATCCATCAATAGAGCAACCTTGATCCTAGGAAGACCTTTCCTCAAAACTGCAAAAACAAAGATAGATGTGCATACGGGGACTCTCTCTATGGAATTTGGAGATGATATCATCCAATTCAACATATTTGAAGCCATGAAGCATCCCATAGAGAATCATTCACTCTTTCAACTTGATGCCATAGACCTTCTTGCGGATGACTATTCTATTGACAATCTACTTTTTAAATTTTTTTATTTTGATTTAGATTACTTAGATAATTTTACTTGCACATGTGATGAATTTGATTCATGTATTGTGTGTTCCAGGATTAATGCTGCAGACCAACCTTCGTTGAAAGATGACATGTTAGATGCAAGTGTTGCAGACATTTCAATCTCAGATAGATCTCTTCCTTCCATAATACAACCACCTCCTTTAGAATTGAAGCCTTTGCCTGAACATCTAAAGTATGCTTATTTGGGGGAAAATGAGAAGCTTCCTGTCATTGTAGCAAAGAACCTTCTACCACAACAGGAAGAAAGGTTACTGCAAACCTTAAAAAGCCATAAACAAGCAATTGGATGGACTTTGGCTGATATTCCAGGTATTAGCCCATCTACTTGTATGCATAGGATACTGCTGGAGGAAAACACCAGACCTGTTAGACAACCACAAAGGCGTTTGAATCCAACCATCCTAGATGTGGTAAAGAAGGAAGTAGGTAAGCTTTTGGCAGCTGGTATCATCTATCCCATCTCAGACAGTGATTGGGTAAGCCCGGTGCAAGTAGTTCCTAAGAAGACTGGCATGACTGTAGTCAAAAATCACAATGATGAACTAATCCCTACCAGAATACAAAACAGTTGGAGAGTGTGCATAGATTATAGGAAGCTTAACCAAGCTACTCGCAAGGATCACTTCCCTTTGCCCTTCATAGACCAAATTTTGGAAAGATTAGCAGGAAAATCTCACTATTGCTTTCTAGATGGTTTTTCAGGTTATTTTCAAATACATATAGCCCCAGAAGACCAGCATAAGACCACCTTCACTTGTCCTTTTGGTACTTTTGCCTATCGAAGGATGCCTTTTGGTCTATGCAATGCCCCTGGAACCTTTCAAAGATGCATGGTAAGAATTTTCTCTGATCTCTTAGAAAGTTGCATGGAAGTGTTTATGGATGACTTCACTGTATATGGTTCTTCTTTTGATGCATGCTTAGAAAGCCTTTCTAAAGTTTTGGACAGATGCATTGAGACTAACCTGGTTTTGAATTTTGAAAAATGTCATTTCATGGTAACAGAAGGTATAGTCTTAGGACACTTGGTGTCTAGCAAAGGTTTAGAGGTTGATAAGGCCAAGATAGACATTATTACTTCTCTACCTTACCCCACTTCTGTGCGAGAAGTACGTTCTTTACTTGGTCATGCAGGTTTTTACAGAAGATTCATCAAGGATTTTAGCAAGATTGCACAACCTCTTTCTAAACTACTACAAAAAGATACCAAATTTGTGTTTGATCAAGCATGCAAGGATTCATTTGATGAACTAAAGAAGCGGTTGACAACCACTCCCATCATTCAACCACCTAATTGGACGCTTTCATTTGAATTAATGTGTGATGCATCTAATTATGCCCTTGGTGCTGTACTGTCTCAAAGAGTTAGCAAGAGATCTCATGTCATTGCATATGCCTCTCGCACACTTGATGCAACCCAATCAAATTACACAACTACTGAGAAGGAGCTTTTGGCAATTGTGTTTGCATTAGATAAATTTCGCTCCTATTTGCTTGGATCTAAAGTTATTGTCTTCTCTGACCATGCAGCTTTGAAATACTTGCTGAAGAAGACAGATGCTAAGCCAAGACTGATTCGTTGGATGCTTCTGTTGCAAGAATTTGATTTAGAGATTAAAGACAAGAGTGGTGCAGAGAACCTTGTAGCAGATCATTTAAGTCGGATCCAGCAACCTTGTGAAGAAACTTCAATTGCAGATTCATTCCCAGAAGAGCATCTCTATCATTTGCACGGGAAGGATCCTTGGTATGCAGATTTGGTAAACTATCTGGTTGCTAAAGAAATACCCAAACACTTCACCAAATCGCAACTTGCCAAGTTGAAAAGTGATGCCAAACACTACATATGGGATGAACCATACCTTTGGAAGACATGCAGTGATCAAATCATTAGAAGGTGTGTTCCAGATCATGAAGTTCAGTCTGTACTTACCTTTTGCCATTCCCTAGCTTGTGGTGGACACTTTGGGCCACAACGGACAGCTAGAAAAGTACTAGACTCAGGCTTTTATTGGCCTACAATATTTCGTGATGCACATAGATTATGCATAACTTGTGAGCAGTGCCAAAGAATAGGGAGTATTTCGCGCAGAAATGAGATGCCCCAACAACCACTTCTCTTTTGTGAGGTATTTGATGTTTGGGGTATAGACTTTATGGGTCCATTCCCTGTCTCTTTTGGCTTTGTTTACATTCTGCTAGCTGTTGATTATGTTTCAAAATGGGTGGAGGCAAAAGCCACCCGTATTGATGATGCTCGAGTTGTTGCAGATTTTATCAGGTCTAACATTTTTAGCAGGTTTGGCATTCCTAGAGCTCTAATTAGTGACCAAGGTACTCATTTTTGCAACCGCACAATGGAAGCCCTACTCCGCAAATATGGAGTCATGCATAAAGTCTCCACCCCATATCATCCTCAAACAAATGGTCAAGCTGAAGTTTCTAATCGAGAGATCAAGAAAATCTTAGAGAAAACAGTTCAGCCTAACAGGAAGGATTGGAGCTTGCGCCTTGTTGATGCATTATGGGCATATAGGACAGCTTACAAGTCACCCATTGGCATGTCTCCCTACAGGATTGTCTTTGGTAAAGCATGTCATCTTCCAGTTGAATTAGAGCATAGAGCATTTTGGGCAGTAAAGAAATGCAACATGGATCTAGACCAAGCAGGAATCCATAGGAAGCTTCAATTGCAGGAACTTGAAGAAATTCGATTAGAAGCATACGAAAACTCCAAAATTTACAAAGAAAAGGTCAAAGCTCTTCATGACAAAAAGTTGGCAAGAAAGGAGTTTTCCGTTGGACAAAAAGTTCTCCTTTTCAATTCTCGGCTAAAGCTTATGCCTGGTAAGCTACGCTCTAGATGGTTAGGACCATTTGTAGTTACTAATGTTTTTCCTTATGGTGCAGTGGAAATAAAAAATGAGGTAACTGAAAAAATCTTCAAGGTGAATGGACATCGTCTTAAACCATTTTTCGAAGGTTTTCAAAAGCACACGGTAGAAGAAGTGCATTTGCACAATGCCACATACCTGCAATAAATTCAAGAGAAGTCTCTCTCTCTCCCTCTCTCTCTCTCTTTCTCTCTTTCTCTCTCTCTCTCTTTCTCCCTCTCCCTCTCTCACATTCCTCGCTTATAAGTTTCAACTAATCTCTCAACTTCCTTCTTCACCTCTTAAATCATCCCAACTATTACACCACATTGAGCTTGCAGGAATAATAACTTGAGTGTTTTAAAAAAAAATGGAGAAAGCTCTCACCAGGATCAAAATTTTGTTCCCTACTCTCCCTAGAAATTTTCTTAAAGACATTTACAATTGCAGACTTGAACGATTGAGAGCATTAACACTCTTAGGCCTTCCAGGAGATGTCCGTTGGATCATTGAAGCTAAGGTACGATTAGCAGGTGAATTTCAAGAATCATTTGTTAAAAACATGCCAGGTATGGGAAGAAGTTCCTATGCAAAGAAGAGAAGGGCAAAAAGAATTGGAGTTTGCTACAGGTGTGCAAGATGGACCTGTAACACAAGATGCAAGAACCCTGGAATGGTTTCAAGAAATCGAGAGGACAAAATTCAATTCATAAAGGATGGACTGAGTAAGGAGTCATTGGATGATATCATTCAGACTCTTGAGGCGCATCCTAGTGGGCATGTACAAGGAGTCCTTCTTGATTTGTTTGAACTGTTCCGTAAGGAAAAAGCACGTTATAGTCTTGGGAATCTGACTTTAAAAGACCCTGTTGTCAGTTTACAAGAAAACTGAATGGGAAGCACATCCTCGACTCTTAGAAGGCGTTTCAGCCGTTACTGGACGTAAAACCAGAGGAAGATGTGAGCTACAATCACAACTACTGTTCATTCTCATGCGTGTATGTTTGTCATTTACATTGTCTTTTCAATTTATTGGGCCACCATTTTTTTTTGAAATTTTCACCCCTGCTTAAAGTCTTTCCCGTTTGACATTCACCTTTTCCTTGAACCCAAAATTCAAACTTTTGCAACAAAAATTCAAACTTTTGCAACAAAAATTCAAACTTTTGCTACCAAATCCTGATCCCGCACTATTCAAGCGATCTCCTTGTCTGATATTGAGTCCCTATAAATTATCAACCTCTATGACATATTTTTTCAAAAAAGATAAAAACACCGTATATGGATAAGATCAATACTATCTGTGTTTTTGGTAGGTCTAACCTTGGAAAGGATGGAGAATTTCAACATGCAGCTTATACCCTTGGTAAGGCATTAGCTGCAAGAAAAATCAATCTTGTTTATGGGGGAGGGATTCAGGGTTTAAAAGGATGTGTTGCAGGATCTGCACTCACAAAGGGGTGTAACATCTTAGGTGTTGGCTTAAAAAATGGGAGCACGTCCTACTTCACCCTGGGTACTGAATTGAAGGTTGCAACCATGCATGACCGTATGAGACACATGTTGGTTAATTCTAATGCATTTATTGCATTACCTGGTGGTCTTGGAACAATGGAAGAAATTTTTACCATTATATTTTGGGCCTATCGGAATTTTCATAAAAAACCTTTGGGCTTATTGAATATTAATGGCTTTTATAATGGTTTGATATCCTTTTTAGATCATGCAGTAGAGCAGGAGTTCATGCCACAATCCATGCGCAACATCATAGTATCTGCTTCAACTGTTGAATAGCTACTTGAGATTTTGCAAAATCCTACATCTGAGCTCAGTCAAGCAATGCAGCTGGTGAACCAACCAAATCAGGATGACAGAGATAAAAGAGAACCAGATACCACTCTTCGGTTATAACTTTTCCTTACTTTGATGGTTTTCTTACATTTCTTTTCCTGTTATATGAAATTCCATCTAAGACATTGGGGACAATGTCTTGGATAGGTTGGGGGGAAGATGGTCCGATATCTAAAATTAAAAAAAAAAAAAAAACCCAAAAAAAAAAAATAAAAAAAAATTAGGTTAGATTCATAAACTTGCTTTGAGTAAGATGGCTGAGTAAGGAGTTACACTTGACTCTTGATACGCATCTTATGATTTAAAAAAAAAATAAAAAAAAAAAATTTTAAATGTGGAAGTATGTTTTTCTTTAGATTTCATAAAATAATTGAAGGAAAATGATTTACATTTCGAGATTAATTAGTTTGGCAACACATATTTGAACTGGATAGATTAGATTTGATAAATATATTACCTGTGAGATTTTGAGCCTTATTATTATTTTCTTTCTTGTGTGATTTTCATCCATGGAATATGTTACTTCAGAACTTGCATTGATTCTTTTTGAAGCTACATTTTCACATGATTTGTACAAAAATGATTGAGGCACTGTTTTTCTTGAACAAACCACTTGGCCAAATAACCAAACCATATAATTTTATCCTTTGATCAGCCCTTTGAGCCGATTAGCCTTTTCTTCTTTTTAGCTCACCACAAATCAAAAAAAAAAAAAAAAAAAAAACAACTCTGTCTGACCATAGAAGGTGAGGAATACTGGATTTATCATACCATAAGTGTTTCAATAAGTGTGGGGGAGATTATTGTTGCGTTCATCAATATCATGGTTGAAAAAAAAAAAACTGAAGCAATAAAATAATAAATAAACTATTATATTGAAAAAATAAAATAAAAAAAATAAAAAAAAAATAAAAAAAAAATGAAGAAGTGATATCTGTTTCTCACACTTGCACTTACAATCAATTCTCAATCCTCACCATTTTCCTTGGTCTAACATTGTATCTCTTCAATATATCATTTCATCTTTCTAATCCCGTTAGAACCAAAAGAAAGACCTCTTGATTTGTGCATTGCATGTGTACATAGTAGTAGAGAAGTAGAAGATATGCAAGCCTATGATAGTTCATCTTTCATGGATTGAATTTGAGAGAAACACTTACCAAATCAAACACTTGAGAGATTCAGAGTATATCATGTGAGGTTTTATCTTTCTCAATCTATGTTTTTCAAATTAAAGTTGCCTTTCTAAGTAATTTAAAAAATGTGATGAAATAATGCTTCATGAAATTTTGTGAATTCTTGAGAAATCAACTCAAAACTTTGATGTTCTTTCAAAAAAAAAAAAATGAATAGTCACCAATCCTTAACTTAAGTTTTCCCGAGACGTGCAAAAGATAAGTGTGGGGGAATTTGATAAGCATAGATTTCATAAATAATTATCTCTCACTTTTATCTCATTAAGACTTCTTATATGTTCAATTAAGTGATCTTTGTCATATTTTATGAGTTTGGGTTCATATGAAGTTTAATTGAATTTCTTTGCTTACCCGATTAAAATGACACTATTATAGTATTTTGAGCATAATAGGAGTTGTAGACATCCAAAAATCATAAAATCTGTCTTGAATGAAAGCTTAAAGAAGTGTCCATAGTTACAAAGCAAGAGCAGATTCTAAATGGGATGTTTAGGACTCCGAAATTATCTCAAAAGATGAGATAGTGTTGCTGACGTGGAATTTGAATAGTGTGCAAAGATCCGGCCATATCTTGAGATATAGAAGTCATATTGAGATGAAATCAACTTTGTTGAACATATAAGATCCAGGGCTACAACTTTTGTTCAGAAGTCAAGCTCTAATTCGGACATGTGAACATCCGAAATTGCGGTGCAAGAAAGTCAAAATTGTTGTGCTCATTGGTGGCAAAAATTCAAAAGTGTTTTGCAATTTCAACAAAGCCCATGTGAAAGCAAGAAAAGGGTAGAAAAGTAATATCCTAGTTGGTGACTTTCTGAAGATGATGCCTCAAAAATCCTCTATAAATAGAAGGGTTTGCAAGAGGAGAGACACACCATTTTTGGAGATTAACTCCAATACCATTTTCTTTCTTTCTTTCTCTCTTTGTTTCTTTCTTGTTAGTTTTGCCTCCTTCATGGAAGGCTTATGTTTTCTTTCTTGTTAGTTTGCCTCCTACATGGAAGGCTTATGTTTTCTTTATTGTTAGTTGCCTCCTACATGGAAGGCTTAGGATTTATTTGTTGTTAGTTGCCTCCTACATGGAAGGCTTAGGATTTATTTGTTGTTAGTTTGCCTCTTTCTTTGTTGTTAGTTTGCCTCCTTCATGGAAGGCTAGGTTTGTAGTTTCAATTCAAGGATTCAAGCTATTTTCATTTTAACTTTGAGGTCTTGATCTTTATTTACATGCTTATTGAGTGATTTCTATTCTACTTTACTATATTCTTCAATTTTATTCTTTTAATCAAAGTTTGATCAGTTGACGTATTTTGATTAATGTATAATTGATTTATAATTGGTTTTTGATTGGTAAATCATTTTCAAAAAGTTTGAAGAGTAGAAATTAAGTAATTGAATTAAAGGTTTTCATTTTATTACTTACTTCAACTGAATTCTGATTGTGAAATTGGTTTAGATAAAAGATTAAGTGGTTACTAAATCTTGTTGATCGTAATCAATTAAATTCTGAGAGGTTTCTCAGTAGAGAATTCAAGGATCATTCTAGGGGTTCCAGATGATCCTAGGTTGATAAACACAATGCATGATTTTAGTGATCAATGATTAGTTATGAAAATAGCCTCTGAATTCCTTGAGTTGATAATTGTTAAGTGAAATTAATTTCATTCTGTATTTTGTATTTAGCATTTGATATCACATCTTTACAAAAACCCCCTTGTTCTAATTTTCTCCTTATTTGCTTAAGAATCTGAAATGGTCTTTGGGAGATGACCTAGGTTGCACCTTATACTATACCAATAGTTTGGGGGAAATCTGGAAATTATTTTTGCACGTTTGCGACGAGCGTGTCACTCCTCTTTTTTGGGTTCTGCCTTGTCTTCACGTTAAGGGAGGTCGAATATCGTCCCTGTGAGAAGAAGTGGGGGAGAAAAGAATGCAAAATGGGAAAGGAGATCCAGCTTCTCAAAATTGATTGGAGGATTTGTTCCTGCGAGAAGGGACTAATCATCCAGATCCTCTTGATTTCTTAGGGATCGCAACGTCTCTGTAGATCGTCCTCAGCATCCAGGTTAGCATTCTTGTTGCTTTCACTGAGATATGCATGAATCTTGGACTCGTTCCCTTGAATGATCTTTACCTAGCCAAGAACAGAGGAAATAGGAGCCCTTTTTGCATGTAGTTAGGTTTATTGTCCGACGCCGGTGTAGATCACAATTTGCTCCAAAAGATTGTGTGGATTCTCTTTAATGCATGCCTATGTACCTTATATTGTCTGCTGTTCATGGAGAGTGTTAAACAAAGAGGAATAAATCCATTTGACACTGTTCGAAGCTTTAATAATTTGCTTTAATCCGATTTTACAATCTTGTTGTCAACGAGTGGGCTCGATAGGCATATAACAGACTTGGCCGAGTGCCATTTATTAGCATACGGCTGTGTAGAATGTACAAAATTCTAGCAATCCAATCTAATAGATATAGGACCTTTTATAAGCATGATGCTGTGTTGCTAGGTCTTAGAGAAGAAGAGCCGATTCCTAGATTATTGTTGCTGCATCAAGAGTCTAGTTCCCAATCTTGCCATAGTCGTAGATCGTGGTTTGTATGATGAGAAATCCAATGGCCTTAGTATATATGGTTGAGATAGAACGAGGAATAACATATAAGAGGTTCTCAAGCCTTCGTGACCTTGTTTGAAGGCAAGAGGTGAGTTATAGGTAGCTGCCATAGGTCAACCAAGTTGCTTGACGTCCAAAAGAGAGGGAGTGCATTGCTGTATTGTGATAGACGAAGGCTTTGAGGGTCGATGCTGGCCATTTGCCTATGCTGCTAGCATTTCTAGGAGGAGTTGTGTGATTCCTAGGGATAGCCGAATGAATGCCATGCATGGCCCTTCTCTCGTTAGACTTTGCTAAAGAAGCAAAGTCACCGCTCCCACATTCATACACTGCAATGACATAGATTCTTTGGATGGTATGTGGGCAGAATCAGAGGCCTCTATTGAACATGCAATTGTTCAAGCTGGGTGCAGAATCCTTGCTGTTTATCATAATGGTAGTCTAGAGGAAGGTTTAGAAAGCCGTGCGTGACTCCTACCTAGAGCTCTCTTTCCATCTAAAAGCCCATTTATACTCACGCTCACCCATGCATGTGCCTGGCCCCCATCGAAGTTGACCATGCAGCTCGTGGAGGTCCCAAAAAAAGCGGTTCAAAGCATACATTGAAGACTGTGGAAGGACTATATGAGTGTGGCCTGCACAGGAATGGCTAGACACTTTTCTTGGCATGCACTGCAATAGGTGGTTATGGGCTTTCACCTTAAGCCATCAATAGTTGCGTTGAACTCGGAGACGCGGACTGAGCATACATGAACCTGGATATAGGCTACAAAAATGGAAGCCCCATGCACATCCCAAGATAAGTCACATTGGGATTAATATGAGAACAAGGGCAGCGTGGATTTATACATGTCGTGTTGCAAAGGGCATATACCGAAAAGGAACTTGAATTATTACCATGGCAGGGATGATTTCACTCTCTCAAATAGTGACCATAGCCTGCTCGAATCCGAAATGGATGAGAACATTAAGGTTGCACATCAGGGTTCATCCCTACTTTAGGGACTCATCTCATGAAGGGTGGACGCTTGGAACTCTCAAGTGAACTCCCACTCTCATTCACAGCAGCTCAACGAGGTCATGAATCGTGCAAGGCACTGGTGAACAGCAGCCATGGACTAGAATTGGTCAGCTAGGTCCAGCCTAAGCAACACAAACCGATCTCCATTCATACTGGAAAAACCATGCAACCCCATGCAGCACATGCAAACCCTAGGTCTACTTGGCGTGATTTATATTAAATAAGAAGCATTGGAAGCATAAACATATGCTTGGCCTAATGGTATTGCTGGTGGCCCATGACCCCCAAGACACAAGTTCGATGCTGGAGAGAGAAAGCCAAATTACCAATTTGCCCTTAAGCTTTCTAGTAATTCCAAACATACCCCCAAAGCCAAATTACCAATATACCCTATACTTCTCCAAATGATAAATCTGTCCCCACTAAATTCCAAATACCCAATCTGTCCCCTTAAGTCCTCAAAATTGCAAAACTGCCCCTCAAGTCCTCAAAATTACAAAACTACCCCTCAAGTTCTAAAAATTACAATCAAGCCATTACTCTTTCTAAAATCATAATTAAACCCCCAAAAATTTAAAATAAATTCTTTTCCCCCAAAATTCATAATAAAATCTTTTTCTTCAAAATTCAAACCAAATTCTTCTCTTAATTCTTTTCTTCAAATAAAATCAAATCAAGCTCAGGATAATTCTCTTTTTCAAATTTCCAAACAACTTCAATACCTTTTCTCAAAGTCAATTCAAGTTTAATCCTCGTTCCCTCAAGTTTTCAAATTCACTTCAAAACCAAATCTTTTTCCAAATCAAGCCATTCCTTTTCCTTATTATATTCAAATTAAATTCTTTTCAAAACATTTTGGGATCTTTGGTCTCACGCAATGGGCTCTAAATGGGGAACTGGCAGTTCACCTGCTGTTCAACGTTTAGTAGCTCGTATGGCCCCCGTGCCGTCTTAGCCGCTTCGAACCTTGTGCATATGTGGACTAAGAATCCTTTTGTAAAATGACAAAACTTCATTTTAGAATTCCTAAGTCTCACGCGACAAATCCTAAGCATGAACGTGTAGCTTTTTCTGTTGTTCGGGGTTTAGGAATTCGTATGGATCCTAGTGCAGCCGTAGTTGTCTTAGATCCTGTGCATATCTGGACTAAGGATTCTCATTAAAATATTTTTGATACACTCTAGCCATTTTCAAATATTCCTTTTCAAGCAGTTTCGAATGTCAAGCCTTCGAATACCATCCATTGTCAAATACTCTATTCAAGTACCTTTGAAGGTCAAGCCTTCAAATCACACCAGAACTACGTAAGCCTTGAGTTTCCCATTGCACCGGGGAATACGTAGGAGCAGGATCAAGTCCTGTTAGGCTAACTTCTGACACGCTCGTCGCAAACGCGCAAAAATAATTTCTAGATTTTCCCCAAACTATTGGTATAGTATAAGGTGCAACCTAGGTCATCTCCCAAAGACCATTTCATATTCTTAAGCAAATTAGGAGAAAATTAGAACAGAGGGATTTTGTAAAGATTGATATTGAGTTCTAAATGCAAAATACAGAATGAAATTAATTTCACTTAACAATTATCAACTCAAGGAATTAAAAGGCTATTTTCTTAACTAATCATTGATCACTAAAATCATGCATTGTGTTTATCAACCTAGGATCATCTGGAACCCCTAAAATGATCCTTGAATTCTCTACTGAGAAACCTCTCAGAATTTAATTGATTATGATCAACAAGATTAGTAACCACTTAATCTTTTATCTAAACCAATTTCACAATCAGAATTCAGTTGAAGTAAGTAATAAAATGAAAACCTTCAATTCAATTACTTAATTTCTACTCTTCAAACTTTTGGAAAATGATTTACCAATCAAAAACCAATTATAAATCAATTATGCATTAAACAAAATACGTCAACCGATCAAACTTTGATTAAAGAATAAAGTTGAAGAATATAGTGAAGCAGAGTAGAAACCACTTAATAAGCATGTAAATAAAGATCAAGACCTCAAAGTTAAAATGAAAATAGCTTGAATCCTTGAATTGAAACTACAAACCTAGCCTTCCATGAAGGAGGCAAACTAACAACAAAGAAAGAGGCAAACTAACAATAAAGCAAAACTAAGCCTTCCATGTAGGAGGCAACTAACAATAAAGAAAAACTAAGCCTTCCATGTAGGAGGCAACTAACAATTAAGAAAAACTAAGCCTTCCATGTAGGAGGCAAACTAACAAGAAAGAAAGAAAGATGGAAAATGGTATTGGAGTTAATCTCCAAGTGGTGTGTTTCTCCTCTTGTAAACCCTTCTATTTATAGAGGATTTTTGAGGCATCATCTTCAGAAAGTCACCAACTAGGATATTACTTTTCTACCCTTTTATTGCTTTCACATGATGGGCTTTGTTGAAAATGCAAAACACTTTTGAATTTTTGTCACCAATTAGCACAACAATTTTGACTTTCTTGCACCGCAATTTCGGATGTTCACATGTCCGAATTAGAGCTTGACTTCTGAACAAAAGTTGTGGCCCCGGATCTTAGCTGTCCAACAGATTTAATTTCATCTCAATATGACTTCTGTATCTCAAGATATGGCCGGATCTTTGCACACTGTTCAAATTCCACGTCAGCAACACTATCTCATCTTTTGAGATAATTTCGGAGTCCTAAACATCCAATTTAGAGTCTTCTCTTGCTTTGTAACTATGGAAACTTCTTTAAGCTTTCATTCAAGATAGATTTCATGATTTTTGGATGTCTAAAACTCCTATTATGCTCAAAATACTATAATAGTGTCATTTTAATCGGGTAAGCAAAGAAATTCAATTAAACTTCATATGAACCCAAACTCATAAAATATGACAAAGATCACTTAATTGAACATATAAGAAGTCTTAATGAGATAAAATTGAGAGATAATTATTTATGAAATCTATGCTTATCAAATTCCCCCACACTTATCTTTTGCATGTCTCGGGCAAACTTAAGTTAAGGATTGGTGACTGACACGCTCGTCGCAAACGCGCAAAAATAATTTCTAGATTTCCCCCAAACTATTGGTATAGTATAAGGTGCAACCTAGGTCATCTCCCAAAGACCATTTCATATTCTTAAGCAAATAAGGAGACAATTAGAACAAGGGGGTTTTGTAAAGATGTGATATTGAGTGCTAAACACAAAATACAGACTGAAATTAATTTCACTTAACAATTATCAACTCAAGGAATTCAGAGGCTATTTTCATAACTAATCATTGATCACTAAAATCATGCATTGTGTTTATCAACCTAGGATCATCTGGAACCCCTACAATGATCCTTGAATTCTCTACTGAGAAACCTCTTAGAATTTAATTGATTATGATCAACAAGATTTAGTAACCACTTAATCTTTTATCTAAACCAATTTTACAATCAGAATTCAGTTGAAGTAAGTAATAAAATGAAAACCTTCAATTCAATTACTTAATTTCTACTCTTCAAACTTTTGGAAAATGATTTACCAATCAAAAACCAATTATAAATCAATTCTACATTAACCAAAATACGTCAACCGATCAAACTTTGATTAAAGAATAAAATTGAAGAATATAGTGAAGCAGAGTAGAAACCACTTAATATGCACGTAAATAAAGATCAAGACCTCAAAGTTAAAATGAAAATATCTTGAATCCTTGAATTGAAACTACAAACCTAGCCTTCCATGAAGGAGGCAAACTAACAACAAAGAAAGAGGCAAACTAACAACAAATAAATCCTAAGCCTTCCATGTAGGAGGCAACTAACAACAAATAAATCCTAAGCCTTCCATGTAGGAGGCAACTAACAATAAAGAAAAGCTAAGCCTTCCATGTAGGAGGCAAACTAACAAGAAAGAAAAACTAAGCCTTCCATGAAGGAGGTAAAACTAACAAGAAAGAAAGAAAGGAAGAAAGAAAGAAAGAAAGAAAGAAAGAAAGAAAGTGGTATTGGAGTTAATCTCCAAAATGGTGTGTTTCTCCTCTTGTAAACCCTTCTATTTATAGCGGATTTGTGAGGCAATCATCTTCAGAAAGTCACCAACTAGGATATTACTTTTCTACCCTTTTATTGCTTTCACATGGTTTTGTTGAAAATGCAAAACACTTTTGAATTTTTTGTCACCATTGAGCACAACAATTTGGACTTTCTTGCACCGCAATTTCGGATGTTCACATGTCCGAATTAGAGCTTGACTTCTGAACAAAAGTTGTAGCCCCGGATCTTAGCTGTCCAACAGATTTGATTTCTTCTCAATATGACTTCTGTATCTCAAGATATGGTCGGATCTTTGCACATTGTTCAAATTCCACGTCAGCAACACTATCTTATCTTTTGAGATAATTTCGGAGTCCTAAACATCCCATTTAGAGTCTGGTCTTGCTTTGTAACTGTGGACACTTCTTTAAGCTTTCATTCAAGACAGATTTCATGATTTTTGGATGTCTAAAACTCCTATTATGCTCAAAATACTATAATAGTGTCATTTTAATCGGGTAAGCAAAGAAATTCAATTTAACTTCATATGAACCCAAACTCATAAAATATGACAAAGACCACTTAATTGAACATATAAGAAGTCTTAATGAGATAAAAGTGAGAGATAATTATTTATGAAATTTACGCTTATCAAATTCCCCCACACTTATCTGTTGCACGTCTCGGGCAAACTTAAGTTAAGGATTGGTGACTATTTTTTTTTTTTGAAAGAACATCAAAGTTTTGAGTTGATTTCTCAAGAATTCACAAAATTTCATGAAGCATTCTTTCATCACATTTTTGAAATTACTTAGAAAGGCAACTTTAATTTGAAAAACATAGATTGAGAAAGATAAAACCTCACATGATATACTCTGAATCTCTCAAGTGTTTGATTTGGTAAGTGTTTCTCTCAAATTCAATCCATGAAAGATGAACTATCGTAGGCTTGCATATCTTCTACTTCTCTACTACTATGTACACATGCAATGCACAAATCAAGAGGTCTTTATTTTGGTTATAACGGGATTAGAAAGATGAAATGATATATTGAAGAGATACAATGTTAGACCAAGGAAAATGATGAGGATTGAGAACTGAGTCTAAGTGCAAGTGTGAGAAACAGATATCACTTCTTCATTCTTTTTTTTTCTTTTTTTTCAATATAATAGTTTATTTATTAATTTATTGCTTCAGTTTTTTTTTAAACCATGATATTGATGAACACAACAATAATCTCCCCCACACTTATTGAAACACTTATGGTATGATAAATCCAGTATTTCTCACCTTCTATGGTCAAACAAAGTTTTTTTTTTTGATTTGTGGTGAGCTAAAAAGAAGAAAAGGCTAATCGGCTCAAAGGGCTGATCAAAGGATAAAATTATATGGTTTGGTTATTTGGCCAAGTGGTTTGTTCAAGAAAAAGAGTGTCTCAATCATTTTTGTACAATTCATGTGAAAATGTAGCTTCAAAAAGAATCAATGCAAGTTCTAAAGTAACATATTCCATGGATGAAAATCACACAAGAAAGAAAATAATAATAAGGCTCAAAATCTCACAGGTAATATATTTATCAAATCTAATCTATCCAGTTCAAATATGTGTTGCCAAACTAATTAATCTCGAAATGTAAATCATTTTGGTTCAATTATTTTATGAAATCTAAAGAAAAACATACTTCCACATTCAAATTTTTTTTTAATCATAAGATGCGTATCAAGAGTCAAGTGTAACTCCTTACTCAGCCATCTTACTCAAAACAAGTTTATGATTCTAACCTAATTTTTTTTTTGGGTTTTTTTTTTAATTTTTCTTTTATATCAGACCATCCTCCCCCCAACCTATCCAAGACATTGTCCCCAATGTCTTAGATAGAAATTATATAACAGGAAAAGAAATGTGACAAAACCACCAAAGTAAGGAAAAGTTATAACCGAAGAGTGGTATCTGGTTCTCTTTTGTCTCTGCCATCCTGATTTGGTTGGTTCACCAGCTGCATTGCTATATTCTAAAAATGGTGAAAATTTCAAATAAATTCAAAAGAAAATGTAAATGACAAACATACATGCATGAGAATGAACAGTAGTTGTGATTGTGGCTCACATCTTCCTCTGGTTTTACGTCCAGTAACGGCTGAAACGCCTTCTAAGAGTCGAGGATGTGCTTCCCATTCAGTTTTCTTGTAAACTAACAAAAGGGTCTTTTAAAGTCAGATTCCCAAGACCATAACGTGGTTTTTCCTTACGGAATAGTTCAAACAAATCAAGAATAGCATACCTAAAAAAAAATTGTTAGAAAGGTTAAAAATTTTATACAAACTCAAAAAATTGTTAGAAAGGTTAAAAATTTTATACAAACTCCTAAATGAGCCTAGGAAACTAAAATGGTCCCCGGCAACGGCGCCAAATTTTGACACGCTCGTCGCAAACGCGCAAAAATAATTTCTAGATTTCCCCCAAACTATTGGTATAGTATAAGGTGCAACCTAGGTCATCTCCCAAAGACCATTTCATATTCTTAAGCAAATAAGGAGACAATTAGAACAAGGGGGTTTTGTAAAGATGTGATATTGAGTGCTAAACACAAAATACAGACTGAAATTAATTTCACTTAACAATTATCAACTCAAGGAATTCAGAGGCTATTTTCATAACTAATCATTGATCACTAAAATCATGCATTGTGTTTATCAACCTAGGATCATCTGGAACCCCTACAATGATCCTTGAATTCTCTACTGAGAAACCTCTTAGAATTTAATTGATTATGATCAACAAGATTTAGTAACCACTTAATCTTTTATCTAAACCAATTTTACAATCAGAATTCAGTTGAAGTAAGTAATAAAATGAAAACCTTCAATTCAATTACTTAATTTCTACTCTTCAAACTTTTGGAAAATGATTTACCAATCAAAAACCAATTATAAATCAATTCTACATTAACCAAAATACGTCAACCGATCAAACTTTGATTAAAGAATAAAATTGAAGAATATAGTGAAGCAGAGTAGAAACCACTTAATATGCACGTAAATAAAGATCAAGACCTCAAAGTTAAAATGAAAATATCTTGAATCCTTGAATTGAAACTACAAACCTAGCCTTCCATGAAGGAGGCAAACTAACAACAAAGAAAGAGGCAAACTAACAACAAATAAATCCTAAGCCTTCCATGTAGGAGGCAACTAACAACAAATAAATCCTAAGCCTTCCATGTAGGAGGCAACTAACAATAAAGAAAAGCTAAGCCTTCCATGTAGGAGGCAAACTAACAAGAAAGAAAAACTAAGCCTTCCATGAAGGAGGCAAAACTAACAAGAAAGAAAGAAAGGAAGAAAGAAAGAAAGAAAGAAAGAAAGAAAGAAAGTGGTATTGGAGTTAATCTCCAAAATGGTGTGTTTCTCCTCTTGTAAACCCTTCTATTTATAGCGGATTTGTGAGGCAATCATCTTCAGAAAGTCACCAACTAGGATATTACTTTTCTACCCTTTTATTGCTTTCACATGGTTTTGTTGAAAATGCAAAACACTTTTGAATTTTTTGTCACCATTGAGCACAACAATTTGGACTTTCTTGCACCGCAATTTCGGATGTTCACATGTCCGAATTAGAGCTTGACTTCTGAACAAAAGTTGTAGCCCCGGATCTTAGCTGTCCAACAGATTTGATTTCTTCTCAATATGACTTCTGTATCTCAAGATATGGTCGGATCTTTGCACATTGTTCAAATTCCACGTCAGCAACACTATCTTATCTTTTGAGATAATTTCGGAGTCCTAAACATCCCATTTAGAGTCTGGTCTTGCTTTGTAACTGTGGACACTTCTTTAAGCTTTCATTCAAGACAGATTTCATGATTTTTGGATGTCTAAAACTCCTATTATGCTCAAAATACTATAATAGTGTCATTTTAATCGGGTAAGCAAAGAAATTCAATTTAACTTCATATGAACCCAAACTCATAAAATATGACAAAGACCACTTAATTGAACATATAAGAAGTCTTAATGAGATAAAAGTGAGAGATAATTATTTATGAAATTTACGCTTATCAGTGACTTTTTTTTTTTTTTTTTGAAAGAAAATCAAAGTTTTGAGTTGATTTCTCAAGAATTCACAAAATTTCATGAAGCATTCTTTCATCACATTTTTGAAATTACTTAGAAAGGAAACTTTAATTTGAAAAACATAGATTGAGAAAGATAAAACCTCACATGATATACTCTGAATCTCTCAAGTGTTTGATTTGGTAAGTGTTTCTCTCAAATTCAATCCATGAAAGATGAACTATCGTAGGCTTGCATATCTTCTACTTCTCTACTACTATGTACACATGCAATGCACAAATCAAGAGGTCTTTATTTTGGTTATAACGAGATTAGAAAGATGAAATGATATATTGAAGAGATACAATGTTAGACCAAGGAAAATAGTGAGGATTGAGAACTGAGTCTAAGTGCAAGTGTGAGAAACAGATATTGCTTCTTCATTCTTTTTTTTTCTTTTTTTTTCAATATAATAGTTTATTTATTAATTTCTTGCTTTAGTTTTTTTTTTTCAACCATGATATTGATGAACACAACAATAATCTCCCCCACACTTATTGAAACACTTATGGTATGATAAATCCAGTATTCCTCACCTTCTGTGGTCAAACAAAGTTTTTTTTTTTGTTTGTTTTTTTTTATTTGTGGTGAGCTAAAAAGAAGACAAGGCTAATCGGCTCAAAGGGCTGATCAAAGGATAAAATTATATGGTTTGGTTATATGGCCAAGTGGTTTGTTCAAGAGAAACAGTGCCTTAATCATTTTTGTACAATTCATGTGAAAATGTAGCTTCAAAAAGAATCAATGCAAGTTCTGAAGTAACATATTCCATGGATGAAAATCACACAAGAAAGAAAATAATAATAAGGCTCAAAATCTCACAGGTAATATAGTTATTAAATCTAATCTATCCAGTTCAAATATGTGTTGCCAAACTAATTAATCTCGAAATGTAAATCATTTTACTTCAATTATTTTATGAAATCTAAAGAAAAACAAACTTCCACATTCAAATTTTTTTTTATTTAATTTTTTTTAATCATAAGATGCGTATCAAGAGTCAAGTGTAACTCCTTACTCAGCCAGCTTACTCAAAGCAAGTTTTATGATTCTAACCTAATTTTTTTTTTGGGTTTTTTTTTAATATATCGGACCATCCTCCCACCAACCTATCCAAGACATTGTCCCTAATGTCTTAGATGGAATTTCATATGACAGGAAAAGAAATGTGAGAAAACCACCAAAGTAAGGAAAAGTTATAACCGAAGAGTGGTATCTGGTTCTCTTTTGTCTCTGCCATCCTGATTTGGTTGGTTCACCAGCTGCATTGCTTGACTGAGCTCAGATGTAGGATTTTGCAAAATCTCAAGTAGCTGTTCAACAGTTGAAGCAGATACTATGATGTTGCGCATGGATTGTGGCATGAACTCCTGCTTTACTGCATGATCTAAAAAGGATATCAAACCATTATAAAAGCCATTAATATTCAATAAGCCCAAAGGTTTTTTATGAAAATTCCGATAGGCCCAAAATATAATGGTAAAAATTTCTTCCATTGTTCCAAGACCACCAAGTAATGCAATAAATGCATTAGAATTAACCAACATGTGTCTCATACGGTCATGCATGGTTGCAACCTTCAATTCAGTACCCATGGTCAAGTAGGAGGTGCTCCCATTTTTTAAGCCAACACCTAAGACGTTACACCCCTTTGTGAGTGCAGATCCTGCAACACATCCTTTTAAACCCTGAATCCCTCCCCCATAAACAAGATTGATTTTTCTTGCAGCTAATGCCTTACCAAGGGTATAAGCTGCATGTTGAAATTCTCCATCCTTTCCAAGGTTAGACCCACCAAAAACACAGATAGTATTGATCCTATCCATATACGGTGTTTCTTTCTTTTTTTTTTCTTTGAAAAAATATGTCATAGAGGTTGATAATTTATAGGGACTCAATATCAGACAAGGAGATCGCTTGAATAGTGCGGGATCAGGATTTGGAGGCAAAAGTTTGAATTTTTGTTGCAAAAGTTTGAATTTTTTTTGCAAAAGTTTGAATTTTTTGTTCAAGGAAAAGGTGAATGTCAGAGGGGAAAGACTTTAAGCAGGGGTGAAAATTTCAAAAAATGGTGGCCCAATAAATTGAAAAGACAATGTAAATGACAAATATACACGCGTGAGAATTGACACGCTCGTCGCAAACGCGCAAAAATAATTTCTAGATTTCCCCCAAACTATTTGTATAGTATAAGGTGCAACCTAGGTCATCTCCCAAAGACCATTTCAGATTCTTAAGCAAATAAGGAGAAAGTTAGAACAGGGGGATTTTGTAAAGATTTGATATTAAGTTCTAAATGCAAAATACAGAATGAAATTAATTTAACAATTATCAACTCAAGGAATTCAGAGGCTATTTTCTTAACTAATCATTGATCACTAAAATCATGCATTGTGTTTATCAACCTAGGATCATCTGGAACACCTAAAATGATCCTTGAATTCTCTACTGAGAAACCTCTCAGAAAATTTAATTGATTATGATCAACAAGATTTAGTAACCACTTAATCTTTTATCTAAACCAATTTCATAATCAGAATTCAGTTGAAGTAAGTAATAAAATGAAAACCTTCAATTCAATTACTTAATTTCTACTCTTCAAACTTTTGGAAAATGATTTACCAATCAAAAACCAATTATAAATCAATTATGCATTAATCAAAATACGTCAACCGATCAAACTTTGATTAAAGAATAAAATTGAAGAATATAGTGAAGCAGAGTAGAAACCACTTAATATGCATGTAAATAAAGATCAAGATCTCAAAGTTAAAATGAAAATAGCTTGAATCCTTGAATTGAAACTACAAACCTAGCCTTCCATGAAGGAGGCAAACTAACAACAAAGAAAGAGGCAAACTAACAACAAAACAAAACTAAGCCTTCCATGTAGGAGGCAACTAACAATAAAGAAAAACTAAGCCTTCCATGTCGGAGGAAACTAACAATTAAGAAAAACTAAGCCTTCCATGTAGGAGGCAAACTAACAAGAAAGAAAAACTAAGCCTTCCATGTAGGAGGCAAACTAACAAGAAAGAAAGAAAGATGGAAAATGGTATTGGAGTTAATCTCCAAGTGGTGTGTTTCTCCTCTTGTAAACCCTTCTATTTATAGAGGATTTTTGAGGCATCATCTTCAGAAAGTCACCAACTAGGATATTACTTTTCTACCCTTTTATTGCTTTCATATGATGGGCTTTGTTGAAAATGCAAAACACTTTTGAATTTTTGTCACCAATTAGCACAACAATTTTGACTTTCTTGCACCGCAATTTCGGATGTTCACATGTCCGAATTAGAGCTTGACTTCAGAACAAAAGTTGTGGCCCCGGATCTTAGCTGTCCAACAGATTTAATTTCATCTCAATATGACTTCTGTATCTCAAGATATGGCCGGATCTTTGCACACTGTTCAAATTCCACGTCAGCAACACTATCTCATCTTTTGAGATAATTTCGGAGTCCTAAACATCCAATTTAGAGTCTGCTCTTGCTTTGTAGACCCACCAAAATCTCAAGTAGCTGTTCAACAGTTGAAGCAGATATTATGATGTTGCGCATGGATTGTGGCATGAACTCCTGCTCTACTGCATGATCTAAAAAGGATATCAAACCATTATAAAAGCCATTAATATTCAATAAGCCCAAAGGTTTTTTTATGAAAATTCTGATAGGCCTAAAATATAATGGTAAAAATTTCTTCCATTGTTCATAGACCACCAGGTAATGCAATAAATGCATTAGAATTAACCAACATGTGTCTCATACGGTCATGCATGGTTGCAACCTTCAATTCAGTACCCAGGGTGAAGTAGGAGGTGCTCCCATTTTTTAAGCCAACACCTAAGACGTTACACCCCTTTGTGAGTGCAGATCCTGCTACACATCCTTTTAAACCCTGAATCCCTCCCCCATAAACAAGATTGATTTTTCTTGCAGCTAATGCCTTACCAAGGGTATAAGCTGCATGTTGAAATTCTCTATCCTTTCCAAGGTTAGACCCACCAAAAACACAGATAGTATTGATCCTATCCATATACGGTGTTTCTGTCTTTTTTTTTTTTGAAAAAATATGTCATAGAGGTTGATAATTTATAGGGACTCAATATCAGACAAGGAGATCGCTTGAATAGTGCGGGATCAGGATTTGGTAGCAAAAGTTTGAATTTTTGTTGCAAAAGTTTGAATTTTTGTTGCAAAAGTTTGAATTTTTGTTGCAAAAGTTTGAATTTTTTGTTCAAGGAAAAGGTGAATGTCAGAGGGGAAAGACTTTAAGCAGGGGTGAAAATTTCAAAAAAAAATGGTGGCCCAATAAATTGAAAAGACAATGTAAATGACAAACATACGCGCATGAGAATGAACAGTAGTTGTGATTGTGGCTCACATCTTCCTCTGGTTTTACGTCCAGTAACGGCTGAAACGCCTTCTAAGAGTCGAGGATGTGCTTCCCATTCAGTGTTCTTGTAAACTGACAACAGGGTCTTTTAAAGTCAGATTCCCAAGACTATAACGTGCTTTTTCCTTACGGAACAGTTCAAACAAATCAAGAAGGACTCCTTGTACATGCCCACTAGGATGCGTCTCAAGAGTCTGAATGATATCATCCAATGACTCCTTACTCAGTCCATCCTTTATGAATTGAATTTTGTCCTCTCGATTTCTTGAAACCATTCCAGGGTTCTTGCATCTTGTGTTACAGGTCCATCTTGCACACCTGTAGCAAACTCTAATTCTTTTTGCCCTTCTCTTCTTTGCATAGGAACTTCTTCCCATACCTGGCATGTTTTTAACAAATGATTCTTGAAATTCACCTGCTAAACGTACCTTAGCTTCAATGATCCAACGGACATCTTCTGGAAGGCCTAAGAGTGTTAATGCCCTCAATCATTCAAGTCTGCAATTGTAAATGTCTTTAAGAAAATTTCTGGGGAGAGTAGGGAACAAAATTTTGATCCTGGTGAGAGCTTTATCCATTTCTTAAAACACTCAAATTATTATTCCTGCAAGCTTAATGTGGCGTAATAGTTGGGATGATTTAAGAGGTGAAGAAGGAAGTTGAGAGATTAGTTGAAACTTATAACCGAGGAATGTGAGAGAGGGAGAGAGAGAAAGAGAGAGAGAGAGAGAGAGAAAGAGAGAGAGAGAGAGAGAGAAAGAGAGAAAGAGACTTCTCTTGAATTTATTGCAGGTATGTGGCATTGTGCAAATGCACTTCTTCTACCGTGTGCTTTTGAAAACCTTCGAAAAATGGTTTAAGACGATGTCCATTCACCTTGAAGATTTTTTCAGTTACCTCATTTTTCATTTCCGCTGCACCATAAGGAAAAACATTAGTAACTACAAATGGTCCTAACCATCTAGAGCGTAGCTTACCAGGCATAAGCTTTAGCCGAGAATTGAAAAGGAGAACTTTTTGTCCAACGAAAAACTCCTTTCTTGCTAACTTTTTGTCATGAAGAGCTTTGACCTTTTCTTTGTAAATTTTGGAGTTTTCGTATGCTTCCAATCGAATTTCTTCAAGTTCCTGCAATTGAAGCTTCCTATGGATTCCTGCTTGGTCTAGATCCATGTTGCATTTCTTTACTGCCCAAAATGCTCTATGCTCTAATTCAACTGGAAGATGACATGCTTTACCAAAGACAATCCTGTAGGGAGACATGCCAATGGGTGACTTGTAGGCTGTCCTATATGCCCATAAAGCATCAACAAGGCGCAAGCTCCAATCCTTCCTGTTAGGCTGAACTGTTTTCTCTAAGATTTTCTTGATCTCTCGATTAGAAACTTCAGCTTGACCATTTGTTTGAGGATGATATGGGGTGGAGACTTTATGCATGACTCCATATTTGCGGAGTAGGGCTTCCATTATGCGGTTTCAAAAATAAGTACCTTGGTCACTAATTAGAGCTCTAGGAATGCCAAACCTGCTAAAAATGTTAGACCTGATAAAATCTGCAACAACTCGAGCATCATCAGTACGAGTGGCTTTTGCCTCCACCCATTTTGAAACATAATCAACAGCTAGCAGAATGTAAACAAAGCCAAAAGAGACAGGGAATGGACCCATAAAGTCTATACCTCATACATCAAATACCTCACAAAAGAGAAGTGGTTGTTGGGGCATCTCATTTCTGCGCGAAATACTCCCTATTCTTTGGCACTGCTCACAAGTTATGCATAATCTGTCTGCATCACGAAATATTGTAGGCCAATAAAAGCCTGAGTCTAGTACTTTTCTAGCTGTCTGTTGTGGCCCAAAGTGTCCACCACAAGCTAGGGAATGGCAAAAGGTAAGTACAGACTGAACTTCATGATCTGGAACACACCTTCTAATGATTTGATCACTACATGTCTTCCAAAGGTATGGTTCATCCCATATGTAGTGTTTGGCATCACTTTTCAACTTGGCAATTTGCGATTTGGTGAAGTGTTTGGGTATTTCTTTAGCAACTAGATAGTTTACCAAATCTGCATACCAAGGATCCTTCCCGTGCAAATGATAGAGATGCTCTTCTGGGAATGAATCTGCAATTGAAGTTTCTTTACAAGGTTGCTGGATCCGACTTAAATGATCTGCTACAAGGTTCTCTGCACCACTCTTATCTTTAATCTCTAAATCAAATTCTTGCAACAGAAGCATCCAACGAATCAGTCTTGGCTTAGCATCTGGCTTCTTCAGCAAGTATTTCAAAGCTGCATGGTCAGAGAAGACAATAACTTTAGATCCAAGCAAATAGGAGCGAAATTTATCTAATGGAAACACAATTTCCAAAAGCTCCATCTCAGTAGTTGTGTAATTTGATTGGGTTGCATCAAGTGTGCGAGAGGCATATGCAATGACATGAGATCTCTTGCTAACTCTTTGAGACAGTACAGCACCAAGGGCATAATTAGATGCATCACACATTAATTCAAATGGAAGCGTCCAATTAGGTGGTTGAATGATGGGAGTGGTTGTCAACCGCTTCTTTAGTTCATCAAATGAATCCTTGCATGCTTGATCAAACACAAATTTGGTATCTTTTTGTAGTAGTTTAGAAAGAGGTTGTGCAATCTTGCTAAAATCCTTGATGAATCTTCTGTAAAAACCTGCACGACCAAGTAAAGAACGTACTTCTCGCACAGAAGTGGGGTAAGGTAGAGAAGTAATAATGTCTATCTTGGCCTTATCAACCTCTAAACCTTTGCTAGATACCAAGTGTCCTAAGACTATACCTTCTGTTACCATGAAATGACATTTTTCAAAATTCAAAACCAGGTTAGTCTCAATGCATCTGTCCAAAACTTTAGAGAGGCTTTCTAAGCATGCATCAAAAGAAGAACCATATACAGTGAAGTCATCCATAAACACTTCCATGCAACTTTCTAAGAGATCAGAGAAAATGCTTACCATGCATCTTTGAAAGGTTCCAGGGGCGTTGCATAGACCAAAGGGCATCCTTCGATAGGCAAAAGTACCAAAAGGACAAGTGAAGGTGGTCTTATGCTGGTCTTCTGGGGCTATATGTATTTGAAAATAACCTGAAAAACCATCCAGAAAGCAATAGTGAGATTTTCCTGCTAATCTTTCCAAAATTTGGTCTATGAAGGGCAAAGGGAAGTGATCCTTGCGAGTAGCTTGGTTAAGCTTCCTATAATCTATGCACACTCTCCAACTGTTTTGTATTCTGGTAGGGATTAGTTCATCATTGTGATTTTTGACTACAGTCATGCCAGTCTTCTTAGGAACTACTTGCACCGGGCTTACCCAATCACTGTCTGAGATGGGATAGATGATACCAGCTGCCAAAAGCTTACCTACTTCCTTCTTTACCACATCTAGGATGGTTGGATTCAAACGCCTTTGTGGTTGTCTAACAGGTCTGGTGTTTTCCTCCAGCAGTATCCTATGCATTCAAGTAGATGGGCTAATACCTGGAATATCCGCCAAAGTCCATCCAATTGCTTGTTTATGGCTTTTTAAGGTTTGCAGTAACCTTTCTTCCTGTTGTGGTAGAAGGTTCTTTGCTACAATGACAGGAAGCTTCTCATTTTCCCCCAAATAAGCATACTTTAGATGTTCCGGCAAAGGTTTCAACTCCAAAGGAGGTGGTTGTATTATGGAAGGAAGGGATCTATCTGAGATTGAAATGTCTGCAACACTTGCATCTAACATGTCATCTTTCAACGAAGTTTGGTCTGCAGCATTAATCCTGGAACACACAATACATGGATCAAATTCATCACATGTGCAAGTAAAATCATCTAAGTAATCTAAATTAAAATCAAAAAATTAAAAAAGTAGATTGTTAATAGAATAATCATTCGCAAGAAGGTCAATGGCATCAAGTTGAAAGAGTGAATGATTCTCTATGGGATGCTTCATGGCTTCAAATATGTTGAATTGGATGATATCATCTCCAAATTCCATAGAGAGAGTCCCTGTGTGCACATCTATCTTTGTTTTTGCAGTTTTGAGGAAAGGTCTCCCTAGGATCAAGGTTGCTCTATTGATGGACGACTCATCTTCCATATCCAAAATGTAGAAGTCAGCTGGAAAGATCAGCTTATTCACTTGAACTAGCACATCTTCAAGTACTCCGGCTGGATGTGATGTACTTCTGTTGGCTAATTGAATCACCACACCAGTTGGCTTCAGTTCTCCCAGATTCAAAGATTTATAAACTGATGAGGGCATAACATTAATGGAAGCACCTAGATCCAGCAATGCATCACCAAATGTAGAGTTTCCTATTGTGCAAGGAATGGTGAAAGTTCCTGGATCTTTACATTTCTGAGGGAGGCTGGGTTGAATTAAGGCAGAAACATTGCGTCCCACACTAATCTTCTCATCCCCTTTGAGTCTTCTCTTATGCGTGCACAAATCCTTTAGAAATTTGGCATATTTGGGAATTTGCTTGATAGCATCTAGAAGTGGTATGTTGACTTCCACTTTCCTGAAAGTATCTAGAAGCTCCTTATCCAATTCTGCATGAACATTGGGCTTGGATTGAACCATTCTATTTGGAAAAGGTAAAGATACCTTCTGATTAGCACAATTTGGGGTTTTCTTCTCATCAGATGCTTCAAGTGCAGATCGTTTATGGCAAGCTTCTTTTTGTTGATCATTCGATGTCTTATCGAAGGCTGGTGTATTTTTTTCATCAGACTTTCCCTTTGATTCAGATGGCTTATCAGAGATGTCTCCAGGTGTGGAGATAAATGCTTCTTTTTTGTGTGGATTAGTCTGATTGAAGCTTTGTTGCTTTAAAATTGTAGGGTCTGTCTGCACTTTTTTCCCACTTCTCAAGGTCATGGCATTCACACTTTTGGGATTTATGACAGGTTGAGAAGGTAGTTGACCAGAACCTTGAGATTTCAATTGGTTGACAGTGGTAGCCAACTGCCCAATTTGAGTTTGTAAATCCTGAATGGTAGAACTTACGTTTTGTTGAAACTGAAGATTACTGGTAGCTAATTGCTTCATCAAATCATCAAGAGAGGGTTCAGAAGCATTAGAGGGTACAGATTGCTGCATATGCTGTTGTTGTTGTCTGAATGGCGGTGGTTGGTATTTATTTTGGGAGTCAGGTGTTTGAATCCTTTGTTGTTGTGGAGGACCATATCTCAAGTTAGGATGGTTTCTCCAACTAGGATTGTATGATCCAGAAGGTGGTTCAAACTTCTGTTGCTGATAATGTTGAGGAGGCCTGTATTGTTGTCCTGTGCCAAAAATACCATTTACTGCAGCCTCAGGTGTCTCACTTTCTTGCAATGTTGGGCATGCATCAGTAGGATGATCTGCAGAAGTGCAGATGCCACATGTTTTGGTTTTGTCAACAACATTAAGTTGTTGTTGTTGTCCGATGGCCAACTGTCTTACGATGGAGGTTAGTTCTTCAATTCTGTTCTCCAATCGTGTATGGTCTGTCTTAGTGGTCATTTCATGGACTCCTTTAGACAAGGAATTAGTTTGAGAATTGAATTGTTGAGAATTTTCTGCCATGTTGGCAATCAAATCTCGAGCTGCTGTAGGAGTTTTGTCCATAAGTGCTCCACCACTAGCTGCATCAACCATGCTTCTGTCCATTGGCATAAGTCCTGCATAGAAATACTGAATCAGTAATTGATCACTGATTTGATGGTGTGGACAAGTGGCGCATAGTTTCTTGAATCTCTCCCAATACTCATAGAGAGTTTCTTGGGAGTTCTGTCTGATGCCGCAAATCTCTTTTCTGATAGCTGCCGTTCTGGATGCAGGGAAGAATTTCTCCAGGAATAATCTCTTCATATCATTCCAGCTTGTAACAGATGTTGGATGTAGATAGTACAACCAGTCCTTAGCTCCATCATTTAAGGAGAAAGGAAATGCCTTCAACTTGATATGATCTGGAATTCCTTGTGGCCGCATTGTGGAACACACAATGTGAAATTCCTTCAAATGTTTATGAGGGTCCTCACCTGCAAGGCCATGAAACTTAGGTAGCAAATGTATTAATCCAAATTTTAGTTCAAATGGTGCATCAACATCAGGGTATTAAATACACAACGGTTGATAAGCAACATCAGGTGCAGCTAATTCTTTTAGGGTTCTATCAGCCATGTTCTTAGCAGAATATTTGAAACTATCAAAATTTAAAGATGAAAAATCACTATTGTTACTTTCCTTGTTATTACTGAATGAATGCCTTCTATGTGCTCTTTTCAAATGGTGGAATGTACTATCAATCTCAGGATCATATGCATATAAATTTTCAGGATTGGATCGGGTCATACACAAAAAGGTGAATTCATACAGAAAATCCAAGAATGATATACCTAAAGTAAAAACAATTGTTAGGAAGATTAAAATTTTTATACAAACTCCTAAATGAGCCTAGGAAATTAAAATGGTCCCCGGCAACGACGCCAAATTTTTGACACGCTCGTCGCAAACGTGCAAAAATAATTTCTAGATTTCGCCCAAACTATTGGTATAGTATAAGGTGCAACCTAGGTCATCTCCCAAAGACCATTTCAGATTCTTAAGCAAATAAGGAGAAAGTTAGAACAGGGGGATTTTGTAAAGATTTGATATTAAGTTCTAAATGCAAAATACAGAATGAAATTAATTTAACAATTATCAACTCAAGGAATTCAGAGGCTATTTTCTTAACTAATCATTGATCACTAAAATCATGCATTGTGTTTATCAACCTAGGATCATCTGGAAC
This sequence comes from Canavalia gladiata, assembly GCA_037954105.1. NCBI lineage: Eukaryota > Viridiplantae > Streptophyta > Magnoliopsida > Fabales > Fabaceae > Canavalia > Canavalia gladiata. The sequence goes on along the minus strand of CM075658.1, from coordinate 20,009,550 downwards.
CCCTAAAATGATCCTTGAATTCTCTACTGAGAAACCTCTCAGAATTTAATTGATTATAATCAACAAGATTTAGTAACCACTTAATCTTTTATCTAAACCAATTTCATAATATGAATTCAGTTGAAGTAAGTAATAAAATGAAAACCTTCAATTCAATTACTTAATTCCTACTCTTCAAACTTTTGGAAAATGATTTACCAATCAAAAACCAATTATAAATCAATTATGCATTAATCAAAATACGTCAACCGATCAAACTTTGATTAAAGAATAAAATTGAAGAATATAGTGAAGCAGAGTAGAAACCACTTAATATGCATGTAAATAAAGATCAAGACCTCAAAGTTAAAATGAAAATAGCTTGAATCCTTGAATTGAAACTACAAACCTAGCCTTCCATGAAGGAGGCAAACTAACAACAAAGAAAGAGGCAAACTAACAACAAATAAATCCTAAGCCTTCCATGTAGGAGGCAACTAACAATAAACAAAAACTAAGCCTTCCATGTAGGAGGCAAACTAACAAGAAAGAAAACATAAGCCTTCTATGAAGGAGGCAAAACTAACAAGAAAGAAAGAAAGAAAGAAAGAAAGAAAATGGTATTGGAGTTAATCTCCAAAATGGTGTGTGTCTCTTCTTGCAAACCCTTCTACTTATAGAGGATTTTTGAGGCATCATCTTCAGAAAGTCACCAACTAGAATATTACTTTTGTACCCTTTTATTGCTTTCACATGGGCTTTGTTGAAATTGCAAAACACTTTTGAATTTTTTGCCACCAATGAGCACAACAATTTTGACTTTCTTGCACCGCAATTTCGGATGTTCACATGTCCGAATTAGAGCTTGACTTCTGAACAAAAGTTGTAGCCCCGGATCTTAGCTCTCCAACAAAGTTGATTTCATCTCAATATGACTTCTATATCTCAAGATATGGCCGGATCTATGCACACTGTTCAAATTCCACGTCAGCAACACTATCTCATCTTTTGAGATAATTTCGGAGTCCTAAACATCCAATTTAGAGTCTGCTCTTGCTTTGTAACTATGGACACTTCTTTAAGCTTTCATTCAAGACAGATTTCATGATTTTTGGATGTCTACAACTCCTATTATGCTCAAAATACTATAATAGTGTCATTTTAATCGGGTAAGCAAAGAAATTCAATTAAACTTCATATGAACCCAAACTCATAAAATATGACAAAGACCACTTAATTGAACATATAAGAAGTCTTAATGAGATAAAAGTGAGAGATAATTATTTATGAAATCTATGCTTATCAAGAATGAACAGTAGTTGTGATTGTGGCTCACATCTTCCTCTGGTTTTACGTCCAGTAACGGCTGAAACGCCTTCTAAGAGTCGAGGATGTGCTTCCCATTCAGTTTTCTTGTAAACTAACAACAAAGTGTTTTAAAGTCAGATTCCCAAGACTATAACGTGCTTTTTCCTTACGGAACAGTTCAAACAAATCAAGAAGGACTCCTTGTACATGCCCACTAGGATGCGTCTCAAGAGTCTGAATGATATCATCCAATGACTCCTTACTCAGTCCATCCTTTATGAATTGAATTTTGTCCTCTCGATTTCTTGAAACCATTCCAGGGTTATTGCATCTTGTGTTACAGGTCCATCTTGCACACCTGTAGCAGACTCCAATTCTTTTTGCCCTTCTCTTCTTTGCATAGGAACTTCTTCCCATACCTGGCATGTTTTTAACAAATGATTCTTGAAATTCACCTACTAAACGTACCTTAGCTTCAATGATCCAACAGACATCTTCTGGAAGGCCTAAGAGTGTTAATGCCCTCAATCGTTCAATTCTGCAATTGTAAATGTCTTTAAGAAAATTTATGGGGAGAGTAGGGAACAAAATTTTGATCCTGGTGAGAGCTTTCTCCATTTTTTTTTAAAACTTTCAAGTTATTATTCCTGCAAGCTCAATGTGGTGTAATAGTTGGGATGATTTAAGAGGTGAAGAAGGAAGTTGAGAGATTAGTTGAAACTTATAAGCGAGGAATGTGAGAGAGGGAGAGAGAGAAAGAGAGAGAGAGAGAGAGACTTCTCTTGAATTTACTGCAAGTATGTGGCATTATGCAAATGCACTTCTTCTACTGTGTGCTTTTGAAAACCTTCGAAAAATGGTTTAAGACGATGTCCATTCACCTTGAAGATTTTTTCAGTTACCTCATTTTTTATTTCCACTGCACCATAAGGAAAAACATTAGTAACTACAAATGGTCCTAACCATCTAGAGCGTAGCTTACCAGGCATAAGCTTTAGCCAAGAATTGAAAATGAGAACTTTTTGTCCAACGGAAAACTCCTTTCTTGCCAACTTTTTGTCATGAAGAGCTTTGACCTTTTCTTTGTAAATTTTGGAGTTTTCGTATGCTTCTAATCGAATTTCTTCATGTTCCTGCAATTGAAGCTTCCTATGGATTCCTACTTGGTCTAGATCCATGTTGCATTTCTTTACTGCCCAAAATGCTCTATGCTCTAATTCAACTGGAAGATGACATGCTTTACCAAAGACAATCCTGTAGGGAGACATGCCAATGGGTGACTTGTAAGCTGTCCTATATGCCCATAATGCATCAACAAGGCGCAAGCTCCAATCCTTCCTGTTAGGCTGAACTGTTTTCTCTAAGATTTTCTTGATCTCTCGATTAGAAACTTCAACTTGACCATTTGTTTGAGGATGATATGGGGTGGAGACTTTATGCATGACTCCATATTTGCGGAGTAGGGCTTCCATTGTGCGGTTGCAAAAATGAGTACCTTGGTCACTAATTAGAGCTCTAAGAATGCCAAACCTGCTAAAAATGTTAGACCTGATAAAATCTGCAACAACTCGAGCATCATCATTACGGGTGGCTTTTGCCTCCACCCATTTTGAAACATAATCAACAGCTAGCAAAATGTAAACAAAACCAAAAGAGATAGGGAATGGACCCATAAAGTCTATACCTCATACATCAAATACCTCACAAAAGAGAAGTGGTTGTTGGGGCATCTCATTTCTGCACGAAATACTCCTTATTCTTTGGCACTGCTCACAAGTTATGCATAATCCGTGTGCATCATGAAATATTGTAGGCCAATAAAAGCCTGAGTCTAGTACTTTTCTAGCTGTCCGTTGTGGCCCAAAGTGTCCATCACCAGCTAGGGAATGGCAAAAGGTAAGTACAGACTGAACTTCATGATCTGGAACACATCTTCTGATGATTTGATCACCACATGTCTTCCAAAGGTATGGTTCATCCCATATGTAGTGTTTGGCATCACTTTTCAACTTGGCAATTTGCGATTTGGTGAAGTGTTTGGGTATTTCTTTAGCAACCAGATAGTTTACCAAATCTGCATACCAAGGATCCTTCACGTGCAAATGATATAGATGCTCTTCTAGGAATGAATCTGCAATTGAAGTTTGTTCACAAGGTTGCTGGATCCGACTTAAATGATCTGCAACAAGGTTCTCTGCACCACTATTGTCTTTAATCTCTAAATCAAATTCTTGCAACAGAAGCATCCAGCGAATCAATCTTGGCTTAGCATCTGCCTTCTTAAGCAAGTATTTCAAAGCTGCATGGTCAGAGAAGACAATAACTTTAGATCCAAGCAAATAGGAGCGAAATTTATCTAATGCGAACACAATTGCCAAAAGCTCCTTCTCAGTAGTTGTGTAATTGGATTGGGTTGCATCAAGTGTGCGAGAGGCATATGCAATGACATGAGATCTCTTGCTAACTCTTTGAGACAGTACAGCACCAAGGGCATAATTAGATGCATCACACATTAATTCAAATGGCAACATCCAATTAGGTGGTTGAATGATGGGAATGGTTGTCAACCACTTCTTTAGTTCATCAAATGAATCCTTGCATGCTTGATCAAACACAAATTTAGTATCTTTTTGTAGTAGTTTAGAAAGAGGTTGTGCAATCTTGCTAAAATCCTTGATGAATCTTCTGTAAAAACCTGCATGACCAAGTAAAGAACGTACTTCTCGCACAGAAGTGGGGTAAGGTAGAGAAGTAATAATGTCTATCTTGGCCTTATCAACCTCTAAACCTTTGCTAGATACCAAGTGTCCTAAGACTATACCTTCTGTTACCATGAAATGACATTTTTCAAAATTCAAAACCAGGTTAGTCTCAATGCATCTGTCCAAAACTTTAGAGAGGCTATCTAAGCATGCATCAAAAGAAGAACCATATACAGTGAAGTCATCCATAAACACTTCCATGCAACTTTCTAAGAGATCAGAGAAAATGCTTACCATGCATCTTTGAAAGGTTCCAGGGGCGTTGCATAGACCAAAGGGCATCCTTCGATAGGCAAAAGTACCAAAAGGACAAGTGAAGGTGGTCTTATGTTGGTCTTCTGGGGCTATATGTATTTGAAAATAACCTGAAAAACCATCCAAAAAGCAATAGTGAGATTTTCCTGCTAATCTTTCCAAAATTTGGTCTATGAAGGGCAAAGGGAAGTGATCCTTGCGAGTAGCTTGGTTAAGCTTCCTATAGTCTATGCACACTCTCCAACTGTTTTGTATTCTGGTAGGGATTAGTTCATCATTGTGATTTTTGACTACAGTCATGCCAGTCTTCTTAGGAACTACTTGCACCGGGCTTACCCAATCACTGTCTGAGATGGGATAGATGATACCAGCTGCCAAAAGCTTACCTACTTCCTTCTTTACCACATCTAGGATGGTTGGATTCAAACGCCTTTGTGGTTGTCTAACAGGTCTAGTGTTTTCATCCAGCAATATCCTATGCATACAAGTATATGGGCTAATGCCTGGAATATCAGCCAAAGTCCATCCAATTGCTTGTTTATGGCTTCTTAAGGTTTGCAGTAACCTTTCTTCTTGTTGTGGTAGAAGGTTCTTTGCTACAATGACAGGAAGCTTCTCATTTTCCCCCAAATAAGCATACTTTAGATGTTCAGGCAAAGGCTTCAACTCCAAAGGAGGTGGTTGTATTATGGAAGGCAGGGATCTATTTGAGATTGAAATGTCTGCAACACTTGCATCTAACAATGCATCTTTCAACAAAGTTTGGTCTGCAGCATTAATCCTGGAACACACAATGCATAGATCAAATTCATCACATGTGCAAGTAAAATTATCTAAGTAATCTAAATCAAAATAAAAAAATTCAAAAAGTAGATTGTCAATAGAATAATCATTCTCAAGAAGATCTATGGCATCAAGTTGAAAGAGTGAATGATTCTCTATAGGATGCTTCATGGCTTCAAATATGTTGAATTGGATGATATCATCTCCAAATTCCATAGAGAGAGTCCCCGTATGCACATCTATCTTTGTTTTTGCAGTTTTGAGGAAAGGTCTCCCTAGGATCAAGGTTGCTCTATTGATGGATGACTCATCTTCCATATCCAAAATGTAGAAATCAGCTGGAAAGATTAGCTTATTCACTTGAACTAGCACATCCTCAAGTACTCCAGCTGGATGTGTTGTACTTCTGTTGGCTAATTCAATCACCACACCAGTTGGCTTCAGTTCTCCCAGATTCAAAGATTTATAAACTGATGAGGGCATAACATTAATGGAAGCACCTAGATCCAGCAATGCATCACCAAATGTAGAGTTTCCTATTGTGCAAGGAATGGTGAAAGTTCCTGGATCTTTACATTTCTGAGGGAGGCTAGGTTGAATTAAGGCAGAAACATTGCGTCCCACACTAATCTTCTCATCCCCTTTGAGTCTTCTCTTATGCGTGCACAAGTCCTTTAGAAATTTGGCATATTTGGGAATTTGCTTGATAGCATCTAGAAGTGGTATGTTGACTTCCACTTTCCTGAAAGTATCTAGAAGCTCCTTATCCAATTTTGTATGAACATTGGGCTTGGATTTGACCATTCTATTTGGAAAAGGTAAAGATACCTTCTTATCAGCACAATTTGGGGTTTTTGTCTCATCAGATGCTTCAAGTGCAGATCGTTTATAGCAAGCTTCTTTTTGTTGATCATTCGATGTCTTATCGAAGGCTGGTGTACTTTTTTCATCAGACTTTCCCTCTGATTCAGATGGCTCATCAGAGATGTCTCCAGGTGTAGAGATAAATGCTTCTTTTTGGTGTGGATTAGTCTGATTGAAGCTTTGTTGCTTTAAAATTGTAGGGTCTGTCTGCACTTTTTTCCCACTTCTCAAGGTCATGGCATTCACACTTTTGGGATTTATGACAGGTTGAGAAGGTAGTTGACCAGAACCTTGAGATTTCAATTGGTTGACAGTGGTAGCCAACTGCCCAATTTGAGTTTGTAAATCCTGAATGGTAGAACTTACATTTTGTTGAAACTGAAGATTGTTGGTTGCTAATTGCTTCATCAAATCATCAAGAGAGGGTTCAGAAGCATTAGAGGGTACAGATTGCTGCATATGTTGTTGTTGTTGTCTGAATGGCGGTGGTTGGTATTTATTTTGGGAGTCAGATGTTTGAATCCTTTGTTGTTGTGGAGGACCATATCTCAAGTTAGGATGGTTTCTCCAACTCGGATTGTATGATCCAGAAGGTGGTTCAAACTCCTGTTGCTGATAATGTTGAGGAGGCCTGTATTGTTGTCCTGTGCCAAAAATACCATTTACTGCAGCCTCAGGTGTCTCACTTTCTTGCAATGTTGGGCATGCATCAGTAGGATGATCTGCAGAAGTGCAGATGCCACATGTTTTGGTTTTGTCAACAACATTAAGTTGCTGTTGTTGTCTGATGGCCAACTGTCTTACGATGGAGGTTAGTTCTTCAATTTTGTTCTCCAATCGTGTATGGTCTGTCTTAGTGGTCATTTCATGGACTCCTTTAGACAAGGAATTAGTTCGAGAATTGAATTGCTGAGAATTTTCTGCCATGTTGGAAATCAAATCTCGAGCTGCTGTAGGAGTTTTGTCCATAAGTGCTCCACCACTAGCTGCATCAACCATGCTTCTGTCCATTGGCATAAGTCCTTCATAGAAATACTGAATCAGTAATTGATCACTTATTTGATGGTGTGGATAAGTGGCGCATAGTTTCTTGAATCTCTCCCAATACTCATAGAGAGTTTCTTGGGAGTTCTGTCTGATGCCGCAAATCTCTTTTCTGATAGCTGCCGTTCTGGATGCAAGGAAGAATTTCTCCAGAAATAATCTCTTCATATCATTCCAGCTTGTAACAGATGTTGGATGTAGATAGTACAACCAGTCCTTAGCTCCATCATTTAAGGAGAAAGGAAATGCCTTCAACTTGATATGATCTTCTGGAATTCCTTGTGGCCGCATTGTGGAACACACAATGTGAAATTCCTTCAAATGTTTATGAGGGTCTTCACCTGCAAGACCATGAAACTTAGGTAGCAAATGTATTAGTCCAGACTTTAGTTCAAATGGTGCATCAACATCAGGGTATTGAATACACAACGGTTGATAAGCAACATCAGGTGCAACTAATTCTTTTAGGGTTCTATCAGCCATGTTCTTAGCAGAATATTTGAAACTATCAAAATTTAAAGATGAAAAATCACTACTGTTACTTTCTTGGATATTACTGGATGAATGCCTTCTATGTGCTCTTTTCAAATGGTGGAATGTTCTATCAATCTCAGGATCATATGCATATAAACTTTCAGGATTGGATCGGGTCATACACAAAAAGGTGAATTCATACAGAAAATCCAAGAATGATATACCTAAAATAAAAAAAAAATTGTTAGAAAGGTTAAAAAAAAATTTATACAAACTCCTAAATGAGCCTAGGAAATTAAAATGGTCCCCGGCAACGACACCAAATTTTTGACACGCTTGTCGCAAACGCGCAAAAATAATTTCTAGATTTTCCCCAAACTATTGGTATAGTATAAGGTGCAACCTAGGTCATCTCCCAAAGACCATTTCATATTCTTAAGCAAATTAGGAGAAAATTAGAACAGGGGGATTTTGTAAAGATTGATATTGAGTCCTAAATGCAAAATACAGAATGAAATTAATTTCACCTAACAATTATCAACTCAAGGAATTCAGAGGCTATTTTCTTAACTAATCATTGATCACTAAAATCATGCATTGTGTTTATCAACCTAGGATCATCTGGAACCCCTAAAATGATCCTTGAATTCTCTACTGAGAAACATCTCATAATTTAATTGATTATGATCAACAAGATTAGTAACCACTTAATCTTTTATCTAAACCAATTTCACAATCAGAATTCAGTTGAAGTAAGTAATAAAATGAAAACCTTCAATTCAATTACTTAATTTCTACTCTTCAAACTTTTGGAAAATGATTTACCAATCAAAAACCAATTATAAATCAATTATGCATTAATCAAAATACGTCAACCGATCAAACTTTGATTAAAGAATAAAATTGAAGAATATAGTGAAGCAGAGTAGAAACCACTTAATATGCATGTAAATAAAGATCAAGACCTCAAAGTTAAAATGAAAATAGCTTGAATCCTTGAATTGAAACTACAAACCTAGCCTTCCATGAAGGAGGCAAACTAACAACAAAGAAAGAGGCAAACTAACAACAAAACAAAACTAAGCCTTCCATGTAGGAGGCAACTAACAATAAAGAAAAACTAAGCCTTCCATGTCGGAGGAAACTAACAATTAAGAAAAACTAAGCCTTCCATGTAGGAGGCAAACTAACAAGAAAGAAAAACTAAGCCTTCCATGTAGGAGGCAAACTAACAAGAAAGAAAGAAAGATGGAAAATGGTATTGGAGTTAATCTCCAAGTGATGTGTTTCTCCTCTTGTAAACCCTTCTATTTATAGAGGATTTTTGAGGCATCATCTTCAGAAAGTCACCAACTAGGATATTACTTTTCTACCCTTTTATTACTTTCACATGATGGGCTTTGTTGAAAATGCAAAACACTTTTGAATTTTTGTCACCAATTAGCACAACAATTTTGACTTTCTTGCACCGCAATTTCGGATGTTCACATGTCCGAATTAGAGCTTGACTTTTGAACAAAAGTTGTGGCCCCGGATCTTAGCTGTCCAACAGATTTAATTTCATCTCAATATGACTTCTGTATCTCAAGATATGGCCGGATCTTTGCACACTGTTCAAATTCCACGTCAGCAACACTATCTCATCTTTTGAGATAATTTCGGAGTCCTAAACATCCCATTTAGAGTCTGCTCTTGCTTTGTAACTGTGGAAACTTCTTTAAGATTTCATTCAAGACAGATTTCATGATTTTTGGATGTCTAAAACTCCTATTATGCTCAAAATACTATAATAGTGTCATTTTAATCGGGTAAGCAAAGAAATTCAATTAAACTTCATATGAACCCAAACTCATAAAATATGACAAAGATCACTTAATTGAACATATAAGAAGTCTTAATGAGATAAAATTGAGAGATAATTATTTATGAAATCTATGCTTATCAACTTCCATCAACCTATTTATTTTCACATTAACTAAGGGATCAAACTATTTTCAAATAATCACATACTCAGTTTAAGGGTACTGTTCTTCAGAACAGGCGAGTAGGGTGCCTAACACCTTCCCTACTTGTAACCGACTCCCGAACCTAAATCTCATCCTCGAGTCAGGTTTTTCCAAATATTTTTCCCTTAAATAAAAATTTGGTGGCGACTCCACATAATCAAATAAAATTAATTTTCAAAATTTTAGCGAGTTCGTCGTTTCGTCGGAATTACGGTTGCGACATTCTTCAAATAGAAAAGTTATAAAACACTAAGTGTCTTTAAGACACTTAAACACGCAGAGAGAAAGAGAGGGATAATCATACCAAGAATTTATATTGGTTCATCCTTCTGAACCTAATGGTTACATCCAGTTCCTATTACCACCCAACAGAGATTTTCACTATGTTGAAGAATAATACAACAACCAAGTATCATTGGATACTTTTACAGATAATAATATCACAGTATTTTACACCAACCTTTTTTTATGAAGAATTCCTAGAAACTAATTTACATGCTCCTATGTTTAACAAAATACATTTTGAAGGTTACAACAAAAATAGGAACAAGATATTTCACTAAGGTTATGAGTATTTAGACACTTCAGGATAATATTCAGTTAATGTTTATTATTTTTTTCTCATAAGCTTTGATCATTATATAGAAGGGACAAAGTATTTGTTAAGATATGAACAAGGTTTACAATATCTTCTACATGAACATTGAATGCATGACCTTGGATTGGGAAAAAACATGTTGCTCTTTTTTATCTAAACTGCTTCGTGTATTATAACATTTTTTATGTCTTTTTTCTTTTTTCTTAACACCTTTCCTGACACGTTTGATTCTTTCTTCTTTAAGTTTAAACTTTGATGTAGTAGGGTTGGTTTGATAATTATTTTTTATGGACCATTATCTAGAAAAGTCTTAACTTTATACAATGCTAACTGGGTTTATTTTATGTCATGTGTTTCATTTCTGTTGAGATCATAAGACACTTGAGGTGTCTTAAGACGCTTGACCTTTTGTACCTGTCTAATAGTGTAAAATACTTTATGCACATACTTTTTTCATTTATCAAAATGTTTGTTAAAATTCATATTTTTACAACTTGGTTCCAACAGTTGAAATTTTTATTATAATTTGGACTTCTATTGATTGGTGATTTTGATTTTATAAAAATGGGTTGAATAGATAATTTGATATTTTGCCTAGGCCATATAATTATAAGTGATCTATTTATAGGTTTTGAAAAACACCATGTATATATGCTTATTGGGCTTAAACCTACTTGACAAGTATATTGAGAATTTTGTGTAGGATCTAGTGGGTCTAATATCCATGATGGAGAGAAATTAGGTTACATGTATTTCCTGTAAAAGGGCAAGATTTTCATTCATCTCTACATACTCTAACTGCTCACGGTTCCATCAAAGTGAAGATTGCAATGAAGGACGAATACAAGTGAAAAACTTTGTTTTTGATGTGTACATTTTTAAACATAAAAAAAAATAACATTTTCAAAATGTTTTCAAAAGGTACATAATTTCTGTTAATTTCTATTATTTTAGATGTTCTAAATTTTAATATGAATATGTTAAAATTGCTTACAAAATACTTATAGATAAAGTTAAATTATGGTTATCTATTCATTTATAAAGACTTTAGTGTCTACTATTAAAATATAAATTAAATATTAAAATTTAATTAGTTTCTAGTTTTATTTACACAGAAATTCAAAATTTTATTAAAATTTATTTGGATGAGTTCTCATTGGTACATGCTTGACCTAATTTCTACTTCTAACATAATTAAAACTCAAGCAACAAACATTATGATTTTACATTAGTTATTTTAACATAAGAAAATTTAAAAGAGACTCAATATTTTTATCTGCAGGGATAAATAATTATAAAAAATTAATTTTGTTCGAAATATTTTTTTATTAATTTAATTTGATAAATATAAATGAAAAATAAATAAAATTAATAATAAATAATAATATAATTATTAAAATATGTTGATTTATAATATTAATCAGTATTATGCAAGCATTGCAATAGATAATATAAACTATTCTATATTCTAACTCTTATCATTAAATTAATTTTAATAACTTATCTTTGATTTAATTCTTATTATATATGTATAAATATTAAAAATAAATTTAGCTATTTAAAACGAATGGACTTATAAAATAAAATTTTAAGTTATAAAATTTTTATAATTATTTTCATAAATATTAAAGATAAATTTTTTTAAAAAATGTTAATATGATAAATAAGATAATAAAGATAGAAAATTATAAAAAAATTAATAAACAATATATCTAATTAAAGATAGAGGTTTCATAACAAAGTTTTATTCAATATGGATTTTAGTATTTTTCGTGGTTCAAATTTATTGTTAAAGGAATTTCAGCATTTATGAAAAAAGAGATTCTCAATCAAATAACATTCTTCTCTTCGTAGATGCATTTTTTTTATTTGTTTTTAATATAGGATCTTAACGTTTATATATATATATATATATATATATATATATATATATATATATATATATATATATATATATATATATATATATATATATACTTTGTAACTATAATTTTTTTTATAAAAATAGAAAAATATAATTGATAAAATGATTAAAGCATTTTATTTTAAATTAAAAAATTTATATCATTTTTTAAATAATACATTAATTAATCTCATTTTATATTTTTAAAATATATCTAATATATTAAGAAAAATCTTATAAAAACATTAAGAGAGTAGTTAATTCTTTTTATCCTTTGATAGTAAGTGTATGTTACGTTTAGTATATGAGTTATTACTTAAATGATATATTTGTATACATCAATTGGGAGTCTATTTTTTATATTTAAATAATAAATGACAATAAATGATATTTAAAATCATTTTAAGTAAATAATTGATGATAAGAAGGGAATTTGAAATAAATTAAAATATAGAATAAAAAATAAATATTTAAAATAATTTTCACAATATATTTAATTTTGTGATGATTTTTTTCAAAATTCTCAATGAAAAAAAAAGTTAAGGCACCATTTGATTTAAAAAATATTTTTTATTTTTATTTTTTAATTATTTTTAATAAAAATAAAAATAGCTATTTTTTATTTTTACTATTTATAGTATAAAACTTTAAAAATAAAATAAAAATTATATGATATTTTTAAATAAAATAAAAATATTTTTTAAACCAAATTTCACCTTAATTTTTAGGCGTGTGGATAATTTTATCCATTGGTATAGGAAAAAAAAAATTGGTATGTGAAAACTATTATTATATTTTCATTTTGGACGAGGTGTAATTTTGATGAGGGGAACATAAAAATAATATATCTAAATAAATTAAAAAATTAAATTTATTTTTATATTATTTTTATGAATTAAATAACATATTTTTCTATCACCTTTTTATCTATTTTGTTTTTTTTTCCTTCTTATTTTTTTTTACTATATCCTTTATCCAAATAGAACAAAATATTTAAATGATAAAAAATATTACGTAAAAGAAAATTTATCTCAAGAAAATATTTATAAAACATTAGTATAATTTTATATTTTTATATTATTCATTATATCTTTTATTTTTTTTATTTTTTTTTTATATTTCTTATGTAAAAAATATTATAAATCCAACATTACTTTTTCTGGAAACTAGAATAATTTCTATTTTTGTTATTTCTAATTTTTAATTTATTATTTACACACGCTAAAATAGAAATACATTTCTTCACGGCGAATTCATGCTAGAAATCGGTGTGGTTGATCTTACATATTCGCAGAGCAAATTCTTCAGCTCCTTATTTTTCAATTACTTTGTGAAATTCTGGTGCTTCTAGCATAACCTCTTGCGTGCTTGTTTCAACCCCATAAATAAAATGTTGTTAAACCCTCTATTAATTAAAAACCATCCAAATTAGCTTAAAAATGAAAAGTATGCAAATTAATCCAAAAAAAAATTTAAATTTATGCAAATTAATCCTTAATACAAAATATATCAAATCCACAATTCATACAGCCTGGTTTACATCCAAAAAGCCGCTGGTTTCCACGTATCCATATAACGCTTAACATTATAAATTAAGACGTTATTAAAAACTGAACATGGAAAACTAAATTTTAAGATATCAATAAATGTTGTATACTAATAAAGGATTTTAAAAAATAAAAGACAAATTTGTAAAACATTAAATAAGTGAGACAGGAATTTGGGAGTTAACTACTATATAAACTATTTATCTCTTTTCACTTGAAAAGTTATTTGACACACTCTCAACTGAAAAATCTCATATGACATTTTTTCTTATTTTCTATTTTTAATTTTTGAAATTTATTACTGCATTAACTTATTTCTTGATCTTTTGTATTCCTATATTTTAGACTTATTCTTTAATATTTTTGTAGTTAATTTTTAAATTAGAAATACAATGATTTTTAATAAAGTAAAAAATCTTATTATATAGTTATTAAGTAAATAAAATAAAAATGCATATTAATATAATATGTTTAATATTTCTATTTAAATATAATTTATTTGTATAATTTCTAACAAAAATATCAAAATTAAAATTATTTAATTTAGTTATATACATATGACTAATAAAATAATATATTTTATAAATCAAATAAATCTTACATGATAATTTTTCTATTTTTTAAAAACTTAATACTTCACGTAATCCTATATGATATTTTCCCTTAATCTTATAAAATCATTTAAAGATCAAAATGATAATTTACTAGTACAAACTTTCATACACAAAAGAGACGAAGGTAGCTGTAATCAAGATTGCAATGAAAATTGTGCTTTTCTCCGTCCCATGATTAGTTTATGCGGCAATCTCATGGACTAGTTTAAAATTCGTTAGAATTTCGTAAAGTTATATTCATAGTAAATAGCAATGGTGGAATGTATATATACCTGCAAAATTTGAAACAATCAAAAATCTAATAAAAAAACATAATCTTCCTATGGCTTCGCCTGGCACAACCACTTCATTAATTTTTGAAGTAAATTAGAGTATTGGACCCCTGGCTGCTCCACATTCTAATGTCTAAGCACGAGAGGAGGTTGCTCCTTTCCCTTTCTCAAATTGCTTGAGGCTCTTGCTAAGTTCCCCTGCTCTCTGAAATGGTACATAACGAAGTCAATAGACTATTAAACATTGAATTAAGACCTTCATCAATATAACAATTTCTGTTCCCTATGCTCCAGCTTCTGACAAGTTGAAAAAACTGGCCAAGACAAGGGTGGTGTGTTCGGTTTTTTTTGTTTTCGCTTCAGTTGATAAACTTTTACTAATGATTACTAAAATGCTTCGTTATTTTCATTCTTTTCCTGCTTTCGTGACTTCGTTAAAGAAATGATGGAAACAAATAGTTGAATTTTGTTAATAAAATATGTCTAATCATAACAAAATTCTATTTTACGATTCCCTTCATTCAATCTTGACAAACAGAAACAAGCTCAGAAATCTACAACATCAAATAACTCACCTTTCCTCGCACCCCAAAAATGATATTAAAGAAAGAAAAACAAAAAACTAACCTACCAAGAACATTAAAACTTACAAAGGAATTTATTTCTATTTTATAAGCCATGCCCAAACCTTTTCGTATTCATAATCCCCATACTGTATATATAAACAAAATCAGACATAAGACTCACCCTTTTTATCTGAGACAAAAATGTGAAACAATACTCTAACGTTGAATGTCCTCTATATATTCAGAAAAGGGCAGTTAATTCACATTATAATATCGTCATGATTATGCAGACTACCCAAATTTACAATTATAATTTACTGTGTGCTTTCTGTAAATACTTTCACCCTTGAGAGTCACGATGATATTAACCAGTAATAATAGAAAAAAAGGGGCAACCTGGTGGGGATTCAGGGAATGGTTAGGCTCAATTTACATGAGCAGACTTAATTTACATGTGCAACAGGCTGATTCTACAACTCGAAGCCATGACATCCTAATCACAGGGCAACAACTCTGACCGTTGTGCCAAGGTTTCCCTTCAACCATTAACAATAGGGATCGGTTAAAGTATTTCTCGACAAGGCCAATTAATAAACTAGCCACCCAGTAACAAGAAGGTCAAACTCAACAACTATCGACATCCTTTCTGTTCTCAATTTCTTTTGAAACAGTCTTTTCTCCTAACCACATCATTTCCTCATTATCTTAATTGTATCACCCAATTTAACAATCCACGTGACAACCAATTTTCCTTATTTCTATTATACATTCAACCCTTATATGAGTGGGAAGGCAAGGGCATCAAGAAAGGGCAATAAGGGAAGGCCAACACTTTAGTCTCCTTTAATTTCTTAAATGTTTGAATGTGGCCTCCTAGTCCCTATTTCATCAAAGTTACGCTCAAGAATTTAAACTAACGTGAATTAAATCCCCACATCTATTTGTTATTGAGATGGATCCATTTCTGCTGACATGTGTTGTGCCTTGTCATGTCCATGTCAGTATAGTTGGCACCAAGTGAGACAAAATAAAGCCACATCAGCAAAGAGCCAGATATATTGCAGTAGCTGCCAATTTCACCAACATAGTAATACCTTTGTTAAAATAGCAGGGCCACATGCAGGGATTTAATTTTCATCATTTGGAAAACCAAGGAGGAAAGATAATTGAAATAGGAGCAAATTAGATTAAATTTTAATTTTTGAGAGATGATGAGCGAAATGCGTAATCAAGCTAAAAGGGAAAAAAAAAACCTTCAAACTTACCTTCACTAATAGGGTATAAAACTGCCAAAACTTCTAATTGAAGAAAGGTTCCTCAAAACTCAAAAGGATTAATCTCAAGTCTTAACTCATAAAGAAGGACTTTTGAACACATTCAGATGCATGCAAGTTAACTATTCTCACTCTAAACCTTAGAAGATATGCGGATAACAAATAAACAAATACAGTTTTCCATTTTGAAGATAAAAATGGAAACTATAGGTATCATTGGGTAGTCAATAATCAACATTATTCCTTAGAGGGTAACAGTGAAAATAATAATTAATTTTCGCACGCCTAAACAGCTCACAAAAAAGCACATATAGCACTCATGTCTGATCTACATAAAAGCAGAAGTTACTGCCCAAATTGATCAAGTCTTTTAGATTGTTAATGATAATTGACAAGACAAAAACACATCTTCTCTAGCAAGGAAGGTGTTAAAGAATAATCTCACAAGCACACATCCACACGATATTGATACCTATCTATTGATGTGATTTCAGAGGTTATTCAAGTCTAAAACAAGGTTTTCTATTCCTAAATGGATTTATAAACACTGTACAGGCTCACACCTTATTCCCATAAATACGTTAACAAGCTTAGACAAACTCGTTTTCAATAAATATATATACTAAAATAAACCACGTCTGGCATTATTATAAGATGATCAAAATTTAACAGTAAAGATCATTCACTTGTGATATATAATAATTATCTAATTTATTAAGATGCAAGAATAAATCCAATTTTAATAATTGCACAGTAGGGTAAAGTGCAAGGCAATTTTAATAATAAGGAAAAGTAATAACCTTAGATTGGGTGACCGGAGGCGGTTGAAAATGAAAGGAACGCAGAGACATCTTAGTGATCTCGGCGATGGCACCGTCTCTAACCACGGCAACGTCACTGGTCAAATCTTGAAAAGCGGCCTCGAAGGCTTCTTGCCAGAACCGCGGCAACCTGATCCTAGGGTTATTAGTGTACACATCCCACATGTGCCTCACCACCTTCTCCCTCTCCTCCTTTTCCTGCACTCACAATAAAACATTTATGATACCACCGCAGACGAGCGATTCCAAAAGGAGAAGGGTAAAAAGGGAAACTTACGAGGACGTCGAGATCGTCGTGGATGGGAGGGTGGAGGTCGTAGGAGAAGGTGTTTAGGGTCCCTGACCAGCGAAGAGAGACGGTGCCAGTGAACATAGACCAGAATGCGAGGAGCAATATGGCAGCGAGTGCCCAGAATTTGTACTTGAATTTCCCAGAAAGACCTGAATCTGGTCCTTCTTTTTCTTTTTTTGCAATTGGGAGAGTCTCGTCATCCTTCATTGCTTGTTTGCTCTGATTTAAATTGAGTCGAGTTGGTTCGTTAATTGGATTTGGATATGAAAATTGGGATATTTATTCTTTCTTATCTGTGTGGCGGTGCTGCATGCTTCATCACTCGGACTCGGATTTTCTGAAAAGGGGTCAGGGGTGTAAAGTGAGATCCACTGGGGACAGAGAATGATGAAAAAATATAGAATTTCAATTTTTATTATTATTTTAATGAATGAAAGTACCCTATAGATTAGGAGTCATGGTGTGCATACACATAAATAAATAAAGGGAAAGGTGAGGTGGGTCAACAGTGATCGTGTGGAACTTATTTCACAAGTATAAATAATAATAATAATATTTATTTATTTATATTTTAAATATAAGTTGTTATATTTATTTTATTTTAATATAAAAAATAATTGAATAGATAATACTGTTTATATTTATTTTATTTTAACTTTTTAAAAAATAAAAAGATAATTAAATATAAAAGAATTATTAGTAAAAATATATTGCTTCCATAAGTTAAGTTAACTTGTGTTAGTTGGATAACGGTGAACCATTTATTACATGATACAATGAGACCACCGACAGAAAACGGCACCGCTTGTATGCGATGTGCGTTTCACGTGTTTCTCGCATATTTAAATATTTTGTTTAGATAAGAAAATATAAAAAATAGATTATTTGAATAGTTAAAAATAAATTTTTTTAATATATAAAAGAATATATATTAATAATGTAAATTTTTTTATATAAATTTTAAAAATAAAATTTAAATTTAAAAAAATTTAATTTTTATTATATTTTTATAAATATTTTTTATTTTTATTAATTTTTTTATTTTTTAAAAATATATAACAATTTTAACAAGTTAAAATAAACAAAAAATTCTCTTTTTTTATCTTTTTAGCAGATTTTAATTTTGTAAATCTTGCAAAAAAAATATTTTCTTTTATATTGCTTTTTTATAAACAAATACAAATATTTTTTTATATCTTTTTTTTTCTTTCATTCCAAACTAAATAATATCCAAAATTTAAATAACTGGATTGAATTGCATTGCATCTGAACCTAAAATTAAATAAATTAAATGATAAAATAAAAAAATGAATTAGATATTTTTTATCTTTAAAATTAAGTTCAATTTAATCATTAATTTTTTTTATATATTATTTATCTATTTATTCTTTTAATAAACTATCATTTTAATTTTTATTAGAACTTTTCCAAATCGTCTTTAACTTATTAGAATTAAGTTAATATCTCATTTTTTATTTAAGCTAATCTCTACCTTCATTTTTCATTAACGACGTATGTGTCGCATTAAATGCTATATTGACCACCACGTAAGTTTTGGAACATCGTTTTGCTTTATTCTTCTTTCAACCACAAATCCAATTTTACCCACTGATAAGCATAAATTTCATAAATAATTTTCTTTCATTTGTAGCTCATTAAGATTTCTTATATGTTCAATTAAGTGGTCTTTTTCATATTTTATGAGTTTGGGTTCATATGGAGTTTAATTGAATTTCTTTGCTTAACCAATTAAAATAACACTATTGTAGTATTTTGAGCATAATAGGAGTTTTAGACATCCAAAAATCATGAAATCTGTCTTGAATGAAAGCTTAAAGAAGTGTCCAGAGTTACAAAGCAAGATCAAACTCTAAATGGGATGTATTGGACTCCGAAATTATCTCAAAAGATGAGATAGTGTTGCTGTCGCGGAACCTAAACAGTGTGCAAAGATCTGACCATAACTTTAGATACAGAAGTCATATTGAGATGAAACCAGATCCGTTGGAAAGCTAAGATCCGGGGCTACAACTTTTGTTAAGACGTAAAGCTCTAATTCGGACACGTGAATATCCGAAATTGCGCTGCAATCAACGTCAAAATTGTTGTGCTGATTGGTGACAAAAATTCAAAAGTGTTTTGTTTTTTCAACAAAGTCCATGTGAAAGCAATAAAAGGATGGAAAAGTAAAAAAGCTGGTTGGTGACCTTTTGAAGATGATTATGAAATTGGTTTAGATCTAATGAAAGATTAAGTGGTTACTAAATCTTGTTGATCATAATCAATTGAACCCTGAGAGTTTTCTCAGTAGAGAATTCAAGGATCATTTTAGGGGTTCCACATGATCCTGGGTTGATAAACACAATGCATGATTTTAGTGATCAATGGTTAGTTAAGAAAATAGCCTCTGAATTCCTTGAGTTGATAATTGTTAAGTCAAATTAATTTCATTCTGTATTTTGTGTTTAGAACTCAATATTGCATCTTTCCAAAATCCCCTTGTTCTAACTTTCTCCTAATTTGCTTAAGAATCTGAAATGGTCTTTGGGAGATGACCTAGGTTGCACCTTATACTATACCAATAGTTTGGAAAAATCTAGAAATTATTTTTGTGCGTTTGCGACGAGCGTGTTCAAAAATTTGGCGCCGTTGCCGGGGACCATTTTAGTTTCCTAGTCTTATTTAGGAGTTTGTATAAAAAAATTTAACCTTTCTAACATTTTTTTTATTTTAGGTATATTATTCTTGGATTTTCTGTATGAATTCACCTTTTTGTGTATGACCCGATCCAATCCTGAAAATTTATATGCATATGATCCTGAGATTGATAGAACATTTCACCATTTGAAAAGAGCACATAGAAGGCATTCATTCAGTAATAACCAAGAAAGTAACAGTAGTGATTTTTCATCTTTAAATTTTGATAGTTTTAAATATTTTGCTAAGAACATGACTGATAGAACCCTAAAAGAATTAGTTGCACCTGATGTTGCTTATCAACCTTTGTGCATTCAATACCTGATGTTGATGCACCATTTGAACTGAAGTCTAGATTAATACATTTGCTACCTAAGTTTCATGGCCTTGCAGGTGAGGATCCTCATAAACATTTGAAGGAATTTCACAGTGTGTTCCACAATGTGGCCACAAGGAATTCCTGAAGATCATATCAAGTTGAAGGCATTTCCTTTCTCCTTAAATGATGGAGCTAAGGACTGGTTGTACTATCTACATCCAACATCTGTTACAAGCTGGAATGATATGAAGAGATTATTTCTGGAGAAATTCTTCCCTGCATCTAGAACAGCAACTATCAGAAAAGAGATTTGCGGCATCAGACAAAACTCCCAAGAAACTCTCTATGAGTATTGGGAGAGATTCAAGAAACTATGCGCCACTTGTCCACACCATCAAATCAGTGATCAATTACTAATTCAGTATTTCTATGAAGGACTCATGCCAATGGACAGAAGCATGGTTGATGCAGCTAGTGGTGGAGCACTTATGGACAAAACTCCTACAGCAACTCGAGATTTGATTGCCAACATGGCAGAAAATTCTCAGCAATTCAATTCTCGAACTAATTCCTTGTCTAAAGGAGTCCATGAAATGACCACTAAGACAGACCATACACGATTGGAGAACAGAATTGAAGAACTAACCTCCATCGTAAGACAGTTGGCCATCGGAACAGAATTGATGCTCATGATAGGTGGAGGAAAAATGAAAGGAAGAACTTTCCATCATTGAGGTCATGTTGAGGTCTCCAAGGATGAGTTTCTATCTTATTAATTTTCTAAAAAAAAGGCTCTTTGTTGTCCCGATATTTGATTAATGATTCTAAGGGTAGACAAAAATAAAGGGATGGTGCTGCTAAAAGGATGGTGTTGATGAACCTTCCATGCTTTACTTGAGTTACATTTAAAAATAGAGTAAACTACCAAAAGTAAGAGACCATTTTGAAAAGCTTAATAAAGTAAGGGATTAAAGTGTAGTTTACTCTTTAAAAATACATACGGGAACTAAGTAAATCATTTCATCCAACAATTTATATTTATTACTCTTTTATCATCTTTCCACTGCAAGAAGAGAGAAGGTTGAGGGTGAGTTGGAGGAAGGCAAGTGGAGAGGTGAAATGACATGGGGCCGTTGAGTTTTTTGGGAAAGAGAGTTATAACATTGTTTCATTGATGTTTGGGGTTGTTGCAGAGGTTGTTGGAATGACATGGTAGGGGAAGGGGATAGGAGGGAGCAAGTTTCAATGGAAATAGAAAGAGATTTTACATAGAGGAGATCAACCAAAGGTATTAAATTTGCTAAATACACCCTAATAATAAATATTGTTTTTACGTTTAAGTCGCACTCTCAGTTTCTTTAAGAGACTATTATCTCATGATAAAGAATATTAAAAAATAATTATAAGTGAAAATACGATAATTTTTTTTAAAACACTTTGATATAAAATGCAAGTCTCATCGAATTAGTGTTCATAGAGGAATGTAAATAAATAAGCGCTTTAGTGCACATATAACTTGTTAACATTACCAATTATTTCTTTCACTTAATTTTCTATAGTAAGTAAGTAAAACAATTCAATACAACACAAACATTCTACATTCATACATAATATAACACAACTCAAACGTACAACATTCATATATAATATAATTATACAGTCCTTAATAATTGTTTAGTCTATACTTACACATACGTAGTTAGGTTAAGACACTAGGGCCTGTACACACTTAATTACATATATATATATATATATATATATATATATATATATATATATATATATATATATATTTAATTCTACCATATACACACTAACTATTTAATAAACTACCAAGTAACAAATAGGATGCATCCATCTATCTATTTACAAAATATACATTATTAGCATGACTTCTTTCTCTTCCTTCCAAAAGCTAGAACTCTACAGAACACTTCAAGATTGGTGATGATACCGCTTCAACAATAAGCTTTCATCTAGGATATTGAAAGTCCCATCAACCATTTCTTGGAACACTTGGAATGGGTAGGGCCTGAGATACGAAGAATTGCCCTGCAATGACTAAATGTATGAAGTGTTGTAATAGTGAGACAATGTTTGCGGGTATGTTTCTCCTTTAGATGATGAGGAGTCTTCTACAGGTGGTGCTTGGTAGCCAGGAGGAGGTGGAAACACCTTATCAGGGTGGAAGGCTTCCAAAGAAATCACAAACTCCATGGTGGGGAAGTTTGGACTCATCACCGCCAAAACAAACAAATGTCCCAAAGAGAAGTATATACTCACGTTCGCTTGAGCTGTTATTATTTCCCGTGAGTGTTCATAGTCCAATTTACGTTACTAATTTTCACATAGACTATCGTGTTAACAAAACAAGGAGTGAGAAACTAAGTTTCGCAGTAGGATTCTACCCTAGGTTTAGTGTCATGACTTTCACTCCATCCCCTTTAGTTTATCAGAAAAATATGTCATGCATATAAGTTTAATTTTAATCTTTCAAAACCCTTGTCGAAGTGGATTTCTTTTGTATAGATAAACCATCTTTAATTAAGCATGTAACTAAATTAAACATCGTAAGTATTTGGGATCACATCATAGATATTATTTGATTATTACTTCCTCTATGTCTTTCATAACTCATATTTATTCTCTATCACTCTCTTAAGGATAATTAAGACATAGGCATACATTAACATTAGTCAAATAATATCTTCTCATTGGTTCTACTACTCTACCTTCTATTTTTAGGATATGAGTTCATTCCTATGTGGTCGTTACCATCATAAATAGTGAAGACCTGACGTTTCATAATAGAAGGATTTTTGAAGAATCATTTTGTCTCATCTCTAGAAGGACCCGACGCCTTCTGAATGTGTACAAGGCACATTAAAAGTAGTATTAACTTTTCACATGAATTCTATCGTTAATGATCGCTTAAGTACTTAGGTTCCTTTTAAAGGCTTCTGGATAATATGCATACTCAAACAATCCAACCAATATGCTATACACGTTGTATACACTCAATTATGTCCGAGGCCCATTTTAAGTCAGTTAGTGGATAAACCTAACTTAAAAACCCCAAAAAATTCAAAATAAAACATAATTAAACAGTAAAAGCAAAAGAAAAGATGAAAATCAGGGTAAATAAAAGAAAAGAGAAAAACAAAATTAAAATCTGAAAAAAATAATAATATAGTAATAAAGAATGAAAATTTGAAACTAAATCTGAAAATTAATAAAAGTAGGAATTTGGAAAATAATGAATAATAAAATATTAAAATTAAAAAAAATTTTATTAATTAAAATAAAATATAAATAAAATAAAATTTTAAAATTTAGGAATTAAAATTAAAAATCAGAAACATAAAAAATAATAAAAATCAGAAAATTAAAAATCAGAAAATTAAAAATTTAAAGATTCAAAAATATATAAAGAAAAACTGGAAAAAATAATTTTTTTTTTATAATAAGTAATGAGAATAAAGTCAGAAAAATAGAAAAATAGAAAAAAAATAATTAAAATCTGGAAATTAAAGGAAAATTGTAAAATCTAAAAATTAAAAATGAGTAATGAAGGAAAATAAAATATGGAAATTAAAGGAAAATTGCAAAATCTAAAAATTAAAAAAATTAAAATTAAAATATGAAAAGAATTAAATAATAATAAAAATAACAAAAACTGGAAAAATTAATAATTAAAAACAATAAGTCAAAATTAGAAAAATCAAAAACTAAAATCAGAAATTAAAAATCAAAAACTAAAAACAGAATAAAACAAAATAAAAGCAATAAATTCAAATAAAAAAATTAAAAAACAGCTTCTGAGAAGTATAAAAAGGAACAGAGGGAGATTTTTGAGGGGCTTTTTGGCTGAGCGAAGAAAAAGGTGAAGCACAATTGAGATAGGAAAGAAAGGTCAGAAAAATCAAGAAGAAGAAACGAGGGTTCTGAAAGAAGAAGTTCCTGGAGGCGTCATTGGTATTCTTGAAGGATCAAGAATCCTACGCTAGGCTTGGAGCTTTCTGGAGCCGCTCCATTAGGAAGGAAGAATTGGATCGATCAACCCCTGCGAAAAGTAGCTCTTGACACGATTCTTGTACAGGTCAGTCTCATTTCTCTTCATCATTTCTAGCTCGAATTGTGTATAGCTACTCGTCTGAATCATGCATAGAACGAAACTTGAATCGATTTGGACTGTATGTATTTGACTATGTGATTGAAAGAAATTCTCCAATTGCGATTATTGGTATTAAATTCACAAGCGATTCTATACAAGACAGACATGAACCATAAGTGAATCCTATTGAAATTAAGATCAGACCCACCCCAGGATACCTATGCCCGCCATGAATGGCAAAAACCTCCCAAGACAATCCCCTGTTCCAAGACTGAGTCACCCAATTTACAGAATCTTTGCCCTGAAATTGATAGACTAGGGACACAGTAATATGTTAAGAAGTGTATGGTCCATAGATTGGTTCAGTAGAGGTAAGTTTAAGCCTATTTCTATGCAGCTGGTATGAGTAGGATCGAAGGGTAGGAGAGTCTAAAGAGCATTGTGCATGACTCCATGATGTTGTCCCTCTGATATGGATTCGGCCGGAAGGAATGTTGGAACTAAGATAGAGTAAGTCAAGTTGAATAGCTGAGGAAGATGGTGGTCAAGATTACCGACACATCCATTAGAACACCCAAATAGGAATGTCCAGCACAATCACGAACAGGTGATGCCAAAACAAAGGAGGGAGCGAGTGAGAAACAGGGTGTAACCACGGCTTAGGGTATGACTTCTCCCCGCCTATATCCACGCTTGTATGGAGAGTGAAAACATGTGGAAATTTAGTAAAGGCAATAGCTGAATTCATAGGACGTTATAAACCTTCAGTAGCAGAGTGAATGTCAGGGGAGTGATGGAAGCGAGGGATACTTGGGCCCTTACAACTTGAGGGAAGCGAGGGATAGGGGTAACACTGAAGCCATTTTGCCCTACTTACGCTAGTGGGTGCTGTGAAGATGAGAGACCCATCCCCAGAGTGTTGGAGATCCATCCTAACGAAAGGTCATAGCTAAATAAAATGCCTTTGCACAAAGTTGTTTATACAAGTCTCAAACCCAGTTATGGTTGATAAAGAGTGATGGTCATGCAGTTTTTGTCTAGTATTGAACTAGCCCCAGAATACACCAGTCATCACGTCCCTTGCAATGAATGAATTGGCTTGAATCATCCAAGATGCACTTAGGCCCAAGGGAAGTTGGACATCATGCGAACATCCGAATAGTCATAATTAACTTTTTAGCAGAAATGGTTCACAGGTACCTAAAGTGCAATGTGTCTGGTTATCCTAGGACACGAACCTGCCAAGCTCAGTTTAAAGATTACGCAAGACGAAAGAGAGCCATATACGAATCTTGTATGGGACCTTAATGACCATGATCAGACCCCTGATCCTCTGATAATGGAAGACGATTTGTGCCCAACGTTAAATGAACTTGGGGAGAGTAGGAATTCAACCCACGATTTGGTTAAATGGCAAGGGCAATCAGCTTGTGACCTACCAGACTTTGCTGCGACATGTGCATAGATCAAATAGAATAGCGTGCATGGGCTGAGTACGTGAATCAGAAGCTGCACGAGTCAAGAGAAGGTAAGGCGAGTCAAAGGGGACCTGAACAGCGTCGTTTAGGATAAAGGGTCACTTGAGATACCCATGTCATGTAAATCTCCATATTGCCCCTAGGGAATTCTATTAATCCCTATTCTGTCCCCTGCCAGCACAATTACCATACTGCCCCTAGAGAATTCTATTAATCCCTATTCTGTCCCCTGCCAGCACAATTACCATATTGCCCCTAGGAAACTCTATTAATCCTTATTATGTCCCTGCCAGCACAAGTACCATACTGCCCCTAGAGAATTCCAGAAATACCTATTCTGTCCCCTGCCCGCATAATTACTATACTGCCCCTAG
Source organism: Canavalia gladiata (assembly GCA_037954105.1). Taxonomy (NCBI): domain Eukaryota; kingdom Viridiplantae; phylum Streptophyta; class Magnoliopsida; order Fabales; family Fabaceae; genus Canavalia; species Canavalia gladiata. The sequence continues at coordinate 19,983,206 of CM075658.1, read as the reverse complement.
CCTTTCCATCAATGCCAAAACGGCCCCAAGCTCTATAATTACCAGTTTACCCCTCTTAATTTATAAAAATTCCATCATTAAAAATAAATTTGAAAATTCCTTAATTATTAAATAAATCCATGAGAATTCCATAATTATTAAATAAACCCATAAAAATTCCTTAATTGCTAAATAAATTCACAAAAATTTCATAATTAATAACAAATCCTTAAGAATTTCATAATTACTAAATAAATTCATGAGAATTTTATAATTCGTGAAAATTCCATAATAGCTAGATAAGTCCCAAAATTTCAAATATTTACCAAATTGCTCCAAAATCTCTAGTAATTACAAAATTACCCCAAAATTCCATTTAAACCCCAATTGTCTCAAAACTAAGCTTTTCTCTCAAATTCAAGTTTTCTTTTTACTCAAGCTCAAGATCTTTTGCAAATAATCTCTTTTCAAAAATTTAAAATCTCTTTTCTAATGTTTTGGGATTCTAAGTCTCACGCAATGGACTCTAAATGGGGAACTGACGGTTCACCTGCTGTTCAACATTTAGCAGTTCGTATAGGTCCCCGTGCTGCCTTAGCCGCCTCGGGCCTTGTGCATGAGTGGACTTGAGGTCCTTTTCAAAACTTAAATAATCTCTTTTTCTAATGTTTTTGGATTCTAAGTCTCACGCAGTGGACTATAAATGGGGAACTGGCGGTTCACCTGCTGTTCAACATTTAGTAGTTCGTATAGGTCCCCGTGCTGCCTTAGCCGCCTCGGGCCTTGTGCATGAGTGGACTTGAGGTCCTTTTCAAAAACTAAAATAATCTCTTTTTCTAATATTTTGGGATTCTAGGTCTCACGTAATGGACCCTAAATGGGGAACTGTCGGTTCACCTGCTGTTCAACATTGAGTAGTTCGTATAGGTCCCCGTGCTGCCTTAGCCGCCTCGGGCCTTGTGCATGAGTGGACTGAAGATCCCTCCCAAAGATAAAACTTTCTCAAAAACAAAATCTTTAAATACTCTTTATCTCAAATGATTTTTGAAGGTCAAGCCTTCACCAGAACTACGTAAGCCTTGAGTTTCCCATTGCACCGGGGAATACGTAGGAGCAGAATCAAGTCCTGTCAGGCTAACCTCCATCAAGTAATTTATTTTCATGCTAATTAAAGGGATCAAACAAATTTCAAATAATCGCACACTCAGTTTAAGGGTACTGACACGGTCGTCGCAAACGCGTAAAAATAATTTCTAGATTTCCCCCAAACTATTGGTATAGTATAAGGTGAAACCTAGGTCATCTCCCAAAGACCATTTCATATTCTTAAGCAAATTAGGAGAAAATTAGAACAAGGGGATTTTGTAAAGATTTGATATTAATTTCTAAATGCAAAATACAGAATGAAATTAATTTGTCTTAACAATTATCAACTCAAGGAATTCAGAGGCTATTTTCTTAACTAATCATTGATCACTAAAACCATGCATTGTGTTTATCAACCCAGGATCATCTGGAACCCCTAAAATGATCCTTGAATTCTCTACTGAGAAACCTCTTAGAATTTAATTGATTATGATCAACAAGATTTAGTAACCACTTAATCTTTCATCTAAACTAATTTCATAATCAGAATTCAGTTGAAGTAAGTAATAAAATGAAAACCTTCAATTCAATTACTTAATTTCTACTCTTCAAACTATTGGAAAATGATTTACCAATCAAAAACCAATTATAAATCAATTATACATTAATCAAAATACGTCAACCGATCAAACTTTGATTAAAGAATAAAATTGAAGAATATAGTAAAGCAGAGTAGAAATCACTCAATAAGCATATAAATAAAGATCAAGACCTCAAAGTTAAAATGAAAATAGCTTGAATCCTTGAATTGAAACTACAAACCTAGCCTTCCATGAAGGAGGCAAACTAACAACAAAGAAAACCTAAGCCTTCCATGAAGGAGGCAAACTAACAATAAAGAAAAACTAAGCCTTCCATGAAGGAGGCAACTAATAACAAAGAAAAACTAAGCCTTCCATGAAGGAGGCAAACTAAGAAGAAAGAAAGAAAGATGGAAAGTGGTATTGGAGTTAATCTCCAAGGGGTGTGTTTCTCCTCTTATAAACCCTTCTATTTATAGAGAATTTTTGAGGCATCATCTTCAGAAAGTCACCAACTAGGATATTACTTTTCTACCCTTTTATTGCTTTCACATGGGCTTTGTTGAAAATGCAAAACACTTTTGAATTTTTGTCACCAATGAGCACAACAATTTTGACTTGCTTGCAGCGCAATTTCAGATATTCACGTGTCCGAATTCGAGCTTCACATCTGAACAAAAGTTATAGCCCCGGATCTTAGCTGTCCAACAGATTTAATTTCATCTCAATATGACTTCTGTATCTCAAGATATGGCCGGATCTTTGCACACTGTTCAAATTCCACGTCAGCAACACTATCTCATCTTTTGAGATAATTTCGGAGTCCTAAACATCCCATTTAGAGTCTGCTATTGCTTTGTAACTGTGTAAACTTCTTTAAACATTCATTCAAGACAGATTTCATGATTTTTGGATGTCTAAAACTCCTATTATGCTCAAAATACTATAATAGTGTCATTTTAATCGGGTAAGCAAAGAAATTCAATTAAACTTCATATGAACCCAAACTGATAAAATATGACAAAGACCACTTAATTGAACATATAAGAAGTCTTAATGAGATAAAAGTGAGAGATAATTATTTATGAAATTTATGCTTATCAAATTCCCCCACAATTATCTTTTGCACGTCTCGGGCAAAATTAAGTTAAGGATTGGTGACTATTTTTTTATTTTTTTTTTAAAGAACATCAAAGTTTTGAGTTGATTTCTCAAGAATTCACAAAATTTTATGAAGCAATCTTTCATCACATTTTTGAAATTACTTAGAAAGGCAACTTTAATTTGAAAAACATAGATTGAGAAAGATAAAACCTCACATGATATACTCTGAATCTCTCAAGTGTTTGATTTGGTAAGTGTTTCTCTCAAATTCAATCCATGAAAGATGAACTATCATAGGCTTGCATATCTTCTACTTCTCTACTACTATGTACACATGCAATGCACAAATCAAGAGGTCTTTATTCTGGTTATAACGGGATTAGAAAGATGAAATGATATATTGAAGAGATACAATGTTCGACCAAGGAAAATGGTGAGGATTGAGAACTGAGTCTAAGTGCAAGTGTGAGAAACAGATATCACTTCTTCATTTTTTTTTTCAATATAATAATTTATTTATTAATTTATTGCTTCAGCTTTTTTTTTTATTTGTTTTTCAACCATGATATCGATGAACACAACAATAATCTCCCCCACACTTATTGAAACACTTATGGTATGATAAATCCAGTATTCCTCACCTTCTATGGTCAGACAAAGTTGTTTTTTTTTTTTTTGATTTGTGGTGAGCTAAAAAGAAGAAAAGGCTAATCGGCTCAAAGGGCTGATCAAATGATAAAATTATACGGTTTGGTTATTTGGCCAAGTGGTTTGTTCAAGAAAAAGAAATGCATCAATCATTTTTGTACAATTCATGTGAAAATGTAGCTTCAAAAAGAATCAATGCAAGTTCTGAAGTAACATATTCCATGGATGAAAATCACACAAGAAAGAAAGTAATTATTAAGGCTCAAAATCTCACAGGTAATATATTTATCAAATCTAATCTATCCAGTTCAAATATGTTTTGCCAAACTAATTAATCTCGAAATGTAAATCATTTTGCTTCAATTATTTTATGAAATCTAAAGAACAACAAACTTCCACATTCAATTTTTTTTTTTAAATCATAAGATGCGTATCAAGAGTCAAGTGTAACTCCTTACTCAGCCATCTTACTCAAAGCAAGTTTATGATTCTAACCTAATTTTTTTTTTTTTGGGTTTTTTTTTTAAATTTTTCTTTTATATCAGACCATCCTCCCCCCAACCTATCTAAGACATTGTCCCCAATGTCTTAGATAGAAATTATATAACAGGAAAAGAAATGTGACAAAACCACCAAAATAAGGAAAAGTTATAACCGAAGAGTGGTATCTGGTTCTCTTTTGTCTCTGCCACCCTGATTTGGTTGGTTCACCAACTGCATTGCTATATTCTAAAAATGGTGAAATTTTCAAATAAATTGAAAAGAAAATGTAAATGACAAACATACATGCATGAGAATGAACAGTAGTTGTGATTGTGGCTCACATCTTCCTCTGGTTTTACGTCCAGTAACGGCTGAAACGCCTTCTAAGAGTCGAGGATGTGCTTCCCATTCAGTTTTCTTGTAAACTGACAAAAGGGTCTTTTAAAGTCAGATTCCCAAGACTATAACGTGCTTTTTCCATACGGAATAGTTCAAACAAATCAAGAATAGTATATCTAAAAAAAAAATTGTTAGAAAGGTTAAAAATTTTATACAAACTCAAAAATTTGTTAGAAAGCTTAAAAATTTTATACAAACTCAAAAAATTGTTAGAAAGGTTAAAAATTTTATACAAACTCCTAAATAAGTCTAGGAAACTAAAATGGTCAAATTTTTGACACGCTCGTCGCAAACGCGCAAAAATAATTTCTAGATTTCCCCCAAACTATTGGTATAGTATAAGGTGAAACCTAGGTCATCTCCCAAAGACCATTTCATATTCTTAAGCAAATAAGGAAAAAATTAGAATAAGGGGATTTTGTAAAGATTTGATATTAAGTTCTAAATGCAAAATACAGAATGAAATTAATTTGTCTTAAAAATTATCAACTCAAGGAATTCAGAGGCTATTTTCTTAACTAATCATTGATCACTAAAACTATGCATTGTGTTTATCAACCCAGGATCATCTGGAACCCCTAAAATGATCCTTGAATTCTTTACTGAGAAACCTCTCAGAATTTAATTGATTATGATCAACAAGATTTAGTAACCACTTAATCTTTCATCTAAACCAATTTCATAATCAGAATTCAGTTGAAGTAAGTAATAAAATGAAAACCTTCAATTCAATTACTTAATTTCTACTCTTCAAACTATTGGAAAATGATTTACCAATCCAAAACCAATTATAAATCAATTATACATTAATCAAAATACGTCAACCGATCAAACTTTGATTAAAGAATAAAATTGAAGAATATAGTAAAGCAGAGTAGAAATCACTCAATAAGCATGTAAATAAAGATCAAGACCTCAAAGTTAAAATGAAAATAGCTTGAATCCTTGAATTGAAACTACAAACCTAGCCTTCCATGAAGGAGGCAAACTAACAACAAAGAAAACCTAAGCCTTCAATGAAGGAGGCAAACTAACAATAAAGAAAAACTAAGCCTTCCATGAAGGAGGAAACTAATAACAAAGAAAAACTAAGCCTTCCATGAAGGAGGCAAACTAAGAAGAAAGAAAGAAAGATGGAAAGTGGTATTGGAGTTAATCTCCAAGGGGTGTGTTTCTCCTCTTGTAAACCCTTCTATTTATAGAGGATTTTTGAGGCATCATCTTCAGAAAGTCGCCAACTAGGATATTACTTTTCTACCTTTTTATTGCTTTCACATGGGCTTTGTTGAAAATGCAAAACACTTTTGAATTTTTGTCACCAATGAGCACAACAATTTTGACTTGCTTGCAGCGCAAATTCGGATATTCACGTGTCCGAATTCGAGCTTCACGTCTGAACAAAAGTTGTAGCCCCGAATCTTAGCTGTCCAACAGATTTAATTTCATCTCAATATGACTTCTGTATCTCAAGATATGGCCGGATCTTTGTACACTGTTCAAATTCCACGTCAGCAACACTATCTCATCTTTTGAGATAATTTCGGAGTCCTAAACATCCCATTTAGAGTCTTCTATTGCTTTGTAACTGTGTAAACTTCTTTAAGCTTTCATTCAAGATAGATTTCATGATTTTTGGATGTCTAAAACTCCTATTATGCTCAAAATACTATAATAGTGTCATTTTAATCGGGTAAGCAAAGAAATTCAATTAAACTTCATATGAACCCAAACTCATAAAATATGACAAAGACCACTTAATTGAACATATAAGAAGTCTTAATGAGATAAAAGTGAGAGATAATTATTTATGAAATTTATGCTTATCAGGTACCGTTCTTTGGAACGGGCAAGTGGGGTGCCTAACACCTTCCCCATTCGTAACTGACTCCCGAACTTCGAATCTTATCCTCAAGTTAGGGTTTTTCTAAATCTTTTCCGTTAAATAAAAATTTGGTGGCGACTCCACATTATGCATAAAAATCACGTTTTCAAAAATTTAGCGAGTTCGTCGTCTCGTCGGAATTACGGTTGCGACACACGTATAGTCTATACTTTTATACTATTATAATATCATTATTCATACATGATCATCATGTAAAACACCATTCTAATAACTTTGAATTTATTTTTTTCTAGTTTCATGGGCGTGTCCTTTAGGCTACAACTTGTAAAATGTATGGGTTTTTACATCCTAATAACTTTTAAGCCATTATTTTCTTTTTATTAGCGTACTTGATCGAATGGCCATTTTGTGCCCAAGATGATATTTTTATCATTTTCTACTAACATTGTATCTAGATCAAAAGTTTAATCACTTAGTGAATGAGTTTAATCTCAAATTCAACCAAGTCCTTGTCCTTAGTCCATGGTCTTTGTCCCTGTAAAGCTTGAAACTTTCCTTACACTTTCCAAATTCATAAGTCATTTTCTTAGTTTTTTGGCCATAAAAATTCAACCTTTAACTTTACATATTTAATCTTTCTGTCTTACTTTTTAAAGTTTTAGGTTTAAGTTCATAAAAGTCCGTATCTAAGTATTTTAAGCATTAAAGATCAAAACTTTAACTAACTAAGAGAAAAGTTACAAGCTTGAACATTTAGAAGAAATAAGGTAACATATAAACCAATTCAACTACAAATAAGACAAAGCTTTCAAGCTTTTCTTAAGGTCTAGATTCACCATCACTTGAGCATATTTAAAGACTTTCTAAACTTCTCAAATCTACCCCAAAACATTTAAAAATAATTTTCTAGAAGATTTAACTGATTAAAATGCTTAAGGAGTTCTAATAAACATTTTAAGTCATTAAAGCTTCACTTTGAGCTCTAAAAATTATTTTAAAAGTATCAAGGCTTATATTAAGATCCTAGGGTGGTTTTAAACCAAAAAAAATACTCAAATATATTGGATTTTTAAGTTTAGATAAAAGATCCACAAAGATGAAGAAGATTAGGCAAAAACACTTAGAAAAATTTAGGGGTAGAAAATTCTACTTGTTTAAGCCTTAAAATGGAAAATTGGTGGATTTAGTGATGGAGAATCAGTCCCTTGATGGTCCCACATAAAATTTCTTCATTTGAAAAGGAGGAGACTTACTTGCTTAGTGTTTAAGCTTAAGCTTCAAACATGGAAATTTAAACTTAGTTAGATTTTGGCTTAGGAAACTTTAGAGATGAAAACTTGATCTTGGAGTATTTGTTAAGTGTTTAGATGAGTGATTTTTTTGCAATGAATATGATTTGAACCTTAGTAAATTTCGTCTAGCTCATGGTTGGTTACTTAGGGATTAAATTTTTAACTACGGACAAAATGATCTTTTTACTAATAATTCCTATTTTCAAAATTAATTGTAAAATATAAGTAATTATCCTTTAAAACTAATCATGGTTTTTTAAACATAATCATGATTAATTTTTAACTTAACTATAGTTATTTTAACTTAACCATGGTTACTTTTATCTCCATGAATTTTCTGTCCCTTCTACCAATATGACTTGGTGACTCAAGGTGTTGAGTCATTTTCTCATTTAAAACTTGTTAATTTTCATACATGATGATAGATTCCAAGTTACAGGTCTCTTCTGCCTGATAGTTCGTGGCCTTTCCAGCCTTCCGGGGGTATTTTGGTTTTTTTTTTTAAAACGTTTTAGAAAAGTTTCTAAACTATTTTCTTGATGTTTTTAACCCTTATTAATTTGTTCCTCACTTGTTTCTAAGTCATTTACTAGTTATTTGGGAACAATTTAGCCCTTTTATAAGTCAAGATTCTTTAGGAGCATTTTAAGCGTTTTTTGTGGTGTTTTCTTTCTTTCTTTGACTCTAATTTTTCTTTATGATATTCTAACCATTGTTGATAAGTTTTAAGATTATAGAATATCCTTTATCTTTTTTATTCTAAGCCTCCTACACATTATCCGTTATCCTAATATGGGAATATTTTCATCATTTTACTGAAAGATTTTTTCTTTCTTTAAATTTTTATTTCTATATCTATTTTTTTTTCATTAGTATAAATTCATGATGTTAGGAGTCTATTATATAAATTTTGAGATGTTACATGACTTATTTTATAAAATATTAGTGAAATAGATAAATTGTGATGATATGGTGAAATAAAGAAAAGAAAGAAAAAGTTTTTTTTTATTATAACTAAAAAAAGGTTAAGACAAACATGATTTAAACTTTTATCTAATGATTTCTATCTTTCAATCTTGTCTTTATTGCATCTCACATGACCTCCTAAATAGATGTTAAATTTTAATTATTAATATTTAAATTTAAAATAACCTATTTAATTATTTAAAAAATTATGTAATCAAATTCTATTTAATAAATAATAATTTTTAATTAATTTTAAACTTTTAATTATATATATATATATTATAATAATTTTTTTATTTTACCAACATAAAATTTTAAATACTTTTTATTTTAGAAGAGCATTTAAATTCTTGAGTAGTGATATTTCACATCTAAATTTAGAAACATTCAAAAAATTTTAACACTAATTTTTATTAAGAATTATTTTTATTATTCAGAAAGAGCATATACATTAGTTATCAGAAGTTACAGAATTAATTGATCTTGTTGATATTAAAATTAGGCTGGATATCATTAAAGACAAAAATAATTTCCTTTAATATTATAAAAAAAAGCTAAATATCTTATAAATAGTTGGATAAAAATAACTTACAATAAAGATAACTTATTATAAATTAAATTTTATGATTTAAAAATATATATTATTTAATAAATAAAATATTTTTTTAAGCACAAAGTGCGTTATTAAAATAAATGTTCAGAAAATTTTAATATAAAATTATAAATTTTTTTCTTATCAAAGTATAGCGGTCAAAACTTTTAGCTTTTTCATCTTAAAGGATATTACTTCACGGCTAACTGAAAAATATTTTAAAAATATACTTATTTTTAGTATATATAGTTTTTATCTTATACTAACTTTATAATTTATTAATTTTATTATTATTTAAGCTCAATTTTAACATGTTTATTGCATTTAAAAAATTTATAATTTGAAATCACATCTTATTTTATTTCATATCTATCAAATCGAAATTTAAATTATAAATTAAAAAATTTATTTTTTAAATATTAAATGATAAAATATATAATTATTAATATATATATATATAAGTTGAATTTTTAAAATGTCAAAATTTATAATCTAAATTTTTAACTATCCAAATGTGTTATTGTCATTCCTCGTCTCCAAGCTTAATATTATTTAATTCATCATCCTTTTCTTCCTTCTTTTTCTCCTCCTTTGATATAAATTCTCTTCTCTTTCTTCTCTATTTACAATTTTTTCTTCAACTTTATTTTCATTCACTATGATAGATTTTTCCATATCGTTCTCAGCATTTAAATTTTTTGGACCTATAAAATAAAAAAAATTAATAAGTAAGGAAACATATTATTAATAAATAATATAACTTTTTGAATAAATACATCTATTTCTTTTCTTCGTCGGATCTCCTTCTTCAACGATAAAGGATTTATGTATATCTATCCATGAGATATTATTTGGTAAGTAAGGATTCTTTTTCTTCATAATCCACTCATCATCTGACTCAATATATAATAGAAAAATAAGATCATAAGTATCTCATTTCTTTTCTCTAGACTTCTATCCCATTTTCAGTTGAAGGTTATACTTGACAAAGACAAGGGCATTTAATCTTTGTTGATCTAAGCGGTTTCTTCTCTTAGTAAAAATATGATCAAATATGCTCCAATTTCATGAAATCATCCAGTTGCACTATAAGTGAGACTCAAAACTCTCATTGCTAGATTTTGTAACTCTTTTCCTCTCCATCATAACTTCTCCACCAAATACCTATTAAAACAAAAGCCAACATACCAATATTAAAGTTGGTTCCAACAATTCTTCCAAAATCATACAAAAATAATATAAAATTTACTGGGGTTTTTTCTCTGGTATCTATTTCCATGTTATTTCTTAAAATTCGTTGTCTTGAACTTATCAAGTTGTAGATCAATTATATATCTAATACTTCTATTCGAAATCATTTTCTCAATGATCTCATATAAATCAATTAAAATTTCACTATCCAAATTTAAACTTTTGTCATAAAGATACCTAGTAAAATATAAAAATTTAATTAAGTTGCTTCAACCTAAACTACAATCCATAAAAATGAAAATGGAAAAAATTATATCACAAATTCACACTTACTTTAGATAAGGATAATAAGCAACTACATGGAGAGGCTTGTATAATTGCATATTCCAACGAGTATTAATTTTTTCACACCTTTTATATCTTGACTCTTGATTCTTAAAGTTGATAGTTATTTTTTCTTTAGCTCTATCTATAGCCTTATAAATATATGGCATGATAGGTTGAGTCTCCATCTTCAAGCCTTAAAATCTTTGCAAACGGAGTAACACACTTCAAACAATATTGGATGGATTTCCAAAATCTGGCATCACATAACACTATATTCATCACTTGTTTAGCTTTACTTTTACTAGTATGACTACTAGTAGCCTATTCTTCTGAAGCAAATATATATCATTCTTTTGTTGCATTATACATTCCAAGATGAGAAAAGTAGTTGTAAACCTTGTCATTGCAGGTCTAGCTAATTTCTTTCCTTTGAAATGTTTTCTAAATAAGCTTAAGACCTATCTATACCTATAAATGAATGTGGTGACTTTTTTGTCCAATATCTTCAAGAAACAAGACAAGGTAGTGAGATGTACTTGGGGAACAAACTAATTTGGTTATTTTCTCCCCTAACATCTTTCTTGCTACAACAAGATTGGAAGAATCATCTATTACAACTTATACCACATTATCCTCCCCAATTTCCTGTATCATAGAATATAATAGCTGAAACATTTTTTTAGCATCCTTGATTACATCACTAATAATATGTTTTTTAAAAAAAGAGTTCCACATGGACTATTAACTAAAAAATTTGTGAATGATCTTCCTTTTCCATCCGTCCAACCATTATATATCAAAATGAAACCCTACTTTTTCCATTCTACCTTTTACTTCTTCAAGCTTGCTTGTATATTGTCAACTTCATTTCTTAAGTAAGATATCCTCACCTTATGATAAGTTGGAGCTTTTAAATGCCTTCTATATTTTTCAACAAATTTAAGTATTTGAACATATAAGATACTTCTAACCAAATTTAATGGTAAAGTATTACCCTATATGCATTTGCAAATAACTTGAACTACCAAATCTCTAACTTTTAGGATCTCATTCAGTATTTTCTATTTCATAGTTAATGAAGTTTCTCCTTTCCTAAAATCCTAGGTACCATCTTCTTCTTCTAAACATTATTGGCTCTACTTAGCTTTTTATCTATCTTTTAATAGCTTGTTATTGGTATAAAACTGTAAAGCAAGTGCACCTTATCGCTTTCCATAGTAAAGGGTGAGAAAGGGTATCGTCTTCACAGGTATTTGGTTCAATTATTGAATTCCTACTAGTCCACTATGTGAACTATGGTTATGGAAAGTTGTTGTTAACGTGGATGTAAATGAACTGCACTTAATTAAATACTGCTCCAACATGCATAAAACTAGTTAAAAACGATTCAGGAACTGCCCAACACTCGGTATACGACACAAATGTAAGAAAATCGATTTATGGAAGGTGTTAGGGTCAGAGTTCACCACATTGAACCTAATGTAATCTGAATTCCTTAATTTCATACAAGTTAAAGATATGATTGAAGATTGAATTCCCTTATACGAGTTGAAGGTCAATCCCTTGACTCATCAACACTTCACCTGAATTAGTAATCCTAATCCCTTAGTGATTCCTAATTGAAGTGAGCTTTAAGTTCAAGAATTCACAAAATCTCACAACTATGAATCTCTATTCCTAGAGCACTTGTAGTTATGTTGTTCACTCTCAATTCCAATTCCTAATCCAATTTCCTAATTATGAATAAGAATTTAAATTCAATCTATAAATAGCCAATTAATAGAAGCTTTACGCAAAGAGAAGAATAATCAATTGAAGGAAAACGTGAACTTGAATTCATATAAGAATTCCAGATTACATAAGTTCAGAAAATGGATCCTTCCTTCCATAATAAGAGTCTAATTACACATAATGAGAAAGGGGAGAAACAGAGAAGAAAATAGAAGAATGGGGGTCAGCGTCCATGGACGGTTGCACGTTGATTCCTCAACCCTACAGGTTCTCCACTACTAGGAACGACTCCAGCGAAAGAGAAGGTCTGGGCTAACTGACAAGAGAGAGGCAGCTCTGTTTCTACGTTCCATAACTCTCTTATTCTATTCTATTCTGGGCCTTTTATAGGTGCTGGTCTGTTATGTGCGTATCCAACGTGGTTAGCTTTTGTGTAGCCAACACAGAGAGTAACAGAATGCTTCAGCTTCCTCTCAGACTTTCATGTGGATCCTATTTATTTATTAAACAAGCCGATCCATGGATCCTATGGAACAACCTTGTTCACAATTCACACTGTTTTCAATTCACATATTGGATATTCACAAACAGATTACATATCTTTAACTCTACGTCAATTGCTCAAGTCCATTTAAAACTTTTTACTTGCTATCTTATCACTACCCTAAGTAATAGACAAGGGCTTCTTAAAAAGCTGGCCAGTTTATTAATTTCACAACAATAATTAATCTATCATTTTTCTACATTTAATCATACTATTACCTATTTAAAAGAATAATAATATTGGTTCCTACTATTATATTATATTTATACATTTATGTTTATGTTTATATCTGAATGTATAAACATCATACAATAATATAATAAATGTATTCTGATTTAATTTAATATTTCTATTATTTTTTATTAACCACTGATAAATATGTTATTTTATTAATTTTAAAAATATTATAATGATTTTTAATCATCAATAAATACATTTATTTTTTTATAATTTCACCCGCAGTTAAGAAAAAACCACCAAAAAATATGTGACGGTAACTTTGATGTTTTTTAAAATGTTGATATTAATTTTTGTAACGATTTTTAACCGTTGCAAACTATAATTTTAATTGATAAAAATATCATATTTTTTCAATGTAATTTTTTTAATTTAGTTATAATTAATCGATAATTTTTAAAATTTATATAATTTAAAAATTATACTTTATATTTTAAAATAAATTTGTATATTTTATAATAAACATATATTTCTCTACTATAATTTATATACTTATAAACAAGGTTAGTATGATTGAAATTTTTAAAATAAATTCCATGATATCTTCTTATTAATGATACATTCTTTTCCTCTTTATATGCATTCTTATTTTCTTTTTCATTGTTCATCTGCATTATAAAAAAAATTTAATTCTAATATATTTTCGACAACAGATATAAGATTTGTTTCCCGTATATAACCCGTACTATTAGTTAATATTTCAAAAATCAGTTTAAAGTTTAGGATAAAAGAACATAAAAATAACAGTATTTTAATATTTTCTTAATTAGTAGGATATGATAAGTTTAGTTTTTATTCTATTTTATTATTATTTTTCTTTTTTTTATCTCTTTTTTTCTAATTTTATTTTTTATTTCTCATCTTTATTTTTCTTTTCGTGTATCTTATTTTCAACTTTTCTTTCTTAATTTGGTAAAAATAAATTCAAGGTAGTATATTTTTTAATAATTTAAATTAATTAATTTATATTAAAAAATTACAAATATTAAATTAAAACTTAATTTAAATAAAATTATATAATTTTGATAAAAAAATAATTTCACTATTTGAATATAATTTATATCATGTTGTATTATTATTTAGTTTATTCTAAACATAAAATAGAATAATATAATATTATCTAATTTATTATTTTAATATATAAAAAATAAAATAAATTATAATTTTATTTTTTATTTATATTTTATTTTATCTTATTCTATCTCAATTTATGAACTAGATCTTAAAAGAATTAGATTTTAATTTATTATTATTATTATTATTTTCTTGTATAATAAAACCGTATAATATTTTAATGCATAAATTTTTTATTGATATAGATAACTAATCATGTATTTTATTATTGAGAACGAGTTACAATTTTTTAAATCATTTGAATCATAAAATTATTTTAAAAAAATTAATAAAAAATGATAAAATAAATTAAATAAATCGAAAAACTAATAATTATTAATAAAAAATTAATTTATATATAAAATAATATTATTTTGATTATATTTTACAAAATAAACATCTTAAACTAATATTTTAACTAGTTTAGAAACTAAGTATGATTTTAAAAACCTTGATAACAATAACAAAAAGGTACAGTGTGTTGAATATTACATCCTAGTTTAACACAACAGTCCAGTGTGTTGAATATTACATCATTTAACCCAAAATGCTAACACCCAATCTCTCCAACATTCGTTCTCACCACAACACACTATCTTGACCAACACACTAAGCTTCTTGTTTGGGATCAGTTTCTGTTGCTACATTTTTACCTCTGGATTTTTTCCGGAAAACCATCTCCATCTCTTCCAATGGAACGCCTTTGGTTTCAGGAAGGAAAAAGTAGAAGAACACCCAAGCCAATTTAGATATACCAGCAAACATGAAAAAGGTTCCACCAATAGTGATTGCTTTATAGATTGAAATAAAAGACATGGAAACAGTGGCATTCATGGTCCGATTCACAGCAACTCCAATACTTGCTCCTTGTGCCCTCAACCTCAAAGGAAATATCTCTGAGCTATAGACCCAAGTAACAGGTCCAAGCCCAACATTAAAGAAAGCAACATAGGCATATGTAGCCACAATGCTAAGAGTCAAGGCCCAAAAGACCTGGTGTTTGGAATGATCCACTATGGTCAAACTTAGGCCCAAAAGTGAGAGAGCACAAATCATTCCCCCAACACTTACTTGCAAGAGACGCCTTCTACCAAGTTTGTCAAGCAAGAATGTAGATATGACCAAAAAAGTGACCTTTGTAATCCCAACCCCAATGGTTGTAAGCAAGAGTTTATCCTTACTTGTAACCCCAGCTTTCTTAAAGATTCTTGGGCTATATAACATCACAGCTTCAATGCCAGTTGCATGCTCAAAGAAGTGAATCCCAACTGCAGCAATCAGCATCCAACGAACTTCAGGTGTGGGCCTCACAAGCAACTCTTTCCAAACCCCTTCACCTTGGTGTGGCTTTTGAGTGGAATTTGCATTCACAACCTCATCATTACAATTCTCATCTAACCCAACAGCAACTTTTATTTCCCTGAAACGAAGTTCAGCCTCTTCTGTGGTATTAGACACTTTTAATAAGACCTTCTTTGCATTCCCTAAACGACCTTGCATCACTAACCACCTTGGAGACTCTGGCATTGTTAGAATAACAAAAGCTAAACCAACTGAAGGAATTCCTGCAACACCAAGCATCAATCTCCATCCAAGCTTCAAAGCCAATTTCCCCAACAAGTAGTTTGACACATATCCAACTAAGATCCCAACTCCAATACAAAGCTCAGGTAAAGAGGTTAGAAAACCCCTTGAAGAAGCAGAGGAAATCTCTGCAGAGTAAACTGGAGCTATCATAAGAGCAAAACCCACACCCACACCACAAACACACCTTCCAACCATTAAAATTGCATAGTTTGGACCATACCCCATCAGAACTGCACCTATCATGAAGAGCACAGAGGCCATAAAGATTGTGTAGCGGCGACCAATGTAATCAGAGGTTCTTCCAGCAGCCAATGATCCCACCAACGCGCATAGGTTTAAGATTCCTGCTAGAACCTCTTGTTGTGTATCACTGATTCCTAAATCTTCCTTGATGAATATCATCGCTCCACTCATCACACCAGTATCTGAATTCATATGCAGATATCACAGAATTAAAAAATCTTTACAAATACTGTATTTATCTAAAGTATAATAGGTTATAAACTACAAAACAAACATGAGTAAATTGCCATTTTGTTTTCTCAAAAAATTAGGCTAAGTCCCATTAGTTATAAAAAAAAAGAAATCAATTATTTTAAAATTTTTAAATATTTATTTATTTTATCTTTATAAAAAGATTAAAATGATTAATTTTAAAATTTTCAATAGTTAAAATAATGATTTATTAAAAAAATAAATAATAAAAGTCCAGGATTGAAGACATATCTTGACTTACAAAACGTCAAATCATGCGTTATATTGTGCAGTAATAAAAAAGGTGCAAAATTTTAAAATATAGGAGAAATTGATACAAAGAAAGATATAAAAGAAGAAGTATTACCATAACCAGATATGATGGATGCCATTGAAGCAACTACGGAACAAGCAAAGGCATATCTGTTGAACGTAATTTTCTCGTCTTCTTTGCCAACCTGCTCCATTATAATAATGATGATATATTAATTCTTTGCCAACCAGAACGATCGTGCACTTCCTCTTAGGCTACAAAATTTCTCAAGGAGTAAAAGGCTCTTCAACGTGATTTGTTCTTATCCCGTGTGTTGATTCAATTATGGGGTATATAATTTGAGGCTAGCTAGCTGTACCAATTTCCTTTGTTCCAAGCTTGTTTATATAGACACAAAGGTCTTAATATTATTGTGTGAATCAGGAATGGTTGGTTGGTTTGATATGGTTCCCACTAACTGTTGAACAGTCAAAGATACGTCTAATATGATGAGATGCACAAAAAATGACGACACTAAAATGTCTAATATGAAGGAAATTCTTTTGTCTATGTATATGAATTTTTTTTATAAGCATTATGATTTAAATATCCATAATTAATATATAATAATTTAAAGAAGTCAATAGTTGATATTAATTGATAGACAAATAAATAATAAAAAAATCCAAAATAATAAATATAGGGAAAAGGAATAAAGAAAGGTAAAATTAAGTTAGGCTTGAATTGATAAAATGAAGTGCTATGCGGTTGGCTAATGAATGAAAATTGAAAACCAATGAGGAGGGTTAGAATTCCTAAATGTGGTAGAGGTTGATTTTGTAATAATTGTTGCAATGTCACTTGGCGGGGAAATTAAAGACTAATTACTGTAATTAGTAATTATGGATAAGGATTGAGCACAATGTTCAACCTGAAATATATTGCTGACTAGGAGGCACCTGTCTCTTTAAATTTTCAAAATGGGGTTGTTTAAGTTACTTTAATGTAAATAATGATACATCAATAGAATTGAAATATTATAATAAAAATATTTTTTTATTTAATTTTTTGAAAGAAAAAAAAGCTCATTAGTTTGTCCAAAGTAAAATTATTTATTTTATAAAATAATTTAAATGAACCTTTTTAAAATAAAATTATCTAGATTATCTTATACGATAAATAAACCTAATCAAAATATATTATTAAAATTAAGATATTATATCAAAAATAATTTTTATTTTTATTTGAATTTTTATAAAAAATCACATTAATCCATTCAAGATTTCTGAAAAACTTATTTAAAAAGAAAAACGGATCTGAAGAACATCATGATAACCATTATATTAATTGTGATGCCTTGTGATCATGAGATCAAAACCAATTTGGGAGAAAATCAAGGGGAATGAAAATGGAAAATAGAAAAAGGATAGCTACAATGTAATTTCTCAACCTTGATGAACATGATTAAAGAACATGATAAAGTAAAAGATTAAGTATTTTTACGGAGACAGAAAAAAAAATGATATTATAGAAATTATGGAATATGATAATATAGTAAAGAATCGGTCACGGAATATCACTCATTCACTCTCAAAGGATAATTTTTCAAAAGTTTTTTTATTCTTATTAATTTACAAGACTTCTTTTGTATTGATTATTTGTTTTATTTATATTTATATTTTATATTTTAACACACTATATTAAATTTAAAATATATTTTAAAATATATTAAATTTTATATTAATACAATATTAATCAATTCTAATCTAATTTTAATTTTTAAGTTTGAAATTTAAACATATCGTATCAATAAAAATTATAATAATTTATTTTTTAATTTATTGATATTCAATAAAATAAAATGTTAATTATTAATAATAAAAAAATTATTATTCTCTTTAATTTAATTTCAAATTTAAAAGTAGTACCGTTACAACTTACTAGTAAGTATTTAAGAGTCATTAAACATGCATGATAATTCATTTAACAAGGTTGAGTAACATTTTTTAATTAAAAAAATTCATTATTTGAACATAATACTGATGGAGGGAGAAAATCTTATACAAAAATTTCTTAATCTATACTGTTCAATGTGTACCTTTATTTATCATATTAAAAATGTTGTTCCATGAGAGATGGTGATGGACTAATAGATCATGTGACACAGGATGAGTGGTGCAGAACTTTTTCTTCTACTCCAGGAATGTTTTAAAAAAATTCGAGACAAAAATTGTATGTATATTATTTAATTTCCACCCACCTTAAAGTTTGAGGACAATGAATTTTTACCAGATGAATTTTCATTCTAAACCAATATCTTTACTCTTCATTTTTTTTCATTTTTTTAGGCAAAGAATTAATAGAAAGATTTTTTCTTATAATTTAAATTGAGGAGAAAATAAATAAAAAATTTAATTTCTAAGTCAAACAAAAAATATATCGTTATTTATGTTTCTATTTGATAAAAAAAATTATTTCATCCAAACTAATCATTAACCCTATCTCAAACAGGAATGTTGTTTTTTCTTTTTCATCAAGGTCATGTTCCTTAAAGATGAATAGTTCCTTATTTTAATAAGTTATTTACTTTACTTGTCGATTTTACAAAATTTTTATCTTAATTAGTTTCTAATTTTATAAAATATAACTTACTTCAATTAAATTTATTTATTGAAAAATAATAAAAAAGGATTTAATAACTTTCATGAATATCTTGAAATTATAATTAATTTTTTAAATTAATGGTGAGTTTCTATTTATTGTTTTAATTTATCTCACTTAAATAAATTTTTTTTTAATAAAATTAAATATTAAGGTAAAAATTTGTTAAATCAAATATTCAATTTATAAAAGCTTACAATATAATAGGTTTGAATGAGGTAAGTATTGAGAAGTAGTATTTTACCATTCATTCTATCAATTTTAATAAAATCATTTTTTAGAACACATTTGATTTTGTAAAAAAAAAAGGTACTGGGATTTACTTCCCTTAAAATAATTAGTTATACATATAACATAATTAATTAATTATAAACTATTATGACGGATACGGAGTTTTCTTTAAAGAATTTTAAATTTAATGTTTTTAATTAAGTCAAAATTATTATATATAATATTTAAAATATTTACTGTAAAAATTAATAATTTTTAATTGTATAATAAATTATAATTAAATGATGGTATAAGAAAACTATAAAAAAAATTCTAAATATTTATATTTCCAATTAGATTGTTTTCTAGATTTCATATTTTTCTTATTTTGGGATATTATGCTTTATGGAAATGTTCACTTTACATTCGTACAGTGATTCGGATCTATTTTTTTATGGTCATACAATTTTTAAAAAAAATTAAAAAATTTATAATCGTTAAATTTAATTTATATATATATATATAGTTTATCGTGCTATTATGTTTTACAAAAATATTTACTTTATATTTACACAATATTTATATTTGGAGATAATTTTTATAGTTGTACGATTTTTTAAAAAAAATTATAACTATTAAATTTAAAATATATATAAATATAAATTACTATATAGATGTACGAATATTATTTCTGTTATTTCTTATGAGGCCATCATAGTCATACAAAAGAGTTTGAACTCAATACCCTGTAAATAAATAAATAAAAAAATATGCTTTTGAGAGTTTAAGTTCATGAATGTGGACTAAGTGGAGGGTGGATAGCGATAACACATGCTAAAGCTAAAAAGTGTATGGCACTATATATCGCCACTAAGTGAGGCTCCAAATCCAAACAAACCTTTCTTTTTATAAAATAATTAAAAAAAATTAGTTTTTACACTTTTGTTTAATATATATGAAAGAACTTATTACACTTCATGGAATAGGTTTTATTTATCATTTATTTAATTTATATGGTTTTCTAATAAAGGCATTTATTAATTTTTATTAGAATATTTATATGAATTTATACATTACGTAAAAAAAACGATATTACATAAAAAATAATTAAAGTGTTATATATTTAATTTTTAAATTCGAATTTTTATATAAAAAAATTTATGGAAGAATTAGCCTTATCGTATTATAAATGTTACTCGTTCGAACATATTTAACTCGTTTGATCAGGTAAGGTACATTGGGTTTGTAAAATTAAAATAATAAAACATTAAAATTTTAGCCACGAAGTGCCACTACCATTGAGGCTACAAAGTAGAGAGATAGAACAAGTATAGATGTGTGTGGTCGAATCTCAAAGTGCATAGGGAAAGTGCAATGTGGTAGGAGGATAAAAATGAAAAATGTAGCTATGTAAATGTCTCTTTTTTATATTTGAGAGAAGAGAGAAAAGTGAATAAATATAGAGTAAGAAAGCCTCTTTCACATGCCAACCATTCTATTTCATGACAATCAACTCTTCCAATTGTCATTTCCTTTCTTCAATACAAAGTGGACACTATGGATCAATTTAACAACGAAACATAGCAACCTTGGACCCACAACATAAAAGCGCATTACTATATAGTTAAGTTTATCTAACTATTCGATTCAGTTTGTCTTTTCCTTTATCCTTTCACTTTTTTTATTGCTTGTTTTTTTCCATTACTTCAAATTTTAATTCTATACATTCCTTTTTCAAACTCTATATCCACAACATAGACAAGAACTGCATGTTTCTTCTTTGCAATGACCTCCTTGTTTTTGTTGGAATAACCAAATCTCTCTTCGGTTCTGGTGATGATGATAAACCTTCTAATTGTATTGAAGAAAAGTTAATAGGGGATGGCCTGAAGGTTCATGTTTCTAGGTTAACCCTCACAATGCTGGTAACAATAAGATCAAGTAAATGTATAGGAACTTTAATGGGTTGGTTAGATTAACAATTTCCAAAACCAAGTGCTTAACCAAATTTATTGATCTAATTAATCCATTTTTAATTCATCCAACCCAGTGCTTTTGGTTATTACAAGTTCAGGCGGATATTTTTGTTCTGTCCATCCTTTTTGATAAATATAATATTAATATAAAATAATATATAATATATTTAAATCTTTTCTAAGATAATTATCTATATCGAACCACTTAGTTTAAAATAAAACCTTTTATTATTAAAAAATCTAATATATATATATACAAAATTCACAAGTTTTACACTTCTATAAAAAAAATTAGTAACCTTCAAATTTTGTTTAAGATAAAATATAATAATTTACCTTTGTAAAATAATTTTTTTCAAATGATAAAAAATAGTAGTTTTATTTCTTATGATTGAGATATTTTTAAAATAAATCTTATATTTCTTAATAATTTTTTTTATACATATAATTTAAAGTTAAATTTCAGTTAACATAATTTTTAACTTTTATATGATGAGAGAAAAATCATTTATTCTTACTAAATGATTATAAAAATAGAAAAATTAAAATTAAAAATTTAATTTTTTATAAACATAATATATATATATACATAAAAAAATTAAGTTTAGCTTTTTAATAAAATTTTATTTTAGATTAAGTGTCTCTGGATAATTTATCTTAAAAGAATTTAAATATATTCTATTTATTTCCATCTTAATATTATACTTTTTTTAGATTGAATTATGATTTTTTATTAATAATTAAGTAATTACTTGCTATAATTTTATTATTGCAAATAATTACTTCATCATTAATGAGAAATCAAACTACAAAAGTAAATATAATATTAATATGAAATTACATAAAAAAATAATTTAAAATATTATTACTATAAAAAAATTTAATAAAAGTTTTAAAAGTTATGATGATTTTAATTTTTTTTATATTTTTTTATAAATATATATTATTTAAAAATTATTCATCAAAAAGAATTTTAATAAAAATTCAAATGATATAATTACTATAATTTAATATATTTTATATTAATTTAATTTATTTTTTATTAATTTCTATAATTTTAAAAAAAATAATTATGGAAAAAATTAATATATCCATATCAAGACACTTATATTTAAAATATAATCTACTATTATTAAAAATTTTAAAATAATTAGAAAATTGACGGCTTTTACACCTCTATGAAAAATTAGCAACCTTCATATTTTGTTTTAAGATAAAATAATAATTTACCATTGTAAAATAATTTTCTTTCAAATAAAACAAAATCATATTTTTATTTTGTATTATGAGAGATCTTTAAAATACATTTCATCTCTCCAACTTTTATATGACGAGAGAAAAATCATTTATTCTTACTAGATGATTATAAAGATAGAAAGAGGAAAACTTAAATCTTATAAGCATAATAAAAAAATATACATACATAAAAAAAATAAGTTTTAGCTTTTTGGTTAAAAAGCATACAAAACTTTGATAAAACATAGAAATATAATTTACCTAAATAGAATATAAATAAATATAATATAAAATAGTTACATCAAAATGTTTTACTTTTTTTTTTCTTTTTTAAACATATTTATCTTTTGAAAACCAAAAATTTACAAGCCTACAACTTGTGTAAATTGATTTCAACCTAAGTTGAATTAGTGTTAAACATAAAACGTTCGGGTTGCAGTGGGATTTGATGTACCTAACCAAACCCACGCTCCTACCACCCCTAGTTTACACTACAGTGTATCCATTCTTTTACACCTATCTCCATTATCCTGAGATTGTTTTTTAAAAAAATAATAATTTTTATAATCATTTAATCTAAGTATATTCAGATGCATATCACTCTACGGATGTATTATACTTATTTTCTATATTTATTTTTTTAGATTGAATCATGAGCTGTCATAATGATAAGTAATTACTTGAGGTGAATTTAGTTTTTGAAATAAAAAAAAATAACAAATCCTTTAATTGAGGATGAATTGAACATTATACTACTTTTAATTTAATACCATATTAAAAAATATATTAAGATTCATATCAAGTTTCCTTTTATAAAAATATGTTAAAACAAGACCTCTCTAGTTAACCAATTTTTTTACATTAAGATTTATATTATTTTCAGAATTGTAATTTATTATTATATGTTATTTTGAAAATAATATTAAATAAAAGAGAAGATAGGCTGTGAATTTTGATTTTTTGGTTGAAGAAACATTCAGAATGAGAGGAAGTTTTATCCAATATTCCAGGACTAGGACAAACTATGGAATTCAAAGTTACAGTATTATCATGATCGAAAAACTAATAAAATAAGTAAACTCTTTCTTATTAACAGTTTTGATATTATCAAACGGGTAGAATTTTTTTATTCTTTTATAAAAGCTAGACCTATAATCTTTGAACGTGAGACTAATCCTAAAAACTAAGTCCATGTTTATTAAGAGGGAACGTGTATTATTATTCTTTAATTTTTACTGTCTTTATTCATAAAAAGGATTCCTCACATCACGTAGTTATATTTAAAAAATATCCATATAATAAAATCATATATAATATGCATATATATGTACAAAATAAATAAATAAATATAATGCATGCAACTTTATCTACTTTCAAACAAATTCTAGCACGAACTAAATTCTAGCACGACTTTACCTGCAGCTACTATGATGATGATTGACCGATATTCAAATCAATTTCTCCTCTGAAAATGAACCCGTGAATCATGTTCAGGATCGAAAGAGAAGTGCAATTGGTATGAACGTCTAATGAAAATTGGGTCTACGCGTAATTGATTTTGGTGCCAAAATCGTCAAATTGAAGTGTCTTTGTCCCCATATTGTGACTAGTTACTCAGAAACCCCTCCATGCTTGCACTCGGTTATTTGCCTGTACATATGCCAAAAGTAGTTTGAACTACACCACAAATGTAACTTAACCAACATGTGACCAGAATGAATGTTTATTACCAAATATTTTTTGAAAGTCTCAATCTTATTATAATACACCTACAAAAAATTCATATTTATGTCAACTCAAAAAAAAAAATGAGAACTCAAACAGGGAACAAGAATGAATTTGCTATTTATTCTTGCAAAGTACAACACATGTGGAAGAAGAATTGGCAATGAATTTTGGTTTAGTTATACGTGTCAACGGAAGAAACCATTAATTGAATAAAAATTGGTGGATATCCATTAAAATGTAAACATATAGAGAAGATAAAAAGAAACAAAAATTGTATGTAATGCGTAAAAGCGAGAAGATAATTCTGTTGAAATGTACTAAAGATATTCTTACCATAGATTTGGATTCTTTGTGTGCTATCTCGCGTGGCGTGCCTGGTTGTGTACTTGCATGGAATTTGGAGTTTCGCAGAAGACAAACGCATGTTGAAAAAGAGATATGAATTAGTATGTGTTTTGCATGTGCTACTTTGTCTAGTTCTGTAGGTTTCAACCAAATAAAAAGAAAGAAAAAATGGATCGAACATTCGCAATAAAGCATCAGCGAATACATGGGACTTAGATTATGTTAATATATTTTAAATAATTCAAATTTAAAATTATTTTTAAAAAATTTATTCAAAATATTTTAGTTTTATTTATTAAAATAATTTTTTCCTAGTTATTAATTATTTTTGGACAGCATTAATTATTTTTGAAAAATTATGTTAAGTAATTTTTATGTTTTTTTAACTTTGAGTTGATGTATTTTTTAATATATTTTTATAATATCATCATTTATTTATTTATTTTTAAGAATTTAATATCATTTTATTTTTATAATAGTAATACTATTATATATATATATATTATATTTTAAATTATTATTTTAATATATTACTTATTTTAATTATTATTTTAAATTATTATATTATTTATTTTATATTTAAATAAAATAATAATTTTTTATAAAAATAATTACTCTTCTAATTAATTGTTACATCAAATTTATTTATGTGAAAAATCAAAAGATTTTTTTAAAAATGAATTAATTTAATTAAATTTTAATAATTTTTTTATTAAAAATATAAAATACCTATTAAGTTTTAGTCTATTATTTATTTATATTTTTGTTTATAATTTTACATATATCAATTATTTTAATAATTAACTTTACCAAACACTTTTAATTAAATTATTACTTTATTAATTTTTTTTAATTTTCAATCATTTTCTCAATTTTCAATTTTCAAATTTTATCTTTTAATTTGAAACTAATCTTTTTAACTTTTAAGTTTTAACTAACTCATCTGTTAGCTTCGTCGAACAAACCTTTAAACATGAAATAAATGTAACAGTTTTAATTATCATCGATAGACAAATTAAAGGTAATCAGAGGCGAATCTTATGCTCAATATTAATTATTATAATTATTAATTGAAAATTTAGAATAAAAGAATTACAATAACAAATTTAATACTTTGTATAAGGGTATTTGCAGGAAACAAAGATTAGAAATTAGAAAGAGTTACGGTAGACACAACAAATTACAATAGACACTAAGAATTAGGACTTAAGTTAAAATACCCATACCCCTTTGGCCTTTGCCACTTAACCCTGCTAAAAAACAAGTCAATTATTCAATTGAATAAGGAAACTCTTGCTATAACTCAAGTAAACAGAAGTAAAACAAGGTATTTGTTTTCTATCTTTACCTCTTTTATATTGCATTCAAGTGAACTGTTAATCTTGACTATAATGTTTCAGGTAAGGGCAGATTAATTCGTCTCTCCATTTTAACGTCGAGACATATTATTAACTTCAGCAAAAAATTATAGATAAATTACAGTCGTATGTTCTGAATATTAGTATTATATTATTCATGATATTTCTCTCATTTTTAATTTTACATAATTTTTTTAATTTATAAAAGGTGTTAATTAACAAGAAAATTTAAAACACACATGTTATATAGGCCACTAAATTAATTTAATGGTATGGTTTTAAATAATTTACATAAAAATTGAAATTTAAATCTTCTTACTTTTATTATTGTATAAAAATACATCTTATATTTATATATATAAATTAAAAATGATGAGATTAAGTTATTTTAAAAATAATTTATATTAAAATTTATTTTGTTGAATATTTCTTTTAAATAATTGAATTTTATCGATCTAATAAAAATATTAATAGATTTTATTATATAAATTAATTTAAATTTACTTAAAAATTATATTCTAAATTTTATAAACTTTTGTAAATATGATATACATAATAAAATTTATTAATTAATAGTTAAATTAATAATATTTAACTGTTTAAAATAATTATTTAATAAAATAAATTTAACATAAAATAAATAATTTAATCCTCTTTAAATTAAAAATAATTTATATAGGAGCCGAAGAATATTGGACAAGTGTAATAATATAATTTAAGTTTAGGAGGAGAGTACTATATACTATTTTACCAAAGAAAAATCCTGGGATTTAATTATCGTGGTATTTGAACGAATTATAAGAACCTGCCTCAGGTGGAGCGTTTGGAAAATGTTTTAAAGATCTAAGGAATCAGGCTACACCTTTCATTGTGCGCAACTAGTACTGTACGTAGGGAAAGTGATTGTCTTCATTCTTCTTTTTTTATTTTATTTTAGGAGAGAGCTATAGCATAATTGTTGAACTCAGAGTCATAATTGTAGTTTGAAATGTAGTTTCGTACAATGCCCCCAATATCTCATCGTATTCCTGTAACTAGCAAACAACATACAGTAATTTTTCGGTCATTGACTCATTGTTAAGATATTTCACACTCTCTTCACTAATCTCATTAGGAGAATAAAGGTTGTCCCTCTGAACATCAAAAGGTAATAAATTAAATTATAAATAAATTTATTTATTTATTAAGATTTATAAGATAGTTTATTTGACCTTAATTATATATATATATATATATATATATACATTTTAGTTGTGTAAACATAAAAATTTATACAAATGCCAACTACTAATTATTTAATTAGTTTACTTTCTGCTTATGACCACTTTATCACGAGTTTGAAGTTCAGACTTAAGACTAGTACTGTTAAATAAAGCGAAAAATCTTTTTCAAAATAATATATTTTATATGCAATACTTAGAAATATTTTAAGGTATACAAATAAGACCCATTATAAATTGTCTAAAATTAGCTGTAAAATTTAAAAATAATATCTGTCATACATTTAAATTGTATCTTAAATTTATTATTTGATACAAAAATTTTATTATAAATATTTATTTTAAAAATATAATATAATTTTTAAAAAAATTATTAAAGATGTATATTATTAATTATATATATCTTACATATACCGATTACACACGGTTAAAAAATTTTATAAAATATTTTACAACACAATAAAAGCATCTATGATTATTCATATATTATTAGTTAACAAAAATCTTTTTTAGTATTATACAGATTTTCTTTCCATGATTCTTTGCATCTTTGAGTACCAAAGAATTCGTTCACACTATATTATCCAAGATATATTACTGTCGTTGTTAATGACACAATCGAGGTTTGAAAAAGAAACAAAAGATAAAAAATGAGAAATTATAATTTTTTAGTAGGCATCTATCTTAAGAATGGTGACATCATTTTAATTTTATTCACTTCAATTTGTTAAGAAAAGATGACAAACATGTAAGTTTAATTATTTTTTAACAAAAATTTTCATCCAAAGTGGATTCTCTTTTATAATAGCAATAACTTTATTTATCACTAGGATAAACCTTATACATGCTTTGAGTTCCTTTTTTATAAAAATGTTCATAAACATAAATCTCATACATTTTTTAGATCACTTTCTTATCATAATATAGATATTATTTGACTCTCATTCACTTTATGTCTTAATCATAAATCATTTTCATTTTCTAGTCATCTTCTCAGTGACAATTTAATTTAAGGCATATCATCAACAATTTTAATCAAATAATATGATTCAATTCTCACATACTCTACCTTCTATTTTAGGATATAAGCTCATTCTGGATGGTTATCATCATATAATTTCTTGAAGTCCTATGGTTTTTATATGCAAACTCATGTGATCTCTATATGTGCATAAGTCCTATGACTTAGCATGGTAAGAGTAGTGTCTTAAATTTTCACATGAGATTTACTTTAGTAATCTCTTAACTTAATAGGTTCCATTTTAAGTCTTTATAATAATATTCATGTTCAATATTCAATCAATATGGTATGCACAAATAGCATCCACATCGTCCAATTTTTCATATAATTCATCCACTCATGAAACCATAATTCACATCAATTTTCATGTATCATTCAAGAGAGCACATAGTATACTTGTATACAAGTAAACATACTCAAAAGTCATTATGATAAATAGACATAAACATGTACTAAAAAATTCACCTCCTTATCAAAATTCTTTGTTTATGCATGATCCTAAATTTTTGGACAGCATGCTCTCTTATCTTAAAATTATTTTAATTGCCTAAATTCTTGGGTTTTATGATAAGTTTTTAATAGGAAATCCAAGTCACTCATTTCTTTTAAATTATCTCTCAACCTTTCCTTTTTTTCATAAACGAAGTTTTCTCAATATTCTTATGTGTTAGTTTGTGAAAAGATGAATCATGAACTTACTTGGCTGAATAACCTATTTTGGTTTAATTTACCTTATGTTCTTTAATTTAGGTATTTTATAAACAACCACCGTATTCTAAACTTTAGTGAATGTGGTTTTATACTTATTGATTATTAACCTAATTAGCTAATAAAATTTGTTAAGCTTGATTTAATTATTTTTATTTTTTGTAAATTTTACTTAAGAATCCATGTCGATTGATTTGAAAATTCTCATAGAAATTGTTAAACACCATACTAATCATCTTTAAGATTTATTAACCACTTTTATAGAACTACCTAAATCTTGTCCAAATCATACTCATTCCTAAGGCTTTGCGGTGAATTTTTTCATATCTTTGAAAGGTGGTTCTTGTATGGTTATGACTTAGATTGTTAGATAAGTTTATCTTGGTAATGTTTAAGGTCTTTCTCCTCAGTTCTCATGACATGGTCGAATGGTCTCCCCTTATCAAAACCTCTTAATTAAAATTTTAGCCATCATCTTATACTTGTAGGGATCCATTATATACCTCAATGAAAAATTTAATTTCTTTGTTCCTTAGTTTGGAAGACTTGGCCAAATGGCCATCTTGATTCTTTAATAGTATTTTTCATCAATTTTTCCCTCTTGACTTGTGAATCTTAGTTTAGGACACTAGATTACATATTTTTATTTTGGGTCCACCAAAATTTTGTCCTTAGTTCATGGTCTTGGTCATGATTATGAAGAGTTTGACATGGCTCCTTCACCTTCTAAGTCCCTAAGTCCATTTCTTGTCTTATAACCATAAAGGTCCACTTTTGTGAAGTAAAGTTTTACCTTACGACTTAACTTTTTGAGTCCTTTGAGTTATGATTATATGGTTAGATTGGAAATTTTTTTATAAAGATCCAAATTAAAGATTTGAACTTTTCATGAAGATAGAATTCAACTTGTAACTTTGAAAAGAAAGACCACACAACATCATTTTTTAAGATAACTAAGCTGCGATCTACAAGGTCTATTTCAAGTACTAATTATCCTCTACTTGAACATCTTCCAACACTTAAAAAAATCCTCCAAAATCTTTTCAAGACATTTAAAAATCACTCTTAAGAAATTTTAACCGATTAAATGACTCCAAAAGCTCCAAAAAACCCTTTAATCCATTAAAACTTTCTCTTAGCCTTAAAAATCACTACAATTTAGTGATACTTATTTTAAATAAACTTTAGCATATCTGAACAAGAAAATGCTCAACAAAGTTAGATCCATAGAGTTCAGAGAATGATCTACAAAGAAACAAAAAGAATAAGACAAAATCACATAATAAAAGACTTAGAAAAATTTTAAGATAAAATTTCTACTCGTTGAAGATTAGAAAAAGTATTTGGTGGGTTTTGTAATGGTGATACACCCTCTTAATGGACCCAAAATGAAAATCCTTGAAGAGGGATGACGAAATTTTTTCTTTGCTTAGATTATATTTTAAACTTCCAAGACAAAAGTTTAAACTTGGTTAGTCCTTGGTTTAGGAAAGTTTGGAGATGAAACCCTGATCTTGGAGAGTTTGCTAAGTGTTTGGATGAGTGATTTGCTGCAATAAAGATGATTATCATCTTAGTAATTTTGTCCACCTCATGGTTAGTTACCTAAGGATTAAATTTTTAACTAAGATAAATATGATCTCTTCACCTATAATTTTTCTTTATTTAATTCAATTATAAATCATGAAGATTTATCCTCTAAGCCTAATAATGACTTATTTATCCTAATCATAGTTATATTTTAACTTAACTATGATTATTTTAACTTAATCATAATTACTTTTATCTCTCTTCATAAATATTTTTATCTTTTATGCCATTATGACTTGATGAATCATTATAACTAGCCATCCTCATATTAATTCATGTGAAATTTTTGTGCATATGGATAGCTTTTAAGTTACAAGTCTTTGTTTGGCAATTTTTGGTCTTCTAGAACTTTCAGGGATATTTTGGTTATTTTCTGAAATTTTTTTAAATAATTTTTAATCTTATTTTTTTATGTTTCTAATTCTGATTGGTTTGTTCCTAAATCGTTTATAAGTCATTTGTTTTTTTTTTGGAAATAATTTATCCCTTGCAACAGACATAACTCTTTAAGGGCATTTTGAGCGCTTTTAGTGAAGTTTTCATTCTTTCTCCATTCTTAATTTTTCTTTGTGATATTATAACCTTTATTGATGAATTCTAAGTCTCTAAAATATTTTCTAACTTTTTATTTTGATCTACCTGCACATTATCCATTGTTGCCTCAATGTAGAGATATTTTCATCATTTTATTAAAAAAAATAAATTTATTTAAATTTTTATTTTTTTACTAATATAAATTTATAATATTAAAAGTTTATCATAAAAATTTTAGATGTTATATTAATTATTAATTTTGAATTTCTCATACATAATTTCTTTATCTAATACACCATTACAAAATATATTCTAGGTGTTTGATTAATTAATTATTGTTTCTTTTTAGTATCGTAAGACTCTAATGAAATTAAGTGTTTATAAAGCACGATTGTAATGTTACAAAAATTTAGTGTTTTAAAATTTTAAATATTAAATCTAATTATTATTTTAATTTTAAAATAAATTTATTATTTATTTTAAATTGTAATAATTAACCTTTTAATTATTATTAATTTTAAACAAAATTTTATTACCATATTAAAATTGTAATTTATTATTTTTATTATTAAATTAAAAATGATAATTTAACCTTTAAATATGGATTTTATATTCATCTTTTTATTATCAATTTTAATTCTAATTTTTTATTTAAATTTAAAATTATCTGTATTACATTATATTT
Organism: Canavalia gladiata; assembly: GCA_037954105.1. Classification (NCBI taxonomy): domain Eukaryota; kingdom Viridiplantae; phylum Streptophyta; class Magnoliopsida; order Fabales; family Fabaceae; genus Canavalia; species Canavalia gladiata. The sequence continues at coordinate 19,951,504 of CM075658.1, read as the reverse complement.
AATAATTATAATTTGAATATTAAATTTAAATTTAAATTTAAATTGAAGTATTTAACTAAATAATTTAAACATATAATTAATTTTAATTATTAACCAATTTATTTGTCACAAAAACTCTACTTCTATATAAAAAGGACTTAAATCTTTCTATTATAAGATATTCAAAAATCATTCACATGGTTAAGTTTTTTGTTTGGTTATTCAAGTTTTTTCTTTCTATTTTATTTCAAAAAGAGTTATAAGGCACAAATCATTCATAGTATTATTATATGTCTCAAGTTAAAAGATATCATATTTTTTTTTAAATAATTTCAAGGGTTTATACAATGTTATCTCTATAAAGATGTGTACTTTCTATTTTTTGAAATACCTTTTTTTATTGTGTTTAACTAATACAAATGTTATTTTTTTATTAAATAAAAAATTAAAAATAACATTGATTAATAATTTTCGTATAAATTTGATATTGATTAAATTGATATAAATTTAATATTGATGCTATTAAATTTGAAGTTGATTTAAAAATAAAAATAATAATTTATTTATTTAATTATCTCCATATATGTAAACTTAATTTTTTTTTACATATAATAATAAAAAAATATATTTTATTAAATATATGATATGAAAATTTTACAAAATCTTCTTGATATCCATACGTGTGACTATAGTGATTTCCATGTTTTATTTATTTTAAAAGTATAATGATGATATTTTATTAAAAATATTTGTATGAAAAATATGACCTTCCTATTTAAGTTGGATATTGTTACCATAAATACAATATTTATAAGAAGAGTGAAAAAATGTGGTGAGTAAATGTTGGTTATTGTTGACAAGATCAATACTCAAGTTTATTGTCTCCTAACTTTTTAATGATAAATTTAAAAAAAAATTATGCTTTATTTTTTTTCATTAATTGCTTTGTTATAAATCAAAATTACATATTCAAGGTATTCTAATACTTAAATTTTAATTTTGTAAAGTCTGATTTAAGAATACTCATCATAAATTTAATTATATGATATGATTAAAAAGTGTAATATATTTTAATTATATCTTTTGACATCTTTTTTTATTATTTTTTTTCTTTTGGACCAATAAATAAACTTTTATGATCATATAAATTTTTGAATTTTCTTTTAAATGTTTTTTTAGATATTACATTATTCAGCCATGCAATTTCTATCATTTGTTGTCATTAAAAAATTTTATTTTATTTTTAAATTCTTATAATTGACTTAAAATTTATTTTCTAAGATGTAAAATTATAATTGAATGGATCATGTTTGTGATTAATCACGTGTAACTTAGATCTATTGACTTAAAATTTGTTTTTTAAGGTGTAAAATTATAATTGAATGGATCATGTTTATGATTAATCACGTATAACTTAAATCTATTTATATAGAATGTATAAATCAAAAGATAAATTAAATAACGCAGACCAATAAATTTTTAAGTTAATTTTTTTTAGATTAAATGAGTTGAATAATTTAATTTATAAAAATTTTAATAAATTTTATTATTAATTTTACAATAAATCAATAACTTTTATCATTTGTTTAGTACCAAGAAAGCAGTGGATAAAATTATATATTTTAAATACATAAAAAATATAAAATATAAAATATAATTTTAAATATTAAATATAAAAAATGTAAAGATTTAATATTATTATAAAAATATCATTTTCACTACATTTTAAATATAATTTTGGATGTTAAATATAAGAAAATACATTTTCAATGGTAAGCAATGCTTTGAGAACTCGAACTTTAAGGGCAAAGTATCAGAATTAATTCTTTTCATTATTGAATACATTCTAACGCAAAATCTAGAATTAATTTATTAAAAATTTATCAAAGTTATATTTTATGGTTTACAATCAACTATATCAAGATCAATTTTATCAAACTTTAAAACAGAAAACCCTAATTTTATCTTGTAAAATTTAGTTTGTTAATTTCCCATAGTTGGATTGTAAACGGATTGCTTTCCTCAAATAGTCAATATATAAAATTGAAAAATTATAATAAGTGTATGGTTTGGCTTGTGAAGGCTCTATAATAAGCTATAGTACTATGTGGATCAAAATTCAGAATCATTATAAAGGAAAGGAATTAGTAATAAATTGAAATAGACGTATGTATGTCCAACTTGATTTGATTTGGAACTTTTATGCTCGTGACTGACAGAAAATTTCGATTTTGCTTTCTTTCTCTATATATAGTCTACATCTCTATCCAATTTTGCAGGCAAAATCAAACCTAACTTCGTCAGGGTGAGTGGGAGCTCAATAAAAAATTGTTTTTTCGCTATTTGTGAACCAGATCGGCTGAAGAACGTGATGAAATTTGGCAACTTTCTTTTGACTATAATTAAATTTGGAGTATAGTTAGATCAAAACACCGTTACCAATATCATATTCACACAATCTCAGTTGTTTTCTTGTCGGCTAGTGAACAAACATAATTAAGCTGAACTTTTAGATCATTTATCTGCCAAATTATTTTATCTCAAACCTATATTCCAAAAACGATTGTCGTTGTTAATAATCCTCGTCATATGCTAAACTAGCTGTCATCTATGTCCTGAACAAATCTTAGGAAATCTTTGACATCTGGTATTCAACCCATGTTGGCAAGATAAACATAAAACAATATGATTTATATATGAAATACGGGATATCATGTATAACTGCAAATTTACTATTAGTAAAGTCTTTAACTAGTTGCCGCGAATTTAACCAGTTGCCGGCCTTTTCGTTTCCATTACACTTAATATGACCAATTCCATTTCATATTTTTTTCTAACCGCACTTTCTTTTCTTTTATATAATTTTATCTTTAAAATTAGTCTTTTGCAAGTATATAAAATATATTTTTAAAATTTAATTTTTAAAAGTATATTTTTAAAATTTAAATTTTGAAACTATAAAAAAGCATTCTGAAATTTCAAAATTTTATTCTTTTTCTATTGATGTGATAAAATTATAATTATCTTAAACTATAAAAAATTAAGCTTATGTTTGGGGTGGATTTTAATTTTTAATTTTAAACATTTTAAAAATTAAAATCAATTTTTTTATTTTAATTTCTAGTTTTTAAAATTGTTGCAAAAAATTAAGATATTCTATTATATCATTTTATTAAAAATTTATAAAAAATATATAAATAAAAATATTAATTTAAAAATTAAAATATATCAAAATAATATAAATTTAAAATTTTAAAAAATAATAAAATTAATTATTATTATTATGATGATAATTATGATAGTAATTATAATAGTGTTAGTAATAAGAATAAAAATAGTATTTATGAAATAATAATAATGATATGATAGTTATAATATAAAAAATATTATATAATTATAGATTTATATTTTACATATTATTTAATTATCATTATTTAAAATAAATAATTTTATATATGTTATTATTATAATATTTTTATATTATTCAATATTTATTTTATATAAAATAATATATTATAAAATTATAAATTAAATATAATTTATATACCAAAAAATATTGTTTATTTTTTAATATATAAAAATTAAATAAATACAAAATTTTAAAATAATAAAATAAAATATTATTGTTATTATGATGATAATAATTGTATTGATGGTACAATAATGGTGATTATAATATAAAAAATATTATATAATTATAAAATTTTAAATTTTAATATTATTTAATAATTAATATATAAAATAAATATTTTTATATATTATTATTATTATTATAATATTTTTATATTATTTAATATTTATTTTATATAAAATAGTATATACTGTATTATAAAAAATTATATAACATAAAATTATATTATAAATTAAATATAATTTTATATATGAAATAGTATCATTTATTTATAAATTTATAAAAAATATATAAAAAATTAATTTTTTTTAAAAAATAAAAATAAAAATTTTAAAAATAAAATTTATTATTATTGTTATTATAATGATGATACTAATAATGGTAAAAATAAAAATAAAAAATAAAAAATAATAATAATGATATAATGGTTATAATATAAATATTATATAATTATATAAATTTTTATTTTATATATTATTTGATTATATTTAAGATAAATAATTTTATATGTTATTATAATATATTATAATATTATATTTTAAATAATTATATAATATAATAAATTTAATATAATTTTTATATTAAATATTATTATTTATTTTATTTTTATTTTTTAAAAATTAAATAAATAAAAAATTAAATTTTTTTAAAATAATAAAAAATATATAATAATAATAATAATAATGATAAAATGATGGTTTAACAGTAATTAAGTTTAAAAAATAAAAATATTTTAAAACTAAAAACAACATTTAATAAAAAAAATTATTTTAAGATTTGAGTTAAAACTATTTTTAAATTACATTAAAAATCATTTCAAAATTATTTTTATCAAATCCATCTTATTTTTAAAGTTAATTTAAAAATAAAAAACTTACAACAACCCTCAACCGGATCTAAGATAACATTTCGTTTCAAAAATATTTTTTTTTATTTTTTATTTTTAATGTTTTGTAAAAAAAATAAAAAAAAATTTTCTGTTTTTTTCTTTTTTTATTACAGAATTTTAAAACTAGAAAATAAAATAAAAATAATATAATATTTTTTTATTAAAAATAAAAAAGAAAATATTTTCCAAAATCATACGGGACTTGAATTCTATTCTGTATTTACTTTCATTTATCAATGCTTCTTTTCTATTTTACTCTTATCTGATTTTTTTTACAAATATATCAAAGTCCTAAAAATCATAATCTTAATGACAATGGATGAATCTACTTTCAACAATTTTGACCACTACTCACCTTCTTCAACCATCATGAAATTCGATTAGTCCATTCCCTTATTCTTAGATCTGTTACCGACCGATATCAAAACTTACTATTGCTTTAAATTTGAAAATTTTAATTGGTAATTAAAATTAAAATTTAAAATATTTTTGTGCTTATAAAATTTAATTCTGGAAGTATATTTTATGTATTTATGAAAGATGATTTAAAAAAAAAATTAAAAATGATAGAAGGATGCAATTAAAAAAAAAGATGTAAACCATACTATGAAACCGGGCTTTGAGAACTTTGCAATCCGCTAAAACAGCACCCATCTACGAGATTGACCCATTATCTCGCAATACTCATATAACTTGTAAAGCATCTGATTCCACTGCTACCTTGAAAAAGGTGAGATCCAAAATAAATTTCATTCTGAGTTGGACACCATATTATTTTTCATCCATAGTTTTTTTTTTTTTTAAATTAACTTTACATTTACACTGCTTAGCTCGTTTAAAATCTAGTTAGGCTCGGCTCGTTTAATAAATAAATAAACTCAAGCTTATTAAAAGGTCTTTTTAAACGAACAAATCAGGTCTAAACTTATAAAAAAATCTATTTAACCTATGGAGGAGCCTATTTATATTTTTTATATATTATATATTTATATTTATTTTAATATATTATATTTATATAATATTTATTTTATATTTTATTTATATAATATATATATATATATATATATATATATGTTTTAGGCCTATTTAATGATCTTTCTATCTTGTAAACTTTAAGTTTGCAAACTTTTTTTAATTAATTATTTATATAGGCTTTAAGTTTATTTATTGATCTTTTTTTATGTAGACTTTTAAATCAGGTCAGGTCTTAACAGAAAAAAAAAAATTAACAGATAATAGACTCAGACTCAGGTTTCTAAATTTTTAAAAAGGTCAGACTTAAATACTCGATCTACTTCCATCCGTAATCCTAATCCATCGTTTTAATGGTTGTTTGATTTAAAAAAAAATAAAAAAATTTATAATTGTTAAATTTAAAATATATACGGACACAAGTTATTGTGAAGCTATATATTAATCAGTACTTTTTTTGTTGGGGATGTATATTGTGTTAATTTTCTGTTTTGTTATCGTTTCTGTTTTCTGCTGATTAATGTTTTTCTAAACAAAAACACAAAAATAGACAGAAAATAAAATAATTAATTTTTCAACGGTTCAATTAACTTTGATAAAGAGATTTAAAAAACTAATAAAATCCACAGAAAGATCTATAATGTTATTTATATAAATTTTATCCTCGAACGTCATGGGCATTATAAGGATTTACAAATAACTGTTATTTAATGTCCATTTAATGTGAATTTATTTTTAAAATAAAATTATAAATCTTCAAACTCTATTATTAAAATTAATTTCCCAATTAAATTTATTTCTAAAAATTTAAAATCCGCACAATTATCTATCATGTTAATTGTATAATTTCACATCCTCACCTATTGTATGCATCCTAAAGGCTTGCGTGTTGCTTTGTTATCTTATGTAAGTCTTCTGTAATATGCATTAGTTTTTAAAATGAAATCATTCTTTCAATTTTTATTATTAATTTCTTGATAGCTTAATAAATTTGTTCAATTTCTTTTAGTCCACCCAACAACCTACCCATCTCAAGAGTTGTATGTTTCCGTAGGTTTTAGATATAAGATCATGTCGTTTTCAGTCCCTAATGTATGATTAAGAACTTCACTAAATATAAATATTTTTAAAAAATAATGTAAATTTAAGCCCCTCATTTTATTAATTAGGAGATATGTGTGAGTGTGTGCTTCCTAGTAAAGCTAAAATTAAATTTTAGATTACCCTGTCTTTCATTCCTACAAAACTACCATTTTTTAGTCTCTAAATTGTTTCAATAGATCCCGGATTTTTATTGAAATGCATGTTTCTGATCTTTATCGTTAGATTTGCTGTTTTTTGTCATAGATTTGCTCCTTTTTTTTGTTTTTGCTCGCTAAGAGGTGCTCTGTTGAATGATATGACGTATGATAGATGGAGCAGAATCATATTATACGTGGCCCAAACAAGGAAGCAAGGCCATGCGGCCCAAGGATGAACAAGAGGCTACATAAAAAAATGTTAATCAAAAGGGAGCTGCTTTTTTCATCCCCATTTTTACTTTTCACATCCATTTTTATTTTTGGTAAAATTAAATACCAAAATTATCCTTCATTTTTATTATTCGAACTGAATTTAATAAGTTTCCAAAAATAATTTTTCGGAATGAATTAAACTTCCGAAAATACTTTTCCGGAATAGATTTATTAAACTTCCGGAAATACTTATCCGGAGAGTAATTAAACTCATTTCGAAGAGAGTAATTAAACTCATTTCGAAAAAGATCGGATACACATTTTCGGGAATGTATTCATTGCATTACGGAAACGTGTTTTCGGAACATTCGAAAATTTATTCATTGCGTTACGATCATTGCATTACGGAAACGTGTTTCCGGAATATCCAAAAATTTATTCATTGCATTACGGTCATTGCATTACGGAAACGTGTTTTCGGAACATCCGAAAATTTATTCATTGCGTTACGGAAACGTATTTCCGGAACATATATTCACACTTCTTTCACGCAACATTTTAAAAATTCATATTTTCATTCCGGATACGCCTTTCCGGATATAATGAACACGGTATAATTTATCTTCCGGATACATGTTTCCGGAAAGAAGTTCAAATCTCCCGGATTTACATTTGTTTCCGGAAAGAAGTTCAAATCTCCCGGATTTACGTTTCTTAAAGTAATTTTTTATTAAAAATATTATAAATTCACAATCATTGCAATTATTAATAGTTAATGCATTCCAGTATTATTTTCAATAAAAAAATTTCTACTTTTTTCTTCCTTAAACTACTGTCGTCAGCAAACTAAAACTAGGACAAGATTGATAGAATTAGAAAAACCAAGCTTGCCAAGACCATTGTAAAAAAGAAAACTGAAAGAAGATAACACTGCAATAAACATAAAAGGAAAGAATGAAGCACTAAAGCTGAGGCAACCTAAGCAACAACCAACAATAATGATGGGAAGATGTGAAACTAAAGACGAAGGGGAAGAAACCAATTAATTTCATCGGAGTTACTGCTCCAATACCGATTTACTTGCATAATTGTCTGAACAGCATGGCTGAATCAGTCAATGGATCGGATCACAATATAATCGATTCAATTACCTGATCTTCAACAAACTAACCATTCAAGTTATAATGGGAAAACGAATGGAGTCATACATCATGGTTTTGAAAGGAACAGAAGAGGGAAATTATACCAATGTACAACTGGTTTTATAGAATAATTTACCCTCTTTAAAGCTAACAATTAAGATTATGCTTCTCCTAAACTCAAATATCGATTTCTGGAGCCACATTACGAAACAACGTACCGTTCCAGATTAAGATGCTTCAGCCAAATTGAGACTTTCCTCAACCTTAGACCACGCCTTCAACACATTGCGAGGAAACTTGTTCTTAACAATTCGAACCAATTCTTTGGCCTCCTCCTTGTTCCCTTTCTTGACCAACCCTTCCACCAACATCTTGGTGGTATTAAAATCCGGAATCTTGTGAAGCTTCACGCTCTCCTGAAAAACCCTATACCCTTCCTCAAACTCCTCGTTCCTACACAAATAAAACACCGAAGTCCTAAACGTCGCCGCATTGGGACGACACGCTTTCCCACGCAACCCGTCGTAAACCCCCATTCCCTCTTTCACCATCCCACACCTCAAATAACACGTCATCAAGAAATTGTAACTGATAGTATCAGGAACCAACCCAGTCTCAACCATTTCATCAATCACCGCCTTAACCTCCTCCGGCTTTCCGCCAGACACATGCTTAATCCGCACGTTAAACGCCGTCACGTCAACGCAACCTTTCTCTTTCATCAACCGCCACAATTCCTCTGCCTCGTCGTTTTTACCCTGTTTGTACAGAGCATCTAAAACGGTCGTGTACGAAACGGCGGTAATCTCGACGCCGTTTTGGGCCTGGGCCTGGGCCTGTTTTAAAGCTTGGAGGGCCTTATCGGGCTGGCCGACCTGGCAAAAGGACTTGGCGAGGATGCCATAGGAGACGTGGTCGGGAACGACGTCGTATTGGGAGGGGATTTGATGGAAGAGTTCGGGAACCTTGTCGAAGAGGCCAGAGAGGATGCAGGAGGACAGGAGGGCGTTGAAGGAGAGAGAGGTGCGAGGAGTGCCGAGTGTGTCCATTTGGTGATAGGTGGAGAGGGCGTTGTCGAACATGCCAGCCACACCGTAGGAGCGGATGAGTGTGGAGAGGAAGGGTTCCTGGGTGATATTCGGATCGGACTTTTGGGACTCGAGGAGTTTTACGATGTCGGGGAAGCGGCGGGATTTGGCGAGGCGGCGAACGGTGAGGTCCTGGGCGTAGCGGGAAGTCACGGGGGAGGAGTAGTGTTTGGACAGGGAGGAGTAAATTTCTAAGGCCTTGTCCGGGTCAAACTCGCGACGGAGTTGGGATTTTGCTTTTGAGATTGAGATCGCCGCGGTGCAAAGCCGCCGGATGCTGGCGGCGCCGATGTGTGGCATTTTTAGGGTTTGGCGGGGAAGAAGAGAACAGAAACAAATTCGAGGCAAGAGGATGTCTCTGTTTGGAGAGTGGAGTTTCCAGCGAGGATTTTTTTGTTTTGTTAAACTCTTTCTCACAGTATCCACCAAGTTAGTTAATTTTGTTCTAACAAGACTTTCGTTGTCAAATTAAAAGTAAAAATATTGTAGGCATAATTAAGTTTTTTATTTTTATCATATATAAATTTTAATTTTAAATATTTTTTATGATTTTAATTTTAATTTTTTATTTTATAAAAATTTATATTTATATTTTTTTATAAAATTAATTTTAAAAGTTTTTGTTATATAATTTGATTTATAAATTTAAATATTTTATCATATATTCATCTTTTAACGGATTATTTAATTTAAAATATCAATTTTAATTTTTAATATGACACTTTATTTATATTTTTACAAGAAAAGTATCAAATTAAAAAAATTAATATAAATTATGCATGTTAAAATATTTAAAAAATAAAGATATATATGATATAAATTTTATAAATTAATATATATTTATTAGAATATCATTATTTAATAGATATTTTTAAAAATAAGGATAAAAGTTAATAATTTTTATAAAACGAAAATTAAAATCATAAAAATACGAAGGATTCAAAGAAAATGTAAAAATTAAATAAAAAATTAAAAACTTTAATAAGGAAATATTTTATTAAATATAATATTAAAAATATACTAAAATTATTTTAAATTTAATGTTTATATATATATATATATATATATATATATATATATATATATATATATATTGTTTGTTTGTTCATTTAAACCTTTTACTCTTGGATCCTATTTGTTTGGCTAATATTGACATTTTATTGTAGGTGATGTAATGGTGAATAAGATAAAGAAGTGACTATCTTGGTACAATGATACTTAGCTTAAACTTGATTAGTCAAATAGTTAGTATATGACTTCTATAAAACTTTGGTGTACGGATGAACCTTATGGTTATTTCCTTGATTTGTATTCTGAAGATTAGGTTGTGCCATTATTTTTGGGTGACTTAGTTTGAGAAAAACCAAATCCATCATTTATTCTTTTTATCTAGTCAGCCAATATTTGATAATTTTAATTAGCTAATTTTAATAAAGGATTAAAAATAGTTGTCATTTATTGTGATAACACATTGATCATATCATGATTACTCTCATTTATCCGTTGCTTTAAGAATTGGAGCGCATTGTTGGTAAAAGTAGTCAAAGGGATTTGATCCCTATACAAAGTTAAGACGATGTCCCCTAATATGAGAGATTCACCCTCCATGAATTGGGATTCATACTCGCCACTGCTTATGATGGATTTATAGTTACTATTGGGTTTGGTTGGATCACTAATGACATGGTTGTTGTAGGAGGAACATATCCTGGTGGCAGGTCATATCGAGGATTTTATAAGGTCCTATTGGTTACTTCAAGCATTGCGGTAGGTGGTTATGCAACCATTGGTGTTGTACTTGTTGTAGCATTTCCACCGGTAATCTCAATATTAGATCCCATTGTATTGTCATTTCTACGTCTGTCAAAGCTTGTATTAAGACTATTATTATTAGTACCTTCTAAATTCTTTTTTTAAAATGTGGATGATCTATTTTTTTTTTTATCATTGATAATTTTTTTTCACTTTCTAATTTTATACAATACTAAATAGTAAATAAAGAATAAAATGTTTCATTGGATGTACCAATTTTATTTAAGAAAAAATTTAATTATTTAAATGATATCTATACTCTTAATTATCTATGAATAATTTGGAGTTGAATTAATTTTACTTAAAAAATTATGATTAGTTCGTATCTCAATAATTTAAATTAAAGAGTGTTTTATTAAATGAAAAAAATAAACAAATGATTAAAATAATTTTGATTAAATGAAAAAAATAAACAAATGATTAAGATAATTATAGATCATGCTAGAATAATTATATAACAATAGTATAAGAAGAAAAATTGAAAAAAAAATATATAAAATTTGCAAAGTAATAAGAAAAACTAAAAGAATAAATTAAAGTTAACTTTAAAAATTTTATATTCATTTTAAAGTTTTCTTTTTTAACTAGAGATAGTCTTTTTTTAGAAAATTAGTGTAAAGGATAATTTTTTTTTTATTTAGTGTGTTTTGTCTTTCTTTTCTTTCTTCTAAAGAAACAATCATAATTTTATTTATATATGCAAATCTAATAATGATTATATGATCATATATTCTCATGCATTTGACACATTTTATTTTATTTTTGTACACATCTATTATAAATCAAAAGAATGATTTATAGCTAATCGTTAATTTATGTTGAATCTTCTCAAACTTCTTTTAATAATCTGAAAAATGTACAACCCTAAAATCTCATACTAACACCTATATAATAATATATCTCTTGTATACTAAGTGGTATTAAAAAAGGAGTTTAATCTTATTTTAAAGATGATATATAAAGTTGATATAAACCAAAAAGAGATAATGATAAAGAATGAAGAAGATAAAGAGGGGGATCTTCAATAAGGACCTGAAAGTCTTATGATGAGGTTAAAAGTAAAAAAAGTAAAATAAAAAATCAAAATCAAATAGTTATAACTATGTTTAAGGCAATCCAAAATATGGAAAAAAAGAGCACAAGACTTCAAAATGAATATTTAGAATAGGAGAACAAAGTTTAACTTATTTTAATTCAATCCTTGTTTCATTTGTAATTTGACTTAAGATTTTATGTTTAATTTAATAATTAATAATATAGGTTTAGTTTATTATGTTAATGGGATTGGTCGTAATAGTTATTACGATTTTTTAGGATTTTTTATTTTATTTCACTATGTTAATGGGTCGGACCTTAGTGATTATTAAACATTTAAGTTTTAGTTTTATTATAAATATTTATGTAACTTTCTTTAAAAAATTAATTTTAATGATAATAAGAATTGAGGTTTCCTTTTTTAAAAAGCTTACGTGACTCTTAGGATTCATAGAAAGAATTATTCCTGGGATCTTATCAAGAATTTCTCATACTCTTATAGCCATTATACACCGAACTTATCATCTTCCCTTTTCCATAAAATTAAGCGTACAACGTTTTTCCACATTCCTTCTCTTTTCTATCTTTCATTCTTACAATTATGGAAATTGTAATTTTAATTTGTTTCCATTATAACTCTAATTTTGGCTTGTTTGTTGTAATCCTATTTTTATCTAAACGAACAAACTCAAGAAACAATCTGTTTAATTCACATCAAAAATATCATTCAAATCTAGCTTCAAGCAATTCTCTAGTGAGATCAGTGACTAATTTCAAGTTTGAGAGGAAAAAAGGATGAAGTGTCTCATGAAATTAATTAATAACTTGTAAAAAATCTTAAAAATAAACTCCATTTTAATTAGAACAATATGTATCATTGTATATTAGATAGGATAGTTTCATAGATTCCAATTCACCATCAATCTGGTATATGCCTAGATAACACTAGTGTATTCTATAGTCTACACAACATGAAAAAGATTCAAGGTTTATGATCAATAAATGAAATTGTGCATGTAATACCTTAGTCATAGATAAGTTCATCATTTTGATTAGTTTCTTATTTAGACACCAACAAAGTAAAAAAAAAAGTTTTAATATATGCATCATTGAGAAAATAACACGTCATATGTCTAGCTTCTTTTTTCCTTTTTTTTTTTTTATCAAAAGTTGTATGTTAATTAACTTAGTGTTTTGATCCCCTTCAACGATGGGCATGGGATTCTTATATCTTCAATCACTTCGACTAAATTCTTATTTAGACAATAACAAAGTAAAAAAAAAAGTTCTAATACATGTATCATTGAGAAAATAACGTATCAAATATATAGATTTTGATCAAAAGTTGGATATTTTAACCTTTTTGGAGTTAAAATTAAAACTAAATATTAATATTGGGCTTTATTTAAAGATGTTGTATGTCTGGATACGTAACAGTGATTGTTATGTATCCAAACGGTGCATTATAAGTATGGATCATGCTGATAATATGTCACTAACATGCATGGATGCTAGCCAAAATGCACAAAGTTGCTGGAGGCTCTTTAAGGTGCTCTATCATACACCATCTTAACAGCATCAGGTGTGTGATTCGCATGCTAGTTATGGGATTATTTCAAGATGCACCACACTTGCATTCGCGTCAATGTCAACAGTTGTGGAACTACTCCGAGATGCACCACACTTGTTCCATTGCGTGATGTCAGCGGCGTGCCTCCAATAACCTGTTGTGAGGACTATGGGAGTGTTTGGAGATAGACCATAATAGACGTTAAGACTATTATATTAATGACAAGTTTTTGGAGGTGAATTTTAAAAAATTAAAATTAAAAAGTGATTCTTAAAAGTTGAAATCACATATAAAAAGAAAAGAAAGAATGAAATATCTAACAAAAGAAAATAACAAAATGGAAAAAAAAAATTAAGTTGTTCTTTTGTTGATGGTTTTCAAGTTTCGTATCGCTCTTTCATATTTTTTTACTTTCCTACCTTTCAGGAGTATTTTGATAATTTTTAAAATTTTTTTAAACTAATCTTTTAATATTTCTATCATTTATTGGTTCATTATTGAATCATTATTATGTTATTTATTATTTTTTAAAAACAATTTAATCTTGTAGAAGATAAAATTATCTAAGAATGTTTTTAGGTATTTTATATGACGTTTTTATTCTTTTTTTTGTTTTCAATCTTTTCTTGTGACGTATTTGTTGAATATATATATATATATATATATATAATTTTTACTAACACTATATAAATAATTAAAGTTTCATTATAAAAAATTATGAAAATATTAAAATAACCTAAGGTTTATGGATGTAAATGTTTTAATAATAATATAAAGTTTAATTGAATGCATTTATTATGTATGTAGTTTTTTTTATTTGTATCTGTAGAATATTTGATACCCAGACGACTATACAAGCACTTAAAATGATCTCTTAAAAACTTTCACACCTAACACTTCTCTCAGACATGACAGTGTCCAAAGTTATCAAAACATGGTTAAAAAGCATGATATAGCATCTAAATATATCTTTTGCCTATAACTATTTAGACACATCCAATCTGAAACATGTCTAGCCTTGATTGAATTCTTTTTTTCGATAAAGCTTGCTTGAAGTCAAACTTTTGTCACATTTAAGAGTTTCCTTTCGTAAGAAAATGTCATGCAAAAGAAACTTTTATTTTGTTTAAGAGCACACTTTTTCACAAAAATGAAAAAGTTCTTCGGTTGTAAAGAATATTTGGGTTTAGGCCTAAGAATTATATAAAAATGTTTGGAATAATTATTATCTTTGTAAAAAGTTTTTTTATGGTGGATATGTTGCATTTTGCCAACAGAAACTCAGCGTAGCTCTTGGATTGTGAAAGTAAATTGGTCTACATTTTGGGGTGCTTGTTCTTTATTTTTTTTTATTTGTTTATTCTTTTGGAATGATTTTGATTTCTGCCTTTATAAAAATTCTTTTAAAAAAATTTTAGTTATCTAAAGTTATTTAGTTACATCTAGAAACAAAATTTAGCTTCTATTTTGACAAATGATTTCAAATGCAAGTATTTACAAAAATCTCTAACACATAATTTATTCTTCATTATTGTCTATATTATGTGTTTTTTCAACATTTATGATTGTTTTGATTTTTATAATAAATGTATCTTGAAACAAAATTTAACTTCTATTTTGATAGACGATTTCAAGTGCAAGTATTTATAAAAATATCTAACACACAATTTAACCCTTAGTTTTGTCTATATTATATCTTCTTTTAATATTTACTGCTGTTTTTGATTTTTATAATAAATGCATCTAAAAACAAAATTTAGCTTTCTTTTTTCACAAACAATTTCAAGTGCAAGTATTTTAATTATGTGTTATTTTAATATTTACAGTTGTTTTAATTTCATAATCAATTTTGATTTCTAACATGTACAAACATTAGATATTTTTCAAATGCCTTATGAGGAGCAATTGAATTGGAAACTTTAAGTAGGTCAACTTGAATACTTAAGTCAATGCTAAAATAAAAAATAAAAATAATTTTAAATTTTTTAATTGATTAGTTTATCAAATGCTTTTTATTCTATTTTAAAATAATAAATACATATATTATTCAATAATTAATTAATTATTTTATCATATAATAGGATACTATACTGAAAAATATTACAGAACTTAAATGATTTAGATAGAAGAAAAAATAAAATAAATTTGTTTTAAAATATATTTACTTGGATAATTTTAATACATTTTTATGACAAATTTTAGACCTATTAATGTTAATGTTTTTAGTTTTTCATTTAATTTAAATAAAAAAAATTCATTTTATAAACTATGTAAATAAAAGTTGACATTAATGATTGTAATAAATATTAAATTAATTTTTTATTATATATTATTAAAAATATTTAAATC
Organism: Canavalia gladiata; assembly: GCA_037954105.1. Classification (NCBI taxonomy): domain Eukaryota; kingdom Viridiplantae; phylum Streptophyta; class Magnoliopsida; order Fabales; family Fabaceae; genus Canavalia; species Canavalia gladiata. The sequence goes on along the minus strand of CM075658.1, from coordinate 19,935,583 downwards.
ATATCTTATAATAATAATAATTATTATTATTATTATTATTATTATTTGTTGATGTCATTCTTACTTATAAAGTATTTTTACTTATTATTTGATGAATCTAACATAAACATTACCTAATAAAATATTAAATTAAAAAATTAAAGAGGAATCACCTTTATCAATTTTATATAAATAAACTATACATTATCTTTATTATTTAAGTAAAATTTTGTTAAATTTAATAATTATAGGTATATAATTAAAATTTTTATATTTTAAAAAAATATATACATGACGTTGAATTTGATATATTTAAATAAGATATTAAAAATTATTATAATTAAAAATTTTATTATTACCATCTCTTCTTTATAATAAGAAGCTACTTGATATCTATGATTCTTGGAGGAGTCACTCAGATCAAATGAGTGCCGCATATTGACAGGGAATGACCAGTTGTTGCAACTTACAAAGCCTTTCCTCCTATTTAGTCACGAGGATGAAGGTTGTTGGTTGGTTGTGTTATGTCGTCATATATAATATTAAATTGAATTTTAATATTTTTATATCTTATTTTTAGGATGTATAAAATGATAAACGTCACATAAAAACAAGTAAAAAAATTTAAACGTAATATATGATATGATAAAAAAATATAAAAAAATAATGTATATTTAAATATAATGTTGATTGATATATATATATATATGAAAATAATTTTTCTATTAAATTTAGATATAACTATATTTGTTTAGGATAATTTTTTTCAAATTTAATAATTATAGGTATATAACTAAGTTTTTTATATATTTTAAAAATATATATGATGCTGAATTTGATATATTTAAACAAGATATAAAATAATTTTACATTAATTTTAAATATAATAAATAAAATTTATGTGATTAAAATTTTAAATTTAACAGTTGATTTTAATATAAAATTATATAATATAAAATTATTAAATAATATAATATAAATGTAATTTACATTGATTTAAATTAATAAATAAAATTTAAATTCAAATTTAACATCATACAATTTTGTTATCATGTTTTTCAATCAAAATTAAAGATTTATTTAATAATTAATATTAATTTTTAATATTTATAAATTATTAAGATAAATTTTTAATTTTATTTAAAAATAAAATCAAAATGTTATATAATATTGAACTTAAATTTTATCTTAAATTATTTCTTACCTTAATATTATAATTGAGAAATTATTATTACCATTTCTCTATTTATAATAAGAAGCTACTTATAACCATGGTCGTTGGAAGAATCCTCTTCGGAGTGAAGGTTCACAGGGTATAACTAGGGATGGAAGTAGATCGAGCCGAGTTAGACTTTGAGTGTTTAACTCTGTTCTGTTTCAAAATTTTGAGGAAGGCTTTTTTTTTTTTTTTTCTATTAAGGCCTTGATTTAAAGCCTACAAAACCTACAAACCTGTTTAAAAGTCTACATGACAAAAAAATTCAATAAATAAATTTAAAATCTATATAAATAGTTGATTAAAATATATATATATATATATATTAATATTATGTAAATAAAATATAAAATAAATATTATACAAATATAATACATTAAAATAAATATAAATATATAATATATAAGTATAAATAGGTCTTAAATAAACTTTTTTATAAGTCTAGGCCTGACTTGTTTATCTAAAAAGACTTTTTAACAAGTGGTCTATCTATTTATTAAACGAGCTGAGATAAGATAGGCTTTAAACAAGCCGAGCCAAGATAAGTTTTAAACAAGTTGAACCGTAAGCCCTTGTCGAACAGCCTTGTTCACTTCCATCTCTAGATATAACTATTTGAACTTTAAAAAGTCTTTCCCTTTGGGCACGAGGATGATGGTCCATATATTGTTCTATGTTATCATATATAATATTAAATTAATTTTTGATATATTTATATTTTATTTATAAGATATATAGAATGATAAACAAGATAAATAAAATAAAAATAAATTAGATATAACATATGATGTGATAAAAAAATATAAAAAATAAAATATATATAAATATAAATATTAATTATATTTAAATATAAATATTGTTTATATGTATATGATAATTTTTTATTAAATTTTTTTATTCTAATATTTTAAGTGAAGAAAAAATAATAAAAATATAAAATTAGAAAAAATGATAAATTTTATTATTTAGGTAATGAAAAAAATTAATTTTAGAAAATAAATAAAAAATATAAGTATTAAATTATTTTTATATCTTTTTATTATAACTGTGGATAAATAAATAGATAAATTTATCATTTTAATCGAATTTTTTCTCCCATGATATCTTATGAGAAGAAAGAAAAAATTTTACATATCCATTCCAATATATATATATATATATATATATATATATATATATATAATTGTCTTATTTTATCTGTATTCAATTTTTCTTATTTCGTTTTCTCACAATCAAAACGGTGTGTCAATAAATATAGTTGTCCAAGATCTAATTATATATATATATATATATATATATATATATATATATATGACAAGCTCTAATAATAATAATAATTAAAAAAACAAATAAAAAATAGGTCAAGTTTTTTTAATCAATACAATTTTTGTAGTGTATACCAAAAATATTCTTTGGTTGATAATTCAAATCTAATTTTTTAGAAATAAAAATTATTAAGATAAAATTTATCTTTTTCTGAGAAATCCTTTTCTATAATTAGGTTGGTCAAGATTTAAATTTTTATCTAATATACTTAATAATCCATGCAATTTTAAATACGCAATTTCTTTTAAAAGGCTCTAAAATATTTATATGTACCATTCATAAATTTGGATTTGGATAATAAAATGGAATTTTAAATACACAACTTCTGCGTTTTGGTAACAACCACATCACTTGTCTGATTCAAACAATGACGAATTATTAACTTGTCCTCTTCACCACATACATCAAACAGGCTGTAGGATTTAGCATAAGCATGAGGTGATTTTGATAGTTTTGTACCTTTTACGCGGATGATGTATTTTTGTGAACAAGATATGGACAGGTCATTTTGAGCCATAATAATTGTAAGGTCCAAAACTTCTTTCTATGAAAGATTTTATATTATTTTAATGATTATTAAAATTATTTTATGTACTGAATAATTACAATTATAGTGATCAATTGATATTAGAGGCCGAATTATTAATGTCCATTAAGAGAGAAGAAAATTCATCAAGTGAAAAATTGCAGTAAGTTAAAGTTTCGACTCTGTTCAAAGAATTAATTCAATAAATGATTGAAGTGGCATGCTAGTCGAAATGTTAAATGATTAAACATGAATCAACTAAGGACAGTTCAGAAAAATTCCAAATTTGATGCATATCCAAATGTTGATTATTAATTATTATTGGTGTTATTAGTCTAAACAAGTCTAATCACAATTATCAATATCAATAGGAGTTATTTTGTTATAGGTTGTTGTTAAAATTTTATTAATTTAGTATTTATTTATTTTTATATATATTTTTAATAATAAAATAAAGGATTAAATTTAATTGATTCTAATTTTTTTACACTTTATTAATATAAAAAATCTTTTAATGAAAGAAAAAAAAATTATCTGTGATCACGAAATTATTATTATTTTTTATTTTGACTATTTTAAACAAGTAATCGATTTCTTTAATTAAAAAATTTAGATAAAATAAATAAAGAAGATTTGATTAAAGGTAAAATGATAATAATAAAAAATTTAAATAATTTATAATAAATTTTATTAACAAATATAGTATGCAGTAGTTATGTAAATAAATACATCAATAAATTAAAATTTTGTATTATATCTTATTTAAATTAAATAGTTATTTTATATAATATTTATAAATAAATATAATTCAGCTGTAAAAGCAAACAATTTTAATATATAAAATAGTTTCTTGTGTTCATTTAAATTTTCTTTACAGTATTAGAAAAAAAGATACTAAAGGATCTTCATGAATATAAATGTATTTGGATTGAACATTGTATAGTATATTACTTTTATGTTTAAGTTTACTTTTTTTTTTTATATTCAATCTTTTTTTTTCTTGTATTTATTCCTTAAATTTTTTTTAAAATCCAATATTTAGAAGCTATCAATTTAATTTTATAGATTTTTGGATAAATATATAATAATCAATTGAATCGAGAGTTGAAATTGATTTTTCACATGAATAGATTGACATGTTTAATGGAACATCTTAGTCTTAATTTAAAAATTTAAAATTTTCAATGCATGAAATTAAGAAGTAGGACAAATTTGATGACAAATAGAAATAAGAATTTATCCCCAATTACTCAAAATTAAGGAGTGAATAATAATACCACAAACTCTAATTAGAAAAGTTCTACAAATGATCATGTAATAAGCACTGATGCTTAAAACATAAGAACAAACTCACCGCTGAATTTTACTATGGCAGTTTCACAAACTACCATATCTAACCAAGAGTTAGGTAATAAGATTCCTTCAAATCCTTTGTATCCTTCTTATGGTTTGTGCAACCCTCTAATAATAATATTTTTCCTACACTTAAGTCGTATCGTGGATTCATTAATAGTTTGTTATTTCATGATATGGAATCCATTTATAAAATTACTGTTATAGAAAATATGATATAATTTTTTAAAAATATTTGTTGAAAATGTGAGTCTTGTCGTAATAATCAATGTAGTACATAATGACCATTCTGACGTCGTCACTCATGTTAATTTTAAAAACTCGTATTCTTTTATTTATTGTGCTATACATTCATTTCCATAACAATATTTACATTATTAGTTATATAGGTAGTACAACATACATACAATAATAAGTTAAGACTCCTAGTGAGTCCTTTAATAAAAAAAATACTTCAATGTTTATTATAAATTACAGTGGTCCAAAGAAAAAAAATACAAAGTTTGAATAAGTAGTATAAGATCCTTTATAACTCTTCTTGCATTTATTCCATGAACATTCATCTCTATTCCTATTTATTCATTTTACATAGACTGTTGTCATCACAAAGAGTGTGATCAGACTTTGGGAAAGAAATGGAAGGTTGGGAGTGAGAAATCCTAATTTATTATAAGTGTCTACCCTAAGGTTAGCGTCATCATTTCTAACTCAACCACTTCAGTTTATTAAGAAAAGATGACAAACATAAAAGTTCAATTATTACTTTTTAAAATTATACTTATCTGAAGTAGATTCTTTTTAATACTAACAAAAATTCAATCTCATACAGGATGTCATTCATACATACTTTGAATCATTTTTTCATATAAAATATCTTAGACATAAATCTCATGCATTCTTTAGATCATTTTCTCATCATAACATAGATATTATCTAACTCTTACTCATTTTATGCCTTAATCATAATCATTTTTATTCTCTAGTCACCATCTTAATGATAGTTTCATTTAAGACATAACATTAACAATTTAGTCAAACAATATCTTCCACTTATCTACTAATCTATCTTCTGATCTTGGATATGAACTCATTCCGGATGGTCGTTACCATCATAAGTTTGGAAGACCCACAATTTCTCCATATAAGGATTTATTTGAAGCCTTATGGCTTCATCATAAAAGGTTATGTACCTTCTGATTACCATAGAATGACCTATCGTCTTTTGAGTGTGCACAAGTCCTAAGTTCTTCTTCAGTCCATATTAGGAGTAGTGTTAAGTTTTCACATAAGGTTCTTCTTTAGTAATCTCTTGACTTATTAGAATCCATTTTAAGTATTTAAGATAAGATAAGATACATGCTCATCCATTTAATATCAAATTATGAAACCACATATACATACAAGTCATCATGTCATCTAAGAAATCACACAAGTCACTACATCACTCAAGATAGAACATAACACATTTACATGTATAAAGACATGCTCAAGCATCACATCACCATGATATATAGGACATTAATGGTTATCCAAAAGTTTTTCTTCTTAGTAAAAATGTTTACTTAAGCATGATCCTTAAATTTTTAACAGCATTCATATTTCTTCTAAAATTGCAAAGTTGTCCTCATTCTTTGTGTTTTATAAGAAACCTCTCATAGGAACTTAGTTCACCCATCCTTTTAAGTTTTCTCTCATCCTTTCCTTTTTTCAAAGATTTTCTTGATGTTCTTCTCATGTTTAACTTTATGGTGGCCTAATGGTCATTATGCCTCTTAAGTAGGCATGAATCTTATTTGACTAAGTTTAATCCTCCTTAGCCGAATGATCCTTTTCTAATCACCAAAATTTATGTTCATCTAAAACTTATAGCCCTTTTTGTTTATGAAAATTTATTTCTAGGAGAAATAAACACATAAGTTTTGCCCATTAAAATCTCATCATGCCTAATTCTTTCTCCTTTGGCCGAATATCTTTGTGAGCTTCAAAGAGGTCGTTGTTCATATTTCTATGCACTTGTGGCCAATATGTTAAAATTAAATCTTATTAAGAGTGAAGCTTCGGTTCTTTACCTAATCAACTACTTTACTAATATTGTTACAAGTGTATGTCAAAGTGTTTATGTCTTGTTTCCCTAAACTATGTCCACTTACTCATACTTTTCTTAAATCTCCTTAAATATCCAAATTAGTTTTCTTGTAAATATAATTAAGACTTGGTTAAATTGATTCTTTTTGTCCCTAGGGCATTATGATCAATTTTTTCTTATACTTGAGAGGTAATTTAGGAGAGATTATGGCTTAGATTATTAGTTTGACCCAACTTTGAAATTTTTAAAGACTTTCCTTCTTAATTACTAGGTATTGGCTAAATCCACTTCTAACTTCCATAATAACATAATTGATTTTTAATCACCATCTTGTGTACGTTTGAGTTTATTTTTGGGTCTTAACAAGATTTTAACTTACTTTCACTAATTTTACTAAGTATGGACGAATGGTTACCCAAACTATCACCAAGACTTTATTAAACTTTTAATTCCTTTTTTATACTTGGTTTGACCCCTTATTACTCCTTAACCAAAAATTGTAACTCAATTCTTCTTAATTTACTTGAAATGGCCGAATCACATCCTTGATCACTCAAGGTTATTTTCTCAAAATTCTTCCCACTTGATCATTATTCCATGAGTTTTGATACTTATTGCATCATTTGCTCACAGGTCCATCAACACTTGTCATTATTCCATAGCTTGGGTCATGATTATGGGAGATTTGAAGAGTCTTGTTCAACTTAGGTTCCATAATTTCACTTTTGCTCTTACTAGTTTAAAAGTCCAAGTTTCAAGTTAAGTTTATAGATTTGGTAACATCATTTTTCTTAGTCTTTTAAGATATTTAACTTATGAGTCCAAATCTGGAATTTTATCAAAGTCCAAATTTAAGATTAAAGCTTTTAAGAAAAGGTTTAAATAGATTTCTAACTTTAAACACAAAGATGGTAAAGAAAATATTTTTCAAGGAAAACAAGTGTAGATCTATTAGATCTACTTCAAGATCTATCAATCCCTTACTTTGAGCACTTCAAAACTTTTCTCATGAAATCTCAAATATTTTCCAAAGTATCAAAGATCAATTTTAAGAAATCTTAAGGTGTGCTTGCACCATGTATGAAGATTTTATTTTTTTAAGTGAAAGGAAATCATTGGATGAAATTATATTTACTAGATTCTTTGAAATTGTTGTTTTATTAATGTTGTTCTTTATCATTGTTAATCCTTTAATGTATGTGGTAAATTTATTTTACTTTATCAACATAGTTATTTTTGTGAACCTTTGGTTACTATTATATGTGTTGAGACTGAAGGATAATAGTCTTATATTGCACGCAATCTTTGCAATATGGGAGTTGTATTAAAAATGGTTAATTTTTATGTCTAAAATGTGAAAAATATGAGATTCATGACACATGTGTTGGAAATTCTATTTTAATTTGGACTTCTACTGATTTGAGATTTTGATTTTATGAAAACAGGTTGAACGGGTAACCAGATATTTTTCCTGTAAGTCCATTAGAATTGTATAAGTGATCTGTTATAGGTTTTGGAAAACACCATGTATGTTTTTTTATTGGGCTTGAAACCCAATTGGCAAGTGTGCTAAGAATCTTTGTATAAGGCCTAATGGGCCTAATATCCATGATGGAGGAAAATTCATTGATTGATTTGTTATGACATGTTACTTTCAGAATGATCTTGACAGTAAAATTCTTCTACCTACAGGTGTTGAATTTTTGTAACTGTTGTTCTTGTATGATATAATCTTTACCCACAAACGAGTTTATATTATGTGTTAAATCTTAAACTTAGAAAATTATTGTTTTTGTAGATTTCACATGTTGTTAATAATTCATTGTTGTTTTCAGCTCCTGTTGTATTTTCTATTAATAACACTGTCAACAATGTTGAGCTTTTGAATGGAAACAATTACAAGAGATGGAAAGGTATGCAATTTCTGAGAAAGTCGAGGTGGAACAATTAATGGAAAGTTTTACCAATATGAAGTATGATAGGCTTATAATGAAGATGGTGACCATTACTAATAGTCTAGCTGACCTTGAGTGCCCAATAGCTGATAAACTCCTTGTTTATCATGCCTTGAATCCCCTACCTGATAAATTTAATACATTGAAAACTTCCTATCATGCCCAACTACAGGTGTAGGACATGAACACCTTAATTTCTATATGTGCTTAAGAAGAGAGTAGGATGAATCATGTGACATATGATAATATGAATTTGGTTTCTTAGTCTCACAATAATAAATTTTTTAAGAAAAAAAAAGGGAAAAATTTTTTAGGGAAATAAATGTCATAATCCATCTTAAAGGCCTCTTGATCCAAAGTTTGATATTAAAAACAATCAGAATTAGAGTGTTGGTTTTACAAAGTGGTAGGTCATAAAAAATTTAATTTCTCAGCTTTCAAATCCTTTTTGGAAAATAAAAATAAAATGAGTCACTAGCTTTTGTTTGTTTTGAATCTAGATAGACGTCCCTTTGAATTCATGGTGGATTGATTCTAGAGCATCCATTCATATTGCCAATTCCTTGTAGGGGTTCAAGAACAAACGAAAACCAAGTAATGATGAAATAAATTTGTTCGTAGGGAATGGGAATAAAGGTGATGTTCAATTCTAGGATTAGTTGAATTAAAATTAGAGTTTAGTTTTATTTTTCATTTAAGAGATACTATTTATGTGTCATCCATGAGGTGAAATTTGATTTATTTGTCAAAACTTGATGATTATGATTTTTCTTTCAATTTTAATAATAATTTATTTTTCCTATGATTCTCAAGTTGTTGGTAAAGCCATTATGTTTGATGGTTTATATTGTCTTAATCTTGATTCCAATGTTTTCAACATATTCAATCCATTGGAAATAAACGAGTTTTTATCAAAGAAAATTCTTTATCTTTATGGCATAGACGCTTAGGACATATTTCAAAAGAAAATATTGATATATTGATAAAAGATGAAGTTTTACCTTCTCTTGATTGTAAAGATTTTATAGATTGCATAAGAGGTAAAATGGCTAAAACAAAGAAAAAGAGTTCTATGCATAGTAAAGATCTTTTGGAAATTATTCATATTGATATTTGTGGCCCTTTGAAATCAACAATGTGTGAAAATAAGTAATTTATAACATTCATTGATGACTTTTCCCATTTTGATTGTGTGTACCTTATAAATAAAAAATCTTTGTCTTTGAAAAAATTTAAAATTTTTAAGACTAAGGTAGAAAATCAATGCGGTAAAAGTATTAAGATTGTAAGATTGGATCGAAGTGGTGAGTTTTATGGAAAACATGGTGAAACTGGACAATTAATGGGACCTTTTGCTAAATATCTTGAGGATTGTGGAATTGTTTCACAATTTACTATGTTAGGGACTCCTAAGCAAAATAGGGTGGCTAAGAGAAGAAATCGCATATTGATGGACGTGGTGATATCTATGATGAGTCTATCAAGGTTACCTGAATCACTTTGGGGAGAAACTCTTAAAACAACTATGTACATTTTGAATAGAGTACCTTTTAAGTTTATTCTTAAAATGCCTTTTGAACTCTTTAAGAGATGGAAACCTAGTCTTAACCATTTTATTATATGAGCTTGTGCTACTAAAGTGAAAATCTATAACCCCACAACATCAAAGCTAAGTCCTAAAACCACCATATGTTATTTTGTTGGTTATCCTATAAATGCAAAAGGCTACAAATTCTACTATCCTATATATGGAACAAGAATAGTTAAGGCCATCATTGTCAAAATTTTTAGAAGATAATATGGGAGAGTTTAACATCTCTACAAATGATGGAGAGAATTCTGGAAGCAGAAATCTTATTATTCAAATCCCTATTGTGCAGAGACAGGTTATACATCACCTGGTTGATGGGTTGCTTGAGGAACCACTTCGAGAAGTTTTAGTGGATATGCCACCACCAGTTCCCGAAGATCAAGTTAAGGTTCTTATTCTTAGGCGATCACAAAGAGAAAGGAAGCCAGTTAATTGTGATGATTATTATACCTTTCTTGGAGAGTCAAACTTCAACATTGGTTGTATGCCAAATCCATAGAACTATATGGAGACAATTTCTAGTGCCTTATATGATAAATGGATAGAGGCAATGAATGAAAAAATACTCTCTATGAATCATAATGGTGTGTGAGAGTTGGGGAAAACCCTTGTTGGTTCTAACTCCATTGGATGTAAATGGGTATTAAAAACCAAGAAAGACTCTAAGGGGAATGTAGAACATTTTAAAGTAAGATTAATGGTAAAAGGGTTCACTCAAAGGGCAGACATTGACTACAAAGAAACATTTTCTCCTGTTTCCTCAAAGAACTCTTTCAGGACCATTATGGCACTACTGGCACTTTTTATGATCTTAAGTTGCATCAGATGGATGTGAAAACGACATTTTTTGAATAGAGATCTTGATGAGAAAGTTTATATGAAGCAGCCAAAAGGTTTCGTAGAGAGTGACAAAAAAATATTTAATGTGTAAATTAAAGAAATGAATTTATGGTTTGAAGCAGACTTTTAAGCGATGGTACCTTAAATTTGATGAGATAGTTACATCCATGGGATTTAGGGAGAACAAGGTGGATCAATGCATATACCTCAAGATTTATGAGAGTAAGTTTGTTATTCTTGTTCTTTATGTAGATGACATCTTACTTGCTAGTAATAATTGTGATTTGTTAGTGGAAAACAAAAATATGTTGTTAATTTCTTTTGACATGAAAGACCTTGGGAAAGCTTCTTTTGTTCTAGGAATAGAGATTCATAGAGATAAGTTTCGCAAACTTTTGGGTTTATCCCAAAATGCCTATATTGAACGAGTTTTGAAGAGATGTAATATAGAAAATTGTAAACCTAATGATGCTCCTATTGTCAAAGGTGATAAATTGTGTAAGGACTAATGTCCCAAGACTGATCTTGGAAAGAAACTCCACGGTGAATGTACCTTATGCCAGTGTAGTGGGAAGTTTGATGTATGCTCAAGTATGCAATAGACTTGATTTGACTTTTTTTGTTAGTGTACTTGGAAGATCCATATCAAACCCATGAGATGTTCATTGGGTTGTTGTTAAGAAGGTATGAGATATTTGTAAAAGACAAAAGAATACATGCTTGTTTATAGGAAAGTTAACCAGTTGGAGGTTATTGAATACTTTGATTCTGACTTTGCTAGATGTCCAGACCATGAGAAATCTACTTCTAGATATGTTTTCATTTTAGCTGGAGGTGTTATATCCTGAAAGAGTGTTTAACAAACTTTAACAACCTCTTCCACCATGCAGGCTGAGTTCATTACTTGTTATAAGGCTGAGAAAATTTATCACTACTTTGAGAATTGTGGATTCCATTTCCAAACCATTAACCATTTATTGTGGTAACATCTCTGCGGTGTTCTTAATCAAGAATAATAGAATTACCATAACTTTAAAACATATTAGAATTAAGTTCTTGGTTGTTAGAGAGATGGTTGAAAATGGAGAGATTCTTGTTGAGCATATTTCCACCGAGGAGATGCTTGCTGACCCTCTAACCAAGGGACTTAGACCTATAGTGTATATAAAACATGTTGAGAATATGGGTATTATAAGGTCTTTTGATGTATTTGATTAGTGGGAGTTGTTATTATTATTGTTATCACATATTTACTTTTTATTATATTGGACCTATGCAATTGTTTTAATAAATTTATGCATATGTTGATGTTTGATATTATTATCAATATAATTATCATTGAGCAGTTTATTTTATACTGTGATTGTCTCGAGATATTTAGTTCCTTATAGGAATGTGTTCAATTGAACATGGTTTATAATCTCTTTGAGAGATTTTTTGTGTTTTCTTGAGAAAATATAATGTTAGATCCATACACAATAGCATGAAAGGGATCACAATTATGTTGTGATGTGTACCTACACTTGCACACTTTGTGATATGATCATGACAATGAGATTGTTGGTTTTGTGGTCATTGGTAAATTAAGCTTGTAATAGTTTAATTTTACCTACTCTTGACTAATGGTTTTGTTAACTTAGATGAACATATTTATTTTATGGTGACTATGCACAAGTTATTTTGTGGTCACAGTCGTTTGATCCAAGATTAGTTTTCAAAATAAATTTTAAAATAAGATAAAACTCAATCAATATTGTTCAAGTGGGAGAATGTTGAAAATTCTATTTTAATTTGGACTTTTGTTGATTTTATGAAAACAGGTTAAATGGGTAACTTGATTGTATATGTAATCTATTATGAGTTTTGGAAAATAGTATGTATGTTTTTTTTCTTAGGCTTAAAACCCAATTAGCAAGTGTGTTAAAATTTTTTGTGTAGGATCTAACAAGCTTAATATTCATGATGAAAGAAAATTAAGTTACATGTAACTTTTGTAAGAGAGCAAAATCCTCATTCGTCTCTACATACTTTTATAACTAATAAAGTAAGAATATAAATAAAAGATTCTACTTTTGTAGTATTTAATTGGACACAAAATAAAAATAATGTTTTAAAAATATCATAAAAAATACATAATTTAAATTAATTTTTATTATATTAAATATTCTAAATTTTAATATATATCCAATTAAATATGCTATTAACATGAAAAGTAATAATTCTAGAATGTAAAGATTTTGCAATAGTATTAGGTTGGAGATGGTGTTAGTGAAAGATTAATTGATGGTGAAAGATTAATAAAATTTTTTAATAACCTTATAATAAAACAATTATCTAATCCTCTTGCCACTATTGTTGAGTCACATATGGTGATAAGTACTATTTATAATAATTATTTCTACGAATAATTATAATGAGAGGGTCATTATAACATGTATGGTTATAACACCATTTATTTTGAGAATGTCCTTCAAGTTCTAACTTAGGTTACCAATTTTATACTGTACTCAATTTTACAATGAAAATAAATAAAAAGTTAAAGGACAATGGATTTTATGCAATGTTGATTTATATTTGCTAAAGCTTAGTTTTAATTATGGAAAATTTTATATAACTATGTCTAGGGTTAAAGCTACAAAGGGACTGAACATTTTAATTTGTAATAAAAGAATGAAATGTTTTAAATACAACTGCAAATGTTATATACAAATAGATTTTAGATAAATTCATGTAATTTGATTGGTTGAGTTACTTGTAATTAATTAAAATTTTGGGATTTGTTTCTTTTAATGTAAGCAAATTTATAAAATAAAAGGGTAATGGTGTATTCAGCATAAATTTAAAGTTAATAATAATTATAAAATACTTTAATTAAAATAAATAATAAATATATCTGTTTTTCTATTTACTCATTTTAAAAATTAAATACACATTTTTAAGAAATTTATATTTATTTAATTAACTATACTTTCATTTCACAATATCATACATTACAATGATGATATTCTAGTAATTTATCTAATTTGTATCCATGTAAATAGAAGCCCGGTAAAAAAGGTAAATAAAGATTTGTTTAATTTAAAGTTAAAAAAATTAATTTTTATATTTTAATATGAAATATAGATTTTAATAAAATATATAATTAAATTAATTTGTATATTTTAAAAATATTTATAATTTAAAATTAATTCTATTTAACTTTAAATTAATCGAATTATTCGTTCGAATAAAGTGTGACAGTAAACACCATTATAATAAATGAAAAATAATTTGAATTTGAATTAAGAAAAAATAATAGATACAGTTACAAGGAAGAAAAAATGGTTGAGCATTGGAATGCAAGTTGGAGGTCTCTCTCCCAAGCTTTTTAGGTTTTCCCGTAGCAGTTGAGACACGAAGCTCCGAATATTCCATTTCCTCTATCTTAGAAGCTTCAGTCCCCTATCTTCACCCTTCCACCAATTACTCTGTTTTTGCATTGGACCTCCATGGCTGCTTCGGCTTCCAAAGCCGTGCTACTCGGAGATGTTTGTTTGGAAGACGTAACCGCCAAGCCTTCCGGTGTTTTCTTCAGAGATAGGATTCGTAAAGGAGGGTTGAGAGCGTGCGTTAATCTTAGAAGACCACAACCATTCAGTGGTTTTTTGAGCTTCGGGTGTTCCACTTCTGATGCAAGTTGGAGGAATTGGAACACGTGTTCGCTTCTTGGGCCGAAGAACTCGTCCTTTGCTTCTTACTCGCCTGGGGCAGCGCGTGACATTGAACACCTTCCAAGTTCCAGCTTCTCATTCGACCAGTATGTTTGTGTATTTTTTCTTTATGTTTTTCAGTAAACACCGTTCTCCCCCCGAAATTACAAGTCTCAGTTTCTTTGGTTTAACTTTAGTCTTTTTATAGTGAAAGAAGATGACATTGAAAAGTGAAGTACGGAAGTCGATAATGAATGATATTTTTTTTTTATATAGTTAGATATTTTGTGAATTTCAGAATTAAATGTCACATTTGTTATCTCAGGAACTAAAATAAAAGTTTACTATTATATTTTAATTTGAATTCAACCTTCATTTTAGTCGTACTGTATGCAACAGTTACTTTGGTTCATGGCTTCATTAAAAGATCTGTTCCTAACTTTGAAAAATGTTCGCTTGCGGTAGTTTAGAGAGAAAGAGTTAATGGGAATGGCATTTTCCAAAGACCAGGGTAAAGTTTTAATGAAATTAGGCACTAAAATGGCTTAGACATTCAATGTCTGGATTAAAGGGAAGGTTTACTCTTTTAATTTATCTTTGCCACCCTTATGAGGTAGATGATTCCTGAGCAATTTTGTTTTCAGAACCGGCGAGAGGTTGAAGCTGTTTTCTGGGTCATGTTACCTACCTCATCCGGATAAGGAGGACACTGGTGGAGAGGATGCACATTTTGTTTGCGTAGATGAACAAGCAATTGGTGTTGCAGATGGTGTAGGTGGCTGGGCAGATGTTGGTATTAATGCAGGGCTGTTTGCCCGAGAACTTATGTCCAATTCAGTTAGAGCAGTTGAAGAGGAGCCCAAAGGTTCTGTTAATCCAGCAAGGGTCTTAGAGAAGGCTCACTCATGTTCAAAGGCCAAGGGTTCATCAACTGCCTGCATCATTGCCCTTACTGATAAGGTATTATACTTCCTATCCCAAGGATTTTACAGGCAAATATTTTTATTCCATTTTCTGCAGAACAGCGACTAGATGTAGGCAAACTTCTTTATTGCGTGTTTAATACTACCGAATATTAAATTAAATATTTAATATTTCCCCTTCTACTTCAACACTCATTTTTTCTTTTATGCTAATCTGGATATGCTTTTTGTTGACTTTAGCAATCTTACATTAGATTATGCATCTCCCCAGCACTTGTAATTTATTTTTCTTGATGTTTGATGGAAAATCTCAGAATAAACTAGATTTTTATCTAAATCAGTCCACCAAATAAAGGCGGCATGTTGATCCGGAATCAAAATTATGGTTATGACGATATTGATGAGTTTAGCATGTCCCTACTGTTAGTCTCCTTTAAAATCAATAATTAGATGCCTTAGAAAATATAATTATTGATGATATTTTTCTGTACATGTACAATTGGGGCATTAGCGGAATGCACTCAAATTATTAACTCTTATAATCTAACCTGTTCCTAAGCCCTAAGTTCTTGTTTTATTGGTGTTTTAGCCTGCATCTTGATTGACTGAAGCCCATCTGTTTGCAGCCACTAAAATTTGGGTAGTTTGCTATCTTGAGTAGAAAAGGAAAAGTAAATCAAATGATTAATTTGCTTACTATGTGTTTGGTTTCTCGGCCAGGGTCTACATGCCATTAATTTGGGTGACAGTGGGTTCATTGTGGTTAGAGATGGAAGCACCATTTTCAAGTCCCCTGTTCAACAGCATGACTTCAATTTTACATATCAATTGGAGAGTGGCAATGGAGGTGATCTACCCAACTCTGGTGATGTAAGTTCTCGCTTAAAATTGCACATAAAATTTTACTTCTAAGGATGTTACAGTAGTGATATGGGAATCTCTAAATAATGCTCTGATTTGTTGAAACTGTATATTCTCATTTGTTTCTAGTAGCATCCATGCTAGGGACTACTTGTTGAAACTGTATTGTCTTACACTCTTACTGTTTCTGACAGTACAATACAGGTGCCATGAAACAGAGTGCATAGAACTTCCCTTCAATTTCTCATGATTAATATAGGAAGCAACAGAAAAAATGAATTGTCGTTTAAAATTTCTTTTTATTATCCTGTTTTGTGATGGATTTCATGAGACTTGGGGTGTGACTGATAAACATGATAAAAAAACAAGAGGATTTTATTTTTAATAATAAATGGACAGAGAGGGGGGAGTGAAAATGGAGAGGTTTTCATTTAGTTGTTGGTGCATGGTAGAGGGAGTTAAAAATGACAGTTCGGTGCTTCCAATTTTCAATATTTCCTTAATTTTTGTATATTAAGCACTTGTAAGATTATTTGCAGATTAAATTTTTATTTGCTTCAGTTTCCTCCATTCCACTTTTGTGAATATTAATCTTGAAATTGTCTGGCAGACTATAATTTATTTTTTCGGTCTTGCCCCAGTTGTCATCCTAGAATTATTCCCTACGAGACCACATATCAGATGATTTTTGTGTTTCTCAAAACAAGTTTATATATTTGTGGAAAATTAAACAGACTAACACTTCTGTCACAATAACATATCCAGGTCTTTACAATACCTGTTGTCCCTGGAGATGTTGTCATAGCTGGAACAGATGGGTTGTTTGACAATCTGTACCATAATGAGGTCGCTGAAGTTGTTTTACAAGCAGTTAGAACTGGACTAGAACCCCAAGTTACTGCTCAGAAGATAGCAGCACTCGCTCGTCAGCGAGCCCAGGACAGGAATAGGCAGACACCATTCTCCACTGCTGCTCAAGAGGCTGGGTTCCGTTTTTATGGTGGCAAACTTGATGACATAACAGTTGTTGTGTCATACATAACCAGCTCAACATGTGTGAGTTTTTTGCCATCTTAGCTTTGCTACATTTTGTATATTTATATTTGTTCTATGGCATTGGGTTGCTGACCTTGTCTGTCATTTTTGACCTGCATACACTATTGTTTTTAGATTTTCTCACAAATTTGAGTTGCTATTATGATTTATATCCTTGGCCGCAATGCCTTCACTTCCTTCTCGCTTTTCATTTTATACAGCCCTAATTTTTTTGACCATATACATACATACATAGATATATACATACACTTAAACCAAAAACTAGTAGAACCAAACCCCCAAAAAAAAATAGAACCAGAGTTAGAGAATAAAACTGTAAGCACATCCCTTCCCTTGTACAAAGCTTAAATATGGGTTTAATCCTTGTAAATATGTACAATTTTGGTTTTAGTCCCTCTATAATTTTAACTTTGGTTCTTGTCCCTCTTTTTTTTTGAAAGGTCATCAAATTTAGTCTTTGTCGTTAGTTTGTTAAATGATAACATGCCAAATGGAAATCCACATCATCTTGCTGCTTGTCCCCAATTAATATGGTGAGATGTCTTACATATTGCCATGCATGATTCAAATAATTAAAGGTTTTAATAAAACAAAAAAGTTTAATGTAAGACACCATTTTCTAATTTCAGGTTCATGAAAAAAAGATTTTTTTTTTTATTGAAACGGTAAATTAGTGGAATCCTATGTAACAATATGTAAGATGTATCACCATATTAGTTGAGCACATGTGGCAGGATGATGTAGATTTCCTTTTGACATGTCATCATTTAATAGACCTAGACTAAGCAGGGACCAAACTTGATGACTTTAACTTGATGACTTTTAAAGAAAGAAGGACTAGAACCGATGTTAAAATTAAAGAGGAGCTTAAATCAAAATTATGTATAAAGGAATTAAAAACATATTTGAGCCTATATATTAATGAATATAAAAAACTTTAGTGTAAAGACCTATGATGATTAAAGCCAGCTATCCCTGCTCATAGACAAAAGTTACAGGTTAACCCTTTGACCGAGCTGGGACCTTTAAACTAGATAGTGTGTTGATGGGTTGTGCTATTATATATTTTTGGGTAAACCACTCTTAGCTATCGTTAATTGAAACATAACCCCATTCCTATGCAAAAATTGCACTCCATCCTCGTGAATTGATGGCATTAAGTGTGCTGTTGGTTGACTCACTATAGTTAACCATGGTTAAGTTACATTTACAAGCTTTACTTGTACAAGGGAGATTACAGTCTCAGGGTGTTACTGTGGGTTTTGCCATGGGATCAATTGTGACTGGATCTGGTTAGTGATTTGGCAGGGTATTTATGGTGGTTGTTCATGACTGGGTAATGACGGTGATTTTTATTTTTTTCTTTTTTTTGGGGGGAGGACAGTGGTATGACTCAGTTGGGACGGTGGTTGTGGCATGATGTGAGTTTGGGAAGTGGCTTGATGGTTCTGTTCCTTGCATGATATGGCTTAGGTGGTTGGGCAATGGCTGTTCACAGTGGTCCATGGCTATGATGGTTGGAAGCAGAGGCTAGTGTCTTCATGGAATGGGGGCTCAATGGGTGATTTTGATTGGTGGTGACAATGTTGCAATGGAGGTTGAATGTTGATATCTAAAGGTGTGATCTTTCCAGGTTGATGGTGTTCATTTCTGATGAACTTGATTGCAGTCAGCATTGTTTCCCAGAAAGAGATGTTTGAGAAAGTTTGTGGGGTGGATGATGTCAGCTTTAAGGTTGTTCGTGATGGAGGCTTGGTTATGGTGAAGGATGCATTGGTCTATATTATGTTGGGATTTCTGGTTTAAGGTTCTGACTTCTGATTTTGGTTGGAATGAGATGGTGTCATGTTGAACAGGGAGGATGGGGTTATGCATTTTTCTTGGGTTTTTATATGTAGCTTTTTTTTAGCTTGCTTGTGATCCTGTTTGTTTTTGGACAGTGTTTCAATGTGCTGTTGCAATATGGAGGTGGATGTTTGGTGAGTATGTTGGCTCTGTTTTAGTGTACTTTGGGTGGTTATGGTTGGGGGGTTGTGTGCTTTTACTGGTTCTGTTTCAAAGTTCAAAACCGGGGAATTAGAGTGTGTTGAACAAGCTCTCATGGTAATAAACAGGGGAATATCGGTAGCGATATGCAAGGGAAAATTTTGCAGCTGCAATCAGTCTCTAAATCGAAGCATAACGCTTAGAAGCAAATACAAGATCAGCAAAGGAAAAGGAGGAACGACCCCAGGAAAAATGCTGCCGCAAATGCCCTCGTTTCATGCTTTGGTTGGTGGGTAGTGTTCATATAATATACATGCCGTTGAAGAAAGCCTTCAATAGTCTTTTATTTATTTTTTCATATTCTGGTTTAACCTTGGTTAAGTAAGAATGTGGAGTATGGAATATTTTCGTAACAATTACCGCCATAATTCAGTAGGGGGGAGTTCAAAGTTTTGGGTAAGAAAGGAATTATGTGTTTGGCAAACTTCAAGGATAATTTTCGTTAATTATCCTTTATTTATTAACAAATTGACAAAAATAATGCAGTAAAGGAAGTTGTTGCTACTTGTTCCATTCAAAACTGTTGTGTTATTCTTTCTACTTTCCTCTTCGATATCGTGGTTAAGGTCGGTCATGTTTCCTCCAAACTCGAAGTGAGCCTCCTATCCTGTGAATAAGTACTGGCGTATGAAGAGCATCAATGCCAACAGATCCAGACTATATGTATGGTTGGTTTGATGGATTATTGGTGGACAATGTTCTAAGGGGAGATCAAAGGGAAACCTTATTTTTGTGTCTGCGTTTTTTCTTTGTTTGGGGGGGGGGGGGGGGCGGGGTAAGATTAGTCTTTTTTGTTTTTGCCTTATGTTCATGACTTGGAAGATGGTTGTTACATTACAATTATATTGAGATGATTAAATTAACTTTTAATTGAAACAAATCATAATTATTTTCTTGTTTCATATATTTTAGTCATATTAAACAAGATTTATTTGTATCATGCTCTTACATGGGGTTTGGTTTCTTTAGAAGGATTTACCATAGAGTAAGGTGAGTTATGGTTATTAATTAAAAAATTAGTAGAGGTTTATGATATGCTTATAATATACATTTTCAAAATAACAGTAACAGTAACAGATTGTAAAAAGTTATTTGGCAATAATTATTTTGTGGCCATATATGAATAAAACATTGACTGGGTCGAAGGAGTAATGCTTTCTTTATTTTTATTCAAGGATACACTATTCTTGTCTTGCGTTATTAATGACTTGTTAAATTGAATTATTCATTTATTTTCACATGTTTAATAAATAATTCATTTATTCGACAGGGTTATTGCCTGAAAATATTTTATAATTTTAAATCAAATCAGTCATATCGTTTGAATATAAAAAGTACTTCTAAGGATATGTTAGAATCTCCTTTTTAATGTAACAGAATGCATGTGTCGTTTGGTGTGAGTCACGCCTCTACATGCAATATGCTGAGAGCAGAGGCAATTTGAGGTGAATAATGCATCAAGCATGTCTGGCTGTTTAGTGTTTATGTATTGTCTTAACGATTGTTTTAACTCAACTTTAAAAATATAAAACAAATAAAATATTAGTGAAAATGAAACAGAAAATAAACCAAACACCTTTTTATGCTTCCTAATATTTCTTCAAACTCATGGGAGATAAGGATCTGGATTGGACATTTAAAAGTGCAACTTTCGTGCTAGGTGGAAAACATGGCATCAATTAAAGCTTTTGTTTAGTCATTGCCATCTACAGATTTGTCTTTTTGTTTATTTCCCTTTCATCAAACTCGTTTTGGGATATAAACCATGGGCCCATTCTTAAAGTCACCAGACTGGTGGGCATCTTATATGGAAGGCCCAAATTTCAAACTTTAAGTTTGTACTTTCACCTTTCTTTAAGACAAAAAAAAACCTTTTACACTATTACTTTTACCACATGCCATCAACGAATAAGAGATATATTTAATTTTTTTAATAGATACGTGTAAGAAAAAGAGGTGTTAGACGCACAAAAAATAAAATGAATCAAATTATATAATCGATATAGAGAAATAGGTTGCATGTAGTATAAATTTACTTCAAAAATACTACAGCCTTTTTTTTTAATTTCTTATATTTAATGAAATTGTACCAATACATGCAATTATTTCAAGTTAAATTGTGTTGTGGTAACTGAATTACATATTAAGGAGTGGCCAAAATTTAAACCTCTCACGACAACATAATTGTTGAAAGTATCTCGTATTGCAATAGTGCTAACATCTCACCACACACATGTAAAGGAAACGACACTAATTATTAAGAATAATAAAGATAGATGAAAGCAGACTAATACGAATTAAGAGTTAAATTTAAATAACTAAATTTAGAAGGTTAAACTTAAATCATCTTCCGAGTTTAAGAGATAAAATAACAATATAGACCAAAAGTCTTTGGGTGCTCATTATGCTGTTCTGTAATAAAAATATAACATGCATATTACATTTTAAATCTTCAGGGTGAGAAATTTTTTTTCAGACGTAAGATTATTAAAATATAATATCTCGTATTATATTTTTATTAAAAATAACACAGGAAGTATTTAATAAATTTTATTTAAGTTCCATACCAAATTAACATATGTTGCACTGATACATCAATAGTGACTACTTGTTCATTCCCCAGGACCCCCCTCTGTCCTTAGACCCCTTTGTTTGTTCTGCTTGTTCACAAAAAAATTTGCGGTAATAGTTCAGTCCATCCATTCCGATTTATTCTAATTTTAAATTTTATGATGATTTTAACTGCTACACATATTTATTTTTTAACCCAGAGGGATGTCATCGTAATAATAACGATGCTCATTTCTCAAAATCTTATATAAAGTAAAATGATGGAGGAATCCAATATGTGGCCAAAATTTCTGGGGAACACAAGCAAAAGGGCCTACTTGTTTACTCAAATATTTTCAAAATTTTAAAGTTATTAAAAACTTAAGATTTTATTTCAATCTATCACTTTTTTTGTTACGTAATTAATGGATTGTACAATGTAAATTGACGGCCGACGCAATCCACACAGTGAAAAGAGTTTTTTAAAACTATTAAAAAATTAAAGAACTCATTATAATTCACACAAGAGAAGTTAAACATTATATATATATATATAAATATATATATATATATATATATATATATATATATATATACTTTAAAAGATATAGTTATCTTTTAATTATGTCAAATTTTATTAAAAATAGTTATTATACATTATCATTATGTTCTATCATCAGATTACATTTTTTTCATAAATATTATTCAAAACATTTATATTACAATTAGAATTTTTAATATTAATTATTGATACAATAATAATTTTTTTATATTTAAACAGTATTATCTATTTATCTATCTTTATCGTTTAACAGTTGACAGTTTTTTAAAATAAAAAATAAAAAGAACAATTTTTCTTTATTAATATTATAAATAGAATGTAGTTATGTTAAAATTAAACTAAATAAATTTTAAAATTTTAAATATAATTGATATATCTTTAAAATACCACTGAATAAAAAAACTAACTGAAATTGAAAAAAATAGATATATGTTTAAATAATTTTAATTATAAATTATTTTAAAATAACTATTTTTATTAAATAATATGAAAATTAAACTTTAGTGTCAAAATAAATTGGGACAAAAAAATATTCATTTTATTAGATAATAAAAAAACGAGAGAAGAAAATCATTATCCATGCAGGGGTGTCTTATCTCCAATGAAACACATCTATCTGTGAACCGGACGACAAAAATTCCTTTTTGAAATGAACCATTGGAGTTGATAACGTCATTCATTGAAGTGGCAGAAAATAGTATCAGTACCACAAATCTTTATGACTTTTTCCTTAGACCACAAAGCTGTGTCATAACATCTCACGTCAACTAGTCTCAACTCTCAACTTATACGGATGAAGAAGATTACAACGTGTATAAAAATGGGAAGGAATCACATGAGGGAAATAAACAGCAGTGGTAATGAGTTAAAACAACGCATTATATAAATTTAATATATATATTAAGTTTAATATAATATATTTCTCAAAAATCCTTAACTAAGAATCCTCCCCCCTATGGTAGAGCTTTGGATGTGGCATTATACCATAGAGAAAGAAGATAGAAGATCCTCCACTATTATTTCCACAAATGAAAAATCACATCCTCCTATTCCTCAACACCTTTAGCTTTTTATTTTATTTTGTTTTTTTATTTCTCTTTCTTATGGAGTGGGTGAATGGAGACCTCTTTATATGACCCATGATTGAAACCAGAATCTCTTACTCTTAACACTCCCATCTCTCATCTTTTGTATTCCTCAAGCTTCCCTTTGGTTTTCCCTAACGCGTCACTCCCGTGTCCTTCATTCCTTCCTCAGAAACCTTAATGGTTAAGTATATTTATGCAAGATATGATACTTTAATTAATAATTGTCCCGTATATCTATTACTATTTTATACATGCATGTGTTTTTGCAACCCATTATTATTTATTAATCAATGAATTTCTTTAGCTTTATACTACCTTTAAAAATATGCAAGTCTCATAAGTCTTATTCATTCGCAAGAATATTAGTTAAAGAATTAATAAATAATAAATTATAATTAGAATATACTGAAATAAATTAACTTAAGAACGTGTTTAATAAGGATATAATTTTTAGACTTGAGTTTAGATATTATGATTTTTATTAATTATTAATTTTATTATTTAAATTCAATTATTATATTAAAAATAAGGATAATTATTTTTTAATTTTATTTATTTATATATTTTCATTAAAAATATTATATAAATAAATTTATAATTATTTTTATAATTATATATTATAAATATATAATTTTATAATTTTATTTATTTACTTCTTTTATTATTTATGTTCTATTTTTAATATAAATAATTTTTAAATAAATAATTTTTTTCTTGAAATTGAAAATATAATTTAATTTTTAAATATATTTTAAAAATATTTATTTTAGTTATAAATTTTTTATCAACAAAGATTAAATATTTTATTCTAAATAATTTAAATAAAATATTTAATAATTAAACTAAATAATATTATACTAAATAATAATATAAAAAATAATATATTATAATAAATAAAAAATTATTAAATATACTAAAAACAAAATTAGAATGATGATTTTTAGCTAATAATAAAAATTATTTTTAAAAAATTCAGATAATTATTTTATTTTTATATAGATAAAATATTTTATCAAATATATTCTAAAATTGAAAAATTATGAAAATTAAAAATTAAAAAACTAGATAAAAGCTGAAAATTCATAAATTAAAATTAAAAATATTTGATGAAACTAACAGTTATACTAACTAATAAATATAAAATGATAAATAAAAATATAGTTAAATAAGAGATTAAAATTTTAAATTAAAACATTAATTTTATGTTTGATATAAATATTTTAAAAAATATTCTTTGAAACCTTTCGTAAAGATGTTTTTTAATTATATTTATCAATAAAACATTTTCATGAGAAGAAATCAAAGAAAATATTCATAACTTTTATGAAAGTGAAAATAAATATAAGCATACACATAAAATACATACTAACAAATACATTTATAACATCTGCACCAATTATTACTTTTAGGAAACAAGATTCCTAAAGGACATAATTCATATAAATAAAAAATATTTTACATATCAAACATCACTTAACGACTATTCATTCATTTTATCTAGTCTTTTAAGAGATTAGAAGTTAGTTTATTAAAAAAATTAAAAACATATGATTTTATGGTATAATTTTTTAAAATTAAATTGTTATTTTTAAATTTAGAAATGGGAAAAATACTTTTTTACTCTTAATACAATTTGATTTTCTCTTTGTCAAATGCATTGTATGTTGATGCTCATAAAGCTTAATTTTTTTAAAAGAAAATTCCCAAAAAGAAGTAGTAAAATTCAGAAAATCTTCTGCAATTTTTTTTATTTTACAGATTCGTTTTTTTTTGTTGATATCTAATAATTAGAAAAATAGAATTCAATGCATGGAATCATCCTTGTACTTAGATTCTTGATCGACCTGGACTGATTATTTCCTTAGCTAGTTAATTAAATTTCAAAAAGAAAATAAAAAAATCAATTAAAATTGATGGTTTACGATACTCATGCACCAATATAATCAGAATTAATGTTTCTAATCATGTTCATCAAATTTTCTCAAATATAGAATTAATTGTGAATATTGCTGTGAATGTTTCTTTTAAATAATATGACCGATTATAAATTGCTCAAGAAACAATCATTATAAATTTAATTACCTAGTAATAATATTGAAATAAATAGTGAACTGAATCAAATAAATACTTTACAAAGAGTTACGAATATTTGGAGGGGGACTCGTTGAAATTTAGTTCAATGCTTATTATGCATGTTTTGATGCTACTTGTGAAGTTCTTCAAAAAATTATAGAGGATGATAATTATGCCCTTCAGTGTGAATTGTGATGCTAGCTAGTTATGCTTATGATATTCAAAAATCTTTTGAATTTTTTTTTGTTATATTTTATGAGAGATACATTGACAATTACCCTTGAACTTTATCACATTTTGCGAAATAAGAATCAAGACATTATATATAATGTCTTTAGTTTTCACCACTAAAGGTTTGATTCGAAAAGTGAGGAAAATGGGTTAGCAAAACATTCTTTTTATAAATTTGAGGTCATATCAATACGTGAAAAGCATGAAATCAATGTTAGAGTACCTTGATTAGTCTTAGAAGAGGTTCGGCTCGCCAAAATGTTGTTCATATCATAGTTGAGCACAATTATTATATTCATTTATTCACCGCCATGGTTGATAATATAGTAAAATTTCTTACTTTGAACTCAACTTGAAATCCAAGAGATCTTTAAAAATCACTTAATTTGAAGAAAATATGTGAATTTCCAACCACATTTTATCTCAACAATTTTATTGAATAAGAAAGGTTACATCCTAGTGTACAAACTCAATATTATCAACAAAGATTGATTTAGTTAGTAAAAATTAATATGATCTATAAAATTAAGAGTTTAAATACTATTTTATATGTGAATATTTTGTTGATAAAAATTAATTTTTAATTTATTTCTTGTAACAATAATAAAATACTTCAATTTTCTTTTGATTCGTTTGATATTGACACTTCTTATTTACAACAAAGAGATCATTTTCAGATATGAAAATTGCAAAATATAGGACTTAATAAAGATGAAAGATGAATTTTTAATTAAATTCAAAATTTTAATTTAATAACTTTTATATCAAATAAAAAATTAAATAATACATCTATAGAAAAATTTAAAATTTTTATTATATTAAAAATTTAAATTATTATTTGAAATTTCTCTCATATTCAATTATCATTTTAATCGTCATTTTTTTATTTTACATGATCTGAAATTCTAAAATTTTTCTTAAAACACAAGGTAAGAGAATTGTAGAAAAATTAGATATTAAATTCTATTATTGATGAATTTTATAACAAAATAAAAAATGTGCACAACTTAACTAAAAGAGAGATGCATTGAACTTTTAAATTTAATTTTTAATATTTATTATTAAAATTATTTTCTTTTGACCTCCTTAAATGATTGCTAGATATTCCCTAAAGAAAAGTCCTGTTTGTTACAAAGATTGACATTAGCGGATTGGTGGTTTGGCCAATTACACTATTCATAACCATACACAATTAAATAGAAATAGAAATCGTGGTTACCATGAATAAAAGTATTTGTTCAAAAAAATTATACAAAAAAGAACATTGATTAGAATAAAAATATGTAAAATGATATGATAATTTTTATTAACACAGTTTTTATTTAATTAAAATTAAATTATTAATATAAATTTTAAAAAGTAGATTAATAAACAATAAATTATACTTAGATTGATATATTAATAATATATTTTATATTAAATTTTTTTACCAATATAATATATCTCACTGTAAATATATATTTGTAATGTTTATAGTATTATAATTTAATGTTTATTAGAAAAAATATATATTATATAACAAAAACTAATTCAACATTAAATTGTAAGCAATGACAACTTTTTTTTGTGTTAAAGTAAGATTTTGTTGATATAAATTTTAAAATTAAGGTTAAATAATTAGGAGCGAAAACTTTTTATTAATAAGAAAACATTTATATTTCTAAAGACTAATATTCACTAAATTAAAAAAATTATTGAAAATCTTATGTCAATTGATTATTATGTTCCATGGTTGTATTTAGATAAAATAATTTTAAATTATTGAATTACATGTGTTTAAATAATAAAAAATTGAAAATATTACAAAATTTTAATTAGATATAATTTTATACCAAATAGAATAAATTTAACTGACACCAGCCACTTTTTTTTTAAAAAAAATCTTCAACTATGCTTAAGTTTTTATATTATTATTATTTAATTTTTATATTTCATTCTACTTTTAATTATCACTCAATTCTAATTTTATATAATTTTCTAAAATTTTAAACTTCTGTCTCCAAATTCAATACATATGCATGCTAGTTTTGAGATTCGGATTGTGGAAGAAACAACCGCACCAGAACGTGTCTTTGACCAGCCTTATCAATCGATCTTGCATTTCGATTACTAATTTATGAAAATTCTGAAGAAGAAAAGTTCATGGATGATCGAAAAATCAATCATAAAGCTGAACATCCATGCAAAATAAATTGATATAGCACAAGGTTTATTAATTATTTTAGCTTCAGGTCTAGATTCAACTAAAGGATATGATTAAGGGGTGGAGATTTTCGACACTATGGATGCTCTAAGTGGCCAAATTAAATTGCATAGAAACTTAAAGAGACGGATTTGTTTGGTGAAGTACCTTAGAACTACTGTGAAGGACAATAATTATGGAAAGAATTTGTAAATAGATACATGAAGAGGATTTCTTTTAGAATATTTAGTCATTTTTATAAAACATCTTCCATCGAGACTAGAAGTCATAATGGAACTGTTTCTTTTAAGGTTAATGAAGAATATACAAGAACAGAATATTAAAAAACAAATAAAATTCTTATATGACAAGTTGATTATCATAATCTAAGCAATGAATGTAATTATTTTTCTGGCTGTTAAAGAAGAATATACAAGAACATAAGCGAGATTTTATTTTATTTTTAAAAAACTGACATATATTTATATATGTGGGGGAGAACAATAGCATTGGATCCTTTAGAAATACAAGAGTGTATTTAGAGGTTGTAGCTAGAGTAATCTTTTACACCATACGTTCTTTACTTAAACATTAAAGTATGTGATTACAATCCGAAAAGACAACATAAATAAACAAAAATAATTCTGAAAAGCTGATTATCAAACGCATCATCTAAGTAATGACAAGTGTGCTACGCGCCTACATGCATAAAAAAGTAATATTGTGTTACGTTTCGAATAGCAAATAGGCATAAAGACACTTTATTTTTTAGGTGGCCAAACTTTCCGTTAAAGTGGCCATTCCATTAACAATCTTAGCGGGAAAGAAGAAAAGTCTAACATTGTTAACAATAATGGAGGTGGTAGATAAAGATATGTGCGGTGTGTCTTCAGTTTGTGTATGTAAATGAAGGGACGTATATTTTATCTTTGACAAAAAAAAAAATGGATGCTCTATCTGTCACGTAACAAAAATATATCATATATCATATATAATATAATCATACCCCTGAACATATTCCCTTTTACTCATTGGAAATTATAAATTTAAACATTGGGCCCCACGCGCTCTTTTTCTTTAACGATAAAAAATATTCACTTTCACATAAATATACAACATGGTGGGGGGTCACGGATCCACGTAAGAGTCAGCAGGCTCCAAATACATCATCATTCCACGTCACTTGCTAAAACCCTCTAGTAACGAAGGGAGTTATTAATTAAAGAATATTGTATTATTGCAGGGACATTTTAAATTTAAATAAAATAATAAAATAAAAATAAGTAAGAAAATTATAAAATTAAAAGGTTACTTCATAAATTTAAATTTTTTAAATAGTATCAAGAGAAAAATTAAATAAAATTGTAAAATAGAAGTAATTCATTTAATTTTTTAAAAAAATAATTGAAATAACATGATAAGTTTTGAATAAAATATAAATTTATTATTTAAATATTTTTTAAATAATATATTTTAATAATTATTTATATAAGTATATAAATAAATTTATCATCCATACAACCAAATCTCATATTCAAATCAATTCTATGGAACGGATTCGGTTGAAGTATAAAGTATGATAAGTTTTATATTAATTAAAAATAAACATGTTAAATAATATATATATATATATATATATATATAATGCCTTAATATTTTTTGGTAGGATGTGGTATTTAGTTTACTTGTGTGGTTTATTTTTAGTCTAATGTTAATTTTTTTTAATATTTAGGTTTTTGTTTATTTCTTAATAAATAATACTAAATTTATTAATAATTTGAAAAAGTATAAAATCATAGAATTGATGATGTGTAGAGATCATTATATTGAAAGTTTTCTTTGTAATGTGGAGGTTAAGTGATTATTTTATTAATGTGTGAGCTAATAATGATATAAGTTTGTAGTGAACATCAATAAAAATAATTAAGCTTCGTTATGTAAAAAAAAATTGAATGAGAAGTATTGATTTAGAGAATAGTTATAACTAATCGTATTTTAAATGAATTTTTAGAAAGAAATTAACGTATATCACTACTTTATAAAGGTGAAAAAGATAAGCGTTATCTCAATTAGAAAACAATTATACTTAATCACATTTCAAGTTAAGCTTAGACTGTGGTTTCACCTGTAATCACACTCTAAGTTCTACTTGAAGTACGTTTAGGATGAACCATTCTGAAGTGAAAGTTATCATCTTCCCAAATATGAAGGCATAGTTCCATTTTGAACTTGAGCCAAGCTTTTCTTTTATCTCCTTCATAAATTATGTCTTTCTTTTCTTTCTTACAAAGAAGTTATTCTCTTTTGTTTTCCATCATTGTCAAAGCTTTCCTTCTCTTCTATTATCTCTTTCTGCCTTTGCCAAAATTTTTATTCTTTTCTCCATTGCCTCATTGCACCTTTATTATTGATAACACCGTTACTATTAACAACCAATAACCTTTGAAGTGAGTGTTCCCTTCTCTCTTACTCATTATTTAAAATCATATTTATATTTTTTAGGAAGCCTATCATTCTAAAATATATTATTAGTCTTTAAGTGAAATTAATAAATCAATAAAAAATATTAATTTTAATTTTTTATTAATTATTTTCAACAATTAGTACTTGAAGAATTAATATTCTCAAATATTTGGTTGAAATAATCAAAGAAAAATGCATAATAATGATATAATCTATTTCTAAATACTAATTGTTTAATATTCCTATTAAGTGATACTCAGAGAAAAATGATATACACAAGTTCTAATTAATTTTTTATATTTTATATAATAAATATTTTTGGATAAAATATGTATCTGTCCTTATAAAATTATTAAATTATAATTTTAATCTCTTATTTTTAAAAAAGACTAGTTTAATTCCTACTTTTTTTTTAAAATAACCTACAATTATTCTTTATCATTAACTTTATATGTAATCTATTAATACAAATCATATGCTTATGTAACAAAGTGATCAAATATGAAATTTTAATATATTTAGTTTATATAATATTATTGTTTTTTTAGTTTTATTTTTGTATTTTAAAAGATTAGTTTTGATCCCTCATTTAAAATAAAAATAAAAATTTGATACCTATTTTTCTAGAAATTCTAAAAAATTTATACCATTACAATTATGCCTTTATTTTTACCTTTTAGCACACAAATATACACTTATACAAAAAGAGAAAATCATGATTATTGTATGCAAACATGAACCAACTAATATAATATGGAAGTAGAAAGAATTTTGATCATATTAAACAAATGTAAGAAAAATAAAATCAATACCACTAAAATTATAGTCAAAGTAGATAAAAAATGTGATGTATCAACCATCATCATTTTCTATTCTTTCTCAATAATGAAGTGTTGTCTACTTTGATGGTAATGATGATAGGTTATGTTTTCTAATGGTTGTGGATATTTTTGACATGTAAAGGTGAACATTTGGTTCTATAGAGGTTTTCATTTTGTAAGTGAGGGAGAGCCATCCTAGTTGGAGCTTGATATTAAGGTTCTATATTGACTGTATTTTGAAGATGGACCATGTGTTAATAGCTTAGTTTTGGTAAGGGATGAAGGTAAAGAATGAAAAATAATGATTAACACATCAATTTTTTTTTTGTATTATGATTATAATTTTAGTAGTATTGATTTTTTTTCATTACCCTTGTGGAACTTGATTGAGATTCTTCCCACTTTATTATTATACTGGTTTCTCTATATTTATGTTTAATGATCATAATGTGTCTTTTTAAGGAGGAGGCAATAATGTGTATGTAATGATATGAACTTTTTGAAATATTTTAGAACAATAGAAGCTAAAACTAGTCTTGATAAAAATAAAGGACTAAAACTATGAATTAATAATTTTATAGGAACTAAATATATTTTTTCCTATAGTTAATAATCTATGTTAGATCATTTTAGTTATATAAGCATGCTAATATGGACTTCCATTGGTAGATAATAGATAAAGTTAAAGAGCTAGGATTCAATGGATGTTATTTTAAAAAACTAAAGACTAAAACTAATCTTTTTAAGAATGATAAACTAAAATCAAAATTTAAAAAGTTTTATAAGGATAGAAAATATATTATATCTTTATTTTTTAATAAAACAATATTGCATCTACTTCATCAGTATTTATAAAATATTATTTTTTAACTTTTGCACTAATCATGACTTCGAAACTATTAATTAAAATTGGAGCATGTTATGTATCATTGACTTGAAACTTTTGAGAAACTTATCACGCGTCATGCATGCTTAATCAATTCTTGATAGGAGAGTGGAAGTTTTAAGAATGATATTTTGTTTAAAAGTGTTCATCTTAAAGGAAATTGTTTTCTTTTCTTCAATGTGATTGATATGTTGTTTTACATCTTCATCATAGATTTCATATTGACATATGTCTAATGGTAAGTTTAAACTTGAATAGTTAATTTAATATTTATAGATAAATTTAATAAATTTATAAATATGTTTCTTCATCTTGCTAGTAGCTTATGCTATGAGATATAACTAAGTAGTCAATGTTTCTAATCATATGTGGTTGATTAAATTGTTTGATATAACTATTATGATTTTCATTAATAAAGAATAAAGTTCAATAGGATGTAATTATATTTAAAATGTATGACACTGTAATGACAATTAGTTTGTAAATCATGCATGTGATTAATATATAAGCACATAATATTAATTATTACAAATGTAGGAGTTTATTTGATTTTCAGGTTAACATGCAAATGACAATAATCTCATCTTATGCTTCTATTGTATTTTTTTAATATTAAAAATTAAAAGAATATTTAATGTGTAATTGGATATATATAATGTAAACTTATTTAACAAAGCATGGTGAAATATTTAATGTGTAATTGGATATATATAATGTAAACTTATTTAACAAAGCATGGTGATATATGAGATGATAGTAACTTTGACCATTTATAGTGTAATCTAGAGTATTTTTACACATTAAGCATAAATAAGGATGATCTTGTCAAAGAGAATTTGAAAAAGAAGTTCTTAAGGATTGTACGAAGATATTTGAAAGGTTAAAAAGTTATGCAAAGACCATTATATGATGGATGTAGTAAATTTATAGGACTGACTACAATGTTAAAGTTGTACAACTCAAAAAGTAGTTAATGGATGAAGTGATGATATTTTTATGCATTTTCCAATTTAAGTAAGATTTTTTACCAGAGGATAATGTGTTTTTCAAAGTAACATTTGATGCTAAATAAACCCTTTCATCCATTGGATTAACTCAGAAGCTATAGGTTTGTTCTTATGATTGTACTTTATTTCAAAATGTATATATGTCATTTAAGAAGTGTCCAAGGTGTAATGCCATATAGTTAAGAAAGAAAAATCAATAATGATGAAGATTGTATCCTATTTTTTTGGTAATATCAAAATTTAGGTGCATGTATCAAAGTGTAGAAAAAATAAAGATTTTGACACGACATACTAATGAAGAGTCAAAGATGAAACTTTAGGAACCTAGCATATTCTTCATAATGGTAAAAAAATTGATGTTGAATATGAAAATTTGTAGCATAAATAAGAAATGTACACCTTGTATTGGTGACCAATAGAATGAATCTCATAATCTTCTAAGTAGAACCCATAGTACATAATGGGTGATTTTGATGATTTACAACATCTCTACATGAATATGCAAGGGTGAAAACATATGACGTCCTTTATCATTTTAGGGCTAAACAAATGGAAAATGACATCGATGTGTATGTGATCCCTTTAATTGAAGATTTGAAGTTGTGAGAAACATGTGTAATGGTATATGATAGGTTTAGGAAATAAATTTTCACCTCTCAATTTGTATGGATACAATATAAAAGGATAATATGCATATCTTATCAGCAGTGAAAACAAAGATTGCATTCAATTAAAAAATTGTAAAAGAAATATTTTCTTATGGAATTTTAGGTGGTTGGATTAAAGTCATCATATTAGGAATATAAATAATGTTTTTTAATTGGACATATCCTTATATTTTGATAAGTAATGAAATGTTTGATAAAGTGAAGTACATCAACATAAATATTGGTAAAACTTTTGCCAAAGAGCTTTCTACAAAATGACAATGAGTTGAATATTTGAAGTCATTTGATGTTATACATTTCATAAATGTCATGCATATTGAAAAGAATATTTTTAAAAGCATGATTGGTATAGTATTAAATATGTTAGGAAAAATAAAGATGGTATTAATGCAAGATGAAACTTGATAAAAATGGAATAAGAACAAGCATAACACTCGTGAAGATGGAATATATACCTTTTTATTTTTGTAGCATGCACTCTTTCTAGGAAAGAGAAATGATATTTTCTGTATTCTTTCAATCCAGTTAATGTTGTACAAGGATACTCATCAAACATAAAGAGTCTTTTATCATTGAAGAACCTAAATTTAAAAGGTTTTGTGAGCACCAATTTTTGTCCGGATAGAAATCTCCCTTAATTAATTAAAATAACTTAAAAAATAAGAGCTCACATGGTCAAAAGAAAAGAAAAGGAGTTGCAAAAATTAAATAAGCCAGCAGAAAGATAATAGACAAATAAAAACAAAATTCAGTTAGGTTAGTTGGGAGTTGGTTAAAGAGTTTGTTAGCCTAGGGTTAGAAATTAACTTCCATTGGGTTAAGGAACCATGGTTATGCTAGGGGTATAAAGGAGATAGACTTTGGGGTACCAAAAAAAAAAAAAACGTTCCATTTTCAAATTTGGCTCTCTGGAATTTTACGGGTTTTTTGCTCTGATACTCCAAGTTCTCTCTCTCGCCTTTGAGAATCTCTCTTAGCTCTCTGGATTTCCCTGGGAGAATCCTTCTTCTGTTAGCTCTCTACTCATCCGGATTATCTCCACTTGTGAAGGAAGATTTAGCTTCCATTCTTCGCCTCCTTCAACTCCTCCCTGAGTCTTTTGGTGGAATTGCAAAAGCTTCCTCCATTTTTTGTTCTACTTCCAGGTAGGCTCACATTTTTTGTGTCTCTTATATCTCTACAGTTTTATCCTCTCTACACTATGCTTAAGCCTTAAATGTGTGGAATTTGAAAGAATGAGATGCTTAAACGATATCTGTTTCAATTTGCTATTTAGAATCGTTAGTTAAATTTTCATATATTGGTTAAGATTTCTATGCTTGAATGAGGTTGGAATCCTTGAAAAGCTGCTAAAATTAACCTCCGCATTCGATTGTTGTAGTTTCTTTTGATTTGAAAGGTTCAGTTCTGGAGATATAGCAGGAGGTTACTTATCTCTGCAAATCTTAGAACTAATTTGCTCGCAAAATTGTTCAATGATTAATTGTAGTTCAACTTAGGTAAACAAGAAACTGCTTTCTTTGTTTTATAAATAGATTTCAGACCAAACATCAGCTTATCCATTAAATTTTGCCACGTCAGCATATATGCTTGTTAAGCTTAATTGTCTATCCGCTTAGAGGAGGTTGACATTATAAACCTGAAGATTATGATTCTTAGGTCATGCTTAGTGAAAAGTCTAGGTAGAACCAAGTAAAATCAGGTCAGTCCATGACATTTGCTCCAATACTTAGTTCAGGTCTGATCTCCTCATAATTGTTGCCTTCCTTAGCGAGTGAGATGTTGATTGTTCGTACAGATAGAGGTATAGATTCTTTGTACCTAGAAAGAATAGAAAGGATGAAGAGCTTGAGACCATAATGATTGGGGGATAGCTCACTTGTCCCTTTGCAATTATCAGGTAGGTATTTTGACAAATGGTCCTTGAAGTTATCTGATTTAGGGAACTCATTTCCAACACGTGTTAATGCAACAAGCCAGTTACAGATTACTATAACAGCAGATCTTTATTTAACATACATTGGTTTGTATCATGGCCCAAGGCAATTAAAATTAGAAGCTGATTACTGGTTTAAATCATTAGTGACATAAATCATAGAATGAAAAGAGAGTGAAACTGATAAGCTATGATTAGTTTGCTTCCTTTGTATCAGTAGAGTACAAGAATGATGAGTTTCTGATAGCCTGTCCCTCAGTCTACATGTGACTGATCAGGAACTATCTTTATGGGCATAGTGGAGCTGGCTTTCAACAACAGATTTTGTGTCTCAGAATTCTATTATAGATTAGGTTGCTATATGAGGGATTGCTACTGCTATTTTGGTATCAATATAGGGGCTTTGAGTGGAATAGAGATCAAAATGAATCCAAGAACCTTTAGTTCAGCATATAGGTAACCTTAGTCTGTGACAGGAGTAGACAGGTGCCTGACTCATGTCTGGCTTTCAAATCCTAAACTAGAGACCTGGTCTGCCCCAGATACCTAAAAAGCATTCTGTTTCTAGGAACCAATTTTTGATAAACAGACTCAAAAACTTGAAAGTTTGATTCTGATTTATAACTGATTGGTAGCAACCTTCTCTGTCTCTAATATGAAATCTCAAGCTTAAGATCTGGCTTTAGTTTTGATTTGTGGGATGTATCTAGAGGTTTTCTGCTCCTTTGCACAATAAATTACTGTGGAGTGTTGAGCCTAAGACTTGAGTTTGGTTTTGGTTAGGTAGTACACTCAGAAGCTTTCTGAACCTGGTCTGTGAAGTAGGCCTAGAAACCATGTACTTTTCATAAGTTTTTGACAAACTAGGTTGCTTTCTCTAAGTGAATGACCTGTGAAGTAGCCAACTTGAGATCTTGAGCCTCAAGGCTTAATTCTGGACTATAATAGATACTTGAAAGCTTTTTTTATTTTCTGCACGAGTTCAGAACACCGTGAGGTTTGTTTCTTAGTTATAATACTGCATTTGATAGGTTGAGCCTTGAACTTGTATTTGGCAAGAATCTGAAATCCACACCAGGTTCCTCCGGCTTAATATCTCCATATTCTTAGCCAGTACATGAAATAGCCAAGTCCAGAAAAAGGGGGGTCAAGTCATTAGGCAGAAGCAGTTTCCTTTTGCAGATGGGACCGTCATGTAAGTCCTGAAGCGTATTTCATGTACCGTAATTACAACGAGACGACGAATTACTGAATTTATAGATTACGGTTACGAAAATTCATGAATTTGTAGATTCATGATTCTGCACCCTGTACAAAGTAGTTTCCTTTTGAGCTTTATTCCCTTAGAGTTGTCACAGCAATATAACTTGACATAAGTACCTTGTTAGAGCAATTGTTAGAGCCAATGTCATAAGTACCTTGACATAACTTGATGCTGTAACTGGATGCAGTAAATAGCCTAGTCTTAAAATTGGCGCAGCCAAGGCCATGTGTGAAAAGAGTATAAGTCAATTTAAAGAACATGGATCGGGAAATGGCTAGGACTGTTAGATGTCAGGTGTTGACCAGTATCAGACCCCTGACTGTGGTAGCTGTTCTGATAAGCCACTACCAAACCTGTTACAACTGTAGGTTCAACACTAGCCATAAATCTGCCACTGTTATAACTTGTATCAAATAGCCTATGACAGTAAAGATTGTTTCAAATCATTAGTCTCACTTCCTCATGAAATGATTACTAAATCTAGTAGGTGCTACTGCAGAATCAATATAATCCTGATTACCAGTGTCATTGGCAGTTTCCTTTAATTCACCCCTGTGATTACAATATAAATCATAGTGGGCAAGGATCTTTGTTTTCTCTCATCTCATGACTTAGGACACCTGTAACCCCATACACAGAATAGGAAGTAGCAGGCCATCATGACAAGCAGATTCATATTCTAAGATCCTTAACCTGTTATAACAGTAAAATCACTAAGTTCTGAGTTTCATGACTCATGAGCTGGATAAATCCTACATTAGGCCAGTGGTTTCTACTATGTGCTACTAAGAATGTCATGGAATTTAGTATGTTCTGCATAAGGTCCAAAAATGGTTAAGAAAAGGATAAGCCTCCTTAGCTAACTCTCAGATTAAGTCAAACAGTTCCCTGTTTCAAATATAGGGACCTAGGCCAAAAGGAATCATCTTGACTTTTGCAACTCAATGGGATGCCACAACCTGTAAAATACTAATAAAATGATGTAGGAATTTCAGAACAAAATCAGCACCCGATATCAGTTGTTAACAACAATCCTAAATAGATGCTGAAATAAATTGACTTAATCTTGAACAAATTGACTGCTGTGTGGCCTGTGAAAGAGCAACAGCAGGTTTAAATATCATGATTGTAGGTACGAAGACGTCTTAGATAAATTTCGAAAGGCTAAAAGAGCCACGGGCCCTATACAAAACAAATGATAGAGAATGTATTATTGCCACACCTTATTTTTCTCATTCTGTTTTTGATTGTGTATCCAGGCTCTGGTTTTCACTAAGTATCAGCCTCACATTGAATTTTGCAATTTACTCCAACGTCTGTTTTTCTAAGATTCTTCTGTTTCCAAGACATTTTTTTTATATAATTTTTCTCAGATTGTGCAAACGGGTTCTAATACGGGCAAGTAGCATTCTCTACTGTTACGTATTTTAATCCGTGCTAATTCAAATACAGCTTACGACGATTTGGATTATGCAAGCACGTCTGTATTTTTCTAAAATTCTTCCTTTTTTCAAACATCTGTTTTTTCTTATCTTCCTCAGATTGTGCAAATGGATTCTAATACGGGCAAGTAGCGTTCTCTACTGTTACGTGTTTTAATTCGTGCTAATTCAAATACGCCTTACGACGATTTGGATTATGCAAGCACATCTGTTTTTCTAAAATTCGTCCTTTTTTTTAAAACGTCTGTTTTTTTTTATTTTTCTCAGATTGTGCAAACGGGTTCTAATACGGGCAAGTAGCATTCTCTACTGTTACGTATTTTAATTCGTGCTAATTCAAATACGGCTTACGACGATTTGGATTATGCAAGCACGTCTGTTTTTTCTAAAATTCTCCTGT
Source organism: Canavalia gladiata (assembly GCA_037954105.1). Lineage (NCBI taxonomy): Eukaryota > Viridiplantae > Streptophyta > Magnoliopsida > Fabales > Fabaceae > Canavalia > Canavalia gladiata. Next base: position 19,896,563 of record CM075658.1, on the reverse strand, counting down.
TTCCAAAACGTCTGTTTTTTCTATTTTCCCCAGATTGTGCAAACGGTTTCTAATACGGGCAAGTAGCGTTCTCTACTGTTACGTATTTTAATTCGTGCTAATTCAAATACGGCTTACGACGATTTGGATTATGCAAGCACGTCTGTTTTTCTAAAATTCTCCTATTCCCAAAACGTCTGTTTTTTCTATTTTTCCCCATATTGTGCAAACGGGTTCTAATACGGGCAAGTAGCGTTCTCTACTGTTACGTATTTTAATTCGTGCTGATTCAAATGCGGCTTACGACGATTTGGATTATGCAAGCACGTCTGTTTTTCTAAAATTCTCCTGTTCCCAAAACATCTGTTTTTTCTATTTTCCCCAGATTGTGCAAACGGTTTCTAATACGGGCAAGTAGCGTTCTTTACTGTTACTTATTTTAATTCGTGCTAATTCAAATACGGCTTACAACGATTTGGATTATGCAAGCACGTCTGTTTCCCTAAATCCTGTATTTCCTTAAGAAACGTTGTTTTAAAGTTTTTACCTAAGATTACTCTTTTTGTTCTTTAAGAGATCAAGTCTCTTAACCAGAACTACGTAGCCTTGAGTTTCCCATTGCACCCGGGAATACGTAGGAGCAGGATCAAGTCCTGTCAGGTTATTTTCCATGAACCTATTTATTTTCTATTTTCTATTCTATTTTAAGGGATCAAATAGTTTTCAAAATATCATACACTCAGTTTAAGGGTACCGTTCCTTGGAACGGGCGAGTAGGGTGCCTAATACCTTCCTTACTCGTAACCGACTCCCGAACCTAGATTTCTTCCACAAGTTAGGGTTTTTCCAAATGTTTTCCCTTAAAATAAGATTTGGTGGCGGCTCCACAATGAAATTAATTCTTTTCAAAATTTAGCGAGTTCGTCGTCTCGTTGTAATTACGGTTATGACAGGTTTAAAATCTTATGAATATCATATCTTCATGGATTTATGGGCTATAAGTTCCATACAGAGGAAGTAGATTGTGACATACCAAGCTATTTCTTTTCATTAAGGAATTTTGTAAGAAAGTCATTGACTTTGGAAGATCGCAGATGTTGTAAAACCATATTACAATTACCTTTTGTGAGTTTGAGATGTATTTTCTACCATCTTTCTTTGATGTCATGGTTTATTTGAGAATTCATTTGGTTAAAGATACAAAATTGTATAGGTCTATATAAATAAGATGAATGTATCCCTTTGAATAACATGTGAAGATTTTAAAAGGGTATGTCAAAATAGAAGTCAACTAAAAGATTGCATTGTTGAGCAATATTAGTAATTCTATAATACCAAATAGTGGAAGGATGTTAAGAAACGTACCACTCGAAGGAAACTAAAAGAGATGTCAATAATTCAAAGAAGTAAATACACTTGTATGTCTTATACAACATTTTTTAGATTAAGCCTTATGTAAAAATATGCAAAGATATGTTAAAGTTTGAAAATTCTAACAGAGGTGAAAATTAGATTACAAGAGAGCAAAACTAGACATTTATATCATGGCTAAAAGAGTATATCTCTAAAAAATTATGAGAAATAGTAATTAAGTTTTTAAAATAGTTAAGTGGTTATCAAAAGGTCCAAGTACAAATTCTTTGTTACAATTTTTACATAAAAATACATGATGACCAATCTACAATAAAAAAAAGAAAGGACTCTATGCAAATATATCATATTTTAGGGAAACTTAACATATACGAGAGTTGGATTATACAAAATTTGAATTTCTTGTATTTAGATTCAAATGAGTTAACAACAAAAATGGTGTTTGAATTAATGAGTTAGAATTTCTAAAGGTCATTCATAACAAGGTAGGATGCAAATATGAACAATTATCTTGGCATCATAACTTAACAAATATTTTATGTTCATAATCTTATTGACAATACATAGTTAATTGTATTTTTGTTAAATAAAATCAATGTCAACACAAATGGTGAAAATATAAAAAAAATATATTAATATTGTGGATGATATTTTTTTAAGTATGAAACATATGTCAAATAGTTATCTACCTAAGAATAATGATGGCCATTATATAAGACATGGGCATGAAACCCATTATAGGGTTAAATCTTTCATTTCATAAAATAAGAAGGATGTAGACATTATTTAAAAAAATTAACAAAAGAAAAAAATATTTTTAAAGATATGTTTGTTTTGCAATAATTTATTATATTACTTTTTAATTATCTTAATATTTAGTACATCATAATATTTTATTATTATTGATTGAAATTTAATTGTGTTTTCTTTTTTATAGGTTTATGACATTCTCAAGTAATATAAAAAAAAAGTTCTTAAAATTTCACCTTTTCAGGAAGAAAATATGAAGATGGATGAAATTACAAAAATTAACAATATTTTGAAAATAAAGAAGTTAGGAAAAAAACTCTATACTAGTGATGTTAAAACTTAGTTTTATTCTTACTAGTTAATAAAGTTATGGATAAAACTAGTATTTTTTATATGTTTATTTATATTGGATAAAATTTAAAGGAATAACCAATTTATTCCAACAAATTAAAATTTATTCATTTTATTAGGCTTATTACTAGAAATATAACGCCATAATTTAGTTTAAATAGGCTAATATATATTTAATGAGTTGAAGGACTACATATGAAATTGAATAAAGGTAAAATAAATTTCATTAAGTAATATATTTTTTATCTTTACATTTTGTGTTATGACATTTACTTAAACTTATATTATGCATCAAAGTTAATATGCAAAATGACTATAAGGATGTTGTATTTTTTTGTTGCTGCTCTAACTGTATCAAATAAAAGATGGAGAAAAGGGTCTTAAATTCACTCCCACTAGAGATATAAGAAATTAGTATCCATTACTCATCATTTGAAGAAGTTTTTAAAGTCTAAGTGTTCAAAATTGAAGGTAATATAAATTATTTGATAGATTTTACTAGCATTTTAGTTCCTGACTTATTTAGTTTTTTTAAATTAATTCCTTAATTAAAACACTTTTTTGTTAGTTCTTAACTGTTATCACCATCTTTTAAATTCATCCTTGGTATCATTTATAAACAGACTAACTTTCATTATTTTAAGTAAGTGAATAGACTAATTTCTATTATTTTAAGTAAATGAATGAACTAATTTGCATGATTTTTAAAAATGAAGGATTGATTTGCATTATGTAAAATTTATGGATGAATTTGTAAAAACTAAATAAGTTAAGAGTTAAAATACTAGTAAACTCTTATTTAATATGTAAGCTAATAGTATGACAGATGCGTAAAGGTGAAAGGTGTGATGTCTAGATAAAGAAACTTGGATAAGGATATGGACAACTAGAGCAATATTTAGTAAGTATATCTTATTGTGTATATGTTATATAATATATATTTTTGAGGTGTATAACTTGTGTATTTCAAAGAACTTGTATAGATTGAATTATTGGGGTAAGATTTGACATCAGTACCCTAACATCTCAAGTAGAAAGAGTTCTAGATTAATAAAGTTTCTACAATTATTTATGAAGAAGTTTAGAGAATGATGCATGAGTGTGTAAGTTTGAATTAACCCTTTTACTTGAACCTTATGATTACTATTGTGTGCAAACTATATGTGTCAACTTTTACTCACGAGCAAATATACTCGTTAGTATAGAACGGAGATATTTAAGACCTCCAATATCAATTTCACAATAACTATGTCAACCATCCTTAAAAGAATATTTGATTTTAAACTTTTAAACTCACCAAAAATGATTTTTGTTTCAAATATATTTTTAAAATAGAAATGTAAGTAAAGGAACAAGAATAGAAAATGTAAAGAAAAATAACACAAAACAAATTCAATTATAGAGAGGTATGTGATTTTGGATCCCCTTATGACTTTATCCAATTTCATCCCTAAACTCTCCTATGAATGATTGAAAATGTCAATTACTAACCATTTGTTCTAATTTTATTACTATCCAATGAGAATGCAATAGTACTATTCTTTCTCTTATGTATTACCCTAATGATCCTGCAAGGTATATAATTAAAAGAAGCATATAAACATTCAGACTTATTAATTTAATCACCGGTTAAAAGTTTAGGATTTTGATTGATCCTTAAAAATCCTTAGACTCGGTTTACTTTATAATATTATTAGTTGAACAATGGTATGATCGTCCATTCTCCAATCAACTTATAAATTAATAAGAATGATAAATTCACATCAATTAATCAAGCATAATAAATAAATACAAATGAATATAAAGATAAAATCATTCATAAAGGAGAATAAGGAGTCAAATGATTACATCATAAGTTAAAGCTCCATGATTAGGAAATTAGTTACAAATAGTAAATAAAAGAAAATGAAACCATGCTAGCTTAAAAAAATAATCCATAATCCTAATCTAAGAGAGGGATGACAAAATTGTAGTGCTAATAAGGGTGACAACAGGATGTAGTTACTTGCATTACAAAAGAGGCTCCTACCTCCAAGTTTCTATAGAAGATGCTGGAAGAAGAAATAGAAATATAGATACTGAAATGGAAAAGTCAGAAATGAAATGGAGAGAAATGTATCTAGGATGATGTTGAGAAGTGTAAGCAGTGGAGTCAAGTGTGTTTAAGTATCAAAGAGTGTGTTTCCTTTCGAGGCCTAGTCGTCCTTTATATAGGCTTGAATTGGATTTTCTCTGCTATGGATTAGATTGAGCTAAGTTACTTTCGGCATTGTTATGGTTATTCTAGGTCATATTTTTTGTTGTTAGGCTAACTTGGATAATTTTCTACGCCATCTAGGGTTTGAACGACTATGATCAAGTCTACATTGTCATGTTGAAAAAGTCAAGATACTATAAGTCGTGCTCTAGGTTTGCATGACTATGCTTATCATCTGGAACAGTCGTGTTAGAATTCCACAAACATTGTAAGAGTGTTCTTAAGTCTAACACGATTGTTTGGTTCCCTCGAAGGTTATTTTGTTCCTCCCAAAGGTCCTTCATCCTTTTCATATTGACATTGGCTCTTATATCATCGTCCTTTGCCACCACCAAAGGATATTTTGTTCCTTAATAACCTAGTCACACGAGATCTCGCCATGGGGATTGCTACTTGGCTCCACATGAGGGTAATTTAATGAGAACCTCATGGCACCTTCATTTCTATACCCCAGCAGTAGGAGCAAGAGCAACCGTAGCCACAACCACAGTCGTAGTCATCCCGTAGTAACAGGAGTTGTAGTTGGTAAAATAAAGGGTGGATAATGACCTATGAGATTATCACCCATCGGTCTAGCCTCTTTCTATGCACTTCGATCATTTATAGTTGTAGTTGGCTGGCATATAAGATTTCTTGGAAGCATAAGTCGTCGCACACCAGACATTGATGACTTCATAAGATGCGACCTTTGCATTGATGGACAACTAGTTCGTCTCGTTTCTTCAGTTGCTGTAGGACCGAATAGACCACCCACCACCTTGATTGACCCTTGTTCATATTATTTTATTGGGCTATTAGACATTTTTTTTATCTTGATTTGTTTTTCTTATATTTTATTTTTTACAAAAACTTTCATCTATATGCACTAATATTATTCTGTCTCATTATGCATATAATTTCCTAACTCTAACATGTGTGTTAAGTGTGAGTAGGATAATATAAAGCATAAGTACTTTTTTCCAATCATTAGCATCCAACGGTAAATACATTAAGGGCATTGTTGATCTGTAAGTTTAAGGAGGGAGACTCGCTTCCTCCTCAACCACTACTCAAAGAAGTCCTACTTTTCTCTTTATTATACCTATATCGTGTGTGTGTATATATATATATATATATATATATATATATATAAATACACACACACACACACACACTTAAGTTTAAGGAGGAAGATTCTCTTGTTTCTAATTATTTTTTGAAAATCAATTATCCCTCCTCTTGTAAATATTACTTTCTACCTTAATAAATAATTTTTTCTAATAAATTAAGAGAATAATAGAAGAGTAAATTTGAGGAGGGATACCCTTCCATGATTTTTCTGTAAAATACTTGTATCAAAGCCTTATGATTGTGATTTGTTACATACAGTGAATAAAGATAAACAATAAAATGTTAATCTAACCAAAGTATCCATAATCTTAATTTTAGAGACTAGAATAAAGAAACTATAGTGACAAAATGCTGGAAATAGGGCATTGCAACTCACATTAGGAAATCCTACAAGATCCTAAGAAGGATATTGGAAGAACAATGAATGAATTAGAGTTGTGTTAAGGCATGTTAAAGCATAGAATGATGTGTGAAATTTTATTCTTTTTTGTGTTTCCTTTCGAGGTCTACCCTTCCCTTTCATAGGATTGAATAATTCTTTTTCTAGTGCAAATCAGGTTAACTTAGGTCATCTTTGCATGATTAGGGTTAGCACGATCATGCTCATGTTAGCACGGTCGTGTTCAGAAATCCAAGGATAGTATGGTCATGCTAAAATTTAGCTTGGTCGTGTTATGCATAATTTGCACGATCATGTCAAAAAACCACAATTTTTACAAGGGCATGCTTGAGTTCCAACATGGACGTGTTGAATTTTTTTTAGGGGCATTTTTATCTTTTCATTAATTCCTTATCCTTTTTATTCCCCTTTTGTCCTTTTTTAGACTAAATTGTGTTATGTTTCAGATTCTTTACTTATGCGATCATTCCTGAAACAAATAAAAAAAATTGGATAAAATTACAAACAAATAAGTATTAATTATACCATAATTATAACTAATTTTTTTTAAATAAATCAACAAAATGATGATTTATCAAAGATTCATTGAGGAACTCTTATATTCAACTATCTTCAATCCTTCCATGTGTTTCATAGTTAAGAAGTAAAGTTATTTCATGGTTAGTCATGAACAACACACTTTGAAGCTATTCATCATCTTCCTTGATATCTTATGGATACCCTTGGTTAAGATATTTTATTTTCCAAGAACTTCATCCTATATCTTAAATGTTTTTTATGCTAATTTAAAAATTTGTGTGAATACTTTACGCTCAATTACAAGTTACTGTGTATTGTTAGAAAGTGCTCTAATTTCTTAAACATCTAGTAACAACATAGTTTGTTAATAAAAAATTATTAATAACAAAAAAGACTAGTACATGTTAGATTAGAACATCAATTAATAGATCTATTCATAAAAACTTTTACAAGTCTTGTTTTAAATTCTTTTTATCCAAATTAGGAGTTACAGACATATTTTTCATAACTTGAAGAAAAGTATTAGAATATACAAGTTTTGATATATATATATATATATATTTATTGGTTGTTAAGATAGTTATATTTTGTTGTATTAATTACCATTTAGCTCTTATGTGTTAAATATATTTTTGTTATATATATATATATATATATTTTTAATTTTTAAAATAAAATAAAAAATATACGATATCAATTATCTTTTAATTTTCAATGGTTTTATTTGTAAAATTTATATTTAAAAAATTATTAAATGCATCAAATATTCATGACACACGTTTAAGATAAATAGATTTTCACATGTACATAAAAGAAAATATTCATATTTAATGATATATATATATATATATATATATAATATAATATGTGTGTTTAAAATATTTATATATATAAATATATACATACATATATACACATATGTATGTACTTATATATAAAATAATAATATTTATTAATTAAATATTTTATTTTTATATATAATGAGGAAGTATACTAAAATATAAATAAAGATTAAAATATTATTTAAATAAAAATAAATATTTACATTAAAATAATAAACTTACCAATTATTAAATATTTATAATTATTATTAGTATAAATCTTATCTTTTATATTAAAAAATTGATTTTTGTAAAACAAAAAAAAAATAGTGAGCCAGGTGGTAAGTGTAACGAATGTAATTGATACTAAAACATTACCCGAGAAAGCTCATTCATTTGGCTATGACAAATTGTAGATTGAATAAAACGGGAAAATTAATAGAAGAAGAAAGTTTCTTCATGAAGAAGTTTGAAGACATTTCATCAAATTCTGCCTAAAAGGATATTAGAACGGGAAGATTAATTGCATAGGAGCATCCAAAAAATTAAAAATTTTAATGATCTTCAATTTTAGGTAAGGGAAGAGACTCAAGTAAAAGTAGGAATAGTTCTAAAGCATTCTTAACTTTAGAATAAACTTTATTTGATTCATAGAAAATTAGTATGATGCTTCGTGATATTTATAATTTAAATTTTAGTATGTTTTAATGTTTGATGTTAACTTTGATAAATAATGGGATATTTAAATATCCCTAAAGGTATTATTTTTCCTCTGCAGGATAGATTGCAACTATTCTAATACAAAACTAGATAAATATGAGTTTAGAATTTTAGCACTACCATGCTCATAGTTAACATGGTCGTGCCAAGAATAAACTCATGAATATTTGGGTTTAGAAATTTAGTAATGATGTGCTCATAGTAAGCATGACTGTGCCAAGAACAAATTGCACAAGCATGACCATGCTTAATGAATGAACAAGGCTTTACTAATGAGTGACTTAAGGCCCTATTAAAAAGTGAGCAAGATCCTGCTAGTGAGTAAGCATGCTCCTATTAGTGAATGAGCGAGATCCTGCTAGTAAGTGAGCAAGGCTCTACTAGTGAATGAGCAAGGCCTGCTAGTGAACAAGTAAGGCTATGCTAAATGCATGAGCATAGTCATGCACACTTTAAACAATGCCTTACTAAACTATGAAGACCAAGATGAGTAACACGATGAAAAATACAAGCATGCTGGAGATCAAAATAGGCTCACTGGGGATTAATGAATGTGAAAAGCAAGAAGAACATGATTTTAAATTGGAATCCACACGACTATACATTGTTGCATTGATATAGCCATGCAAGATATTGGGTAAGGACGTACAACTTATTTGAAGATCGAAGATCATGCATGTTTGTAACGAACAGATGGGAAATCCATATATTAGAAATATGTATTGTAGTTAAATGAGTTGAATTAACAAATGGAGGATAGAAACTTGATTTAGTGTATAAAAGGTTATATATTCAATTTGTTGTAGTTTTGATATAAGTACCCATATGATAGGTGGAAGAGGATAATGAGATCCTAGATTTTGAGAAGAAGAGATGTCTTCAATTAAGAATGATGAATGAAGTAATTGAAATAAACTTTCAATTATGCATCATATGCATAAAAGAATTTTATAAATTATTGATAAGCATAAATTTCATAAATAATTATCTCTCACTTTTATCTCATTAAGACTTCTTATATGTTCAATTAAGTGGTCTTTGTCATATTTTATGAGTTTGGGTTCATATGAAGTTTAATTGAATTTCTTTGCTTACCCGATTAAAATGACACTATTATAGTATTTTGAACATAATAGGAGTTTTAGACATCCAAAAATCATGAAATCTGTCTTGAATGAAAGCTTAAAGAAGTGTCCACAGTTACAAAGCAAGAGCAAACTCTAAATGGGATGTTTAGGACTCCGAAATTATCTCAAAAGATGAGATAGTGTTGTTGACGTGGAATTTGAACAGTGTGCAAAGATCCGGCCATATCTTGAGATACAGAAGTCATATTGAGATGAAATCAAATCTGTTGGACAGCTAAGATCCGGGGCTACAACTTTTGTTCAGAAGTCAAGCTCTAAATCGGACATGTGAACATCCGAAATTGCGGTGCAAGAAAGTCAAAATTGTTGTGCTAATTGGTGACAAAAATTCAAAAGTGTTTTGCATTTTCAACAAAGCCCATGTGAAAGCAATAAAAGGGTGGAAAAGTAATATCCTAGTTGGTGACTTTCTGAAGATGATGCCTCACAAATCCTCTATAAATAGAAGGGTTTACAAGAGGAGAAACTTACACCATTTTGGAGATTAACTCCAATACCATTTTCTTTCTTTCTTTCTCTCTTTCTTTCTTGTTAGTTTTGCCTCCTTCATGGAAGGCTTAGGTTTTCTTTCTTGTTAGTTTGCCTCCTACATGGAAGGCTTAGTTTTTCTTTATTGATAGTTTCCTCCTACATGGAAGGCTTAGGATTTATTTGTTGTTAGTTGCCTCCTACATGGAAGGCTTAGGATTTATTTGTTGTTAGTTTTCCTCTTTCTTTGTTGTTAGTTTGCCTCCTTCATGGAAGGCTAGGTTTGTAGTTTCAATTCAAGGATTCAAGCTATTTTCATTTTAACTTTGAGGTCTTGATCTTTATTTACATGCTTATTAAGTGGTTTCTACTCTGCTTCACTATATTCTTCAATTTTATTTTTTAATCAAAGTTTGATCGGTTGACGTATTTTGATTAATGCATAATTGATTTATAATTGGTTTTTGATTGGTAAATCATTTTCCAAAAGTTTGAAGAGTAGAAATTAAGTAATTGAATTGAAGGTTTTCATTTTATTACTTACTTCAACTGAATTCTGATTGTGAAATTGGTTTAGATAAAAGATTAAGTGGTTACTAATCTTGTTGATCATAATCAATTAAATTCTGAGAGGTTTCTCAGTAGAGAATTCAAGGATCATTTTAGGGGTTCCAGATGATCCTAGGTTGATAAACACAATGCATGATTTTAGTGATCAATGATTAGTTATGAAAATAGCCTCTGAATTCCTTGAGTTGATAATTGTTAAGTGAAATTAATTTCATTCTGTATTTTGTATTTAGCATTTGATATCACATCTTTACAAAAACCCCCTTGTTCTAATTTTCTCCTTATTTGCTTAAGAATCTGAAATGGTCTTTGGGAGATGACCTAGGTTGCACCTTATACTATACCAATAGTTTGGGGGAAATCTAGAAATTATTTTTGCGCGTTTGCGACGAGCGTGTCAAAAATTTGGCGCCGCTGCCGGGGACCATTTTAGTTTCCTAGGCTTATTTAGGAGTTTGTATAAAATTTTTAACCTTTCTAACAATTTTTTGAGTTTGTATAAAATTTTTAACCTTTCTAACAATTTTTTTTTAGGTATACTATTCTTGATTTGTTTGAACTATTCCGTAAGGAAAAAGCATGTTATAGTCTTGGGAATCTGACTTTAAAAGACCCTTTTGTTAGTTTAGAAGAAAACTGAATGGGAAGCACATCCTCGACTCTTAGAAGGCGTTTCAGCCATTACCGGACGTAAAACCAGAGGAAGATGTGAGCCACAATCACAACTACTGTTCATTCTCATGCATGTATGTTTGTCATTTACATTTTCTTTTCAATTTATTTGAAAATTTCACCATTTTTAGAATATAGCAATGCAGCTGGTGAACCAACCAAATCAGGATGGCAGAGACAAAAGAGAACCAGATACCACTCTTCGGTTATAACTTTTCCTTACTTTGGTGGTTTTGTCACATTTCTTTTCCAGTTATATAATTTCTATCTAAGACATTGGGGACAATGTCTTGGATAGGTTGGGGGGAGGATGGTCTGATATAAAAGAAAAATTAAAAAAAAACCCAAAAAAAAAATTAGGTTAGAATCATAAACTTGCTTTGAGTAAGATGGCTGAGTAAGGAGTTACACTTGACTCTTGATACGCATCTTATGATTAAAAAAAAAAAAAGTGGAAGTATGTTTTTCTTTAGATTTCATAAAATAATTGAAGCAAAATGATTTACATTTCAAGATTAATTAGTTTGGCAACACATATTTGAACTGGATAGATTAGATTTGATAAATATATTACCTGTGAGATTTTGAGCCTTATTATTATTTTCTTTCTTGTGTGATTTTCATCCATGGAATATGTTACTTCAGAACTTGCATTGATTCTTTTTGAAGCTACATTTTCACATGAATTGTACAAAAATGATTGAGGCACTGTTTTTCTTGAACAAACCACTTGGCCAAATAACCAAACCATATAATTTTATCCTTTGATTAGCCCTTTGAGCCGATTAGCCTTTTCTTCTTTTTAGCTCACCACAAATCAAAAAAAAAAAAAAACCAACAACTTTGTTTGACCGTAGAAGGTGAGGAATGCTGGATTTATCATACCATAAGTGTTTCAATAAGTGTGGAGGAGATTATTGTTGTGTTCATCAATATCATGGTTGAAAAAAAAAACTGAAGCAATAAATTAATAAATAAACTATTATATTGAAAAAAAAAAAGAATGAAGAAGTGATATCTGTTTCTCGCACTTGCACTTAGACTCAGTTCTCAATCCTCACCATTTTCCTTGGTCGAACATTGTATCTCTTCAATATATCATTTCATCTTTCTAATCCCGTTATAACCAGAATAAAGACCTCTTGATTTGTGCATTGCATGTGTACATAGTAGTAGAGAAGTAGAAGATATGCAAGCCTATGATAGTTCATTTTTCATGGATTGAATTTGAGAGAAACACTTACCAAATCAAACACTTGAGAGATTCAGAGTATATCATGTGAGGTTTTATCTTTCTCAATCTATGTTTTTCAAATTAAAGTTGCCTTTCTATGTAATTTCAAAAATGTGATGAAAGAATGCTTCATGAAATTTTGTGAATTCTTGAGAAATCAACTCAAAACTTTGATGTTCTTTAAAAAAAAAAAATAATCACCAATCCTTAACTTAAGTTTGCCCGAGACGTGCAAAAGATAAGTGTGGGGGAATTTGATAAGCATAAATTTCATAAATAATTATCTCTCACTTTTATCTCATTAAGACTTCTTATATGTTCAATTAAGTGGTCTTTGTCATATTTTATGAGTTTGGGTTCATATGAAGTTTAATTGAATTTCTTTGCTTACCCGATTAAAATGACACTATTATAGTATTTTGAGCATAATAGGAGTTTTAGACATCCAAAAATCATGAAATCTGTCTTGAATGAAAGCTTAAAGAACTGTCCACAGTTACAAAGCAAGAGCAGACTCTAAATGGGATGTTTAGGACTCCGAAATTATCTCAAAAGATGAGATAGTGTTGCTGACGTGGATTTTGAACAGTGTGCAAAGATCCAGCCATATCTTGAGATACAGAAGTCATATTGAGATGAAATCAAATCTGTTGGACAGCTAAGATCCGAGGCTACAACTTTTGTTCAGAAGTCAAGCTCTAATTCGGACATGTGAACATCCGAAATTGCGGTGCAAGAAAGTCAAAAGGGTAGTGATTAAAGAATAAAATTGAAGAATAAAATTGACTTGCAGCTAATGCCTTACCAAGGGTATAAGCTGCATGTTGAAATTCTCCATCCTTTCCAATGTTAGACCCACCAAAAACACAGATAGTATTGATCCTATCCATATATGGTGTTTCTGTCTTTTTTTTTTTTGAAAAAATATGTCATAGAGGTTGATAATTTAAAGGGACTCAATATTAGACAAGGAGATCGCTTGAATAGTGCGGGATCAGGATTTGGTAGCAAAAGTTTGAATTTTTGTTGCAAAAGTCTGAATTTTTGTTGCAAAAGTTTAAATTTTTTGTTCAAGGAAAAGGTGAATGTCAGAGGGGAAAGACTTTAAGCAGGGGTGAAAATTTCAAAAAAAAAAAATGGTGGCCCAATAAATTGAAAAGACAATGTAAATGACAAACATACACGCATGAGAATGAACAGTAGTTGTGATTGTGGCTCACATCTTCCTCTGGTTTTACGTCCAGTAACGGCTGAAACGCCTTCTAAGAGTCGAGGATGTGCTTCCCATTCAGTTTTCTTGTAAATTGACAAAAGGGTCTTTTAAAGTCAGATTCCCAAGACTATAACGTGCTTTTTCCTTACGGAATAGTTCAAACAAATCAAGAATAGTATACCTAAAAAAAATTGTTAGAAAGGTTAAAAATTTTATACAAACTCAAAAAATTGTTAGAAAGGTTAAAAATTTTAAACAAACTCAAAAATTTGTTAGAAAGGTTAAAAATTTTATACAAACTCCTAAATAAGCCTAGGAAACTAAAATGTTCCCCGACAACGGCGCCAAATTTTTGAATTTAAATGGAGTATAGTATAAGGTGCAACCTAGGTCATCTCCCAAAGACCATTTCATATTCTTAAGCAAATTAGGAGAAAGTTAGAAAAATGGGGTTTTGTAAGTATGTGATATTAAGTGCTAAATATAAAATACAGAATGAAATTAATTTCAATTAACAATTATCAACTCAAGGAATTCAGAGGCTATTTTCATAACTAATCATTGATCACTAAAATCGTGTATTGTGTTTATCAACCTAGGATCATCTGGAACCCCTAAAATGATCCTTGAATTCTCTATTGAGAAACCTCTCAGAATTTAATTGATTATGATCAACAAGATTTAGTAACCACTTAATCTTTCATCTAAACCAATTTTATAATCAGAATTCAGTTTAGGTAAGTAATAAAATGAAAACCTTCAATTAAATTACTTAATTTCTACTCTTCAAACTTTTGGAAAATGATTTACCAATCAAAAACCAATTATAAATCAATTATGCATTAATCAAAATACGTCAACCGATCAAACTTTGATTAAAGAATAAAATTGAAGAATATAGTGAAGTAAAGTAGAAACCACTTAATAAGCATGTAAATAAATATCAAGACCTCAAAGTTAAAATGAAAATAGCTTGAATCCTTGAATTGAAACTACAAACCTAGCCTTCCATGAAGGAGGCAAACTAACAACAAAGGAAGAGGCAAACTAACAACAAAGAAAAACTAAGCCTTCCATGTAGGAGACAAACTAACAATTAAGAAAAACTAAGCCTTCCATGTAGGAGGCAAACTAACAACAAATAAAACCTAAGCCTTCCATGAAGGAGGCAAACTAACAACAAATAAAACCTAAGCCCTCCATGAAGGAGGCAAACTAACAACAAATAAAACCTAAGCCTTCCATGAAGAAGGCAAACTAACAACAAATAAAACCTAAGCCTTCCATTAAGGAGGCAAACTAAGAAGAAAGAAAGAAAGATGGAAACTGGTGTTGGAGTTAATCTCCAAGTGGTGTTTCTCCTCTTGTAAACCCTTATATTTATAGAGGATTTTTGAGGCATCATCTTCAGAAAGTCACCAACTAGGATATTACTTTTCTACCCTTTTATTGCTTTCACATGGGCTTTGTTGAAAATACAAAACACTTTTGAATTTTTGTCACCAATGAGCACAACAGTTTTGACTTGCTTGCAGCGCAATTTCGGATATTCACGTGTTCGAATTAGAGCTTCACGTCTGAACAAAAGTTGTAGCCCCGGATCTTAGCTGTCCAACAGATTTGATTTCATCTCAATATGACTTCTATATCTCAAGATATGGCCGGATCTTTTCACACTGTTCAAATTCCACGTCAGCAACACTATCTCATCTTTTGAGATATTTTCGGAGTCCTAAACATCCTATTTAGAGTCTGCTCTTGCTTTGTAACTGTGGACACATCTTTAAGCTTTCATTCAAGACAGATTTCATGATTTTTGGATGTCTAAAACTCCTATTATGCTCAAAATACTTTAATAGTGTCATTTTAATCGGGTAAGCAAAGAAATTCAATTAAACTTCATATGAACCCAAACTCATAAAATATGACAAAGACCACTTAATTGAACATATAAGAAGTCTTAATGAGATAAAAGTGAGAGATAATTATTTATGAAATTTATGCTTATCAGTACCCATTTCCATTCAAGCTTAAACGTAAAAGATTGATTCCACCTCTTTTTACTTTGACGTCATTTTGAAACACTCTTCAATATTATGGACCGCCGTTTTGTGTAGAGGATACTTCTTGGGGAATACCTCGCTAGCGTTAAACTATAAGGAAGTTGACATTATTACAATTTTCTTATATTACTCTTCACCAAAATAAAATAGGTCCCTCTGACACGCTCGTCGCAAACGTGCAAAAATAATTTCTAGATTTTTCCCAAACTATTGGTATAATATAAGGTGTAACCTAGGTCATCTCCCAAAGACCATTTCATATTCTTAAGCAAATAAGGAGAACGTTAGAACAAGGGGATTTTGTAAAGATTTGATATTGAGTTCTAAACATAAAATACAGAATGAAATTAATTTTCACTTAACAATTATCAACTCAAGGAATTCAGAGGCTATTTTCTTAACTAATCATTGATCACTAAACTCATGCATTGTGTTTATCAACCTAGGATCATCTGGAACCCCTAAAATGATCCTTGAATTCTCTACTGAGAAACGTTTCAGGATTCAATTGATTATGATCAACAAGATTTAGTAACCACTTAATCTTTCATCTAAACCAATTTTATAATCAGAATCCAGTTGAAGTAAGTAATAAAATGAAAACCTTCAATTCAATTACTTAATTTATATTCTTCAAACTTTTGGAAAATGATTTACCAATCAAAAACGAATTATAAATCAATTATGCATTAATCAAAATACGTCAACCGATCAAACTTTCATTAAAGAATAAAATTGAAGAATATAGTGAAGCAGAGTAGAAACCACTTAATAAGCATGTAAATAAAGATCAAGACCTCAAAGTTAAAATGAAAATAGCTTGAATCCTTGAATTGAAACTACACACCTAGCCTTCCATGAAGGAGGCAAACTAGGATATTACTTTTCTACCCTTTTATTGCTTTCACATGGGCTTTGTTGAAAATGCAAAACACTTTTGAATTTTTGTCACCAATGAGCACAACAATTTTGACTTTCTTGCACCGCAATTTCGGATGTTCACATGTCCGAATTAGAGCTTGACTTCTGAACAAAAGTTGTAGCCCCGGATCTTAGCTGTCCAACAAAGTTGATTTCATCTCAAGATGACTTCTATATCTCAAGATATGGCTGGATCTTTGCACACTGTTCAAATTCCACGTCAGCAACACTAGCTCATCTTTTGAGATAATTTCGGAGTTCTAAACATCCCATTTAGAGTCTGATGTTGCTTTGTAACTATGGACACTTCTTTAAGCTTTCATTCAAGACAGATTTCATGATTTTTGGATGTCTACAACTCCTATTATGCTCAAAATACTATAATAGTGTCATTTTAATCAGGTAAGCAAAGAAATTCAATTAAACTTCATATGAACCCAAACTCATAAAATATGACATAGATCACTTAATTGATTATATAAGAAGTCTTAATGAGATAAAAGTGAGAGATAATTATTTATGAAATCTATGCTTATCACCCTCTTGTGTGCATCTAAATCATCTAGAGAGGGAGTATGATAATGGAAGAAATGATGGAAATAGAGAAGAAGACAATGACGATAAGGATAATGCTGATGAAAAGTCGTTTGAAACTTCAGACTTTTCATGTTATCAATAGGATTATAGATGACTTTTCACTATTGAAGACGAGTTCTAGATGGAAAAATATTTTGGTCTCATAGGTTGAATTTGGATGAAATAATTAAGCTTTTATTTAATTTTTAGGTTTTACTTTTTATTTTATATTCTTTTATATATTATCCTATTATATTTTACAAAATTATCTACATTTAAGGATATGTTAAACTTATAATATATATATATATATATATATATATATATGAAATCGAACAATTATTGATAAATAATACGCTTATACAATAGATGATATATAAGTAAAGTAAAAAGAATATTGATAATTTGTATAATTTTGATAATTAAAATATTTAAAATAGTAAAAGTAAAAATATTTTATTAATAATTATTAATATTATTAAAATATAAATATAATAAAAATAAAAAGAAATATTTTAACTTTAAAATATTTAAATAAATAGTATAAATAATTTAAAAATTAATTTTTTAAATAATAATACCAATTAGTATTTGTTATAATAGTAAAATATCATTCACAATAGCAATAATATTGTTATAAAATAGAAAAAATTTATTTATTCTCGTATAAGTTTATTTATTTTTATTCTATTTAATAACATTACTAAATAATTATTTTAGAAAATTCAGAGTTGATTTTGATTTAAATTAAAATAGATTTCATTTTAATATAAAAAAGTACATAGAAACTTAAAAAGAACGTGAGTCTAATACTTAAGCAATTTTAACTATCATGAACATAGTTTTTTTTAACTTTTGTCAAACATCAACTTTACCTATTACCGTGAATTTAAAAAATATGAAACTATGCAAATGAAATCAATCATTGAACAAGAAGGACGTTTATGGTTAAATTTAGATTGATATTTTTGGTAAAATAAATTCTTTAATCTAACTGAAAAAAAAAGAGAGTAACGATTTAGTAGTTTAGTTTAAATTGATATGATTATAATATTAAATTTAATTCAAAATAATTTATTTAAATAGTTGGAATTAAATTGTATAATTTGATAATTATATATATTTTTAAATATTTAATTTTTATTAAATTAATTTAAAAATATATAACAATGTTAATAAATATTAATTGAAAATACCATCAATTAATAATATTTAAATTATAAATTTTGGTCAAAGTATACCTAGAATTTTTAAAAGAAACAAATACTAAATGAAACTGATAAAGAACTATGTTATTAGATATTTTATTTAAAGGTCACATCAAATAATATGAAATGTAAAATTAAGTAAATTGATATATTTAATAATTATTTATACAATTTATTTAAAATTAATTTTTAAATTTAAACTTATGATATAATATATTAAATGCATAAATTTTTATATAATTTAAAATTTTTCATATTTTATTATTATATTTTTTAAATATGATATATATTTTTAAATATAATTAAGTAGTTATTATTAAATTATATCTCTAAAAAATAAATAAAATTTTAAATATATAATCATCATAATATAGAATATGTGAAATAAATTGAGTAAAATTATTCATAATGTCAAAATATTTAAATGGAGTTACAGTTTTAAAAATTTGAGCTCAAATACTTATTTATATTAAGAGTTTAATTTTAATATATAATATTTGTAAATAAGTTTTACATTATCACTAATTAAAAATTATAATAAACAATTATTAAAGTAATTATTATATATTTTTTAATAATTTAATAACAATATAAATTTTTTATCATATCAACACATTCTAATTAAATTTTTATACTAAATCAGCCTTCTAATATTCGATCTATGCAATCATAGCATAATTTAATTTTATAATATTATTTTAACAAATTTTCATATTTTTTTTATTAAGATGTATTTAATGAATTAATTTTAATAAATCACTTTTATATAATTTAAATAATTTTAAAAAAGCAAGTTTCTTTAAAAACACTTTTCCGGACGAGCATACATTAATTTAAACTTAAATATCACATGATTCATCTCATACAGGTGAAAATTTTATTAGTATTTTATAAATAAATAAAATAAAAATTTTACCCGCTTATCTGTATGGTTTACAAAACTTGTTTCTATCATGGGTGATATCTTAACTTTGTGTTGTAAATTTTTTAAAAAGAAAGTTAAATTGAGTCAAAGAAATATAAATTTTTACAAATAATATTTTTTTTAAAGTTTTTTTTAGACAAACAAAAGTAATTTTATTAGATGAAAATTATAAAAAATATTGAAATTAGTATAATATATATATATATATATATATATATATATATATTAAATCTATTTGTATTAGGTGTTAAATTTTAATATTTATACCAATTTAATAATTTTTTATAAAATACAAAATTTACCAATCCAACTATTAAATCATGTTATAATATCTGATAGATCATATATCTAATTATATTTATATATATTTAAATAATATATAACCCATTAAAATAAAATTATAAGATGTAGTATATATCAATTTTTGTTTTCTTTAACATTTTATATGCATGATCTGTTATATATTATAACATGATTAAATAGTTAGATTAATAAATTTTATATTTTATATAAAATTAATAAATTAATATAAATATTAAAATTTAACATATAATATCAATAATTATTTATAATTTTATAATTATAAATAAAAATTTATATCTATTTTTTTTTATTATTTTATGAATTCATAAATAAATGTTAAATTTAGAGTTTGGAAAGATAGAATAGAACTTTTTAATTATCTTTAATCTTTTATTCTATTTATTTATTTTGAGAAGAAAGTATGGCAAAAATAATATTTAATAAATTTCTATAAATATCACACTAAAATTTTATTTTTATTCATATGAATTAAAATCGAAAAATAATTATATTAGTTTATTTATCATAATAAATTTAAAGATGTTTTTTAAATAATATAAATCTTAAAGGTATTATAATTTTACTTTATTTTTATTTTTAATTTAATTTTTTTATATTATATCAGTAAAAATTCTGTATCAAAATTTTTTAATAATTTATTTTATATAAAATTATTTTAAAAAAATGTTTTTATAAACTGATTTTACTCAATTTATAAAATAAATTTTAAAAATTTTCATAATTCTATGTATTTAATTATAATAAAAAATATTCTTAATTTCAAATGTAAACATAAATCTAAATTTTTTTATAATTTTGATACAATTTTTAATAATTTTTTATAAAAATTGATGAAATTTTCAAGTTATGTATTTGATAGATATATCTACCGTATACCATATTTTAATAGAATAATTAATAATCAAATTTAATATCTTTATGTATATGATACCAAACTAATAATTTATGTTATGTCCGCATATATAAGATACTTATATCTACATTTTAATAACTAGTTTTACTAAAATAATTATGATAGAATTTAATATTTATAGATGTATGATAACTATATTTATATTTTTTTTTATTTTTATAAATATAAAATATCTTTATAGTTACTAATTAACATATGTTATAAAAAAAATTAATAGTAAAATTTGACACATAAATATAACATGTCTATCCTTACATTTTAAAAATAGTTATTAAAAATAAATGTAGAGATATAACAAATTTTTTGTAGCATTTGTGCAAAAATGAATTTTTATAACAGGATTTTATATCGATTGTTCAAAAATCGATATAAATAAAAATGTAGTGACATTTTTGTAAATAAATGTAAACTTTCTACATCGGTTGAGAAAAGAACTGATGTAGAAAGTCAGTTTTTTTTTCAAACTTTCTACATTGGTTATATAACAACCGACGTAGAAAGTATTTTCTACATCGGTTGTACTTTAACCAATGTAAAAAGTGAATTTTTTTTCAACTTTCTACATCGGTTGTAGAAATAGCTGCTGTAGAAAATGCTTTCTACACCGGTTATGAGAAACAACCGATGTAGAATGTCTTCCCATATCACTTATTTTTCGATGCTGTTCGTGTTTAACCTCATTTTCCAAAATTTCAATTTCTTGTTTCGGCTTGTTCTCTCTATTTTCGTTTAAGTTTTAGCCATTGTTGACGTCCTTATTGTTCGTCGTTCCACTCCGTACTTACGTTTGTTGTCATTGTCGCCGTTGCAACCATTTCCTCCGTTCGAAGTCGTCGTTGCGCACCCTAAGGTTTGAGGTTATCTTTGTCGTTACTTATGCATCTCATTTTGTTATTATGGTTGAAATTTACATTTAGTTTGGTTGTATTTGACACGCTCGTCGCAAACGTGCAAAAATAATTTCTAGATTTTTCCCAAACTATTGGTATAATATAAGGTGTAACCTAGGTCATCTCCCAAAGACCATTTCATATTCTTAAGCAAATAAGGAGAAAGTTAGAACAAGGGGATTTTGTAAAGATTTGATATTGAGTTCTAAACATAAAATACAGAATGAAATTAATTTTCACTTAACAATTATCAACTCAAGGAATTCAGAGGCTATTTTCTTAACTAATCATTGATCACTAAAATCATGCATTGTGTTTATCAACCTAGGATCATCTGGAACCCCTAAAATGATCATTGAATTCTCTACTGAGAAACCTTTCAGGATTCAATTGATTATGATCAACAAAATTTAGTAACCACTGAATCTTTCATCTAAACCAATTTTATAATCAGAATCCAGTTGAAGTAAGTAATAAAATGAAAACCTTCAATTCAATTACTTAATTTCTACTCTTCAAACTTTTGGAAAATGATTTACCAATCAAAAACAAATTATAAATCAATTATGCATTAATCAAAATACGTCAACCGATCAAACTTTGATTAAAAAATAAAATTGAAGAATATAGTGAAGCAGAGTAGAAACCACTTAATAAGCATGTAAATAAAGATCAAGACCTCAAAGTTAAAATGAAAATAGCTTGAATCCTTGAATTGAAACTACGAACCTAGCCTTCCATGAAAGAGGCAAACTAACAACAAAGAAAGAGGCAAACTAACAACAAATAAATCCTAAGCCTTCCATGTAGGAGGCAACTAACAACAAATAAATCCTAAGCCTTCCATGTAGGAGGCAACTAACAATAAAGAAAAACTAAGCCTTCCATGTAGGAGGCAAACTAACAAGAAAGAAAACCTAAGCCTTCCATGAAGGAGGCAAAACTAACAAGAAAGAAAGAAAGAAAGAAAGAAAGAAAGAAAGAAAATGGTATTGGAGTTAATCTCCAAAATGGTGTGTTTCTCCTCTTGTAAACCCTTCTATTTATAGAGGATTTTTGAGGCATCATCTTCAGAAAGTCACCAACTAGGATATTACTTTTCTACCCTTTTATTGCTTTCACATGGGCTTTGTTGAAAATGCAAAACACTTTTGAATTTTTGTCACCAATGAGCACAACAATTTTGACTTTCTTGCACCGCAATTTCGGATGTTCACATGTCCGAATTAGAGCTTGACTTCTGAATAAAAGTTGTAGCCCCGGATCTTAGATGTCCAAAAAAGTTGATTTCATCTCAATATGACTTCTGTATCTCAAGATATGGCTGGATCTTTGCACACTGTTCAAATTCCACGTCAGCAACACTATCTCATCTTTTGAGATAATTTCGGAGTCTTAAACATCCCATTTAGAGTCTACTCTTGCTTTGTAACTATGGACACTTCTTTAAGCTTTCATTCAAGACAGATTTCATGATTTTTGAATGTCTACAACTCCTATTATGCTCAAAATACTATAATAGTGTCATTTTAATCGGGTAAGCAAAGAAATTCAATTAAACTTCATATGAACCCAAACTCATAAAATATGACATAGATCACTTAATTGATTATATAAGAAGTCTTAATGAGATAAAAGTGAGAGATAACTATTTATGAAATCTATGCTTATCAAATTCCCACACACTTATCTTTTGCACATCTCAGGCAAACTTAAGTTAAGGATTGGTGACTATTTTTTTTTTTGAAAGAACATCAAAGTTTTGAGTTGATTTCTCAAGAATTCACAAAATTTCATGAAGCATTCTTTCATCACATTTTTGAAATTACTTAGAAAGGCAACTTTAATTTGAAAAACATAGATTGAGAAAGATAAAACCTCACATGATATACTCTTAATCTCTCAAGTGTTTGATTTGGTAAGTGTTTCTCTCAAATTCAATCCATGAAAGATGAACTATCATAGGCTTGCATATCTTCTACTTCTCTACTACTATGTACACATGTAATGCACAAATCAAGAGGTCTTTATTTGGTTATAACGGGATTAGAAAGATGAAATGTTATATTGAAGAGATACAATGTTAGACCAAGGAAAATGGTGAGGATTGAGAACTGAGTCTAAGTGCAAGTGTGAGAAACATATATCACTTCTTCATTCTTTTTTTTTTCTTTTTTTCAATATAATAGTTTATTTATTAATTTATTGCTTCAGTTTTTTTTTAACCATGATATTGATGAACACAACAATAATCTCCCCCACACTTATTGAAACACTTATGGTATGATAAATCCAGTATTCCTCACCTTCTATGGTCAGACAAAGTTGTTGTTTTTTTTTTTTTGATTTGTGGTGAGGTAAAAAGAAGAAAAGGCTAATCGGCTCAAAGGGCTGATCAAAGGATAAAATTATATGGTTTGGTTATTTGGCCAAGTGGTTTGTTCAAGAAAAACAGTGCCTCAATCATTTTTGTACAATTCATGTGAAAATGTAGCTTAAAAAAGAATCAATGCAAGTTCTGAAGTAACATATTCCATGGATGAAAATCACACAAGAAAGAATAATAATAAGGCTCAAAATCTCACAGGTAATATATTTATCAAATCTAATCTATCCAGTTCAAATATGTGTTGCCAAACTAATTAATCTCGAAATGTAAATCATTTTGCTTCAATTATTTTATGAAATCTAAAGAAAAACATACTTCCACATTCAATTTTTTTTTTAAATC